>JARQOD010000005.1:51050399-51249859 GCA_033576555.1 Oophaga sylvatica
TCTTCAGTGCTGCTGGATCAATCCTGACAGAAGGAAGGACCCGTCTGTCAACCCAAAATGTTGATGATCTGACCTTCATTAAAATGAACCATGCATGGGTTTCAAAGGATTTTGTCCTACCTTCCCCTGATGACACATAGGTTGCCAGCAAAATGGCTCGCTTTGTCCTCCTCTTCCTCCGACTTCTCCAATTCCTCCATTTGCAGCTACTGAACGTCCAGCCTACACCTCAACATATGCCAGTTTTTCCACCTCCCTAGCTGGGCTGTCCCCCCCAGGGCCGGGGTCACCACCTGGTGCACCAGGGCAAGTGCCGGTGCCCTGAGCAGGTGGGGGGCTCACTCTTGAGCCGCGGCACTGGCACAGGGCCCCTCATAGTACAGTCATGGCCAAAAGTTTTGAGAATGACACAAATATTATATTTTCACATGATCTGCTGCCCTCTCGTTTTTATGTGTGTTTGACAGATGTTTTTATCACAGACAGAAATATAATAATTGCAAACATATGAGTATCAAAAGCTTATTTGACAGTTAGAATGAGTTAATGCAGCAAGTCAATATTTGCAGTGTTGACCCTTCTTCTTCAGGACCTCTGCAATTCTCCCTGGCATGCTCTCAATCAACTTCTGGACCAAATCCTAAATGATAGCAGTCCATTCTTGCACAATCAATGCTTTCATTTTGTCAGAATTTTTAGGTTTTTGTTTGTCCACCCATCTCTTGATGATTGACCACAAGTTCTCAATGGGATTAAGATCTGGGGAGTTTCCAGGCCACGGACCCAAAATCTCTATGTTTTGTTCCCTGAGCCATTTAGTTATCACCTTTGCTTTATGGCAAGGTGCTCCATCATGCTGGAAAAGGCATTGCTGATCGCCAAACTGCTCTTGGAGGGTTGGGGGAGTTGCTAGTTGCTAGTTTTCTAGCCAAATATTGACTTTGCAAGTAATTGCTGTTAAGCTGATCACTCTTTATAACATTCTGGAGTATATGCAAATTGCCATTAGAAAAAGTGAAGCGGTAGACTTTGTAAAAATTAATATTTGTGTCATTCTCAAAACTTTTGGCCATGACTGTACAATAAAGTGTCTCTGAGTGTGGGGGGGCCCACTCGCCGTCAGACACACCGGCATACTATGAGGGGCCCTGTGCCAGTACCGGCGCCCACGAATGGGCCCCCCCTGCTTGCTCAGTGCCCCAACACTTGCAATACTTACCTCTCCCTGCTCCACCACTGTGGAGTCTGGGCAGTTAAATCCTTCACAGGGACGGCCACTACAAATTTGGTTAAAGCATCAATGATGGTTAAGACGTAGCTATGGCCTGTCCTGCTGGGCTCTACCTTCAGATGATCAATGGATACCATTTCTAATGGACGTCGACTCACAATCGGATGCAGTGGTGCTTTCTGATCAGCTTTCACAGTTTTCCTAGTCACAGACGTGTGACATTACTGGCACCATTTTTCAATGTCACCTCTAATGCCAATCCAAAAGAATCGCCTACGGCCTGTGGCTTCTGTCTTTTGCACTCCAAAGTGACCAGACTGATCTTGATAAGCAATGAGGACCATGTCTTCATCTCTCCTTGGGATCACAATTTGATGGTGATGGGATCCACTCTACGGCCATACAGCAACCGTTTCTTCACAAAGAACAGTTTTCGCTGTCTTCACAGACAAAGTAATTGAGGGTCAGCATCGCCTCTGCGAATTCTACCGGGAGGTTTTCCAGTGATTAGGAATTCCCAAATTTCTGCAATCACTCTACTTTCAGTCTGTACTTGTATCCATCTAGTTTCCTGTAGCGGAGAGTCTGGAATGGCTTACTGAGACTGAAATATATACAAAGATTTAAAAGTACCCCAACACTGTATAAACCTGTACGCTTGTAATACATTACCCTTTTTCAACTTTTTATATTCTGGTGTAATCCATACTGAGCCTGTGAGAGTCTGTGTCTGTCTCTGGAAAAATATACTGAGATTTAAAATTACCCCAACACTGTATACAGCTGTACGCTTCTAATACATGACCCTTTTTTTACTTTTTATATTCTCGTGCAATCCATACTGAGCCTGTGAGAGCGTGTCTGTTACTCCGGAAATATATACGGAGATT
This sequence comes from Oophaga sylvatica, assembly GCA_033576555.1. Lineage (NCBI taxonomy): Eukaryota > Metazoa > Chordata > Amphibia > Anura > Dendrobatidae > Oophaga > Oophaga sylvatica. Next base: position 51,052,521 of record JARQOD010000005.1, read on the forward strand.
TAAAAATTACCCCAACACTGTATACAGCTGTACACTTCTGATACATTACCCCTTTTTCTACTTTTTATATTCTGGTGTGATCCATACTAAGCCTGTGAGCATCTGTCTGTGACTCCGGAAATATATACAGAAATTTAAAATGACCCCAACACTGTATACAGCTGTATGCGTCTGATACAGTACACTTTTTCTACTTTTTATATTCTGGTGCAATCCATATTTAGCCTTTGAGAGTCTGTGTCTGACTCAGGAAATATATATGGAGATTTAAAATTACCCCAACACTGTATACAGCTGTATGCTTCTGATACAATACCCTTTTTCTACTTTTTATATTCTGGTGTGATCCATACTGAGCCTGTGAGCGTCTGTCTGTTACTCAAGGAATATATACAGAGATTTACCATTACCCCAGATTGTATACAGCTGTACTCTTGTGATACAGTACCCTCTTTGCCAGAAAGTACTCCTCCACCCACCATTCTAAGTGCATCATTGACACCTGGAACATTGGCCCACATGTGTGATTATTTCTTGCGGATCTGCTTTTTATATTCTTGTCTAATCCATACTGAGCCTGTGAGCGTCTTTGTCTGACTCCTAAAATATATATGGAGATTTACAATATTTTAACTATAATATATATACTGTTATGTTTTGGTAGCTGAGGAGAATAAGCAAAAACGGCAATACACCAGAGAGGCTGGAACCTATTGGATTGCAGTAACCTGAACTAACCACACAACTAGAGGTAGCCATTGAGCGTTCCTACGTTGATCCTAGACGCCTGTCACAGCCTGAGAGATAACTACACCTAAAGGCAGAAAGATGAAAGCTATCTGCCCCGAAGCAGATCCTCAAAGAAAATAGGAAGCCCCCAAACATGTAATGGCGGTTAGACAAGAAGAAGCACGGACACAGACAGAAAATAGAATGAGCAAACGCTGGGGCCCAATCTGTCTAGACAGAAAAGTACAGGAAAGGGTACTGACTGCAATCCAAAAAAAACCCTAAAAAATACCAACTCTTCTGATTGCAAAAACACCTGAGATCACACGATCTCTACCACCTAAATAAGTTCTCTGGTGTAACAAAACTAAGCCGCAGCCACTGAAAAAACAGGAAAAAGCAAATGAACAAACAACAGTGGCTCCAGATAAACTGAGAGGAGCACAAGCCCCCGGAGGGGACCTGGCTGACCTCCACAGAAGTGCAGGGAACAATGCAAAAAGCAAGCACAAAAATAAAAGCAGAAAATATCTTATCTGATAGCAGAAGATGCAGGCAAGACTCAGCAAACTTCCAAATGAACCAGGAACCACAATTGAGACAAGAACAATTGATCACCGGCAACCACCATGGGAAGGAACCTCCCTTATATCAGACCAGTCCGTGATCCCAGATTGCCATTCCTCACTGAAAGGTTCAGTACTGTCTGTAACCACCAGAGGGAGCCTCTGCTCAGAAACCATCTCTAGCACATTCATAACAATATACCTTGTCTCTGGTGAAACAGTACACTTTTTCAGCTTTTTATATTCTTGTCTAATCCATACTGAGCCTAAGAGCGTCTGTGTCTGGCTCCTGAAATATTTATGGAGATTTACAATATTTTCACTAATCTATATATACCTGGTATCTGGTGATACAGTACCCTGTGTCAGCTTTTTATATCCTTGTCTAATCCATACTGAGCCTGTGAGCGTCTGTCTGTTACTCCAAAAATATATACGGAGATTAACAATATTTTCACTATACTATATACACCTGGTATCTGTTGATACAGTACCCTTTTTCAGGTTTTCATATTGTGGTCTAATCCATACTGAGCCTGTGAGCGTCTATCTGTTACTCCGTAAATATATATGGAGATTTACAATATTTTCACTATGCTATGTACACCTGGTATCTGTTGATACAGTACCCTTTTTCAGGTTTTCATATTGTGGTCTAATCCATACTGAGCCTGTGAGCAACTGTCTGTTACTCCAGAAATATATACGGAGATTTACAATATTTTCACTATGCTATATACACCTGGTATCTGTTGATACAGTACCCTTTTTCAGGTTTTCATATTGTGGTCTAATCCAAACTGAGCCTGTGAGCGTCTGTCTGTTACTCCGGAAATATATACGGAAATTTAAAAGTTACCCCAACACTGTATACAGCTGTACGCTTCTAATACATAACCATTTTTCAACTTTTCATATTCTGGTCTAATCCATACTGAGCCTGTGAGCGTCTGTGTGTTACTCCAGAAATATATACGGAGATTTACAATTACCCCTACACTGTTTTCAGCTGTACGCTTCTGATACAGTACCCATTTTGGCAGAAAGTCCTCCTCCACCCACCACTCTAAGTGCATCATTGACACCTGGAACATTGGCCCATATGTGTGATTATGTCTTGCGGATCTTAAAAAGGGACCCCCGCATTGCCAAAATTATGAAGGATGACGACTACTGGTTGGCCAGCATCCTCGATCCACGCTATAAAGGCAAATTACAGAACATCCTGCCACAAGAGAACCTAGAGCAAATATAGGCGAACAAACAAGCAACTCTGGTAAACGTTTGTTAGAGGCATTCCCACACACAGCAGTGGTGCAGGTTCTACCACGAGCCGTACTGCACCAAATGGAAGAGGTGTTCGTGGTGCACACAGCCGAAGTGTCGTTGGAGACAGGGATTTCATGACCATGTTGTGGACTGATTTCTTGAGTAACGCTCACGCGACTGGTAATTATGAATCAATTGCAACAGACAAGAGACAGAGTTGTCAACTATGGTTAAAAATTACCTCTCCTCCCCTATCGATGTTCTCCCTCACAGGTCATTCCCCTTTGACTATTGGGCCCAATAGTCAAAGGGGAATGACCTGTGACACCTGGCCTGAATTGGCACAATATGCCTTACAGGAGCTCGCTTGCCCTGCTGGTAGTGTGCTATCAGAAAGAGTGTTCAGTGCAGCTGGATCAATCCTGACAGAAAGAAGGACCCGGCTATCGACCCAAAATGTTGGTGATCTCACCTTCATTAAAATGAACCATGCCTGGGTTTCAAAGGATTTTGTACCACCTTCCCCTGATGACACATAGGTTGCCAGCAAATTGGCTCGCTTTGTCCTCCTCTTCCTTCGACTTCTCCAATTCCTCCATTTGCAGCAGTTGAACTTCCAGCCTACACCTCAACATATGCCAGTTTTTCCACCTCCCTAACTGGGCTGTACCACCCCCAGGGCCGGCGTCAGCACCTGGCGCACGCGGGCAAGTGCTGGTTCCCTGAGCAGGTGGGGGGGCCGACTCGTGGGCGACGGCACTGGCACAGGGCCCCTCATAGTACGCAAAAGTGTCTCTGACAGTGGGGGGGCCCACTCGCCATCAGACACACCGGCGTACTCTGAAGGGCCCTGTTCCAGTACCGTCACCCACGAGTGGGCCCCCCTGCTTGCTCAGGGCCACAGCACTTGCAATACTTACCTCACCCTTTTCCACCGCTGTGACGTCTTCCGCGTTTCCTGACAGTGACATTCAGGTCAGAGAGTACGATAACGTCACGTCTGTACACCCTCTGCCTAAACAGTCCAAGTGCAGAGAGCTGGAAGATGGCGACGCTAAGGAGTCCAGAGTAGAGCAGTGCCCAGCGAGGAGAGGTATTTCATTTTTTTAATGTTGGGAAGAATATATGGGGAGAATTATACACTGGGGAATAATATATGGGGCCCATCATAGACTGGAGCATCATCCATGAGGCCCATCATATACTGGAGCATTTCAAATGGGGGACAGCAGACACTGGAGCAGCATTTACGGGGCCCATTATACACTGGAGCATTATAAATAGGGCCCATTAAATATGGAGCATTATTTTGGCCCATAAGACACTGGAGTATCATCCATAGGGCCCATCATATACTGGAGCATTCTAAATGGGACAGATCAGACACTGGAGCAGCATATCCGGGGCCCATTACACACTGGAGCATTATAAATGGGACCCATTATATATGGAGCATTATATTGGCCAATAAGACACTGGAGCATCATCCATTGGGCCCATCATATACTGGAACATCATATGGGGTTCATTATTTATGGGGCATCATATAGGGTATGGAGTATCATATGGAGCACATATGGGGCCTATTCTGCATGGAGCATTATATGGAGCCCATTCTGTATGGAGCAATATATGGGGCCCATCATATATTGTATGGAGCTTTATATGTGACTCATTATACTGTATGGAGCAATATGTGGGGCTCAGTCTACTCTATGGGGACCGTCCTATACTGTATGGCACATTACATGGGGACCATGATATACTTGAGTATTATGTGGAGCTCATCATATACTGTATGGAACATTATATGGGACCATTTATGTATGGAGCAATATATGGGGCTCATTATTCTGTATGGGCACTATGTGGTGGCCATAATACTGTATGGAAGAATATACTGTTCGGTTTTTGAGCTATTGTAACATAGTAACATAGTAACATAGTTATTAAGGTTGAAGGAAGACTTTAAGTCCATCTAGTTCAACCCATATCCTATCCTAACCTGCCCTAACATGTTGATCCAGAGGAAGGCAAAAAAAAACAAGTGGCAAACAGTAGGCTTCACATTGGGGAAAAAAATTCCTTCCCGACTCCACATACGGCAATCAGACTAGCTCCCTGGATCAACGCAGTATCTAGGAAACTAGTGAATATAGCCTGTAATATTATACTTTTCAAGAAAGGCATCCAGTCCCTTCTTAAATTTTAGTAAGGAATCACTCATTACAACATTAAACGGCAGAGAGTTCCATAGTCTCACTGCTCTTACAGTAAAGAATCTGGTCTGTGATTATGGCTAAACCTTCTTTCCTCCAGACGAAGAGGATGCCCCCTTGTCCCCATCACAGGTCTAAGAGTAAAAAGATCATTAGAAAGGTCTTTGTACTGTCCCCTCATATATTTATACATTGTAATAAGATCACCCCTAAGCCTTCGTTTTTCCAAACTAAATAACCCCAAGTGTAATAACCTGTCTTGGTATTGCAGACCCCCCAGTTTCTAATAACCTTGGTCGCTCTTCTCTGCACCCACTCCAGTTCAGCTATGTCTTTCTTATACACCGGAGCCAGAACTGTACACAGTATTCTAAGTGTGGTCGCACCAGTGACTTGTATAGAGGTAAAGTTATGTTCTCCTCATGAGCATCTATGCCTCTTTTAATGCATCCCATTATTTTATTTGCCTTGGCAGCAGCTGCCTGACATTGGCCACTAAATGTGAGTTTGTCGTCCACCCATACACCCAGGTCTTTTTCAGTGACAGTTTTGCCCAGTGTTTTACAATTAAGCACATAATTATACATCTTGTTTGTTCTACCCAAGTGCATGATCTTACATTTATCCCCATTAAAGCTCATTTGCCATTTATCAGCCCAAGCTTCTAGTTTACATAAATCCTCCTGTAATATAAAATTATCCTCCTCTGTATTTATTACCCTGCAGAGTTTAGTGTCATCTGCAAATATTGAAATACTACTCTGTATGCCCCCTACAAGGTCATTAATAATTATGTTAAAGAGAAGCGGCCCCAATACTGACCCCTGTGGTACCCCACTGCTAACCGTGAGCCAGTCCGAGTGTGCTCCATTAATAACCACCCTTTGTTTTCTATCCATGAGCCAGTTCTTAACCCACTTACACATATTTTCCCCTATCCCCATTGTTCTCATTTTATGTATCAACCTTTTGTGTGGCACTGTATCAAAAGCTTTTGAGAAGTCCATGAACACCACGTCCACTGCATTCCCTTGGTCCAGTCCTGAACTTACCCCTTCATAAAAGCTTATCAGATTAGTGTGACAAGAACGGTCCCTCGTAAACCCATGCTGATACTGTGTCATGAGGTTATTCAGCCTCAGATACTCCAATATAGTATCCCTTAAAAAACCCTCCAGGATTTTACCCACAGTAGATGTTAAGCTCACTGGCCTATAATTTCCAGGTTCAGTTTTTGCCCCTTTTTTTAATATTGGCACCACATTTGCTATACGCCAGTCCTGTGGTACAGACCCCGTTATTATGGAATCTTTAAAGATTAAAAATAATGGTCTATCTATAACTGTACTTAATTCCTGCAGTACTCGGGGGTGTATCCCATCCGGGCCCGGGATTTGTCAATTTTAGTGATTTTTAGACGCCGCCGTACTTCCTGCTGGGTTAAGCAGGTGACATTTAATGGAGAAATTTTTTTTATCACTAATCATGTTATCTGTCATGGGATTTTCTTGTGTAAATACAGTTGAAAAAAGGTCATTTAGCATATTGGCTTTTTCCTCATCCTCATCCACCATTTCACCCAGACTATTTTTAAGGGGACCAACACTATTATTTTTTAGTTTCTTGCTATTTATGTAGTTAAAGAATATTTTGGGATTATTTTTACCTTCTCTGGCAATGAGTCTCTCTGCCTCAATCTTTGCTGTCTTGATTTGCTTTTTACAGAATTTATTCAGTCTTCTGTATTTATTTAATTCCTCATCACTACCTACTTGCTTTAATTCCCTAAACGCTTTCTTTTTGTCCCTTATTGCGCCCCTTACAGCTCTATTTAGCCATAGTGGTTTCCTCCTAATTCTAGCATGTTTATTCCCATAGGGTGTATACTGTGCACAGGTCCTATTCAGGATACTAATAAATGTCTCCCATTTTCTTTGTGTATTTTTATGTCTCAGGATATCGTCCCAGTTTATTGCACCAAGATCATCTCTCATCCGTTGGAAATTTGCCTTCCTGAAGTTTAGTGTCCTTGTAACCCCTCGACTACACATCTTTTTAAAGGATACATGAAAGCTTATTATTTTGTGATCACTATTACCCAAGTGACCCCCAACCCTTATATTTGATATGCGGTCTGGCCTGTTGGATAATATTAGATCTAGCAGTGCCCCCCCTCTTGTTGGGTCCTGAACTAGTTGTGAAAGGTAATTGTCTCTCATAGTTGCCAAAAGCTTATTACCTTTGCTGGAACTACATGTTTCTGTTCCCCAATGTATTTCAGGGTAGTTGAAGTCCCCCATAATAATGACTTCTCCTTGAGTTGCTGCTTCATCTATTTGCTTTACGAGGATATTCTCTGTTGCTTCCATTATTTTAGGAGACTTATAACAAACCCCTATCAGTAATTTATTATTTTTCCCCCCTCCCCTAACCTCCACCCACAGAGACTCTACATCTTCATTAGATTCACAGATATCACGCAGGATGGGTTTTAAGGATGATTTTACATATAAACACACACCCCCACCTCGCTTATTTTTACGGTCATTCCTAAACAGACTATAGCCCTGTAAATTAACCGCCCAGTCGTGGCTCTCATCCAGCCAAGTCTCAGATATTCCCACCATGTCATAATTATGTTCCAACAAAATTAATTCTAATTCCGCCATTTTGTTGGTGAGGCTTCTAGCATTAGTATACATGAACTTTATGCATCTCTCTGTGCCTCTATTCTTTCATAAATTATTAACTGTTCTAACCCACCCCCATCCACCCCCACCCCAATTTCATTATTTGTGCTCAGGTCTCTATCTGCACTGCCTTCCCCTCCTATAAAATGAATACCCTCCCTCCTAGTCCCTAGTTTAAAGACTCCTCCAACCTTCTAGCCATTTTCTCCCCCAGCACAGCTGCACCCTCCCCATTGAGGTGCAGCCGGTCCCTAGCATAGTACCTGTAGCCAACTGAGAAGTCGGCCCAGTTCTCCAGGAACCCAAAACCCTCCTTCCTACACCAATTCTTGAGCCACTTATTAACCTCCCTAATCTCCCATTGCCTCTCTGGTGTGGCACGTGGTACAGGCAGTATTTCAGAAAATACCACGTTGGAGGTCCTTGCTTTAAGCTTGCAGCCTAATTCCCTGAAATCGTCTTTAAGGACCTTCCACCTACCTCTGACTTTGTCATTTGTGCCAATGTGCACCATGACCGCTGGGTCCTCACCAGCCCCTCCCAGTAATCTGTCAACCCGATCAGCGATGTGTCGGACTTGAGCGCCAGGTAGGCAGCACACTGTTCGACGATCCCTGTCTTTGTGACAGATTGCCCTATCTGTTCCCCTAATAATTGAGTCCCCCACTACCAGCACCTGTCTGGCCTGCCCTGCTCTCCTAATTCCCCCCTTACTGGAGCAGACACTCCCCCGGCTTTCAGAGGACATGCCTGGCTGCAGCAGTGCTACCCCTGTACTGACAACCCCCTCATCTGCCAACTTTGCAAACTTATTGGGGTGTGCCAGATCAGGACTAGCCTCCCTGGCGCTCTTCCCTCTACCCCGCTTGTAGATTTTAAAATAGATATCAGTCATGTCATGTAAGAAGTGAAGTTTTTGTCATTGTACTATACCTATATTTCTGTGCCGTATCAGAGCATCATGAATTTTGGCATGTGTTAAAGGTGCGCACTGACACTCTTTGGCCTGGGGCACACGAAAACCTGAGCCAGCCCTACCCCCCCACAACTTTAGCCAAATAACCCCCAGTATTCAATGTGTAACTATTATTATAAAGTAAATGAAGGTTGCCAAAGTAATAAGAATTGATGTCGTTGGCATTGAAATGGGCACTGTAAGTGTGTTTACTGTCCTCCACTCCCTGCCGACTTTGCTTCCCCATTGACTTGCATTGGGTTTCGTAATTCAGTCGGACCTCCGACTTTTCACGATAGTCGGCCGATTTCGTTAGACTCGACTTTTGAGAAAGTCGGGTTTCATGAAACCCAACTCGACCCTAAAAAAGGCAAATCCGCTCATCTCTAGTCACGAAGCATGGTAACCTGTTGTGAACGTATTGGAGACGACTTAGGAGCTGAAACTCCCTCTGGTGGTTGCTGAGGGTATTGAACCTATGTTGAACACCAAGAGTCCTACACCTGCAGCTGACGAGTGGTTGTTAGGTGGTACTGACTGGCCTGATATAAGTGAGCTGACCTCCCATGATCCTCGCCGGTGATCAATTGTTCTTCCTGGTCTAGGTTGGAATTCAGCTTGCTTTTCTGCTGTCTCCGCTTGCATTTAGATAAGTCTCTTTCAGTTTTTTTTTAACTGTGGTTTGAATTCCTTGCTTTTTGCTGCATTGCTTTTTGTCTTCTGCCGGGTCCCCTTTGGGGGGCTTTGGCTGGTCTCCGTTCGTTTTTTGTATTTGTTCATTTGCTCAGTTCTTGTGATATTTTACTGCTCGGTTGCTACGTGTCCACACCAGAGATCTGATATAGGTGGTCGAGACCGTGTGTTCTCAGTATTTTTGGATTCAGTAGTGTTGGAGTTTTTCCTAGGGTTTTTCTGGGTTGCAGACAGTATTCTCTCCTATGCTGTCCTATCTAGACAGTTTTGGGCCCCAGCATTTGCTCAATCTATTTTCTGTCTGTGTTCATATTTTCATCTTGTCTAACCGCCATTATATGTCTAGGGGCTTCCTATTCTTTTGGGGTCTACTCTGGGGCAGTTAGCTTTCCTCTTTCCATCTTCAGGGATAGCTATCTCTCCAGCTGTGACAAGGCGTCTAGGGCACCGTAGGAACAACCCACTGCTGCTTCTAGTTGTGCAGTTAGTTTAGGGGTCTGCAACATATTAGTTTCCAACCTCTCTGGTGTTTGGCTGCCTATGCGTTTTTTTGCTCCTGCCTCCTCAGCTACCTAAACATAACAGTAACCACAAATCTTTCATTAGACCTATATCAGAGGTTATCTTACTCATACCGGTTGAGAATTAATTATCCATCCAACCAGAAGGAACTATTTATAATTTTCTACTGATTGCACTTGAACTTGAACCATTGGATTAATTCAGGAACTGGTTATAAACATTTGTCTACCTCGTTTGTATGTTATTGTTATTGTTGCAATGCATACACTGTTTTGTCTTTCAGGTTAAGGTGTCCCTCAGTGTCTTTAAGGAAAATACCTCCACTTCAAGACTGTTAAAATAGTGAAAGCCAAGGATTTCAGATGGGGAGTGTGCTGTTAGGTAAATCTTTTGCAAAGGATTTAAGCCACTATCTAATGTATATGGTTTAATTCTATCATATATATTGTATTTGTATACTTTGCTGCCATCTACTGGCCATTGTTATTATGTTGTTCATGTATTATTACTGTGCTTTACTCATAATAGCTTTCTTTCTGCAACTCCTATCTTTATCTCACTTTCTTTTTATTGGTCAGTGCCATCTTTGACAAACATGCTTCAGGACTGGAAAAAGGATTTTCTTGTTATTACTAACTTCGAGTCAGTGTCATTCTTTTAAATATAGGATTTTATTCTGGCTGTGTCTTTTTTATAATCTAACTATGTGGTTACTAACCTCTGGGCTTTATGTCAGCGGCCATAAAACAGTTGACATCAACCCCATAAATATTAACCCACCCAGCGCACAAGGGCAAATGGAAAGAGCCCAGCAAAGCGCCAGAATTGGCGCATCTAATAGATGCGCCTTTCCTGGGGCGGTTGCGTGCTATTTTTAGGCTGAGGGGGCAATATCCATAGCCCTTTACCAGCCTGAGAATACAAGCCCCCAACTGTCTACTTTAGCTTGGCTGGTTGTTCAAATAATTTTAAAAAAATGGTGTGGAGACCCCTCTATTTTTGATAACCATCCAAGATATAATTGACAGCCAGGGGTTGTAGCCCACAGCTGCCAGTCTTGCCTGAGCTGGTTATCAAAAGTTAAAGAGACTCCAAGTCATTTAAAAACAAATATTTATTTATAGTGCACAGGCACCGGCTTATGAATACTCCCATCAGTGGAGCCTGGTCTTGTTACTATTAACAACAGCAGGCATAGTCTGATGGGAGTAGTACGCTCTCATCAGCCGCCGCCTGTTACTGGCAGTAAATTTTTTACCGCTGACCATAGCTGCTTTCTCATGCTTTCATATAACAGCATGGGATCTGCAGCTCTGTGATTGGTGGTAATAATCTTACCACCGATCAGAGACGCTGGTGTTTCTCACGCTATCATACAAATGACAGAGTGGGAAATACCCATTGTTTGGGGTGCTGAACCCAAACAGTAACATAGACTTCATAGAGAAGTCCGTGTTAGCAGGGCCGCCATCAGGGCATGACAGCCCTGACTGGTGTATGGGGCCCGATCAGCAGAGGGGGCCCGCATCGAGCCCCGTCTCTTCTGCTGATCGGGCCCCAGCAGAAGAGACCGGGCCCGATACGGGCCCCCTCTGCTGTTCGGGCCCCAGTGACAGGCAAAGTAACTGAACCTGCATGACGTCCGAGACACAGGTTCAGTTACTGTATTGAGTTGCAGGCCCGCAAGTCAATAGTTAAAGCCGCCAGCCAATCGGAGGCTGGCAGCTGACGTCAGCGCGCACGGCGCCGGCATATAACGTCATTGTCATTCGCCGGCAAGTGCGCGCTTGAAATGTCGGGAATCAGGACATATCAACGCCGCGGCCAGGTAAGAAGAACGTTTTTTTTTTTAATGTATTTATTGAAATCGGCAATGTGGGCAGGATGGAATCGCTGGGGGGGCATGATGGAATCACTGGGTGTTAGGGGTCGAGTTCCCGCTTCTGCACAAGGGGAATCACGAGCCATCCCGGCTGCGGTCTTCCATTTGTCTCCGGCCGCAGTGGACTCTGCTCAGCTTAGACGTCGGTCCCAGCGTCTCGTCCAGTCTAACAGTGTGCAGAGGATTACTGTTGCATTTCCAGGCTCTGCTATTGTGGCCAGTACTGGTTAGCGGCGAGCAGACGTCTTTAGGACAAAGTCCTTGTTTTCCCCTTCTGAGCATGCCCAGGGTGAGATCTCTCATTGGAGATCAGGGGTCACATGCTCAGGTACCGCAGCAGCTCCTATTGGTCTGCCAGGAAGGTCCTGTGACTACTGGTGTTCTGGAACAGTTTCATTGGTCCTTGTTTCTGGCAGGTCCTGTAGCTGTTACTATAAAAGGGTGGCATGGCTGGGCCGCCATGCGCTAGTGTCAACCATTATATGCTTAGCGCCAGTGTGGTCATGCGTGTGTGTGGTTAGGGCCGGGCTGAAATAAGCCCCTAGAATACCGACTTAATCGGTGAGGAGTTTGGTATGCTAGCTGGTCAGGGTCGGTGTCCTAGATGCCCTAGATTACCGGCATAACTGGTGAGGAGTTTGATTGCCGTATTCAGGGCCTGGCGTTCAGACGCCATAGATTGTGGGTAACTCCTGCGAGGACATTAGCGCATGATCACGTTCTATGTTCGCTTAGCAGTTAACTGTGTACCTGGATGCCTGACAGGACACAGAAGTTTGTCTCAGCGGCTCTGTGACGTAACAGGGTTCGCTTTCAATGCTAGACAGCGCCCTAGCGTGTTTATTTTGCGACTCAGTTGTGTTAAGTGAGTTCGCACACATCGCCATATAGCGCTGCGGCACTTCTAGCGGCTTTGTGGATTAACAGAGTTCGCACATATTGCCACAGCGCGTTACGGCGTTTATTTTGGCGACTCTGCGGGACAACAGAGTTCGCTTCTTGCGCCATTTTACTAGCAGCAGGCTCCGCCTGCACGGTGGACCCCGGGCTGCGAAAGCACCTCTCCACATCATATATTTGGTGCGTTCCGCAGACCCTAACATAACACTAGCGCCAGGGTCTGGCTAGTAAAATGACGGATGACCAACATCTACTACGGGACATCCAGCAGCTGGAGGGTAGGTTGGCGGCTCTTGAGTGCACAACCTCAGCTGTGTATGTTACCGCAGTCGCTGTTCAGGCTGCTAGCGTGGCTGCAGTCAGTGTGTCCACTGCCACCTCTGTCCCACAATATCCCACCTCCCGCTTCCAGACAAGTTTGCTGGTGACAGCAAGCAATGTCGGGGATTCGTGAGTCAGTGCTCTATACAACTTGAGCTTCTGGCTGCACGTTTCCCCATGGATCGGGCACAAGTGGGCTTTGTAATATCTCTTCTGTCGGGCAGAGCGTTGGAGTGGGCCACCCCGCTGTGGGAGCGTGACGACCGTGTGGTGCGGAGTGCTCCTCGTTTTCTGGAGGCTCTAAAAAAGGTCTTTCTAGGACCTCAGGTTACCCACGATGCGGCGCTCCAACTTCTGGCAAGTTCACAGGGTTCGTCCTTGGTCAGCTGTTTTGCTGTCCAATTTCGGACTCTGTCCTCGGAGTTGGACTGGCCGGATAAAGTCCTCATTCCCGTGTTTTGGAGAGGACTAGCGGGCCATGTGAAAGACGCCTCGGCTACCAGGGAGATTCCCACCACACTGGAGAAGCTTATCACCATATCTACCAGCATCGACCTCCGTTTTCACGAGCGGAGGTTGGAGCGGTCCCAGTGTAGGCAGAGGTTTCGGCTGGCTCCCACCTTCGCCAGACCTCTAGAATCTTCCAGCCAGGCGCCCGACTCCAATGAGGCCATGGAGGTTTCTCGAGCAGGACCTAAGTCCCGGGCCGCTCGAGTACCCGTGGTCTGTAACATCTGCCAGCAGTTAGGACATTATGCCAACAAATGTCCACAGCGGTCGGGAAAACGGTCGCGTCTAATGACCTTGGGAGGAGGTTCACTAGATAATGCGGCATTTTCCACCAAGTTGTCCTTTAAGGGGACAATTACAGTAGGTCCATCCACACTCACCACCCAGCTCTGTGTGGATTCTGGAGCCGAGGGGAATTTCATGTCCTCTGCATTCGCTCTCCGCCACACTATACCTCTAGTGATGCTCGCCAAACCGGTGACTGTGCGAGTAGTGAATGGATCAACTCTGCCCTCACAAATCACCCACCAAACGATCCCTCTCACTTTATCTATGTCCCCTTCCCATCAGGAGAGTATTTCTTTTCTTGTCCTGCCCGAGGGAATAGACGAGATCTTGCTGGGAGTACCTTGGCTCCTTTACCACTCTCCCCATATTGAGTGGTCCTCTGGGAGGATACTGGGTTGGGGTGGTTCATGTAGAGGCAGGTGCGTCAGGGAGTGCGTTCAGGTCACCACCACAGAGATACCCGTAGATCTCACTTCTCTTTCTCAGTGTTATTGGTCATATGCAGACGTTTTCTCCAAGAAGTCGGCGGAGACTCTTCCACCTCATCGCCCCTACAACTGTCCTATTGATCTCTTGCCTGGAGCAGAGCCTCCTCGGGGGAGAGTCTACCCCCTCTCGCTTCCTGAGACGGAGGCCATGTCCCAGTATATTTAGGAGAATCTGGCAAGAGGGTTCATTAGGAAGTCGGTGTCACCAGCAGGGGCGGGGTTCTTCTTTGTGCAAAAGAAGAACGGAGAATTACGTCCATGTATTGACTACAGGGGTCTTAACGCTATCACCGTCAAGAATAAGTACCCGTTGCCCCTAATCTCTGAGCTCTTTGATAGGCTCCGAGGAGCAAGAGTATTTACCAAGCTTGATCTGCGTGGTGCCTATAACTTAATTCGCATCCGTGAGGGGGACGAGTGGAAGACAGCTTTTAATACCAGGGATGGGCATTATGAATACCTGGTGATGCCCTTCGGGCTCTGTAATGCTCCCGCTGTTTTCCAAGACTTTGTCAATGATATCTTCCGTGATATGCTCTCCACCTCTGTAGTAGTCTATCTGGATGATATTCTCATCTTTTCACCAGATATAGACTCTCACCGGAGGGATGTCAACAAAGTCTTCGACCTCTTACGGGCAAACTCCCTCTATGCCAAACTGGAGAAATGTGTGTTTTAGCAGTAGTCCTTACCTTTCCTGGGCTATATCATCTCCGCCCAGGGATTGGTTATGGATCCTGCCAAACTACAGGCTGTAATGGACTGGCAAGAACCCCATTCTCTTAAAGCGGTGCAGCGCTTTATGGGGTTCATTAATTATTATCGCCAGTTCATTCCCCATTTCTCGACTTTGGTAGCTCCCTTGGTAGCCTCACCAATAAGGGAGCAAATCCCAAGTTGTGGTCTGAGGAGGTCTCCAAGGCGTTCTCTTCCATCAAGTCGCATTTTGCCAGTGCTCCCATATTACATCGCCCTGATGTTGATAAGCCGTTTATTTTAGAGGTGGACGCCTCTTCTGTTGGTGCTGGAGCAGTCCTTTATCAAAAGGATGCTCAAGGTCGGAAGCATCCCTGCTTCTTCTTTTCTAAGACCTTTACACCAGCAGAGAGGAATTATTCCATCGGGGACAGGGAGTTGCTGGCTATGAAGTTGGCCTTCTCTGAGTGGAGACATCTTCTGGAGGGGGCTCGTTTTCCCTTCCAAGTCTTCACCGATCACAAAAACTTGGTATATTTGCAAACGGCTCAGCGGCTAAATTCTCGCCAGGCCAGATGGTCCCTATTCTTCTCTTGGTTCCACTTTACCCTCCATTTTCTCTCCGGTGAGAAGAATGTTCGGGCCGACGCTCTCTCTCGCTCCTTAGTGTCATCAGAGGAGGAGGATGAGGAGCCTCAGCTTATTGTCCCCGAAGAGAGCCTGAGAACTGTAGCCCCGGTTTTGCTAGAGTCTGTGCCTCCGGGCAAGACTTTTGTGCCCACTAATTTCCGACCGGAAGTACTCTCTTGGGCACACTTGTCCAGGGTGGGTGGACACTTTGGGGCAAAGAGGACAACTGAGTTATTGGCGAGGACATACTGGTGGCCACATATGGTCCGAGACGTCAGGGAGTATGTTCAGGCGTGTGTCTCCTGCGCCAGGAACAAGTCCCCTCGACAACGGCCAGCTGGGTTACTTTTTCCTTTGCCGGTGGCAGACAGGCCCTGGGAGATGGTCGGGATGGACTTTGTGGTGGGCTTACCCAAGTCTCGGGGTTGCACTATCATTTGGGTGATCATCGACCACTTCTCCAAAATGGTGCACTTAGTGCCGCTACCACGGTTACCTTCTGCACGGGCCTTGGCAGCATTGTTTATTAGACACATCTTCCGTCTACACGGTATGCCAGACAAGATTGTCAGCGATCGAGGTCCCCAATTTGCGTCTCGGTTCTGGAGAGACTTGTGTCATCTACTCTGCATTGAGTTGAACCTCTCCTCCTCATATCATCCCGAGACGAATGGGTTGGTAGAGAGGGCCAACCAGACCTTGGTCACCTACTTGCAACATTTTGTCTCTGCCAGGCAGGATGACTGGGCATCCTTGCTCCCGTGGGCGGAGTTTGCGCTAAACAATGCTGTGGCTGACTCCACCGGACAGACCCCATTCCTCTTAAATTACGGCCAGCATTCGTGGGTACCGGTGCCCATGCCCGTGGCTTCCGCCGACTCCAGGGTGGCAGACTGGGCTGTGGAAGCACGGGACATATGGGACCGCACCCAGGATGCCATTCAGGCTTACAAGGAAAGGATGAGGTCTTCTGCCGATGCCCATCGGCGTCCCGCTCCAACATTTGCTCCTGGCGACCTAGTGTGGCTCTCCGCCCGAAACATCAGGCTACGGGTGGAATCCACTAAGTTGGCACCCCGCTACTTGGGTCCTTTCAAGGTTCTCGAGCAGGTGAACCCTGTGGTTTACAGTTTGGCCCTTCCGCCTCGCCTTGGTATCTCCGACACCTTCCATGTGTCCCTCCTAAAACCCGTGGTCATCTCCCGGTTGCCTGAGTTATCTGCCGGGACGTCGGGTTCGTCTTCGGACGACTACGAGGTGAATGCCATTGTAGGGTGCAAGGTGGTACGGGGCAAAAAAATTTTTTTGGTGGATTGGAGGGGTTATGGGCCTGAGGATAGGTCCTGGGAGCCTGCCGAGCATGTTCATGCTCCGCAGCTCATCGCTGCCTTTGAGCGTAGCGAGGCCCAGAGAAGGGGGGGTAATGTTAGGGGTCAAGTTCCCGCTTCTGCACAAGGGGAATCTCGAGCCATCCCGGCTGCGGTCTCCATTCGTCTCCGGCCGCAGTGGACTCTGCTCAGCTTAGACGTCGGTCCCAGCATCTCGCCCAGTCTAACAGTGTGCAGAGGATTACTGTTGCATCTCCAGGCTCTGCTATTGTGGCCAGTACTGGTTAGCGGCGAGCAGACGTCTTTAGGACAAAGTCCTTGTTTTCCCCATCTGAGCATGCCCAGGGTGAGATCTCTCATTGGAGATCAGGGGTCACATGCTCAGGTACCGCAGCAGCTCCTATTGGTGTGCCAGGAAGGTCCTGTGACTACTGGTGTTCTGGAACAGTTTCATTGGTCCTTGTTTCTGGCAGGTCCTGTAGCTGTTATTATAAAAGGGTGGCATGGCTGGGCCGCCATGCGCTAGTGTCAACCATTATATGCTTAGCGCCAGTGTGGTCATGCGTGTGTGTGTTTAGGGCCGGGCTGAAATAAGCCCCTAGAATACCGACTTAATCGGTGAGGAGTTTGGTATGCTAGCTGGTCAGGGTCGGTGTCCTAGATGCCCTAGATTACCGGCATAACCGGTGAGTGTAAGGTTCTGTGTACATGTTCCTGAAACTCAGTTTGTTCGTCAGCCATTTTACTTTCTGTCTTGCTGCAGCTATCTTGCCCTCAGTCAAAATGGAGTTTCCAGCTTGCATGTTCCCGCCCTGATTCTCTCCTTTTGCTTCTTAAGCAGCCACAGCTGAGCAATCAGTGCTTCAGAATCTAGCCTGCAGTGAACCTGTGACCTGACTCCTAAAGCCTTGGACCTTGTACTCCAGCTATTCCTACTGAGGAACTCTGAAGCACTTGTGGACTCTGAACCCTGCTCTTTGAAAGACCCACGTTTGCATGGACTTACGGTAACAGAGAAGAAGATCCTGAACCTGTTGTGGAGAGTGATTGCTGAGCTTAGATTACTCTGGCCTGCTGTGTCTCCTGCTTCTGTGTCTGCAAACTGTGTGACTATTTTTGCCAACTTGTATGAAGTAATACAAGACTTTCTATATCAAACCTGTGTCTCATGTATTTTCATCGCACCCAAGCACAAGACGCTATATGAACTGTACTACATACATTACAGTGAGGAGTTTGATTGCCGTATTCAGGGTCTGGCGTTCAGACGCCATAGATTGCGGGTGACTCCTGCGAGGACATTAGCGCATGATCACGTTCTATGTTCGCTTAGCAGTTAACTGTATACCTGGATGCCTGACAGGACACAGAAGTTTGTCTCAGCGGCTCTGTGACGTAACAGGGTTCGCTTTCAACGCTAGACAGCGCCCTAGCATGTTTATTTTGCGACTCAGTTGTGTTAAGTGGGTTCGCACACATCGCCATATAGCGCTGCGGCACTCCTAGCGGCTTTGTGGATTAACAGAGTTCGCACATATTGCCACAGCGCGTTACGGCGTTTATTTTGGCGACTCTGCGGGATAACAGAGTTCGCTTCTTGCGCCATTTTACTAGCAGCAGGCTCCACCTGCACGGTGGACCCCGGGCTGCGAAACCACCTCTCCACATCATATATTTGGTGCGTTCCGCAGACTCTAACACTGGGAGGGCAGGATGGAATCACTGTGGGGCAGGATGGAATCGCTGGGGGGGCAGGATGGAATCACTGGGGGGGCAGGATGGAATCACTGGGGGGGCAGGATGGAATCGCTGGGGGGGGCAGGATGGAATCACTGGGGGGCAGGATGGAATCGCTGGGGGGGCAGGATGGAGTCACTGGGGGGCAGGATGGAGTCACTGGGGGGGCAGGTTGGAGTCATTGAGGGGCAGGATGAAGTCACTTGGGGGGCAGGATGGAGTCACGGGGGTCCAGGATGGAGTCACGGGGGGCAGGATGGAGTCACAGGGGGGCAGGATGGAGTCACTAGGGGGGCAGGATGGAGTCACGGGGCAGGATGGAGTCACTAGGGGGGCAAGATGGAGTCACTGGGGCAGGATGGAGTGACTGGGGGAGCAGGATGGAGTCACAGGGGCAGGATGGAGTCACGGGGGGGCAGGATGGTGTCACTGGGGGCAGGATGGAGTCACGGTGGTAGGATGGAGTCACTGGGGCAGGATGGAGTCACTGGGGCGGCAGGATGGAATCACTGAGGCAGGATGGAGTCACGAGGGAGGCAGGATGGAGTCACTAGGGCAGGATGGAATCACTGGGGCAGGATGGAGTCACTGAGGCTGGATGGAGTCACAGGGGGCTGGATGGAGTGACGGGGGGCAGGATGGAATGACGGGGGCAGGATGAAGTCACTGGGGTTGGATGGAGTCACGGGGCAGGATGGAGACACGGGGCAGGATTGGAGATACGGGGGCAGGATGGAGACACGGGGCAGGATTGGAGACATGGTGCAGGATGGAGACAGATGGGGCAGGATCATAGGGCAAGATGGAGACAGATGGTGCAGGATCATGGGGTAGGATGGATATGATGGGGCAGGATCATGGGACAGATGGGGCAGGATCATGGGACAAATGGCCTGGGGCAGGATGGAGATAGATGGGGCAGGATCATGGGCAAGATGGAGACAGATGGGGCAGGATCATCGGACAAATGGCCTGGGGCAGGATGAAGATAGATGGGGCAGGATCATGGGCAAGATGGAGACAGATGGGACAAGATGAAGACAGATGGTGCAGGATCATGGGGCAGGATGGATACAATGGGGACAGATGGGGCAGGATCATGGGACAGATGGTCTGGGGCAGGATCATGGGACAGATGGAGCAGGATCATTGGGCAAGATGGAGACAGATGGTGCAGGATCATGGGGCAGGATGGATACGATGGGGACAGATAGGGCAGGATCATGGGGCAGGATGGATACGATGGGGACAGATGGGGCAGGATCATGGGACAGATGGTCTGGGGCAGGATGGAGACAGATGGTGCAGGATCATGGGGCAGGATGGATACGATGGGTGTTGTGAATGTGCTAGAAATGAATTCTGAGCAGAAGCTCCCTCTGGTGGTTACAAACAGTACTGAACTATTCAATGAAGATTGTGAAGATTGGCGATCAGGTGTTACTGACTGGTCTTATATAAGGGAGGTTCCCTACCTTTAGGGTTGCCGGTGATCAATTGTTCTGGTCTCAACTTTTGTTCCTGGTTCACTTTGAAGCTTGCTGCTTCGTGCCTGCATCTTCTGCTAACAGATAAGACATTTTCTTCTTTTAGTTTTTTGTGCTTGCTTTTTGCATTTTGTCCTGCACTTCTGTGGGGTCTGCCAGGTCCCCTCCGGGGGCTTGTGCTCCTCTCAGTTTAGTCAGCCAGTTGTTTGTTCATTTGCCTTTTCCAGTTTTTTCTGTGGCTGAGGCTTAGTTTTGTTACACCAGAGAACTAATTTAGGTGGTAGAGGTCGTGTGATCTCCAATTAGTGTGTTGGTATTTTTTTTAGGGTTTTTTGGATTGCAGTAAGTGACCTTCCTATCCTTTTCTTCCTAGGAAGATTGGGCCCCAACGTTTGCGCATACTATTTTCTGTCTGTGTCTGTATTTCCTCTTGTCTAACCGCCATTACATGTTTGGGGGCTTCCTATGTTCTTTGGGGATCTGCTCCGGGGCAGATAGTTTTCCTCTTTCTATCTTTAGGTGAAGTTAGCTTCTCAGGCTGTGACGAGGCGTCTAGGACCAACGTAGGTACGCTCCATGGCTGACTTTAGTTGTGGTGGTTAGTCAGAGTACTGCAATCCAATAGATTCCAACCTCTCTGGTGTATTGCCTTTTTTGCCTGCTCTCCTCAGCTAAAAAATCATAACAGATGGGGACAGATGGGGCAGGATCATGGTACAGATGGTCTGGGGCAGGATCATGAGGCAGGATGGAGACAGATGGTGCAGGATCATGGGGCTGGATGGATACAATGGGGACAGATGGGACAGGATCATGGGGCAGGATGGGACATCACATGGCTAGGAGAACATATGGCTGGAGCCAGAAATGAGACACACAGGGGCCAGGATGGGAAATATTATTACAATAGGGGCTAATTTAGGGATATTATTACTGCAGTGATGTATTTATTTTATTTTTTGAGGATACTGTTATAAATGGTAGGGCGGTCCTGTTACTGTGCAGAGCGACACTGTTGACTTTTTTTTTTTCATCTGGTGTAGTTTACAATTTGGGAAAAAATAAGTAATGTGTTCTGCAAGCGGTTCTCTAGATAACTGTGTTATTTCCTGCAGAGATGAGCCCTGGCTGGAAGAAGTGATGGCGGTCTGTGCTGGATGAAGATTAAAAGCGAAGATGAAAGACTTCACCTAGAGACTTCACTGGTGAGTCAGTGTGTTACCTATACACTGACACTATACACTGTATACTATATACAGCGGTCCTGTGTACAATGTCTCCAGTGATCACTGTATTACCTTTACATTATACACTATATACAGAGCTCCTGTGTATAATGTCACTGGTGATCACTATTACTTGTACACAGACACTGCATCAGTATTGTAGTGTTCAGTCACTATGTGGTGGTAATATGTTGTCCGTCCATGGTGTGGCCGTATTTGCTCCTTGTATGTGCTATGTGGTCACTATGTGGTGGTAATATGTGGTCTGGTCATGGTTTGGTGGTATTTGTTCCTTGTATGTGATATTATTGGTCACCATATGGTGGTAATATGTGGTCTGGACATGGTGTGGTGGTATTTATTCCTTGTATGTGGTATTATTGGTCACCATATGGTGGTAATATGTGGTCTGGACATGGTGTGGTGATATTTGTTCCTTGTATGTGCTATTATTTGGTCACTATGTGGTGGTAATATGGTGTCTAGTCATGGTGCTGTGGTATTTGTCCACTGTATGTGATATTATTGGACATTTTAAAAATTGAAAAATAAATAAAAATATACCTAAATTGTATTGGATATTTGAACAAATGTTTAATGGGTTAGAGTAGAGTAGGGCCCAGCCAAAAGAGTCTACCTTTTCGTGGTGGCGGCTTAAAAAATCCTTTGACTGTGGATAGTTCAAGGGGTGGAGGCGGGGCTGGGGTGGAGCCTGGGTGGAGTCTCAAGGGGGCCCCGAAAAGTTTGCCAGTATGGGGCCCCGAAATTCCTAGTGGCAGCCCTGCGTGTTAGGGGTCCGTGCCCGAACACTAGGTGTTCATAATGGACCCAGAATTTTACTGTTCTGGTTCACCATCTCTAATCAATTCACGACTATAATATGAGTTTCACAAAATATCTATCCTTGTTAGTCATTATCCATAAAGTTCAATGTAAGTTAAAAGCACTTGAAACTCGCATAGAGTGTGATCGAAAATTGCCCTTTACAGTGATAAGAGAACAATAGCTGCTGAGTCTGACTTTCTTTGTAGGCTGAAGAATGTTTTTTGCTCAAAACAATTCACCAAAATGTTGTTATTGTTAGGCTCACTACTAGGTGTGGTGGATCCACCAAGCCTGAGGTTCGGGCAGACAAACTGGCCATGGGCAATGATGCAGCAGCTAGGTGGCGAACGTGAAATACGGATAGCCAAGGGACAGGAAACCGTAAGCAGGTAGGCAGGATGAAGGAAACTGCAGGCAGGCGGAAGTCAGAAAACCACAGGCATGTGGATGACATTAGGAAACCGCAGGCAGGCGGACATCAGGAAAACGCAGGCAGGCAAATGGATGTCAGGAAACTGCAGACAGGCGGAGTACAGGAGGTGTGTAGCAAACCAAAGTACAGCAACATAAATGTCTTCAAAGGAACCTGTCAACAGAATAAAACACTATTAACCTGCAGATATGGGATTAATCTGCATGTTAATGGCTTTGTTAATCTGCCCGGCACTGATGCTTAGACCCACAATGTTGGTGAGTAAATTAACATTATTCCCCGCGACAGTGTTCAGGTTTAAGTCATAGGGGTGGCGACCGCACGAGTTCAGCCAATGTTCTTTGTGAAGTGAGTAGCGGCTGCAACCTTTCCCCAGCACTGGCTGACAGCCGTCCCTAATGCTGAGCTGCTAATAGTCAGTGCAGGGGGCGCGGTTAGAACCGCCTCTCTTTATACGCAAAGCAATGACTGAACCCATGCTGGCATCACCCTCTAGAGTGAAATCTGAATTCTGCCAGGGAGAATAATGTTCATTTCCTCCCAGCAACATGGGTTCAAGTGCCGATGCCAGTCAGATTCACAAAATTGTTGGCACCTTCAACTTGATGTTTGGTTGCACACCCTTTGGAATAAAAAACTCCAATCAATTGCTTCCTATAAGTATCAACAAGCTTCTTACACCTCTAAACTGGTATTTTGGACCACTCTTCCTTTGCAAACTGATCCAGGTCTCTTATATTTGAAGAGTGCCTTTTCCAAAACAATTTTAAGATCTCTTCACAGATGTTCAATGAGATTTCAATGTGGACTCATTGCTCGCCACTTCAGGATTCTTCAGCGCTTTGTTTCCCTTCATTTCTAGGTGCTTCTTGAAGTAAGTTTGGAGTCATTGTCCTGCTGGAAGACCCATGACTAGTGTTGAGCATTCCGATACTGCAAATATCGGGTATCGGCCGATATTCGCTGTATCGGAATTCCGATTCTGAGATCCGATATTTTCGTCATATCGGATACCGGAATCGTAATGTTCCTGTCATGGTCAGTGTCCGTCGGTCGGGTCTGTCAGGAGTCAGCGGCACTTACCTGGCAGAAGATCCCCGGTGGTCACGTCCTGGACTGCTTGATGGCCGCCATCATCTTCTCCCTGGCGGTCACGTGCAGTTTCTCGCGATAACTGCACGTGCTGCCGGGTAATCGCGGCCGTAAAGCAGTCCGATGACGTCACCGCCGGGGAAGCTGGTAAGCAGCTGTGCTGCGTCGGGATGACAGGCTGTGCCTGGCATTCCGATGTAGCAGAGCTGGATCGTCGTGGGACACTCGTTACTATGGACTGCGTCGGACAGGTGGTATACTGTTGGTTTGTTTTTTTTCTTTTTTTCCAGGAGATCGATGGCGTCGCAGGATGAGAAATGAAAACTGTGTTGTCTCTTTTATTTCATTAAAAGACTTTATTCTGGCTGTGTCTTTTTTTTAAACATTTAAAAACTTTGGGATTAATAATGGATCGGTGTCTTATTGATGCCTCTCCATTATTAACCGGGCTTATTGTCACCGTGCAATCAACGGTGACATTAACCCCTTATTACCCCGCTTGCCACCGCTACAGGGCAAGTGGGAAGAGCAGGGTAAAGTGCCACAATTGGCACATCTTTTGATGTGCCATTTGTGGGGCTGCTGTAGCCTGGTATTATCAGGCTGTTGAGGGCCAAAATCCATGGGCCTTGACAGTCTTTTAATACCAGGCCGCAGCAGTCTGCATTTTACATGGCTGGTTAACAAAAATAGGGAGGATCCCCACGCCATTTTTTTTCGAGGGGATCCCCTATTTTTGTTAACCAGCCTAGATAAGCAGACTTCTGTGGCCTAGTATTATCAGGCTGGCAAGGTTCATGGATCTTGGCTCCTTAACAGCCTGAAAATCCAGGCCTCAGCAGTCTGCTTCATCAGGCTGGTTAACAAAAATAGGGGGGACCCCACGCCATTTTTTTTTCGAAGGGAACCCCTATTTTTGTTAATCAGTTCCCTCTGACGTCACTGATGGTGTCCCTGACTGACCTGAAGTGAAAGTGGAAAGCAATCAATTAAGCTTTCCACTTCCTCTCCTGTCAGCCAGGAGAGGAAAAGATTCATTTGGGGGTTTACTGTGAGGCTGCAGCATTAGCTGCGGTCCCTGCAGTAAACATTAACCCTTTCTGATGGATTACACCATGGGACCTGACTGTACATGGGATAGGTAAGAATAATTTTGCTTTTTTATTTTATTTTTATTACAGGAAATGGTTTTTGCAGTAAAATAAAAGATGGTCAAAAACATGTGTCTTTATTTCATTAAATGATTTTAAATTAAAGTGTGTGTGTTTTATTTTTATTTCATGCAATAGGATTAATAATTGATAGTTGTCTAATTGACAGCTCTCAATTATTAACCTGGCTTAAGGTCACCTTTCAATAGCAAGGTGGCTTTAACCCCTTATTAACCCATTCGCCACCGCTACAGGGCAATGGGAATAGACGGGCAAAGTGCCAGAAAGGGCGAATCTAATTATAGATTTGTCTTTTCTGGGGTGTCTGGGGGCAGATGTTAGTAGCCAGTGGGGGGCCAAAAATAATGGTCCCTCTCTGGGCTATTATTATCTGCCCCCACTCACTGGCTTTGGCTGTCTGGTTGAGAAAATAGGGCGGGAGCCCACACATTTTTTTTCAACAATTTTACACCTCACATATATATATACAGTTAGGTCCATAAATATTTGGACAGAGACAACATTTATCTAATTTTGGTTCTAGACATTACCACAATGAATTTGAAACAAAACAAATCAGATGCAGTTGAAGTTCAGACTTTCAGCTTTCATTTGAGGGTATCCACATTAAAATTGGATGAAGGGTTTAGGAGTTTCAGCTCCTTAACATGTGCCACCCTGTATTTAAAGGGACCAAAAGTAATTGGACAGATTAAATAATTGTAAATAAAATGTTCATTTCTAGTACTTGGTTGAAAACCCTTTGTTGGCAATGACTGCCTGAAGTCTTGAGCTCATGGACATCACCACACACTGTGTTTCCTTCTTTTTGATGCTCTGCCAGGCCTTCACCGGGTGGTTTTCAGTTGTTGTTTGTTTGTGGGCCTTTCTGTCTGAAGTTTAGTCTTTAACAAGTGAAATGCATGTTCAATTGGGTTGAGATCAGGTGACTGACTTGGCCATTCAAGAATATTCCACTTCTTGGCTTTAATAAACTCCTGGGTTGCTTTGGCTTTATGTTTTGGGTCATTGTCCATCTGTAGTATGAAACGACGACCAATCAGTTTGGCTGCATTCGGCTGGATCTGAGCACACAGTATGGCTCTTAATACCTCAGAATTCATTCGGCTGCTTCTCTCCTGTGTCACATCATCAATAAACACTAGTGACCCAGTGCCACTGGCAGCCATGCATGCCCAAGCCATCACACTGCTTCCGCCATGTTTTACAGATGATATGGTATGCTTTGGATCATGAGCTGTACCACGCCTTCGCCATACTTTTCTCTTTCCATCATTCTAGTAGAGGTTGATCTTGGTTTCATCTGTCCAAAGAATGTTCTTCCAGAACTGTGCTGGCTTTTTTAGATGTTTTTTAGCAAAGTCCAGCCTAGCCTTTTTATTCTTGATTCTTATGAGTGGCTTGCACCATGCAGTGAACCCTCTGTATTTAATTTCATGCAGTCTTCTCTTTATGGTAGATTTGGATATTGATACGCCTACCTCCTGGAGAGTGTTGTTCACTTGGTTGGCTGTTGTGAAGGGGTTTCTCTTCACCATGGAGAGTATTCTGCGATCATCCACCACTGTTGTCTTCCGTGGGCGCCCAGGTCTTTTTGCATTGATGAGTTCACCAGTGCTTTCTTTCTTTCTCAGAATGTACCAAACTGTAGATTTTGCCACTCCTAAAGTTGTAGCAATTTCTCGGATGGGTTTTTTCTGTTTTTTGCAGCTTAAGGATAGCTTGTTTCACCTGCATGGAGAGCTCCTTTGACCGCATGTTTCCTTCACAGCTAAACCTTCCAAATGCAAACACCACACCTCAAATCAACACCAGCCCTTTTATCTGCTTAATTGAGAATGATATAATGAAGGGATTGCCCACACCTGTCCATGAAATAGCCTTGGAGTCAATTGTCCAACTACTTTTGGTCCCTTTAAAAACAGGGTGGCACATGTTAAGGAGATGAAACTCCTAAACCCTTCATCCAATTTTAATGTGGATACCCTCAAATGAAAGCTGAAAGTCTGAACTTCAACTGCATCTGATTTGTTTTGTTTCAAATTCATTGTGGTAATGTCTAGAACCAAAATTAGATAAATGTTTGTCTCTGTCCAAATATTTATGGACCTAACTGTATATATATATACATGTCATTGAATTTGTGACACACACATATATATATATATATATATATATATATATATATATTTATATTTATAGTTCATACACTTCTACATAGTATAATAGCCGCTAATTCAATTGCCGGCTTTTGTGAAAATGCAGAACCCGACATGAAATGACACATGGTTTACATAGAGTTAACCATGTCATTTCAAGTTGTTTGATATATTGTTTTCACTAACAATTACATGAGTGTATGTGTGCAAAATTTGACACATGTAGGTGTTAATTAAAGGTGTAAATTCGTAGCAAAAAAGTCCGTTTTTTTTACAACGAATTTACACCTTTAATTAACCCCTACAGGTGTGAAATTTTGCACACATACACTCATGTAATTGTTTGTGAAAATCAGATATCAAACTACATGAAAAGACATGGTTAACTCTATGTAAACCATGTGTCATTTCATGTCGAGTGCTTCTGTATTTTCACAAAAGCCGGCATTACCCGGCAATTGAATCAGAGGATATCTTACTATGTAGAAGTGTATAAACTATAAATATATGTATATATATATTATCACAATGACATGTATATATATATATATATATATATATATATATGTATTCTATGTGTGTATATTTAGTGTTTACAAGGAAAGAAAGGGTTTTTTTTTAGTTACGATATTTCTGTCCCATAGACTTGCATTGGATTTCCGGTATCGGAATCGGGTATCGCTGATACTTTTTTGGGTATCGGCGATACCCATTCCGATCCGATACTTCTTGATATTGGAAAGTATCGCTCAACCCTACCCATGACCTAAGACACAAACCCAGCTTTTTGACACTGGGCACTATATTGCAACCAAAAATCATTTGGTAATCTTCAGATTTCATAATGCTTTGCACACAGTCAGAAAAACCAGTGGCAGAGGCAGCTAAACAAAGCATCTTTGAACCTCCACCATATTTGACTGTATGTACAGTGTTCTTTTCTTTATAGGCCTCATTCCATTTTGGTAAACAGTAGAATGATGTTCTTTGCCAAAAAGCTCTATCATGGTCTCATGGGTTCTAGATGGATTTTTGGCTTACTCATGTACATTTTGTCAAACTGCAGTCTAGCTTTTTTATTTCTCTTTGTCAGCAGTTGAGTTCTCCTGGGTCCCCTGCCATAATGTCATAAATCATTCAAATGTTGATGGATAGTTCGCAGTGACACTGATGCACCCTGAGCCTGCAGGACAGTTTGAATTTATTTTGCTATTCCTAAAATCTTACTCCAGTAGGGGTTGGAGTAGGATTTGTGGCAAGGCGCACCCAGAGGTGCATGCAGAATGTTCGATGTAAAAACCTCTTCATGAATAAAAAGAGTCTGACTCCAGCATGCTCCTTCATGAAGACTGCTGTGGTTTACACCGGTCTTGAAAAATTGGGTCCAAAGGGCTTACCAAGGCAGCTTCTCCAAATATACCAGCGTATCATCCACTCCTCCAAGTTCAAGTCTTTTATATAGTATTAATTTCTGTCCAGAATTAATGTTTTTTGTTGTTGTTTCAAAAAGTTTATTTTTATCTCTATCACTTACTTGTATTTTGAATGGATTTTAGCTTTAATTTTGGATTAACAGTCATTCTTGAAAATATATGATAGAAGTGTACACAGTTTGTGGTTACATAATTTTCTTTTATGCATAAATTTGTAATAATGATTTATGACAAGATAATTATGCTAAATAAAATATAAGAAATATTTTATTAAACAAATATCCACCATTGGCACACAACGTCGTCTAACACCCATCTATGTGGAGCTTTTCTAGACAAGCTTTTTTTTCATAGTTGGAAGCATGCGATGGAAACATGGCATAGATTGGATGAATTAAAAAGATGTTTAAATTATTTCTAATGGATTGTAAATTTTACAACATTAATGGTTTGCGAAAGTCCTCTCCTTATGAGGTCTAGGTAATATCAGGAATTACTGCCTCCGACACTGCAGGTGTAGGACTAGTTCTTTCATTACCAGTAAATGGAGACTGGAACTGTCTTTGAAAATAAAAAAGCACAATCTCCGAGCCTCGGGGCAGGCGAACAATGTTGCTGAGATACTGATTTCTATATGCGGTATTACAATGGTTACATGGTAAACAGCACCTGGAATTTTACTAATGGTTTTTACAATTAACAGCAGCAGCGTGGTCTGATTATCCGTCCTTCCTATCCTTGAAAAGAAAGAATAGGAGCAGATGTTGAGTCGACTCGTACTTTTTTTCTTTTTTTTTGTAATTGGAAGAATTTTTTTACCTGGAAAACTAAATATAGAGTGGCACACAGCTCATGGATATTAGACAGGCTTAGCATTCCCATTACAAAAATAGATTTAATTAGTTAAAAGCTATCGTGCTTGTTTATTCAGGAAGATGTATAGCTGTTAGTTTTACACGTATTTTGTTAGTTTGTCATAGATTTTCATAGTGTAGCTACTAGTGTTGAGCGATATTGCTCGATATCTAAAAATATCGTATCGAAATTGAATCGCCGATAGCACTAAATATCGTCGATATCCGATTTCGATACCGGAAGTCCCATGTAAGTCTATGGGAACAAAATATTGCAACAAAAAAACCCCTTTCTTTCGTTGTAAACACAAAATATACACACATAGAATACATATATATATATACATGTCATTGTGACATATATATATATACATATATTTATAGTTTATACACTTCTACATAGTAAAATAGACTCTAATTCAATTGCCGGGTAAAGACGTGACATACCCCATAGAAGTCGACGGGCTCGGTGCCGAGTACCCGAAAACCTCTGGCTCTGTGCGACTCAACTTGGGCATCACGAACAGGATTCTGTAGCTCGCTATAAGCGAGTCCTGTGTGCCTGAATTGCACTGGTTTTGTGCTTGAGAATTGCTAAAATCATCAGAGAATGTATTTTCCATTTTTCCGCCATATCTGCGTCACGACGAGGCACTGGTGAAGAAGAAGGGCGTGCTCTTCGTGGGTGTCACTCAGTGGCGCGAAAACGATGGCCGCCCACTGTAAATGGTACTGCAATGTAACATCGTGCCCCACAGCTCTGGAGTTCCGCCTCCTCATCCTCCTCAGTGTGCGGAAACTAACACGAAGGTCCCGCCTCCCTACAAAAGAGGGGCCCTCTCCAGATGCTAATGAGTAATGACACATGTGACTTGGCAGAGATGGCTAATGGACACGACGAGCAGAAGTGGGAAGGGATGGAGCAGTCAGAGCTCTCCCCCCACGGAAGCGACCCGATCGCCACGGAATCACCGTTGGGCACCCGGCCTGTAAACCCTCCTATGCTGCAAGAAGCGGAGGATACCCTAAGAGGCCTGGCCCGGCACCGGGAGGAGGTCGCCAGGATGGAAGCCAGCTGGCGTGCCCTAAAAATAAACTTGGAGCGGCGGCAATCCCTCTTACCTGAAGTGTCTGACTCTGTACCGGAAGGTGAGGCACCGTTCTAGTAGAGGAGTCCTTGCAATGTGATCCGGTTGACGTTGTCGCAGTGGAGGCACCCGTTCCTGCAAAAACCGCAGCACCGTCAGCAGCACCCCAGATCCCACTGTCTGCCCCCGTCGCTGAGACAGAAGAAGCGACACCCGTCCTCATGGAGGAGGCCGCGCAGGCACCGGAGCACTACCTGCCTGTACCGGAGCCCCGACTGTCATCTGATTTAGAGCCGTCTGCTTCCTCCGCAGGGGAGCGCCGCCAGGACTGGGGGGCAACAGGAGAGCTGCCGCAAACCGGACACTGTAAGCTGCAGTGGAGTGGTGGAGACATGGAGCAGCTGGTGGAGGAGAATTACAACCGGCGTCAGGAGGAAGAGTGGAGACGTTGGGAGCGGGAAGCAGAGCGACAAAGGGAGCAGCGAGA
Organism: Oophaga sylvatica; assembly: GCA_033576555.1. NCBI lineage: Eukaryota > Metazoa > Chordata > Amphibia > Anura > Dendrobatidae > Oophaga > Oophaga sylvatica. Next base: position 51,083,200 of record JARQOD010000005.1, read on the forward strand.
AACCCTAAAACTTCGCCAACGTCACCTGGAGAAGGACCGGACAGATAAGGACCGGATGAGAAAGGATAAAGGAACCCTGAGTGAGCCGCGGCGTAAGGGTGCAGTACGAAGCTTTAAATTGAAAGGTGGTTGGGGCTTCATCAAGGAGCCTGGACTTTATTTAGAAGTCTTTGTGACCCGGCGGGACGTGGAGGCTCACCTCCCAGAAGGACACCCGGGGAGGGACCTGTTGCCAGGAGACTTGGTGACTTACACCCGACACTGGGGTTACAATGGGTGGTACGCCCTAAATGTAACCAGGTGCGACCCCTACTCCCCAGTGTGTCAGGAACCTGTGAGACCCTCGGAGCCTTCAGCCTCCCACATCCAGGCCTCTGCAAAAGTGCCCACCCCACGCCGTAAATCTCCCAAGCCTCCCTCAGTGGTCTCCTCAGCAGCCCCAGCTATGGACATGATAAGTATAGCTGGCCCGTACCCGGCGCCTGTTAGGCACCCTGGGGTTCGTACAGTCCGGGACATAGGGTTCCAGACCCGGAGGGAGATGATAGAGGTGGCCACACAGACCCAGATAGTGGGTCATGACTTGACTGTACAGGCCACACGACGTCATCAGGTCCTGGTGGTCCTTGGTGTCTCGGATGTTTGGCAAGCACCAGAAGAGTACCAGGTGGTACCTGGAACACCCCTGCCAAAGAATTATAAATAACCCGGACAGGGTCCCTGTATGTAAATAGTTAAATTGTTTATGTACCCGGACGGGTGAATGTTCCTAAAAAAGTTTTTTAATTTAATAAAAAAAAAAACACAGTTTTCATTACTTTTATTACAGTCTCATCCTGCGACGCCATCGATCTCCTGTAAAAAAATGAAAAAAAAAAAAAGTATACCACCTGACCGACGCAGTCCATAGTAACGAGTGTCCCACGACGATCCAGCTCTGCTACATCAGAATGACAGGCAGAGCCTGTCATCCCGGCGCAGCACAGCTGATTACCTGCTTCCCCGGCGGTGACGTCATCGGACTGACTGGTTTACGGCCGGGATTACCCTGCAGTCACTGCAGTTATCGCGAGAAACTGCATGTGACCGCCAGGGAGAAGATAATGACGGCCATCAAGCAGTCCAGGACGTGACCGCCGGAGATCTTCTGCCAGGTAAGTGCCGCTGACTCCTGACAGACCCGACCGACGGACACTCACAGTGACAGTGACAAATCCGATTCCGGTATTCGATAAGACGAAAATATCGAAAGGCCGATAGAGCTAATATCGGCCGATAGCCGATATTTGCATTATCGTATCGCTCAACACTAGTAGCTACTAATTTGTAATGTCCAAAATTGGATTGTCCCTCTTTAGGGCAGGGTTTTAAAACCGTAAATTCTCTCATCCAAAAGAATCGGACTGATTATGCTGACATTCTGATTAAACTCTGACCAGAGTTTGATCAGAAGTGATCCTTGTGTGTTACAATTCACTTGGAAGAGAAGATGAAAAACAAAATGTTCCCATCTTCTTCATTGTGTCAGTGCACACAAATCGGACCGCATCAAATGTCATGCGAGCCGATGTTTTGCTGGATCGCACTTGGACTTGGTAATCTGGTGGTGTGAGCGAGCCCTTAGAGTGTCACCATAGAACATAAACAAAACAAATTAAAGGTGTTATTTCCATCTTGCATGCTCAGCCATCTGCACAACGACATTGACATTGGCGTTGACAGGACCATATACTGCAGATCCCATAAAAAGGCCATAAATATGCTTGATAATAGTAATACTGAAATAATGAATTGAGAAAGGTTACTTTACCGTTTCTGTTTATTCATCATGGTGCTTCAATAGTGCCACAAAAAATAGAAAATAGAGAAAGAAAAGAAAAATAGGGCCCTCTCACTTTTACACTTTTAGTAATAAGTTAACGACTTTACCCCAAAGTGGTTTGCACATTAATGACCAGGCCAATTTTTAAATTCTGACCACTTTCATTTTACGTGTTAATATCTCTGGAACACTTCAACGGATCCCACTGATTCTGAGAATGTTCTTTTGTGACATATTGTACTTCATGATAGTGGTAAAATTTATTTGATATAACTTGTGTTTATTTGTGAAAAAAATTGAAATTTGTCAAAAATTTGGAAAATTTTGCAATTTTCAAACTTTGAATTTTTATACCCTTAAATCATAGAGATGTGTCATGGAAAATAGTAAATTAATAACATTTACCACATGTCTACTTTACATCAGCACAATTTTTTAAACACTTTTTTTTGCTACAAAGTTATAAGGGTTAAAAGTTAACCAGGGATTTCTCATTTGTCCAACAAAATTTACAAAACCATTTTTTATGGACCACCTCACATTTGAAGTGACTTTAAGCGGCCTATATGACAGAAAATACCCAAAAGTGATACCATTCTAAAAACTGCACCTCTCAAGGTGCTCAAGACCACATTCAAGAAGTTTGCTTTACAAGAATTTTTGGAGTGTGGAAAAACATTTAACTTTTGTTCACAAAAAATGTACTTTAAACCCATTTTTTTATTTTCACAAGGGTAATAGGAAAAATGGACCACGAAATTTGTTGTGCAATATCTCCTGAGCATTCTGATACCCCAAATGTGGGGTATTTGAGGCCATTTGACTTTTTGAATGCAAAATTTGCTGGAACAATTAGTGGACGCCTTAAAGCATTTGGAGAGCCCATGATGTACCTAAACATTGAAAATCCCCCACAGGCGACACCAATTTGGAAACTAGATCCCTCAGGGAACTGATCTAGATGTGTGGTGAGCACATTGAACTCTCAGGTGCTTCACAGAAGTTTATAACGTTGAGCTGTGAAAATAAAAATAAAAAATCAAAATTTTTCCCACAAATGTTTTTAGCCCCAAATTTAGCATTTTCATAAAGGTAACATGAGAAATTGCAACATACAATTTGGAGTGCAATTTCTCCTGAGTAGGACAATATTCCATATGAGGGAGAAAACTACTATGTTGGCGCATGACAGGGCTCAGAAGGGAAGGAGAGTCATATGACTTTTTGGAATGTAAAATTTACTGGAATCATTAGTGGACGTCATGTCCTGTTTAAAGAGCTCCTGATGTGCCTAAAAAGTGAACGCCCCCACAAGTGACCTAATTTTGGAAACTAGACCCCTCAAGGACTGTATGTTGATGTTTTGTGAGCACCTTGAACTCCCAGGTGCTTCACTGAAGTTTATAATGTTGAGTCGTGAAAATAAAAAACATCACATTTTCCCCCAAAAATGTAATTTTAGCCCTAAATTTAGCATGTTCATAAGGGTAACAGGAGAAATTGCACTTTTCAATTTGTTGTGCATTTTCTCCTGAGTACACTGATACCCCATATGAGGGAGAAGACTACTGTTTAGGTGTATGGCAGGGCTCGGAAGGAGAGGAGCGTCATATGACTTTGACTTTTTGAATGTAAGATTTCCATATGTCCAAGGTCAATTACGCCCGGGTCACAGGGACATATGGATATGTCTCAGGTTCAAAATGGGTTAATGTATAGGTGCACAAATACACTATGTGGCCAATATACAAACATATACATACACTATGTGTCAGCATCTTATAACAAATTGTAAAAGCTATCCTACCACGTCAAGGTGTTTCTAATATGGATGGTCCCTATCAAACCAGCCTCACCTAGACTGGAAAAGTGAAAGGAGACCAGGCACAGCTCATAATTAAAACCTTTTGTGGGAAAGTTGGGAGGTTAAGGGTGATGAGCCATGTAGGGGGCGACACCCCTTCTCTCAATAGTGTACTGCAAAAAGAAAATATTTGTACACCTTTAGTTTTAAATGAATGCACAGTTGTATAAATAAGTGGCCAATATACAAACATATACATACACTATGAAGCAGTGTGCTGGCACATAGTGTATGTACTGTGTATGCTTCTATAGTGCCAACATATTCTCCATCATTGTTCAAAGTTTGTCATCAATTACAACAATCTCCCCAAAGGGACTCACAATTTAATTTGCTTATTTCAGTGACCAACACTTATTAAATTAAACTCATAAAAAATATAAAACCCATTGTTATGTTTTTAGAAGGTACCAGATGGAAACATGGTAATCACAGTGTGGAAACGTTCAACTGTAGGGTGAAAAAATGCACATATACTGGAAGAAAATATGTGCAAATACAAGGAGGAAATATGAGCAAAAACAGGAAAGACCCATGAGCAAATATGGGGTGGGATCATGGGCAAACATAGTGTGGAAACATAAGGAAACACAGGGTGGAGAAATCATCAGACAGAGGGAGGAAACATGTGCAAGCACAAGGAAGATCCATCAACTCTAGGAAGATGTTGTCCTTGGTTTGATTTAGTCTCTATTAAACCAATATTATATGAAGGGATATAAATTTATAAACACATTTAGTTGAACATTGGTTTACTTTAATCACCTAAATGTCAGCGAAAAGTGAGGGCACATTTAGGAATGATGCTTTTAAAAAGTTTAAAAACCTCTGTTCTCTAGAGGATTGTTACGCTTCCCACGGCTGCGGGGCGTCGGGACATGGCATAGCTTGCCTAACTAGCCAATGCTCCCACGCCGCCAGTCCACGACGACGTGAGGCATGCGTCCCAGATGGTAAGAGAATGTGGACCCACTGGACCACGGAGGGAGACCCGGGCCTGCCCGGACTAGGGAAGGGCAGCGACCGGGATCCGTGGCAGCTGAGCATGTGGGCAAGATGGCGACCTGCAGGACTAGACAACACCGCACAACTTCAGGTATAAAGAACATAAAGTTTACTTAAAGAAACACAGTACATAACAGAACATAAGACCGGGCTCCCGATTCCGCACATCAGAGAAGGTACACGACTCAGGATCACAGACGAGTGCAGGAGGACATCACGGGCAGATGCAGTCCAGGGTTATCTGGCACGGGCATACTTGGGTGGCCTCTCTCTCAGGCCTCAGGCGTAGCACAGGCTCAGCAGGAGAACATCAGACACCGACCTCAGACAGACTTCAGACGATGGCGGGGTCATCACGGGTAGATGCAGTCCAGGATCATCTGGCACGGGCATACTAGTATGGCCTCACTATCAGGCCTCAGGCGTAGCACAGGCTCAGCAGGAGAACATCAGACACCGACCCAGGACAGACGTCATCACAGGGTAGACCAAGGAGGAACCGGCAGGACATCGGAACATCAGGAACACGGACTGGATCTCAGGGACAAAGGAACACGGACAGGACATCAGGAACACGGATTGGATCTCAGGGACACAGGAACACAGACAGGACATCAGGAACACGGATTGGATCTCAGGGAGTCAGGAACACGGACTGGAACATCAGGAACACGGATTGGATCTCAGGGAGTCAGGAACACGGACAGGAACACAGGAACATCAGAACACTGGAATCGGACTCCGGACATCTGGCAACGATCGGCAGGCTCCGGAGATCTGGCAACGATCGGCAAGCTCCGGACATCAGGCAGAGAAGGATAGGATCCGGACATCTGGAAGTGGTCATCGGACATCGGATATCAGGCAGTGGTCATCAGGGAGGACAGGTCCTCGGACTCCGGACATCTAGTATCGATCTGAAAAGGAACCCCAGCGGTCTGGTGCAAGCCCCGCCAGGCTCAACGGGAGCTGGCCGGGGATTGCACAGAAGCTGAGCACAGAGTAACAGAAACTCAGCACACACACCGGACTCCTCCTTCCACGATGAACTCAGGTTATATAGCAAGGAATCACAGTCACTGGTACAGGGTTCAGGACACAGAAGGACTTCAGGAACATAACACAGAGGACACAGTTCAGACAGTCAGGTACAGGGTCAGATCCAGGATCAGGGATTCGGGTAATAAGACACAGCAGGAACAGGCCTGGATATGCAGGCTCCAGGAAGGGTATTCTGGGTAGTCAGCCCGAGCATAGGCGAAAACACAAGACACAGTTCAGACATTCAGGTACCGGGATAGATCCAGGGTCAGGGATTCAGGGAACAAGATACAACAGGAACAGGTGTTGTGAATGTGCTTGAGATGAGTTCTGAGCAGAGGCTCCCTCTGGTGGTTACAAGCGGTACTGGTCTGCCCAGTGAAGATTGTGAGGATTGGGAATCAGGTGTTACTGACTGGTCTTATATAAGGGAGTTGCCTTCCCATCAGGGTTGCCGGTGATCAATTGCTCTGGTCTCAATCCTTGATTCCTGTTTCCTTTGTAGCCTGCTGTGTCGAGTCTGCATCTCCTGCTAACAGATAAGACATTTTCTTCTTTTTGTTTTTGTGCTTGATTTTTGCATTTTGGCCTGCACTTCTGTGGGGGCCTTCGGGTCCCCTCCGGGGGCTTTTGCCCTCTCAGTTTTGTTCAGCCACTGATGTTTGTACATTTTGCTTTTTCCAGTTTTTTCAGTGGCTGTTGTTTTGATTTTGTTACACCAGAGAGCTAATTTAGGTGGTAGAGGTCGTGTGATCTCAGGTGTTTTTGAAATTAGTAGAGTTGGTGCTTTCAGGGTTTTTTGAGATTGCAGTAAGTACCCTTCCTATACTTTCCTATTTAGATAGTTTGGGCCCCAACGTTTGCTCATTCTCTTTTCTGTCTGTGTCAGTATTTCTTCTTGTCTAACCGCCATTACATGTTTGGGGGCTTTCTATGTCTTTGGGGATCTGCTCCGGGGCAGATAGCTTTCCTCTTTCTATCTTTAGGTGTAGTTAGTTTCTCAGGCTGTGACGAGGCGTCTAGGACCAACGTAGGAACGCTCCACGGCTGCCTCTAGTTGTGGTGGTTAGTCAGGGTACTGCAATCTCATAGATTCCAACTGCTCTGGTGTATTGCCTTTTTTACCTGCACTCCTCAGCTACCGAAACATAACAAACAGGCCTGGATATACAGCCTCCAGGAAAGGCGATCTGGGTAGTCAGCCCCCAGCATAGGCGGAAACACAAGACACAGTTCAGACATTCAGGTACCGGGATAATCCAGGATCAGGGATTCAGGAAACAAGATACAACAGAACAGGCCTGGATATGCAGCCTCCAGGAACGGCGATCTGGGTACTCAGCCCCAGTCAGAAACACAAGACAGGACAAGGGGAATCAGCTCTCCAGAGCTGATCAAACTCAGAGCAAGAGCTGAACACACAACCACACATGGCTAGGTTCAGGAACTCAATGCAAAGTCAGTGCAAAGCTCTGGCAACCCCCACTAGGGCTGGGGAACTTTATATATGAACTGCTTCACAGCGATAGGCTGGAGCAGTAATTCTAGTACACACCCAATCCTCATAAAAGCAGGACAGGTGTGGGCCGCGCCCCCTATGCAGAGCCAGACAGCTCAACACAGAGGGAACCCGACAGTGGCTGCTGCCACACACGTAGTAAGTCATGCACCAGTGCAGAGAACTTTGCCACCTACGGATGGTCTCTACAGCAGGCCAGGCACCTGACAGTAGCTGCTGCCACACACGTAGTAAGTCATGCACCACTGCAGAGGACTTTGCAACCTACGGATGGTCTCTACAGCAGGCCAGGCACCTGACAGAAGCTGCTGCCACACACGTAGTAAGTCATGCACCACTGCAGAGGACTTTGCAAGCTACGGATGGCTTTTACAGCCAGTCAGGGACCGCACATGCGGGTGGTCATGCAACGCAGCGGAGACACTCACGCAAGTACGGCTACGCAGCAGAGCTGGGAACTGAGCAGCATCCATACAGGTAACAGACAACAATATCCCAGCTGGTTAGGGGGAAAGGAGCAAAAGGGTTAAAGCAGAGACATGCTGAGTAACGCTGGAAAACAAAGTACAGACAATACCAGCGTTACAAGGATTATGTTCTATTACTGCCAGCAGGGTTAACGCACAAGTCAGTGCAAGCAAAAGTTGAATTACAGGAAGAAGCCAATAGAAGATACTGTGCAATTAAAAAAATTGAAAAGCTTTCCCTTAAGCCTCTACACTATTGCCTCTTGCTGCTCAAGAGTGCACTGAAAGCCCAGCAGCTGGTAGGAAATGATATTCATTCTTCTGGGCAACCTCTGGCTTTCAGTCAAAAAGGTTGTGGCCGGCAGGCTTTCAGTCACCATTGAGCATAAAGTGAGTGTTGTCTTTAAGCACACCCTGGCACTTACTGACAGGTGGCTGTGCACTAATCTGCTGTTGAGCTGTCAATCAATGTGTTGGGGAGATGCTTACAGCTAACGCTGACTGTACACTGAAAAGATAAAGCAGATGGTAGACAGCAACATGTTATATATATATATATATACGTATATATATATATATATATATTTATATATATAACAGTACAGACCAAAAGTTTGGACACACCTTCTCATTCAAAGATTTTTCTGTATTTTCATGACTATGAAAATTGTAGAATCACACTGAAGGCATCAAAACTATGAATTAACACATGTGGAATTATACATTACACTTTACAAAAAGTGTGAAACAGCTGAACATATGTCTTATATTCTAGGTTCTTCAAAGTAGCCACCTTTTGCTTTGATTACTGCTTTGCACGCAGAAAAGGGGAATGGATGGACTATACATGCCTAGTTCCAACTGTGAGGCATGAAGGAGGTGGTGTGATGGTGTGGGGATGCTTTTCTGGTGACACTGTTGGGGATTATTCAAAATTGAAGCGGTGAGCGGTCTAGCTCACCCCAAACCATCTCGATTGGGTTCAGGTCTGGTGACTGTGGAGGCCAGGTCATCTGGCGTAGCACCCCAACACTCTCCTTCTTGGTCAAATAGCCCTTACACAGCCTGGAGGTGTGTTTGGGGTCATTGCCCTGTTGAAAAATAAATGATGGTCCAACTAAACGCAAACCGGATGGAATAGCATGCTGCTGCAAGATGCTGTGGTAGCCATTCTGGTTCACTATGCCTTCAATTTTGAATAAATCCCCAACAGTGTCACCAGCAAAGCACCCCTACACCATCACACCACCTCCTCCATGCTTCACGGTGGGAACCAGGCATGTAGAGTCCATCCATTCACCTTTTCTGCGTGCAAAGCAGTAATCAAAGCAAAAGGTGGCTACTTTGAAGAACCTAGAATATAAGACATATTTTCAGTTGTTTCACACTTTTTTGTAAAGTGTAATGTATAATTCCACATGTGTTAATTCATAGTTTTGATGCCTTCAGTGTGATTCTAAAATTTTCATAGCCATGAAAATACAGAAAAATCGTTGAATGAGAAGGTGTGTCCAAACTTTTGGTCTGTACTGTATATATATATATATATTAGAAAATGTACTAGTTATCTAGATAATAGTTGCTGTCAAAAAATAGACAACAATGTAGATCGATCACTGGCAGAATACTGAGAACAGGGGGGATTGTGGGAACCATAAATTACGACCAAATATCTATGTAGAATAAAATAAAATAAATTATTTTATTAGGTATACAGGACAGACAACGAGATTGGTGAACAACATGTGCAAACAAGCACAAAGTGCAACAGTGCAAAAGAGAGACGCCCTGACCCAAAAACTGACATAGATTGTTTACCTATAAGCATAAATAGCTATCGTGGATTATCATAGATTATAGTAGAAAGGCCACCACAATTGTCCATTTAGGACCGACATGCATCCTTCCAGGGGGCGCAACGAAGGATAAAGCATCTGAAACGCGCGTCTGGGTAGACGCGCTGACCCTGGCCACATTGATACGTGTCAACTAACTAAGGTAAAATTACCGTTTTGACATGCATACTACCATATATGATTAATATGTCATCTCCTATATGGATGCATGTGAGTCCTAAATGGACAATGGGAACTATTAGTCTATGGATAATGGTTATGTCAGACTTTGACACATACATTTAACCTAATTGTGGGTGATATATATTTAGTACCTTCCCCTCTTAATTTTGTGGTGCTATGGCAATGTATTTGCCTCATGTACAATATTTTTACATCTATTTATTGTGGTGGCCTTTCCGCTATAATCTATGACAGCTATTTATGCTTATAGGTGCACAAACTATGACCGTTTTTGGGTCAAGATGTCTCTCTTTTGCACTGTTGCACTTTGTGCTTATTTGCACGTGTTGTTCATCAATCTCATTGTCTGTCCAGTGTACCTAATACCTAAAATAATTTATTTTATTTTATTCCACATGGATCTTTGGTCGTAATTTGTGGTTCCCACATCACCCCTGTTCACTGTACACTGAGCAGTAACTGAAGCCGTGAGGTCACCACTTTATGCCCTGGAAAGAATAAAGTAGATTTTCTTCTAGTAGCCGGGCTTTCAGATCAGTGGCAGCATAGCTTTGGAATGCTATTAAACTGCAGATTACCCCATATCTGCTGGCTAATTGCATTTGGGTACCTGACAGGAGACCCTTTAAAAAACAGAATGGAGCAATCAGCTATACTTATGCTAAAGCAATCCTTCACCCCTGAAATTAAAGGGTAATTCTCAAGACATAAGTTATTCCATATACACAATGGTTAGTTCCAACTGATCGTGACTACAGGACTCAAGAACCTGGAAACTGGCTCTGCAGATGTGTGCATGTTCGACCTTCTCTCCTGTCATTGTCCATTGGACTGCAGGAGAAAGTCAAGCACGACGCTTAGCCAAAGGATATGGGGTCATTTACTATCAAGTTGGAAATAACCATTTAAATGTTATTAAACATTTTGACAGTAGAAGTGTAGAGTCACATTTAATGTTTGGAGCAGATGATTACCTTAAATTTAGTGACCAGCACTTAATCGTAGGACTCTCCGGGCTTCACTTCAGCTTACGTGCAAAGATGACAGGTCTATTAAGGTCACATCGATCTTTAAAATGCTGAGGACATAGCTTGATTTTCTGTTAAACTGTGTATTTCTTTCTATCCGATTAATGCAACATAAAAGTAAAACGGTGACATTAAAATAGAGTCTACACGTTTCACTGCAGACAATCATATCTGCAGGACACATATACTGGAGAAATTCTTCCATGTTTCATCCCCTGTCCAAGCATTTATTGTTCTGTTTTTGGCAATTATAGTGCTTCAAACACCTTTGTTATATTCGGTTTATCACTAACGAAACACTGAGTCTTTCCTATGTTTATCTGACAGTCCAGAAGCTCGCCGCTTTCTAACAGCGCACACTTCAAAAAGCAGAACACGAAGGTAAGGAAAAAAGAAAGAAAGGAACAAAAAGCAAGATTTTAGAAAAGTTTTGATATGCTCAAGATGTTTACTTATTAATCCCTAGAAAAAAAAATAAACAGAATGTCATGTTTTGTTCTGGTTAGAAATTGTAACATTTTATATCGCTTGAACAAAATTATTTCGATAGTAGCTTGCAAACCATATAAAATTCTAAATAAACACCATAATATCCCAAAAAGTTACAAAACACGGGATTTATAGGGGGTCATCCACGATTTGGACAACTTTTTCTTAAAAACTTAATTCACTAGTGTAAAAAGAAAAATAGATATTCACCTCCCACACCAACAATGATTCGTGGGAGACCCGTCACCGGCCTCAGTGGAACAGCACCAGTGTGGGAGGGGTGTATATGCTGTTATTATGTGTCACTGGGGAAATAGTTTTCAGGAAGTTGTTATCCGAACATTTATAATATGACTGCAATATCCAAAGTCCAATTTTTCTAATAAATCAGCGCAAAATAGGTGAAGAATTACAATATTTTAAGTTTTTCCATTTTGGGAAAATTAATCAGGACTGGAGTTTTTTAACGCAGGCAGGAGAAAGGTGAGTCAAGTTTATTAAGATCAGAGAAGAGCTACCAGGATGGTGAGCGGACTGCAAAGTATGTCCTATCAGGAACGGCTAAAATGGGAATGTTAGTTTACTGGTTTACTGGTTAGTTTATGGGGGACCCCAGAGAAAAAATGAAGTAGGAATCCCTTATAAATTTTAACCAAGAAAGGGTAAACAGTCAGCAGTGGGATGATATTAACAGCCTGGGAAGGGGTCAGAGATATTCACCCCCCTCCCAGGCTGCCAATATCAGCCCTCAGTCGCCCAAGAAATGGCACATCCATAATGTGTACCAAATCTGGCTCTTAGGGCCCCGTCTGTTAGGGTTCGAGTTCCCGTTGCTGCACAAGGGGAGTCTCGAACCAGTCCCGCTGCGGTCCCCCATCCATCTCCGGCTGCAGTGGAGCCTGCTCAGCAAAGACGTCAGTCCCAGCATCTCGCCCGGTCTAATACTGTGCAGAGACTTGCTGCTGCCTCTTCAGGTTCAGCTATTGTAGCCAGTACTGGTCAGCGGCGAGCAGACGTCTTTAGGACTAAGTCCTTTGTTGCTTCACCTGAGCATGCCCAGGGCAAGATCTATTGGAGATAAGGGGTCACATGCTCAAATACAGCTGCCACTCCTATTGGTCCTTCAGGAAGGTACTGTGGCTGTTGATGTTCTGAAGCAGCTTCCCATTTGTCCTTCCTGGAAGGTCTTTTTCTCGTGGCTGCTATAAAAGGCTGTCCTTACCGCACGGCCGTGCGCTAGTATCAACCGTTATATGCTTTGCGCCAGTATGGTCATGCGTGTGTGTGGTTAGGGCGGCTGAAATACGCCATTACAATACCGACCTAATCGGTGAGGAGCTTGGTATGCTAGCTGGTCAGGGTCGGTGTCTTAGATGCCTTAGATTACCGGCATAATGAGGAGTTTGATTGCCATATTCAGGGCTTGGCGTTCAGACGCCATAGATTGTGGGTGACTCCCGCGAGGACATTAGCGCATGATCACGTTCTATGTTCGCTTAGCAGTCAACTGTGTACCTGGGTGCCTAACAGGACACAGAAGTTTGTCTCAGCGGCTCTGTGACGCAACAGGGTTCGCTTTCAACGCTTGACAGCGCCCTAGCATGTTTACTTTGCGACTCAGTGGTGTTAGCTGACTTCGCACACATCGCCATATAGCGCTGCGGCACTCCTTATAGCGGCTCTGTGGAATAACAGAGTTCGCACATATTGCCACAGCGTGTTACAGCGTTTATTTTGGCGACTCTGCGGGATAACAGAGTTCGCTTCTTGTGCCATCTTACTAGCAGCAGGCTCCGCCTGCACGGTGGACCCCGGGCTGCGAACGCACCTCTCTACATCTTATATTTGGTGCGGTCCGCAGACCCTAACACCGTCTCACATAGCGACACACCAGCGATCCCGACAACGATCAGGATCGCTTGTGTGTCGCTACTAGTGTTGAGCGATACGATACCGCAAGTATCGGGTATCGGCCGATATTAGCTCTATCGGACTTTCGATACTTAGTTCCGATATTTTCGTCTTATCGGATACCGGAATCGGATTTGTCACTGTCACTGTCAGTGTCCGTCGGTCGGGTCTGTCAGGAGTCAGCGGCACTTACCTGGCAGAAGATCTCCGGCGGTCACGGGCTGGACTGCTTGATGGCCGCCATCATCTTTCCCCGGCGGTCACATGCAGTTTTCGCGATAACTGCAGTGACTGCTGGGTAATCCCGGCCGTAAAGCAGTCAGTCCGATGACGTCACCGCCGGGGAAGCAGGTAATCAGCTGTGCTGCGTCGAGATGACAGGCTCTGCCTGTCATTGCGATGTAGCAGAGCTGGATCGTCGTGGGACCCTCGTTACTATGGACTGCGTCGGACAGGTGGTATACTGTTGGTTTGTTTTTTTTCTTTTTTTACAGGAGATCGATGGCGTCGCAGGAATGAGAGTATAATAATAGAAATGAAAACTGTGTTGTCTTTTTTATTTCAGTAAAATACTTTTTTCTTGCTGTGTCTTTTTTTTTATACATTTAAAAACTTTGGGATTAATAATGGATCGGTGTCTTATTGACACCTCTCCATTATTAACCGGGCTTATTCTCACCGTGCAATCAACGGTGACATTAACCCCTTATTACCCCGCTTGCCACCGCTACAGGGCAGTGGGAAGAGCCGGGTAAAGTGCCACAATTGGCACATCTTTTGATGCGCCAAATGTGGGGCTGCTGTAGCCTGGTATTATCAGGCTGTTGAGGGCCAAAATCCATGGGCCTTGACAGTCTTTTAATACCAGGCCGCAGCAGTCTGCATTTTACTTGGCTGGTTAACAAAAATAGGGGGACCCCTACGCCGTTTTTTTTTCGAGGGGATCCCCTATTTTTGTTAACCAGCCAAGCTAAGCAGACTGCTGTGGCCTGGTATTATCAGGCTGGCAAGGTCCATGGATATTGGATCCTTACCAGCCTGAAAAACCAGGCCTCAGCAGTCTGCTTCATCTGGCTGGTTAACAAAAATAGGGGGGACCCCACGCCAAATTTTTTTGAGGGGATCCCCTATTTTTGTTAACCAGCCAAGATATGCAGACTGCTGTGGCCTGGTATTATCAGGCTGGCAAGCAGGGTCGGACTGAGGCACCGGGACACCGGAGAAACCTACGGTGGGCCCCAGCTCCTGCGTGGTGGGCCCTGATTTGAAAGGATAGGTCGCGGGGCAGAGGGGGTGGTGGCCCCGGGGCCCGCGCTCTGAGGGGGCCCACCCGGAGCTACGATACAGTTACATTCTGCGGCAGAGCAGGGAGAATCGCTCTCCCTGCTCTGCCGCCCGGAAGCTATGGGGCCTGAACAGGCGTTGGGGGGGCCCGGTGCCAGCAGTGGGCCCCCCACCCGTCATCGGAGCGTCAGCTGTATCGGCATCCAGCCGATAAAGCTGACCGCATGGCGAGAGAAGGAGCGAGCGCTCCTACTCTCCCATAATCCCCCTCTCAGCGTATGACAGCGGGCGCAATAACATCACCTGCCGGCGCCCGATGTCAGACGCTGAGAGGGAGAACAGTGAGCAGCACAGGAGCCGGGAGGTGAGTTTTTTTTTATTTTTTTTTTAATGGGGGTGCAGTCGAGTCCTGGCTGGAGAAGTCGTCATGTCGGTGTGGGCCAGATGGAAAAGACATGAAAAGTGAACAATTCCATTAGAAAGAACATCAGCGGTAAGTCATTATCTGTACCTGTGCTGTAATCTATTATATGTTCTGTAGGACTGGTATTATTTAACACAGACCATATGGCGGTAATATCAATATTGGTCTTTTTATATATAGATTATTTTGGCCAACAGCGTGGTCATTTGCTGAGGTTCTCTGATGATGGATGATGGGCCCACTCAGAAGTTTTGCCCCCACTAAACCAAAACCCTAGCTACGCCTATGGCTCTCTCTCTAGTCTTTCTTTCTCGCTCTCTGTTCTTTCCTTCTCGCTCTCTGTTCTTTTTTCTCTCTGTTCTTTCTTTCTCTCTTTTCTTTCTTTCCTCTCTTTCTTTCTCTGTTTGTTCTTTCTCTCTCGCTGCTCTTTCTTTCTTTTCCTCAGTACCAGCCACTGTGCCCTCATTACCAGTCAGTGTGATCAGCAGTGCTAAATGGTTACGCTTGGGGCGAGGATATGGGTGTGATTAGCTGTGAAATGGGTGTTGTCGGGGCGTGGCCTAAAATTTTCAGCGGCGCGCAATACGCGCCGCAGCCTTTAATCCTCTTTCCTGTCTTCCAAATTTGGGAGGTATGCTGTATGACCTCCCTACAACTTCTGGCCATGCTCCTGATGAGCGCGACGGATGGTCTCGTGAGGGATCTCCTCCCACACCTGGACTAAAGCATCCACCAACTCCTGGACAGTCTGTGGTGCAACGTGGCATGGCCTAAAATTTTCTGCAGCATGCACAGCGTGCCACAGCCTTTGTCCCTATTTCCCTTATTCAAAGGTTGGGAAGTATGATGTTGGGCCGCAAGAATATATTTTCTCTGGTGGGCCCAAGGTACTCCAGTCCGACGCTGCTGGCAAGGTCCATGTATGTTGGCTCCTTAATAGTGTTGAGCGATATTGCTCGATATCTAAAAATATTGTATCGAAATTGTATCGCCGATAGCACTAAATATCGTCGATATCCGATTTCGATAGCGGAAGTCCCATGTAAGTCTATGGGAACAAAATATCGAAATTAAAAAAAACCTTTATTTCCTTGTAAACACTAAATATACACACATAGAATACATATATATATATATATATATATATATACATGTCATTGTGACATATATATATACATATATGTATAGTTTATACACTTCTACATAGTAAAATATCCTCTGATTCAATTGCCGGGTAAAGCCGGCTTCTGTGAAAAGACAGAAGCACCCGACATGAAATGACACTTGGTGTACATAGGGTTAACCATGTCTTTTCATGTCGTTTGCAATCTGATTTGCACAAACAATTACATGAGTGGCTGTGTGCAAAATTTCACACCTGTAGGGGTTAATTAAAGGTGTAAATTCGTTGTAAAAAAAACTGACTTTTTTGCTACGAATTTACACCTTTAATTAACCCCTACAGGTGTGAAATTTTGCACACTTACACTCATGTAATTGTTTGTGCAAATCAGATATCAAACTACATGAAAAGACATGGTTAACTCTATGTAAACCAAGTGTCATTTCATGTCGGGTTCTGCATTTTCACAAAAGCCGGCAATTGAATTAGCGGCTATTATACTATGTAGAAGTGTATGAACTATAAATATAAATATATATATATGTGTCACAAATTCAATGACATGTATATATATATATGAGGTGTAAAATTGCTGAAAAAAAATGCGTGGGCTCCCGCCCTATTTTCGCAACCAGACAGACAAAGCCAGTGAGTGGGGGCAGATAATAATAGCCCAGAGAGGGACCATTATTTTTGGCCCCCCCCGGCTACTAACATCTGCCCCCAGACACCCCAGAAAGGGCAAATCTCTAATTAGATTTGCCCTTTCTGGCACTTTGCCCGTCTATTCCCATTGCCCTGTAGCGGTGGCGAATGGGTTAATAAGGGGTTAAAATGACCTTGCAATTGAAAGGTCACTTTAAGCCAGGTTAATAATTGAGAGCTGTCAATCAGACAACTATCAATTATTAATCCTATTGTATGAAAGAAAAATCAAACACACACACTTTAATAAAAAAGAAGTTTAATGAAATAATCACACAGTTTTTGACCATATTTTATTTACCTGCTAAAACCATTTCCTGTAATAAAAATAAAATAATAAAGCAAAATTATTCTTACCAATCCGATGTACAGTCAGGTCCCACGGTGTAATCCATCAGAAAGGGTTAATGTTTACTGCAGGGACCGCAGCTAATGCTGCAGCCTCACAGTAAACCCCCAAATGAATGAGTTCCTCTCCTGGCTGACAGGAGAGGAAGTGGAAAGCTTAATTGATTGCTTTCCACTTTCACTTCAGGTCAGCCAGGGACACAATCAGTGACGTCAGAGGGAACTGGTTAACAAAAATAGGGGATCCCCTCGAAAAAAAATGGCGTGGGGTCCCCCCTATTTTTGTTAACCAGCCAGATGAAGCAGACCGCTGAGGCCTGGATTTTCAGGCTGTTAAGGAGCCAAGATCCACGGACCTTGCCAGCCTGATAATACCAGGCCACAGCAGTCTGCATATCTTGGCTGATTAACAAAAATAGGGGATCCCCTCGAAAAAAAAAACGGCGTAGGGGTCCCCCTATTTTTGTTAACCAGCCAAGTAAAATGCAGACTGCTGCAGCCTGGTATTAAAAGACTGTCAAGGCCCATGGATTTTGGCCCTCAACAGCCTGATAATACCAGGCTACAGCAGCCCCACATTTGGCGCATCAAAAGATGTGCCAATTGTGGCACTTTACCCGGCTCTTCCCACTTGCCCTGTAGCGGTGGCAAGCGGGGTAATAAGGGTTAATGTCACCGTTGATTGCACGGTGACAATAAGCCTGGTTAATAATGGAGAGGCGTCAATAAGACACCGATCCATTATTAATCCCAAAGTTATTAAATGCATAAAAAAAAGACACAGCAAGAAAAAAGTATTTTAATGAAATAAAAGAGACAACACAGTTTTCATTTCTTTTATTATACACTCATTCCTGCGACGCCATCGATCTCCTGTAAAAAAGAAAAAAAAACAAACCAACAGTATACCACCTGTCCGACGCAGTCCATAGTAACGACTGTCCCACGACGATCCAGCTCTGCTACATCGCAATGACAGGCAGAGCCTGTCATCGCGACGCAGCACAGCTGATTACCTGCTTCCCCGGCGGTGACGTCATCGGACTGACTGCTTTACGGCCGGGATTACCCAGCAGTCACTGCAGTTATCGCGAGAAACTGCATGTGACCGCCGGGGAGAAGAGGATGGCGGCCATGAAGCAGTCCAGGACGTGACCGCCGGAGATCTTCTGCCAGGTAAGTGCCGCTGACTCCTGACAGACCCGACCGACGGACACTGACAGTGACAGACCCGACCGACGGACACAGACAGTGACAGTGACAAATCCGATTCCGGTATTCGATAAGACGAAAATATCGAAACGAATTATCGAAAGGCCGATAGAGCTAATATCGGCCGATAGCCGATATTTGCATTATCGTATCGCTCAACACTACTCCTTAACAGCCTTAAATACCATGCCTCAGCAGCAGGGGCGTACATATAAATCATGGGGCCCCATAGCAAAAGTCTGAATGTTCCCCACCCCCCCAAAAAAAAAACCCAGAGGCATTGTAAATGTAAAGTGCCAGCACAGTGAGGGAAGTTGAGTCGCACAGAGATAGGGGTTTTGGGGGTACTCGGCACCGATCACGTCGACTTCTATGGGGGATGTCACGAGTAGCACAGCTCGGTCCGTGACCTGGGCGATCACTGGAATGTGGGATATTTCCAGGGGATGATAGAATGTTTGTGTAGTTTGTCGTGACGCCACCTGTAGTACCTGGTCAGGGTGTCCAGCGCTGCTGTGCAGGTCCTCTGGAAGGGATGGTGTAGTGCAGGTAGGTGAAAAGTCTTCTACAGGTAACACGCTATCCTTCCAGGGCAGATAGATGTGAGATAGAGCAATGGTGCAAAGTGATGTAGCAGAGTGGACTATGCGACGTAGTAAGAAAGCAGGAAACACTTCAAGTTAAACGTTGCATAATAAAATTTTTAATAATAACATTACAAAAGTGCAAATGGCTTATATTATGTGACATGTTTTGTTACTGTTCATACCCTTGATATGTGTTATACATGTGTGTTAATAAATACATATTCAACAAAAGTGCAAATAGCATTAGTGCCGAAGTTCGTGGAGACTTCTTAGGACTACAACCCCACCGGGGTAACTTCACAGTGTCCTTTACTTGTGCTTGTGGAGGACCCGCTCCAAACCTCCAACTGTGGTCTTGGGTGGGCTGCAAGACTTTCCTTGAGCAGACCTCACTTTCGGCCACACCAAACGGGTTTTTAGTTTCTGAGGTAGTTGAAAATAGTGCACAGTAAAGTTTTTTGTAAAACCAAGATGGAGCACCGAAGTGCCAACTATTTACAGAAAAATTTGTGAGCCAGTACAGTTCATGGCTTCAAAGTTCAACATTTTCATTACAGTGAAACACCATTACCCAACCTGGGTATATTAAGGCAACAATAAACTTGTTCTTCTAAACATTCACCCGTCCGGGTACATCAAACCATTACCCAACCTGGGTATATTAAGGCAATAAACTTCTTTTTATGAACATTCACCCGTCCGGGTACATCAATAATTTAACTATTTACATACAGAGACCCTGTCCGGGTTATTTAGACTTCTTTGGCTGGCCTCTTCCAGGTACCACCTGGTACTCTTCTGGAGCTTGCCAAACATCCGTGACAGGAGGGTCCACCCAGACCTGATGACGTCGTGTGGCCAGTACAGTAACGTTGTGACCCCCTATATGGGTCTGTGTGGCCACCTCTTTCATCTCCCTCCGGGTCTGGACCCCTATTTCCCGGACTGAACGAACCCCAGGGGGCCTAACAGGCGCCGGGTACGGGCCAGCTATCATTATCATGTCCATAGAATCATAGAATCATAGAATCATAGAATGGTAGAGTTGGAAGGGACCTCCTGGGTCATCTGGTCCAACCCCCTGCTCAAAGCAGGATTCTCTAAATCATCCCAGACAGATGTCTATCCAGCCTCTGTTTGAAGACTTCCATTGAAGGAGAACTCACCACCTCTTGTGGCAGCCTGTTCCACTCATTGATCACCCTAACTGTCAAAAAGTTTTTTCTAATATCTAATCTGTGTCTCCTCCCATTCAGTTTCATCCCATTGCTTCTAGTCTTTCCTTGCGCAAATGAGAATAAAGATGATCCTTCTACAATGTGACAGCCCTTGAGATATCTGTAGACAGCTATTAAGTCTCCTCTCAGTCTTCTTTTTTGCAAGCTAAACATTCCCAAATCCTGCAACCGTTCCCCATAGGACATGGTTTGCAGACCGGTCACCATTCTGGTGGCTCTTCTCTGAACTTGCTCCAGTTTGTTGATGTCTTTTTTAAAATGTGGTGCCCAAAACTGGACACAGTATTCCAGATGAGGTCTGACCAAAGAGGAGTAGAGGGCAATAATGACCTCACGTGATCTAGACTGTATGCTTCTGTTGATACATCCTAGAATTGCATTTGCCTTTTTTGCTGCTGCATCACACTGTTGACTCATGTTAAGTCTGTGATCAATTAGTATACCCAAGTCTTTTTCACATGTGCTGTTACTTAGCCCTATTCCTCCCATTTTGTATATGCTTTTTTCATTTTTATTGCCCAGATGTAGTACTTTGCATTTTTCCCTGTTAAAATCCATTCTGTTAGTTGCTGCCCACTGCTCCAGTTTATGTATATCTTTTTGAATCCTCTCTCTCTCTTCTCTAGTATTAGCTACCCCTCCTAGCTTTGTGTCATCAGCAAATTTGATCAGTTTACCCTCAATTCCTTCATCTAAATCATTGATAAAGATGTTGAACAATACAGGGCCCAAAACAGAGCCTTGTGGTACCCCACTTGAGACATTCTTCCAACTGGATGTGCAGCCATTTACAACCACTCTTTGGGTCCGATCACTAAGCCAGTTATGAATCCACCTAACAGTTGCCTTGTCCATTCCATACTTAGTCATTTTTTCAATAAGGATTGTGTGAGATACTTTGTCAAATGCTTTGCTGAAGTCAAGATATACTATATCTACAGCATTTCCCTGATCCGCCCAGTCAGTGATTCTGTCATAGAAGGAAATTAAGTTAGTCTGACATGACTTATTAGTTACAAACCCATGCTGACTCTGTTTAATCACTTCATTCTTATCCAGGTACTTGCATACATGTTCTTTAATAATTTGTTCAAAGATCTTTCCTGGTATAGAAGTCAGACTCACCGGCCTGTAGTTCCCTGGGTCCACCTTCTTCCCCTTTTTGAAGATAGGAACAACATTTGCTCTTCTCCAGTCTTCTGGGACTGCTCCTGTTCTCCAAGAATTTTCAAAGATTATGGACAGTGGTTCAAGAATTTCTTCTGCTATCTCCTTCAGTACCCTGGGGTGTAATTCATCTGGACCTGGAGACTTGAATTCATTTAGGTTAGCTAAGTGTTTCCTCACTGTCTTTCTGTTTATAGATATCCTGGATTCTTCTATTCCTTTAATAGGACAGTGAAGATCAGTTGATGTTACATTTCCTTTCTGAGAGAAAACAGATGCAAAATAGGAATTTAAAAGTTCAGCCTTCTCAACATCCTGACTTACCATTTCATCATTTTCATCCTGTAAAAATCCTATAGCATCTTTGACTTTTCTTTTACTTTTGACGTATCCCCAAAATCCTTTTTTGTTGCTTTTGACGTCACTTGCAAGCCTTAATTCATTGTCAGCTTTAGATAATCTGATTTGTGCCCTGCAGGTTCTGCAGACGGCATTATATTCTTCTTTAGATATGCCTCCCTCTTTCCATTTGATAAACATTTCTTTCTTCCTTTTTAGCATGTGTTTAAGTTCTATGTTCATCCATCCTGGTTTCCTTAAATGCTTCCCATTCTTCCCTCTTTTCGGAATTGTTAACGATTGTGCTTTGAGAATCTCATTTTTCAAGATTTTCCATCCTTCCTGGACATTTTTGTCCTTAAGGATATCCAGCCATTGGATCCCTCCAATTCTCTTTCTGAGTTCCTTAAAATCTGCCTTTCTGAAATCTAACCTTGACGTCTGAGTCTTCACAGGTCTTCCTCCTCTTGTTATCCAAAATTCTAAAATAGCATGGTCACTACCTCCTAGGGTCCCAGCCACTCATAGCTGGGGCTGCTGAGGAGACCACTGAGGGAGGCTGGGGAGATTTACGGCATGGGGTGGGCACTTGTGCAGAGGCCTGGTTGGGGGAGGCTGAAGGCTCGTAGGGTCTGTCAGTTTCCTGACACTCTGGGGAGTAGGGGTCGCACCTGGTAACATTTAGGGCGTACCATCCATTGTAACCCCAGTGTCGGGTGTAAGTCACCAAGTCTCCTGGCAACAGGTCCCTCCCCGGGTGTCCTTCTGGGAGGTGAGCCTCCACGTCCCGCCGGGTTACAAAAACTTCTAAATAAAGTCCAGGCTCCTGGATGAAGCCCCAACCACCTTTTAACTTAAAGTTCCGTACTGCACCCTTACGCCGCGGCTCCCTCACCGTACTTTTATCCTTTCTCATACGTGCCTTCTCTGCCAGGTCCTTCTCCAGGTGACGTTGCCGAAGCTTTTGGGATTCTCGCTGCTCCCTTTGTCGCTCTGCTTCCCGCTCCGGACGTCTCCACTCTTCCTCCTGACGCCGGTTGTAATTCTCCTCCACCAGCATCTCCATGTCTCCACCAACAAACGCCAGCTTACGATGTACGGTTTGCGGCAGCTCTCCTGGCGCCCGCCAGTCCTGGCGGCGCTCACCTGCGGCGGAAGCAGCCGGCTCTGGAACAGATGACGGTCGGGGCTCCGGTACAGGCAGGTAGAGCTTTGGTGCCTGCGCGGCCTCCTCCATGAGGACGGGTGTCGCTTCTTCTGCCTCAGCGACGGGGCAGACAGCGGGATCTGGGGTGCTGGTGCGGCGTTTTCTGCAGGAACGGGTGCCTCCACTGTGATACTGGCAACCGGTTCAGATTGCAAGGGCTGGGATGCCCACACGGCCTCCTGTACTGGAACGGGTGCCTCCACTGAGATACTGGCAACCGGTTCAGATTGCAAGGGCTGGGATGCCCGCACGGCCTCCTCTACTGGAACGGGTGCCTCACCTTCCGGTACAGACACTTCAGGGGGTAAGAGGGATTGGCGCCGCTCCAATTGTAGTTTTAGGGCCCGCCAGCTCGCTTCCATCCTGGCGACCTCCTCCCGGTGCCAGGCCAGGTCTCTCAGGGTATCCTCCGCTTCTTCCAGCGTAGGAGGGTTTCCAGGCCGGGTGCCAAACGGTGGCTCCGTGGCGATCGGGTCGCTTCTGTGGGGGGAGAGCTCTGACTCCTCCATCCCTTTCCACTTCTGCTCACGTCCATTCGCCATCTCAGCAAAGTCACATGTGTCATTAGCATCAGGAGAGGCGACATCTTTTGTAGGGAGGCGGGACCTTCGCATTCGTTACGCCCACTGAGGAGGATGAGGAGGCGGAACTCCAGAGCTGTGGGGCACGATCTTACATTGCAGTAACATTTAGAGTGTGCGGACATAGTTTTCGCACCACGGAGTGAGTGTACGCCCACGAGAGCACCCCCTTATTCTTCACCTGTGCCTCGTGGCGCAGATATGATGGAAAAATGGCAAATACAGTCTATGATGATTTTTGCAATTCTTAAGCAAAAAACAGTTCAATTAAGGCACACAGGACTCGCTTATAGCGAGCTTCTGAATCCTGTTCGCTGGGTGCGATGCAACATCTCTGTGGCGACTGGACCCTCGGGTGCTTCTGTCTTTTCACAAATGCCGGCTTTACCCGGCAATTGAATCAGAGGCTATTTTACTATGTAGAAGTGAATAAACTATAAATATATGTATATATATATATATGTCACAATGACATGTATATATATATATATATGTATTCTAAGTGTGTATATTTTGTGTTTACAAGGAAAGAAAGTGTTTTTTTAGTTGCGATATTTTGTTCCCATAGACTTACATGGGACTTCCGGTATCGGAATCAGATATCGCCGATAGTTAGTGATATCGGCGATACCATTCCGATCCGATATTTTTAGATATCGAGCAGTATCGCTCAACACTAGTCGCTACATGATCGCTGCTGAGCTGCCAAACAGGCAGCTCAGGCAGCCATCAGGACAGTGACACTGCGGGTAACGTCGCCTAGTTACCCGCAGTGTACGTTGGATACCAGCCCGCTGATGCAGGGAGCTGGTAACCAAGGTACACTTCGGGTTTCCAGGCACTGTGCGGTGCCTGGAAACCCGATGTGTACCTTGGTTACCAGCTCCCCTGCAGCAGCGCGCTGGTCTCCAACATACACATCGGGTTTCCAGGCACAGCCCCGCGCCTGGAAACCCGACGTGTACTTTGGTTACCAGCTGATCGCTGGTCTCCTGCCTGCCACACGCAGCAATGCGTGCTGGCCAGCGGGAGACCAGCGATCAAAAAAAAAGTCCTGGCATTTCTGACATGACCAGCGATTCACAGCAGGGGCCTGATCGCTGGTACGTGTCAGACGTGTCTCACTAGAGATCGCTGCTGAGATCGCTGTTTAGCAGCGATCTCGTAGTGCATGAGAAGGGGCCTTTAGGCTTGCACTTCTCACTTGCCCAGTTGTGGTTTCAAGTGAGATAATAGGATTGGGGTTGTTGTCAGCTTTGCATTATCAACTGATATCAAACCCAGGGGTTAAGGTGCGTCAAAGATGCAACAAATGTATGAAGAGGCATGCATCTCTTAGAATCATAAAATCATAGCATGTTACAATTGGAACGGACCTCTAGTGTCATCGTGTCCAACCCCCTGCTCAATGCAGGATTCACTAAATCATCTCAGGCAGATGTCTGTCCAGTCTCAGTTTGAAGACTTCCATTGATGGAGAACTCACCCCTCTTTTGTGGCAGCCTGTTCCACTCATTGATCACCCTCACTGTTAATTTTTTTTTCGAATATCTAATCTGTATCTTCACCTTTTCACTTTCATTCCATTACTCGTGTTTCCATGTGCAAATAAGAATAATGATGATCCCTCTACACTGTGACATCCCTTCAGATATTTGTAGACCACTATTAAGTCTCCTCTTAGCCTTCTTTTTTGCAAGCTAAACATTCCCAAACTTCACACTAGACCTCAAGATGCTTGCATTGTCTGTCTCTCTACTCTCCATTATTCCTCCAGACTCTGGGACCTTGATTTTCAAGGTCTAGTGTGAAGTATCCACAATCAATGGTGGTTTCAGGAGCTATGTCATCTGCTGGTGTAG
Source organism: Oophaga sylvatica (assembly GCA_033576555.1). NCBI lineage: Eukaryota > Metazoa > Chordata > Amphibia > Anura > Dendrobatidae > Oophaga > Oophaga sylvatica. The sequence goes on from JARQOD010000005.1 coordinate 51,108,462, forward strand.
ATCCACTGTGTTTTATCAAGACCAAAGTCAGCGTAGCCGTCTACCAGGAAATTTTAGAGCACTTCATGTTCCCTCTGCCAACAAGCTTTTTGGAGATAGACATTTCATTCTCCAGCAGGACATGGCACCTGTCCACACTGCCAAAAGTACCAATACCTGGCTTACAAACAACAGTATCACTGTGCTTGATTGGCCAGCAGACTCATCTGACCCTAACCCCAAGAGAATCTATGGGGTATTGCCAAGAGGAAGATGAGAGACACCAAACTCAACAATGCAGACGAGCTGAAGGCTGCTATCAAAGCAACCTGGGCTTCCATAACACCTCAGCAGTGCCACAGGCTGATCGCCTCAATGCCACGCCGCATTAATGCAGTGATTGATGCAAAAGGAGCCCTGACAAAGTAATGAGTGCATTTACTGAATATACATTTCAGTAGGCCAACATTTCGGATTTTAAAATAATTTTTTCAAGCTTCTGTTATATAGTATTGTCATTTACTGAGATAATGACTTTTGGGTTTTCATTGGCTGTTTTCATCAACATTAACTGAAATAAACACATGAAATAGATCACTCTGTGTGTAATGACTCTATATAATATATGAGTTTCACTTTTTATATCGAAGAACTGAAATAAATTCACTTTTTGATGATATTCTAATTTTGTGAGATGCATCTGTAATTTTGCTAAATTCTTAAAACAGTCTTAGGCCATGTGCACACTTTGCGTTTTTAGATGCGTTTCCGCTGCGTTTTTCAACGTGCGGAAACGCATCCAACCCGCAGCACAGTGCACATGCAATGTACTCCAATGGGAACCGCATGTCTGCTGTGCACATGCTGCGGAAAAAAACGCGCGGTTTAGCCGCGCTTTATTTTCCGCAGCATGTCAATTCTTTGTGCGGAACTGCAGCGGTTCGGCGCCCATTGACTTGCATTGAGTCGGGCACTTCCGCAGCAAAACCGCAGATCTAAAAAAGATCTGCGGGTTTGCTGGGGTGAAAAGTTCGGGAGGAGGGAAGTGTGTGGGCGTGCGTGGGCGTGTATAGTGTGCGGCGCTATGTGTGTGGGCGGTGCGTGGGCGTGTAGTGTGCGGCGCTGTGTGTGTGGGCGGTGATTGTGTGCCGGTGTCTGCGTGATCGGTGTGCGGGCTAGTGTGCGTGATCGGTGTGCGGAGCTGTGTATGTGCGGCGGTGTGCAGGGCTGTGTATGTGCGGCGGTGTGCGGGGCTGTGTATGCGCGGTGCGGGCTGGTATGTGGCGGTGGCGGCCTGTGTGCGTGTCTCCGTGTATGCAGGCATCGTCGGATGGGACTACAGTCCCATCCGGCGATGCCTGCTACAGTGACTGACACATTAGCCAATGATGGGACAGTAGTAGTCCCATCATCTGGCTAATGTGCTGAATGTTAAAAAAATAAATTAAAAAAATTGACATAGAACATATAAACATACACAGACATTACAACAATACATACATACACATGACATACAGAACATATAACATACACATGACATACAACATATAACATACACATGATACGATTACATAACAGAAACATATAACATACACATGCTCGACATAATAACATATATAACATACACATGACATACAGAACATATAACATACACATGACATACAACACATAACATTGAGCACATACTCACCTATTCCCCGACGCCATCGATCTGTGTACCGCTCTGCCTCTGCTGCTGGGAGAGAATGACGTCACTGCAGTTCATTCTCTCACGGCAATGCTGGGTGAGAAATTTCCCACGCAGCATTGCCATAAAGTGAGAGAATGAACTCAGTGATGCACTGCAGGAGCCATTGTCTCCTGTCAGTGCATCACTGGGAGGCCCTACAGAACAGTGGCATCACCTGATGTCACTGTTCTATAGGGGAGACCGTCGTGGGACCCTCGTTATTAATTGGACTGCGTCGGACAGGGAGTATACGGTTGTTTTATTTTTTTACGTTTTTTTACAGGAGATCGAGGGCGTCGCTTGGATCTGAGCGTATAATAAAGATATGAAAACCGTGTTGTGTTTTATTTCATAATTTATTCTTATGCGTGTGTGTTTTTTTTTTAACCCTTTATTAATATAAGATTAATAATGGATAGGCGTCTTATTGACGCCTCTCTATTATTAACCGGGCTTAATATCACCTTACAATAGCAAGGTGATATTAACCCCTTATTACCCCATATCCCACCGCTACAGGGGAGTGGGAAGAGAGGGGCTAAGTGCTGGAATTGGCGCATCGTACAGATGCGCCAATTCTGGGGCGGCTGGGTGCTGGTATTTTTAGCCAGGGGGGGCGCCAATATCCATGGCCCCTTCCTAGGCTATGAATATTAGCCCGCAGCTGTCTGCCTAGCCTTTCTGGCTATAAATTATAGGGGGACCCCACGTCATTTTTTTGGGGGGGTCCCCCTATTTTAATAGCCAGTGAAGGCTAGCTGCGGGCTGATATTCATAGCCTGGGAAGCTCCATGGGTATTAACCCTTCCCAGGCTAGAAATATTGGCCCCGGCTGTCGGCTTTCCCCCTCTGGCGCAGAAAATTGCGCGGGAGCCCACGCCATTTTTTTTCCTAAATTTTTTTTTATTATTAACTATTGCGTTATTTTGTGTATGTGTACGCGTGTGTGTCTTTAACTATTTATGTACCATTCTATCTTATCTACCTTTATATCTTTCTGTCTATATATCTATCTTTCTATATATATTTCTAACTATCTATTATCCATCTATCTATGTATTTTCTATCTATCTAACTACTGGTATCTATTATCTATCTATGGCCGGCGTCACACTTGCGAGTGTGATGCGAGTAAGTCGCACTACTTTCTCGCATCAACACCCGGCACGGCCACCCGCTCTCGGACCCGAGTGTGCGGCTGCATAGAAATACATGCAGCCGCACACTCGGGTCCGAGAGCGAGCGGCCGTGTCGGGTGTTGATGCGAGAAAGTCGTGCGACTTACTCGCATCACACTCGCAAGTGTGATGCCGGCTTATCTCTATCTGTGTGTGTAATGGAGTGTGGGTTGGACAAATGTAAAAGAGGAGATTGGACAAGAAATGACATCACAAATCTTTTTTTTTTGTTAAACAACATATCTTTATTTAGCTGTAAAAACCGCATTCAAAACCGCATGAGAAAAACCGCGTCAAAACCGCGCCAAAAAACGCATCAAAACCGCGCCAAAACCGCATCAAAACCGCGCCTGCGGTTTCTGCCAAGAGGTGCGGTTTCGGCGCGGAAAAATCCGCAGGCAAATCCGCAATGTGTGCACAGGCCCTTAGACAACCATCATTTTTACCAACAAAAAAGCCTGTGCCTACTGATGATGTGGGTGGTCTGATGAACCATTTTTTGCAAACTGTTTGCTATATAATCTTTAATAGCCTGATGTTCTGGGCCATAAACATTATGTAGCACATGTTTTTGACATTAAGTCATTGAATAGTTGGTAAAAACAGAGCAGACATTCTTTAAATTAGGTAGACTTATCATACAACATGAACCACTTTGACACATTTTAAAACTATCTTGTCTAGGATTGCACCATCTAAGATGTAGACATTATTGATAAGTATGCTCCATTCTCAGTATTTTCAGCTACAAAAATATGCAGTCTCAAAAGTAAATGATTCCGGGAAAGCCATGAGCATCTCTTCTTATAACTCACAACGGTGTTGTGCCATTACCCTGTTATTCCTCCTGAAATTTATGAATAAACTGACAACTTGATGTTACCATCCCCCTTATCAAATGGGTGTATCCCTACAAAGCCATAGGGTACGTGGATATGGAGCTGTATTGAGATTGTCAATGTTTTCTAGTGGAAACAACAACAGGTAATGTTCCTTCTTTTTGGAGGAGTGCTTCATTTCCTGAAATGGTTTTGAAAAGTTTTTAGAACCAGATTGGAGCAATTTCCATCAGGAGCTGTTTAACAGCATTTTATTTTTTTTTTACCACTATGCGAATAAAAAAGAGGGGTCTTTCAATGGTTTTTGCAGTAATTTTTCAGGATTTTTTTGGAGCAGATGTGCTGCAAAAACTCTTCATATACGCACGTGGTCAAAATTGTTAGTACCCCTCGTTTAATGACAGAAAAACCCACAATGGTCATAGAAATAGCTTGAATCTGACAAAAGTAATAATAAATCAAAATCGATGAAAATCAACAAAACAAATAAAAGTCAGACATTGTTTTTCAGTCATGCTTCCACAAATTTTTTTACAAAATAAAACTCATGAAATAGGCCTGGACAGAAATGATGGTACCCCTGAAAATAATGTGACAAAAGGGACATGTTAAATCAAGGGGTGTCCACTAATTAGCATCACAGGTGTCTACAATCTTGGAATCAGTGAGTGGCCTGTATTGAGGGCTACTCACTGTGCTGTTTGGTGACATGGTGTGTATCACACTCAACATGGACCAGAGGAAGCAAAGGAAAGAGTTGTCTCAGGAGATTAGAAAGAAAATTATGGACAAACATGCTAAAGGTAAAAGTTATAAGACCATATCCAAGCAGCTTGATGTTCCTGTGACTACAGTTGCACTATTATTCAGAAATTTAAGCTCCATGGGACTGTAGCCAACATCCCTGGATGTGTCCGCAGAAGGAAAATTGATGAGAAAGAGACGGATAATATGAATGGTAACAAAAGAGCCCAGAAAAACTTCTAAACAGATTAAAGGTGAACGTCAAGCTCAAGGAATCAAGGAACATTAATGTCAGATCGCACCATCCGTTGCTGTATGAGCCAAAGTGGACTTCATGGGAGACACCATTATTGAAAAAAAATCATAAAAAAGCCAGATTGGAATTTGCCAAACTACATGTTGACAAGCTACAAAGCTTTTGGAGAATGTACTATGGACAGATGAGACAAAGTGGAACTATTGGGCAAGGCACATCAGCTCTATATTCACAGATGGAAAAATGAAGCATATCAAGAAAAGAACGCTGTCATTACTATGAAACATGGAGGAGGCTCTGTTATGTTCCATATATAATGAGTCGAGGATGCTGGCCAACCAGTAGTCGTCATCCTTCATAATTTTGGCAATGGGGGGTCCCTTTTTAGGATCCGCAAGACATAATCACACATGTGGGCCAATGTTTCAGGTGTCAATGATGCACTGCCAGTGGTGGGTGGAGGAGCACTTTCTGCCAAATCCACATCCCTCCAGTCATGCACAAACCCTGTACCTGAATTTGACAAGCCAACATTTTCGCTTGCCCTGAGAAGCATCCTACTCCCCAAAATAATCATCCCCTCATCCTCTTCCTCTTCCTCTTCTTCTTCCACATCGTCCACGACAGTTCCCTGAGCGGACAATGCTGACTCATCAAGCCTTCCCTCCTCCTCCTCTTCCTCCTCCACTGCAGACACCTGATCCCTAATGTGCGTCAAAGTTTGCATGAGCAGATGCATAAGTGGGATGCTCATGCTTATGATGGCGTCTTCTGCGCTTACCAGCCATGTGCATTCCTCAAAAAACTGAAGGACTTTACAGAGGTCTTTCAGCTTTGACCACTGCACACACCGACAACTCCATGTCTGTCCTCAAACTGCCTGCCCGTGTATCGTCCCACAAATGCATAACATCCTGCCTCTGTTCGCACAGCCTCTCAACCATGTGCATGGTGGAGTTCCACCTTGTTGCAACGTCTATGATTAGGCGGTGCTTGGGGATGTAGAGTGATCGCTGCAGCCTCTGCATACGACTGGAGTCTACGGGCGAGCGACAGATGTGCGAGCACAGTCTTCGCACATTATGGAGCAAGGCTGGTAAGACATCATCTTTAAAGCAGCCTGCTGACGCTTACCACTAGCTGTTTGATAGTGGGACACCTCGTGTGCAACACTGGCAGCTGCGGATGGAGTGCTCATGTGACTGCGCTCTGTCGATGAGCTTTCGCTTCTGGAGGAGGAGGAGGGTCGAACGCCTACTGCCAACTGTTTCCTATACCGTTGGCTAGGCAGCACTGTCCCACCGCCGCTGTCCCCTGTGGACCCTGCATCCACATTAACCCAGTGCGCAGTGATGGACACGTAACGGCCCTGGTCATGCCTACTGGCCCATGCATTATTTTATTATTATTATTATTTATTTCTATAGCACCATTGATTCCATGGTGCTGTACATGAGAAGGGGTTACATACAAATTACAGGTATCACTTACAGTAAACAAACTAACAATGACAGACTGATACAGAGGAGAGAGGTCCCTGCCCTTTCGGGCTTACATTCTACAGGATTGTGAGGCAGGAGACAGTAGGTCGGGGGGTTGCAGCAGTTCCGGTGTTGGTTGAGGCGATATCTCCAGTAGTGGTGAGGAGGTAGCAGGGTCATTGCAGTCTGTAGGCTTTCCTGAAGAGATGGGTTTTCAGGTTCCGTCTGAAGGATCCGAATGTGTTTGATAGTCGGACGTGTTGGGGCAAAGAATTCCAGAGGATCTGGGATATTCGGAGAAGTCTTGGAGGCGGTTGGGTGAGGAGCGAATAAGTGTGGAGAGAGAAGGATGTCTTGGGAGGATCGGAGATTACGTGAGGGAAGATATCGGGAGATTAGTTCAGAGATATAAGGAGGAGATAGATTATAGATGGCCTTGTAGGTCAGTATTAGTAATTTGAACTGGATACGCTGAGGGAATGGGAGCCAGTGAAAAGATTTGCAGAGGGGAGAAGCGGAGGAGTAGCGAGGAGAGAGGTGAATTAGTCGTGCAGCAGAGTTAAGGATGGACTGGAGAGGTGTGAGGGTGTTAGCAGGGAGGCCAGAGAAAAGGGTGTTGCAGTAGTCGAGGCGGGAGATGATGAGGGCGTGCACAATCATTTTAGTAGATTGAGGGTTGAGGAAAGGACGGATTCTTGAAATGCATCTGTTGTGAGGTGCACCTTTCCACTCACTGATTGTTTGAGTGCATGGACAATGTGCTCTTTCACATGCAGGTGGAGGGCAGGGATGGCTTTTCTAGAAAAGAAGTGCCAACTGGGTAGGTCATAGCATGGGACAGCGTAGTCCATGAGCTCTCGGAACGATGCGCTTTCAACCAAACGGAAGGGCATCATCTCTATGGAGATCAGTTTGGCAATTTTGGCGTTCAAACCCAGTGTACGCGGATGAGAGGATGCGTACTTTCTTGTCCTACTCAGAGTGTCTGGTAGGGTGAGCTGGACTTGAGAGCTGCATGTGGGGGAACTAGTGGACATGACAGACTGACAGGGGGTTGGTGATGGTGATGGTGGTGGTGGTGGTTGTGAGGGCCTAGATTCAGTCTTTCATTGCAAAAACTTTGTGATTCCCTGACTGCTTTGGCCTTGCAACGACACCTCAACATTTCTTGATGGTGGTATGCTAACCGGTGGGCTTACAGTGGGGAAGCGATGGAGCATTGCTGGCTACCTTCAGTCATAGCAGGTGCACATGTGCTACCTGAGTTTTTGTAGTCCGTCCATGCTTGCAAGTGCATGGTCATTAAATGTCTAAGCATGCAACTGGCATTCAAATTTCTGAGATTTTTCCCTCGGCTAAAGGTCCTTCCACACTTCTTACAGATAACCTTTGCCTCATCAATGGGATTTTGGTCAAAAAAGTGCCACACTGCACTCTTCCTACTATGGTATAAATTTTCTGGGCTTGCACGCTGTGCTAATTGGAACGTGTGGCCAAGCTGTCCTGCAACTCTCTTTGTTTTCTTAACACGTTTTTGGACAGCTACGGGCCAGGCAGATAACCGCAGTTGCGATGTCGATGCCTGCTGCGGATCCTTCTCCTCTTCGGAGCTATTGCCAGCAGCACCCTTTTCCCCAAATGGATGCCAATCCGGGTCAACAACTGGGTCATCCATCACCTCCTCTTCAATTTCATCTGCACTTCCTCTGTGTCACCGTGAAAGGTGGTATAGTATGCGGGGAAGGGCACCTGAGTTTCATCAGGGTCAGATTCTGGCTCAGTAGACCGCGAGGGCAAAGTAGTGCTGTGGGTCAATGTACCAGCATAATCATCTAGCAGTGGCTGTGCATCAGTGCACTCCATGTCAGATTCATCTTTGACTGGGGAATTCAGGATTTGACTTGATAACCCAGGCATGGTATGTGAAAAGAGCTCCATGGAGTAATCTGAAGTGTGGGCTGCCGCATCCTTCACTTTTGGTGGAGGTGAAGTACACAAGGAAAGGTGTTTTTTCTGACCAGAAGCCTGCACTGACGACTCAGTGCTTGCATTTTTTGAATCTTCAGAAGAGGAGGCGATAGAGCCGGAGGCTGTTTCGGCAATGTAAGACAAAACCTGTTCCTGATGCTCCGGCTTTAAAATTGGTTTACTTACTCTCAGAAAAGGGAGCCTTCCAGGCCTTCTTGAGCCAGCCGATGACGCTGGATCAACACCTCCTGCCTTAGGTGCTATTGTGCTTTTGGCACTGCCAGCAGATGCTCCAGCACCACCATCAGTACCTTCTGGTCCCCCATGCCCACGTCCGTGGCATCGTCCACCATACTTCCTCATTTTTGGTAAAATGTACACAAAATACCAGCAGATATATGGTACTATATCAGAAGCGTACAGCTGTATACAGTCTAGGGATAATTGTAAATCTCCGTATATATTTGAGCAGTCAGACACAGACACTTACAGGCTTAGTGTGGATTAGGCAAGAATATAAAAAGCTGAAAAAGAGTACTGTATCACCAGATACCAGGTATATATAGTATAGTGAAAATATTGTAAATCTTTTCACTATATATTTCTGGAGTCAGACACAGACGCTCGCAGGCTCAGTATGGATTAGACAAGAATATAAAAAGCTGAAAAAGGGAACTGTATCACCAGATACCAGGTATATATAGTATAGTGAAAATATTGTAAATATCCGTATATATTTCAGGAGTCAGACACAGATGCTCGCAGGCTCAGTATAGATTAGACAAGAATATAAAAAGCTGAAAAAGGGTACTGTATCACCAGATACCAGGTGTATATAGTATAGTAAAAATATTGTAAATCTCCGTATATATTTCAGGAGTCAGACACAGACGTTCACAGGCTCAGTATGGATTAGACAAGAATATAAAAACCTGAAAAAGGGTACTGTATCACCAGATACCAGGTGTATATAGTATAGTGAAAATATTGTAAATATCTGTATATATTTCAGGAGTCAGACACAGATGCTCGCAGGCTCAGTATAGATTAGTCAAGAATATAAAAAGCTGAAAAAGGGTATAGTATCCCCAGATACCAGGTGTATATAGTATAGTGAAAATATTGTAAATATCCGTATATATTTCAGGAGTCAGACACAGATGCTCGCAGGCTCAGTATAGATTAGACAAGAATATAAAAAGCTGAAAAAGGGTACTGTACCACCAGATACCAGGTGTATATAGTATAGTGAAAATATTGTAAATATCCGTATATATTTCAGGAGTCAGACACAGACGTTCACAGGCTCAGTATGGATTAGACAAGAATCTAAAAACCTGAAAAAGGGTACTGTATCACCAGATACCAGGTGTATATAGTATAGTGAAAATATTGTAAATCTCTGTATATATTTCAGGAGTCAGACAGAGACACTCTCAGGCTCAGTATGGATTGTACAAGAATCTAAAAAGCTGAAAAAGGGAACTATATCACCAGATACCAGGTGTATATAGTATAGTGAAATTATTGTAAATCTTTTCACTAGATATTTCAGGGGTCAGACACAGACGCTCGCAGGCTCAGATGGATTAGACAACAATATAAAAAGCTGAAAAAGGGTGCTGTTATAGTATAGTTAAAATATTGTAAATCTCCGTATATAATTCAGGAGTTTTACACAGACGCTCACAGGCTCAGTATGGATTACACCAGAATATAAAATTTGGAAAAAGGGTAATGTATTACAAGCGTACAGCTGGATACAGTGTTGGGGTAATTTTAAATCTCCGTATATATTTCCAGAGTCAGACACAGACTCTCACAGGCTCAGTATGGATCACACCAGAATATAAAAAGTAGAAAAAGGGTAATGTATTAGAAGCGTACAGCTGTATACAGTGTTGGGGTAATTTTAAATCTCCGTATATATTTACAGAGTCAGACACAGACTCTCACAGGCTCAGTATGGATCACACCAGAATATAAAAAGTAGAAAAAGGGTAATGTATTAGAAGCGTACAGCTGTATACAGTGTTGGGGTAATTTTAAATCTCTGTATATATTTCAGGAGTCAGACACAGACTCTTACAGGCTCAGTATGGATCACACCAGAATATGAAAAGTAGAAAAAGGGTAATGTATTAGAAGCGTACAGCAGCTGTATACAGTGTTGGGGTAATTTTAAATCTCCGTATATATTTCCGGAGTAACAGACAGATGCTCACAGGCTCAGTATGGATTAGACAAGAATATAAAATCATAAAAAGGGTAATGTATCCGAAGATACCAGGCGTATACAGTGTAGGGATAACTGTAAATCTCCGTATATATTTCCGAGTAACACACAGACGCTCTCTCAGTATGGATTTCACCGTAATACAAAGAGCAAAAAAACGGTACTGTATCAGAAGCGTACAGCTGTATATCGGTTTTGGGGAAAATTGAAATCTCTGTATATATTTCCGGAGTCACCCACAGATAGTCAGCATGTATTTGTCCGTGATACCATGGGAAATAATGAACACTCGGTAACAGAGCAGAAAAAAAAAATTAAAGTATTAGTGCTGTATAAAAAGCAGTCTGCACAGCAGTGTACACACAGCAATACAGCTATCAGGCAGCCTAATAATCAGCTCTGCTGCACACAAGAAAATCCTCCCCTGTCATTGGCAGTCAGCCTAATAATCAGCTCTGCTGCTGCACATGAGAAATTCCTCCCCTGTCACTGGCAGGCAGCCTAATAATCAGCTCTGCTGCTGCACACGAGAAATTCCTCCCGTCACTGGCAGGTAGCCTAATAACCAGCGCTGCTGCACACAACATAATCCTCCCCTGTCACTGCACACTAACTGTACAGCACAATTGCTATCAGCACAAACACAGAATAAATTTTTTTTCCTGCCTATCTCTCTCCCTACTGATAAACAGCATCAGCAACCTTTCCCTATGCTAAGATCGGCAGAAGTAAAATGGCGGTCGACGGTCAGGGCTTTTATAGCCACTGTGACGCCACACAAAGCAAGCCAATCACTGCAACGCCCTTCTCTACGATGGTGGTGGACGCTGCCCATGTCATCGCGTTGCCCACAGTGTACGTCCTTGCTCATTGGCTGAGAAAAGACGACTACAAGCATTATGGGAAAACCGACTTTGCCGCTTGGGTCGACGACCGCATGGCCGACCTCACGCTATGGTCGGTTTTAGCTCTGCGAAACCCAACTTTGGCGAAAGTCGGCGACTTTTGAATCTGACCGACCTGTTTCGCTCAACTCTATACCCCACATCATTTCAATTACTATTTTCTATATATTTCTTTATAAGGTGGGCTGCTATTACCTGCAAATATTGGGATTGTTATAACCGTACCATAGACTTTTTCCCTACACGCCATGTATTAGTTTACATTTGGAAAAGTCTGACAGTTTCGTTGGTTATTATAAAATGACTGCCTTGCCATTGTTATTGCGTGAAAACATTATAACGCTACAGCTGGCATCCTCTTATTTTTTTCTTAGCGTTTAATAATAGAATTAATTGCTGAGCAGGAAGCCTACAACCCTTTCTCTTCCCTACAATGCCCTCAGCTATCATTATGAATAGATAATAAAATCCACGACAATTATATTTCAGCCTGTTTGGAAGAAATAGATTTGCGCCAGTGGAAATTGTACATTTTACTGGAAAATAGAATTTAGTATTCAGTGTGATTTCATTCAAAGTTTTGTACAAAATGATTGGATATAATTTTTGTTTTTGGTGATAAACCAAAACAGTTTAGAGAGAATAATGTGCTGTCACTACATGTGACATTATGACGACTCATTAAGGTGATGCTGTGGTTATACATCAGGCCTCCCGCGACTCCACTTGTAGACAACATTATGTTTTCAGGGCTGAAAATACATTTCTGAAATCACTCTATGTGACTGTTGATTGCCAAATCATGACACTATGCACTATGCACACTGTCAGGATTCCCAACCATTGTCAGTTTCGGCTGCTGATGTGATTTGCCTGCTTCCAATAACACTGGGACTAGCAACTTTTTTTCTTTCTCAATGTATCTATTGCTCAAGCTGGCAATAGAGGGTAATCCTGACAGTGTGCATATTCTGCTCACATAGAGCGACTGCAGTGATTTATCCTCAGTCCTGAAAACCTGCCTAAGGGCTCAAACCCATTTGTGGGAAAAAAAAACGTTCCGTTTTCTGGATGGAAAAAACGGTACGATTATATGTAATTGTCATGTGATTTGTATGCGATTTTTAATTGCTCCATCCGTTTTCCATCAGTTTTCAATCTGTATGCAATGCGATTTTAACATGACGTTTTACATAAAGCAGTTATCTCTATGTAAAAAGTCATGTAAAAATCACATTGTAAAAAAAAATGTACACAAAAAGCAAATAATTATAATATATATATATATATATATATATATATATATAATATATATATATATATATATTATATATATTATAGGTCATACACTTCTACATAGTATAATAGCTGCTAATTCATCCCCGGCTATACTGTAAAATCACACTGACAGCTTTAATAAAGAATAGAAACAATACATATACACACATAGAATACAATATTATATATATTATATATGTCATTGTGACATATATATACATATATTTATAGTTCCTAGACTTCTACATACTGTAATAGCCGCTAATTCAATTGCCGGCTTTTGTGAAATCACAGAACCCGACATGAAATGACACATGTTTACATACAGTTAACCATGTCATTTCATGTAGTTTGATATATGGTTTTAACTTACAATTACATGAGTGTATGTGTGCAAAATTGCAGACATGTAGGGGTTAATTAAAGGTGTAAATTCGTTGAAAAAAAAGCGTGGGCTCCGCTGTATTTTCTCCACCAGACAGACAAAGCAAGCGAGTGGGGGCAAATAATAATAGCCCAGGGAGGGTGCATTTATTTTGTGCCCCCCCTGGCTACTAACATATGCCCCCAGACACCCCAGAAAAGGCAAATCTATAATTAGATTAGCCCTTTCTGGCACTTTGCCTGTCTATTCCCTATTCCCTATATCCCATTTGACAACTCTCAATTATTAATCCTATTGTATGAAAGGAAAAAAAAACACACATTAATTATTAATCCTTTTAATAAAATAAAGACACAGTTTTGGACCATATTTTATTGCTCAGCTGTAATCCCCTGAATGAATCAGTTCCTCTCCCGGCGTCAGGAGAGGAAGTGATTAGTGTGTGAAGCTTAATTGATTGCTTCCCACTTTCACTTCAGGTCAGGTCAGGGTGACCTGACCTGAATGAAAGTGGGAATAAATCAATTTAGCTTCACACATTAACCCCTTCCCGACCCATGACGCCACATAGGCGTCATGAAAATCAGTGCCAATCCGACCCATGACGCCTATGTGGCGTCATGAAAGGATCGCGTTCCTGCGGGCCGGGTGACCGGGGTCACTGAAAGGTCACCCGACCCGCCGGCACAGGACCCTTTGTGCTTCACCACAGGGGGGTTGGCTTAACCCCCCCGTGGCCACGATCGCTCTGATTGGCTGTTAAAAGTGAAACAGCCAATCAGAGCAATCTGTAATATTTCACCAATATAATTGGTGAAATATTACAATCCAGCCATGGCCGATGCTGCAATAGCATCTGCCATGGCTGGACACCGAGCCCTGACCCCCCCACACGGATTCACGGCAGCGATCGGCCGCCGCCACCGAAAGATGGCAGCGGTCGGTCACCGCCGTCACTAAAAGCTCCCCTCGTCCTGGCCTCCGCTGCCCCCACCTTCCGATCCCCCCCCCTCACTTCCGACCCCCATACTCACCTCTCCCGGTCCACCGATGTCCCTGGATCCTTCCCGGCGGCTGCCCGGGATTCTTCATGGGCGCCGCCATCTTGGAAAATGGCGGGCGCATGCGCAGTGCGCCTGCCGGCCGGCGCATGCGCAGTGCGCCCTGCATAGTCAAAAAATTTATTTTGATCACTGTGATAAACTGTCACAGTGATCAAAATAAAAAAAAGTAAGTGAACCCCCCCTGTCATAGGTAGGGAAAAATAATAAAGTAATTTTTTTTTTCTCCTATTAGGCCCTGTGCACACGTTGCGGATTTTGCTGCGGATCCGCAGCTGATTTCTCTGCTGATCCGCAGCTGATTTCTCTGCTGATCCGCAGCTGATTTTGCTGCTGATCCGCAGCGGATTTCGCTGCTGATCCGCAGCGGATTTCGCTGCTGATCCGCAGCGATTTCGCTGCTGATCCGCAGCGGATTTCGCTGCTGATCCGCAGCTGATTTCGCTGCTGATCCGCAGCTGATTTCGCTGCTGATCCGCAGCTGATTTCGCTGCTGATCGCAGCGATTCGCTGCTAATCCGCAGCGGAATTTGCTGCGGATCAGCAGCGGATTTTGCTGCGGATCCGCAGCGGATTTGCGCTGCTGATCCACAGCGATCCAGAAACCATGTACAGTACAATGCAAATAAATGGTAAAAAAAAACGCTGTGCACATGCTGCAGATTTTTCAGCTCGGATTTGCTGCGGTTTTAAATCCGCAGCATGTCAATTCTTTGTGCGGATTCCGCAGCGATTTTACACCTATTCCATTATAGGCGTAAAACCGCAGAGAAAAACCGCAGCAAATCCACGCTAAATACGCAGGTAAAAGGCAGGTCATTTTACCTGCGGATTTTAGAAAAATCCCAAGTGAATCCGCAACGTGTGCACGGGGCCTTAGGGTCAGGCTGGGTTCATATTGCATTATGGCAGTCCGTTAGATGGACTGCGTTTCACCTCAGTATAACGCGGTGTAACGCAGTCCGTTAACGCTGCCATTCACCCCATTTGTGTGCGCATCGCAACGCATGCCATGAAGCGGCATGCGTTCGCGACGTGTCGTCATTCAGTGACGGAGCCTTGGACGCAGGCTGCAGCGTCTGGGCTCCATCACCGCTAGCACAGATGAACCATCGCTGATTCCTCCGCACTAGCGGGTATAGCATAACGCGATCGCGTTATGCTATATCGTTACCAGCCCGTCAACGCTACGTGTTGAACGGGCTGGTAAAACGCAATATGAACCCAGCCTTAGGGTTAGAACTAGGGTTAGGGTTAGAACTAGGGTAAGGGTTAGAACTAGGGTAAGGGTTAGAACTAGGGTTAGGGTTGGAATTAGGGTTAGGGTTGGAATTAGGGTTAAGGTTGGGATTAGGGTTAGGGTTGGGATAAGCGTTAGGGGTGTTTTGGGGTTAGGGTTGGGATTAGGGTTAGGCTTGTGGTTAGGTTTATGGTTAGAGTTGGGATTAGGGTTAGGGGTGTGTTGGGGTTAGGGTTATGGTTAGGGTTTGTATTAGGGTTAGGGGTGTGTAGGGGTTAGGGTTGGGGTTAGGGGTGTGTTGGGGTTAGGGTTGGAGTTAGAATTGAGGGGTTTCCACTATTTAGGTACATCAGGGGATCTCCATACGCGACATGGCGCCACCATTGATTCCTGCAAATTTTGCGTTCAAAAAGTCTTACAGTGCTCCCTTTATTCCAAGCCCCGACGTGTGCCCAAACAGTGGTTTACCCCCACATATGGGGTATCAGCGTACTCGGGAAAAATTGCACAACAACTTTGGGGGTCTAATTTCTCCTGTTACTGTTGGGAAAAAAAATTGGGGACTAAAAATTTATTTTTGTGGAAAAAAAAAATGATTTTTTATTTTCACGGCTCTGCGTTATAAACTTCTGTGAAGAACTTGGGGGTTCAAAGTGCTCACCACACATCTAGATAAGTTCCTTGCGGGGTCTAGTTTCCAAAATGGGGTCACTTGTGGGGAGTTTATACTGTTTAGGCACATCAGGGACTCTGCAAACGTAACATGACGCACCCAGACCATTCCATCAAAGTCTGCATTTCAAAACGTCACTACTTCCCTTCCGAGCCCCGAAGTGTGCCCATACAGTAGTTTTCTCCATCATATGGGATATCAGCGTACTCAGGACAAATTGGACAACAACTTTTGAGGTCTAATTTCTCCTGTTACCCTTGGGAAAATAAAAAAATTGGGGACTAAAAGATCATGTTTGTGGAAAAAATATGATTTTTTTATTTTCATGGCCCGGCGTTATAAACTTCTGTGTAGCCCTTGGGGGTTCAAAGTGCTCACTACACATCTAGATAAGCTCCTTGGGGGTCTAGTTTCCAAAATGGGGTCACTTGTGGGGGGTTTCTACTGTTTAGGCACATCAGGGGCTCTGCAAAGGCAACATGACGCCCACAGAACATTCCATCAAGTCTGCATTCCAAAATGGCGCTCCTTCCCTTCTGTGCTCTCCCATGCGCCAAAACAGTGGTTCCCCCCACATATGAGGTACCAGTGTACTCAGGACAAACTGTACAACAACTTTTGTGGTCCAATTTCTCCTGTTACCCTTGTGAAAATAAAAAATTGCGGGTTAAAAAAATCAGTTTTTGAGGAAAAAAATGATTTTTTATTTTCACGGCTCTGCATTACAAACTTCTGTGAAGCACGTGGGGGTTCAAGGTGCTCACCACACATCTAGTTAAGTTCCTTGAGGGGTCTAGTTTACAAAATGTGGTCACTTGTGGGGGGTTTCTACTGTTTAGGCACATCGGGGGCTCTGCCCGCCCGCAGACCATTCCATCAAGTCGGCATTTCAAAGCGTCACTACATCCCTTCCAAGCCCTGACGTGTGCCCAAACAGTGTTCTCCCCCACATGTGAGGTACTAGCGTACTTAGGACAAATTAGACAACAACTTTTGGGGTCCAATTTCTCCTGTAACCATTGTGAAAATAAAAAATATGGGGCTAAATAATAATTTTTTGAGAAAAAAAAATGATTTTTTATTTTCACGGCTCTGCGTTATAAAGTTTTGTGAAGCACCTGGGGGTTCAAAGTGCTCACTGTGCATCTGCATAAGTTTCTTAGGGGGTCTAGTTTCCAAAATGGGGTCATTTGTGGGGGAGCTCCAAAGTTTAGGCATACAGGGGCTCTCCAAACATGACATGGTGTCCGCTAACGACTGGAGCTAATTTTCCATTCAAAAAGTCAAATGGCGCTCCTTCCCTTCTGAGCCCTGCCGTGCGCCCAAACAGTGGTTTATGACCACATATGAGGTATCTGTGTACTCAGGAGAAATTGACCAACAAATTTTAGGATCCAATTTATACTGTTGCCCATGTGAA
The DNA here is from genome assembly GCA_033576555.1 of Oophaga sylvatica. Lineage (NCBI taxonomy): Eukaryota > Metazoa > Chordata > Amphibia > Anura > Dendrobatidae > Oophaga > Oophaga sylvatica. The sequence goes on from JARQOD010000005.1 coordinate 51,125,834, forward strand.
AATGAAAAAACTGAGGCTAAAAGAAAATTTTTGTGAAAAAAAAAGTACTTTCTTTTTTTTACGGATCAATTTGTGAAGCACTTGAGGGTTCAAAGTGCTCACTCTGCATCTAGATAAGTTCCTTGGGGGTCTAGTTTCCAAAATGGGGTCACTTGTGGGGGAGCTCCAAAGTTTAGGCACACGGGGACTCTCCAAATACGACATGGCATCCGCTAAATATTCCAGCATATTTTCCATTCAAAAAGTCAAATGGCGCTCCTTCCCTTCTGAGCCCTGCTGTGCGCCCAAACAGTGGTTTATGACCACATATGAGGTATCGGTGTACTCAGGAGAAATTGCCCAACAAATTTTAGGATCCAATTTATACTGTTGCCCATGTGAAAATGAAAAAACTGAGGCTAAAAGAAAATTTTTGTGAAAAAAAAAGTACTTTCTTTTTTTTACGGATCAATTTGTGAAGCACCTGGGGGTTCAAAGTGCTCACTCTGCATCTAGATAAGTTCCTTGGGGGTCTAGTTTCCAAAATGGGGTCACTTGTGGGGGAGCTCCAATGTTTAGGCACACAGGGACTCTCCAAATGCGACATGGCAACGCTAAATATTCCAGCATATTTTCCATTCAAAAAGTCAAATGGCGCTCCTTCCCTTCTGAGCCCTGCCGTGCGCCCAAACAGTGGTTTATGACCACATATGAGGTATCGGTGTACTCAGGAGAAATTGCCCAACAAATTTTAGGATCCATTTTATCCTGTTGCCCATGTGAAAATGAAAAAACTGAGGCTAAAAGAAAATTTTTGTGAAAAAAAAAGTACTTTCTTTTTTTTACGGATCAATTTGTGAAGCACCTGGGGGTTCAAAGTGCTCACTCTGCATCTAGATAAGTTCCTTAGGGGGTCTAGTTTCCAAAATGGGGTCACTTGTGGGGGAGCTCCAATGTTTAGGCACACAGGGATTCTCCAAATGCGACATGGCAACCGCTAAATATTCCAGCATATTTTCCATTCAAAAAGTCAAATAGCGCTCCTTCCCTTCTGAGCCCTGCCGTGCGCCCAAACAGTGGTTTATGACCACATATGAGGTATCTGTATACTCAGGAGAAATTGCCCAACAAATTTTAGGGTCCATTTTATCCTGATGCCCATGCAAAAATGAAAAAATTGATGCTAAAAGAAAAATTTTGTTGGAAAAATTAAAATGTCCATTTTTTCCTTCCACGTTGCTTTAGTTCCTGTGAAGCACCTGAAGGGTTAATAATCTTCTTGAATGTAGTTTTGAGTAGCTTGAGGGGTGCAGTTTTTATAATGGTGTCACTTTTGGGTATTTTCTGCCATATAGACCCCTGAAAGTGACTTCAAATGTGAGGTGGTCCCTAAAAAAAATGGTTTTGTAAATTTTGCTGTAAAAATGAGAAATCGCTGGTCAACTTTTAACCCTTATAACTTCCTAACAAAAAAAAATGTTGTTCCCAAAATTGTGCTGATGTAAAGTAGACATGTGGAAAATGTTATTTATTAACTATTTTGTGTCACATAACTCTCTGGTTTAACAGAATAAAAATTCAAAATTTGAAAATTGCGAAATTTTCAAAATTTTGGCCAAAGTTCCATTTTTTTCACAAATAAACGCAAAAATTATCGACCTAAATTTACCACTAACATGAAGCCCAATATGTCACGAAAAAACAATCTCAGAATCGCTAGGATCCGTTGAAGCGTTCCTGAGTTATTACCTCATAAAGGGACACTGGCCAGAATTGCAAAAAATGGCCAGGTCATTTAGGTCAAAATAGGCTGGGTCATGAAGGGGTTAATCACTTCCTCTACTTTCGCCGGGAGAGGAACTGATTCATTCAGGGGGTAACAGCTCAGCAGGCAGCATTAGCTGTGCTGCTAGCTGTAACCTGTTAACCCTTTCTGATGGAATACAGCATGGGACCTGACTGAGCATCGGATAGGTAAGAATAATTTTGCTTTTTTATTTTATTTTTATTACAGGAAATGGTTTTAGCAGGAAAATAAAAGATGGTCAAAAACTGTTTGATTATTTCATTAAACTGATTTTTTATTAAAGTGTGTGTGTTTGATTTTTCTTTCATACAATAGGATTAATAATTGATAGTTGTCTAATTGACAGCTCTCAATTATTAACCTGGCTTAAAGTGACCTTTCAATTGCAAGGTGGCTTTAACCCCTTATTAACCCATTCGCCACCGCTACAGGGCAATGGGAATAGACGGGCAAAGTGCCAGAAAGGGCTAATCTAATTATAGATTTGCCTTTTCTGGGGTGTCTGGGGGCAGATGTTAGTAGCCGGGGGGGGAGCAGAAAAAAGCATTTACAAATCTGCAGTCATATGAAGAATGGCTGCAGACGTGTACCCCAAGGATGGACAAACCCTTTAACAATGTAAAAAGATGGCTATCTACAAGTAACATTTTGAAGATGTGATGACAAAGGGTTCTTCCCAATTGGATATATTATCACCCACCCAAAGATTAGGTGATAACTTGCTGAGGATCTGACTGCTGAAACCTCCATCAAACCTGGGAACGAGAATCTGAAATTCTTTTTTAGGAAAAAGTGCAGCCAGCGCTCTATTCATTGTCTAAGGGTCCGCTGGAGATAGCTCAGCACTGTATTTGGCTGTCTCTAGTCCCAAAGACAATAGATAGAGCATTGTACGGCACCACTCCATTCTAATAGGGAATACCAGTGCCCCAATTTTTAGGATCATGGGATCCAGTTGGGATTCCCTAGAGATGAGTGCATCAATTTGCAGAAAATTGATTATGATTATTTACTTATTAAAGTTTGTTATGATTGCCACCAAAAAATTATTTTGAGATTCAATTTGCCAAAATTCCAGCAAATTGTGCTGGATTCTGGGAACTGGTAAAATTTAAACTTTTTATACTCCCCTCTCCTCAGCTCTCCACATACTTCTTCTACCACCAGTTGTCTGATTAACTCCCCTGTCTTCTCTCTTCTGTCTTCCACTTTCTTGTCTTCTTGGGCCTTTGGTAGTGGCGTTCTCCTTTAGGCCTCATGCATTGCAACATCACTAACATTAATGACACAAATCGATTGCAGGAGTTTAATACATGGCACCCCCATCAATCAGCTGTAAATAGTTGTGAAAATACGCAGCACAACTGTGTAGTGGCTACTGCTGAGCACTGAAGAACAGTTATTTCAACAGAGCTGATTTTTAGTATCCGGCAGCTGCATCCCCGCAACTATTTACATTTGGCAATGGCATCCACCAAACCTGAGAACAACTGATCTGTAGAGATGCCTGGTGATGGACCCTCACCGATCTAATGGTGTCTTATCCTTAGGGTAGGTCATTGATATCATACTAATGAAACACCCCTTTAATATACAGTATATTTAAAGTAGTTGGATGACTAAGCTCCAATTCCCTATCCTCTCTTTACACAGTCTTAAAATTAAATCATAAAATTCTTGATTCCTGAAACTATATGAGTATAGTTAATTGAAGTCAATGGACGCAATATAAATATAGCTATGACCTTCTTTACACCTTCCTGTAGGTTTTACATATTGAGTGGCACAAGACCAACCTGCAGTGTAAATGACACTGACCCACAGGATATGTTCACACACGACTTATCTGTTTATCATTTAAATCTCCTGTAAAACTCTGCAGCATAAATTGATATGTTGTGAATATCAAATCTGCAACTCATGTCAAATTGTGATGCAGACTTCTACTGTAGCACGAAAATGAGTATTAGTAACATTTTATCCACAATGCAGATACTTTTTATGACCAATGAGGATAACTGTGACGCGACTACCTATAAAATAATTAGTCCCAGAAGTGCAATTACAGTACAATTACAGATCTATAATATAACGCTGTAAACGTCACTCTGTCTGAAGCATTTATAGACTGCGCAAGCGCAACATGCCTGCGCATTCAGACAGAAGAAGGCATCAGGGTACAGGGAGTGTGTATGGGACCGGAGATCGTGGTATGCGTAGACGCTGAATGCATACCGCGATTTCCGGCTCCATACTTACCTGACCGGGAGGAGCATTGCCGCGGAGCTTCTCTTCTCGCCGGAGACCGGGGCAGGAGTGTGTGTCAGAATTGCGCATGCGCATAGCACTATCTGGCGCCATTTTACTGAAGACACATTTGCAGTGTGTCTTCAGCAATATGGCACCGGACAGCGCGGTATGGGCATGCGCGTACTCCGGCGCCACACTCCTCCCCGGCCTCCAGCAGAACGGGACAGCGCTGCAGCACACGGAAGAAAAGTGAAATGCTTTTTTTTAATGTGTGCAGTTTAATATGGATGAGTGGGACCATATATATCAGGATAGGGGTGTGAGGGGACCATGCATACCAGGATTGGGGGTGAGGGGACCAAGTATATCAGGATTGGGGGAGTGAGGGGTACCATACATCGTACAATAGGGATGAGGGGGGACCATGCATACCAGATTGTGGGGGTGAGGGGACCATGCATTCCAGGATTGGGGATGAGGGGACCATGCATTCCAGGATTGGGGGGTGAGGGGACCATGCATTCCAGGATTGTGGGGGGAGGGGACTATGCATTCCAAGATTGGGGAGTGAGGGGACCATGCATTCCAGGATTGGGGGGGGTGAGGAAAACCATGCATTCCAGGATTGGGGGGTGAGGGGACCATGCATTCCAGGATTGGGGGGTGAGGGACCATGCATACCAGGATTGGGGGGGGAGGGGACCATGCATACAAGGATTGGGGGTGAGGGGACCATGCATACCAGGATTGGGGATGAGGGGACCATGCTTACCATGATAGGCATCAGGGGGTACCATGCATACCAGAATTGGGTGAGGGGACTATACATACCAGGATAGGGATGAGGGGGTACCATGCATACCAGGATAGGGATGAGAGGGTATCATGCATACCAGGATGAGGAATGGGGTGCCATGCATACCAGGATGGGTGGGTGAGGGGACCATACATTCCAGAAGAGGGATAAGGGGGCCATGCATACCATTATACGGATGAGGGGGCCATGCTTAGCAGGATAGGGATGAGGGGTACCATACATACCAGGAGATGGATGAGGGTTACCATGCATACCAGGGTAGGAATGAGGTGTGCCATGCATACCAGGATAGGAGGGGGGCAGCACATACAAGGATAGGAGACCATATACCAATAAAAATGCTTGTAACCAGGATAGGGGGTGAGGGGACCATGCATATCAGATTGGGGTGAGGGACCATGCATATCAGGATGGTGGTGAGGGGACCATGCATATCAGGATTGGGGGTGAGGGACCATACATACCAGGATAGGGATGAGGGGTACATGCATACTAGTAGGGATGAGAGGGTACCATGCATACCAGGAATGGGGGGGTGAAGGGACCACACATACCAGAATAGGGATGAGGGGGTCATGCATAGCAGGATATGGATGAGGAGTACCATGCATACCAGGATAGGGATGAGGGGTGCCATGCATACCAGGATAGGAGGGGGGAAGCACATACCAGGATGGGAGACCATATACCAATAAAAATGCTCACCACCCAGGTGTAGAAAAGGTTCAATAGCTAGTAGAAATATAATATTACTACTCACCAAATAAGTAAAGGGAAGTCAAAAGCGATCCACAGCCAGGTCCAGGAAATGGTGCGGTACAACAAAGGGTTGTCAAAGACGTAATCCAATACACAAGCCGAGGTCAGAAAAAACCAGAAAGACAAAGCAGTTTACAGGGAACAGGCACAAGAGAAGTCAGGTCACAAGTAAAGGGTCTAAGTCTAGAGAGCGAATCAAGTTTGGCTGGGTCAGGCACAGAGCACAGAGGGATCAGTTTTACACAGGAAACAGCAAGTGTACGATTGACACTGGATAGAGAAGCTAGCATGCTTAAGTAGAAGGGAAGTGAACACAGCTGATTGCAGCACAGGCCCAGCACTACCAAAACAGACTGACAGCCTCCAAACAACAGTAAGAATAGAGTGGAGATCGTGACAATATGCCTAAATCTCCACTTTTATAAGGATATTCAGAAATTGTTCAACTTGATATGCAGCAGACAGGCTCTAGGTGTATATTCATAGCTACTTTTAGTATTATTGCCCTTCTGTATTACATTGAAGTCGGCTGCCAGTCTTTAGTGCTGGAGTAGGTATTGTGAGCAGTCCAATCATCTACTGTCACTGTTTTGGTCCTGTGTTATATGTCCCTAGATTTTTTTAACTAAAGGAGTGGTCCGAAGGCAAAGCAATTTTCTCCCAAATTCCAATTTATTTAGTCCCATAATCTAAGCTATTTTCTAATATACTTGTTTTAAAACTTCCCTACCCTTCCCATACAACAAATTTTCTAAATTTTTTCCTATTTCTGGTCTGATGATAATTCATTTGAGTATCCTAGTGCATGCTGAGATACTCAAACGAAACATCATCAAGGAGCAGAGGGTGCGGTCACTGAAACAAAGCGTCATCACTGATGCCTGCTTTAGGGGCTGGTCCCTGAATGTCTCCCTTATGCAGTGTCTCCCCTGTGCGATGAGAACAGTGTGCGCTTTATTGTCGGCTTTGATGAATAATACTGGCAGAGACCAGTGACATTACCTGCATGCCGGGTACAAGTGACACCACGCCGCTGTGTGACTGCTCCGTTGTGTGACCGCTCCGCTGTGTGTCCGCAGCCTCTGCCCCCCCTGATGGCATGCACTGGGAAACTGGAATACTCAAACGATTCGTCATCAGACAGGAAATAGGAAAAAAAATCTGTTAGTGTAGGTAGGGAACAGTAGGGAATGTTTTAAAGCAAATATATAAGACAATAGCCTAGATTATGGGACTAAATAGATAGGAAGTCAGGATGCTTTGACTTCGGACCACCTATTTAAGGTGTTAATAGAAATAAGGGAATACAGTAGATTTTAAAAAGTCAATTTTGCTTACTTTTGTCCCCAAAATTTGGATTCCAACTAACACTAATTTTTGGGGGGTTGATCTGTGTGAATCTATCAAAAGCTGTCATTTTGCTGCATTTTAAGAGCCGGAAAGGGATAACAATAAAACCGTTAGCAATTCTCGGTTCTTCTCAACCTGCCCCAACTTCGCCTGATCCTCCAATTGCTCGCTCCTCTTTGATCTCCTTTTTTTACTCATATTTCCCATGTGACCGAATGGGACGTGATCCAGGGGTGCACATATCATTGTGGAAAACCGTTCAGGGGCCCAGAAGGTAAGGGGGCCCACTTCTTCCTCCAAAACATATAAAATTGTGTATTTTGATGAGTTATTAGACTGTAAAGGGTCAATATACTGTTCTTGTACAGGGGTGCTCTTCTGTCTGAGAAAAGGAGTGATTGGAAGACCAAGCAGCAGTAAGACAAGTATGGAGAGGGCTGATGCTATAACAATAGTTTATTTTTTTTCACTCTTCCTGGCAGATTAAATTTTCACAAAATGTATTTGATACAAATCTATCCCACATTTGACCTAATACATTTTTTCTACTCTAGGCCTTACCGTCTTATAATGTGGCCTTGGAGAAAACACAGAAAATGGTGTATGCAATGTCCCTTTAAGAACTAATCAGTATGAAAACAGCAACAAAGTGGAAAATCAAGTAATATGTACATTTCTGACAAATTCCCTTTAAATTTATAGCTAGATGTGTTTTACAGTTGTAGTTACATGCAATTTTATTGCTATTCCAGGATATTGTCCATTAGAACCCATTTTTAAGGTGTAGCTCTGCACTAGGGCGTCTTTTCTGTTCCATCCCTGAGCTGAATTTACAGGTGTCTATTTTGTGGAGGATATTTCTTTTCCTACTGATTAGGCAGATTCTCATTTGTGCAGATGGAAAATGCTTATTATGCTGATAGTGTTCTGCATTGTTAACAAAGATTATTAGGCGGAATTGTTAAATGCCTCTAGTGTAATTGCATAGGTGACGAGTTAAACAGAGGAGATAAATGATAATCATGATTCTGGAGTGCGATACATGGAGACTTTCACAAAGAAAAGAACATGAAGTGCTACTGTTTTTATTATTACTAATATATTTATAGGAAATACATGAGTAATTGTCATTATTCAATCTCTGCACCCTCTACTCTCTCTGAACACTTGCACTACCAGGAAGTGCTCCCCTCTTTCACTTGCACTACCAGGAAGTGCTCCCTCTTTTTTATTAACACTAGTGCCCACCCACTGAGTTAGTTCTATCATTAACTATTTCCTATCTTATATGCTAAACCAATTATTTTTATCCTATGACCTATGCTGTTGCTAAACCACTTACTGTATAAGCCGCACTTATGCTATCTTAAGCTTATCCTATTATGTACTATACACACATTATGCATTAACACTTCACATGCTGTACATTGCCATAACACATTACCTCGGATGCACATCAATTTTACATATAAAACCGCATGACAGTATTCACATGATGCATTTGTTGTTTTCAGGGACAGGAACAGGATAAGACAGTCCACATTCCTTCATATGTAAGAGGCACTATCTGCCCGCAGACCTGTAAGATTAAACATATATAAAGTGTAAAATAATGTATTTACATGGCTAACCAATAAAAGTTGAGTGTTCTCTCAATCAACTTACATTCATTCAGGATTAATGGCTACTCTATATGCTGCAAATTCTTAAAAGCGTTTTCTAGTCTTAAGCTATATGTCTGCAGTCACTCGATGCTTAAGACTCCTTTAAGGGTTCACTTGATGAGGTGGATTCTTCAAGCCGTAAGTAGAGTGAGCAACACAGACCAACGGCGATGGCACAGTGAAGCTGGATGGTACATGGATCAGCAAGGATGAGGATAGAGGGGTAAGCAGGATGGCAAGCAGAGAAGTGGAGCAGGAAACATCAGAAGACACAGAGCCAGTAGTGTGGATATGATCAGGAACTGATAATGGTTAGTTAAGCAAGGACTTTCTGCAGACAAATAGTTACAGGCAGAGTTGTATGCTATCAGTAGAAATATGGTAAATGGCAGACTTATGCAATCAGTAAAAAGTAAAGTGGTTAACTGCAAGACATCAGTAATGATCAGGCAAATTGGATTCTTTCATGCAGTGAAGAGTTCAAACTGATGCAGCACAGTCGTGTGAAAATGACCAGTAGTAGCAGAAAAGAGTTTGTTATGCTTACAGTAGACAAATGGCTAACCACAGGTCTGAGCTAGGAAGTAAGTGCATATAGTCGATAAACAAGTAGGAGTTTGCAGAATACATGATTGTCCAGTTGACAGAAGTGGATGATGAGGCAAACACATGAAGCACAGATGATAACTGAATGTATGCTTAATTCATAATTAAACAGGGCATAACTGTCTGAGTTGGCCTTAAAGGGAACCTATCATGTAAAATAATGCTATTAACCTGCAGATATGGGGTTAATATACAGGTTAATAGCATTCTGACACTGAGAACCCCGCTGTCGGGAGGAAATGAACTTTATTCCCTCTGGCAGCATTCGGCGATCATTCATAGCGGTGGCGCCGGTGCGGGTTCAGTCATCACTCTGTATATAGACAGCGGCTGCTTTAACCGCATCCCCGGCACTCCACTTACAGCAGGTTTAGCAGTAGAGCTCATCATTAAAGCCTGCTGTCAGTCAGTGCTGGGGACACAGTTACATATATGCTCTCTATGTATTGAGCGGTGACTGAAAATATGTCGGTGCCATGAGATTCTAGTGTAAATTATCTGTTCTGCATCTTTTAAGTTAAACTAATACTAACAATTGAAAAAGTTTTTTTCTCTTAATGTGAAACAAATCAAAATGTGATAAATGGCCTCCATTCACGAGTTTGACTCTTCCTGCTTTGTAAACTTTTAAAACCCCTCTAATCACTTGCCATTATCCTGTAAGAAAGACCAAATTGTAGGAATTAAAACTGATTTATTTTTGCGTGCACCATTGAGTGAAACAGAGCCCTCCATTTATACTGTTATCAATCACGTGTAGCAATGTGAGCTTGCCTATATTAGGCAACACAAAGAGCGCGTTTCCCGACAGGTCTTCCTTCAGCAGCCTGCAGTTCCTCAAGCTTTCTTGTTAAGTCTGCATTATTTCAATGTAAAACAATAAGCCCTTGAAGAAATATCACTCGCTTGGCAACTACCTACTTCCAGATAACAACTGACATGACGACTAATTTGGTAATATAAAGTATTAAAACATGACATTTACTGTATCTCCTAATGTAATTGATAGAAAACATGCCGCCGCTCTCAGCTGTCTGTGGTATTTGCAAAGAGACATCTAAAAAGAGTACGCTGCTCATCCGTTAATTTCAGTGTATATCGCTGCAGCCCATCAGGATGGTCTGCACAATGTATAAACACAGGGATTCTTTCTTCTCAAGAGCTGCTAACACTTCTGTGTGGTTTCTGATAGATCATGTCAACTTCTCTTAAAAGCCAGAGATCGTGAGGTTGCGTTTTCTCCTTCCTAGAGGTATTGATGTAAATGCTACTTTTTATTACTAATTATTACCATATAGGCAAAGAGAAATGGAAACAAACAGGCATCAACAAAAGTTTATATAAAGTGAATTAGTATTTGCCCCCTATATATTAAGATTAGGCAAAGGAGACACAGTTATTGGCGTTTTCTGATGCCAGGACTCTACTTTCACGACTCGCTATTCACATCTTTCTATTTCAGGCTAACTGTAGCTGGAGGAGGAAATGGACCTCTTGGGAAAGGTTGCCAATTTGACTTTTTACTTATCAAAAAATCACAGGCAGACAATATTTTTTATGGACACATTGGAAAACCATATTAAAGCATTGTGATTATAAGTGATCCATGTCTACAGCTCTGACATCCTGACATCAGCTGCATTCACTGTAAACTTTAAAATATGGTAAGCCTAGTTAAAATAATATGTATAAGCTCCAAAAAAAATTACGAATGCCTTATTTTTTTTTTTTTTTACAGATGGGGCAAAAAGTGCCCTTTTTCGTGGACTGTCTTAGAATTTCTGGATGGTTGGCAACCCTGCTGTTTAATGTTATTATTATTAGGCTTTGCTTATATACACCAGCATCACGGTCCCCAATGTGGATCACAATCTAGGTTCTATATCTTTGGAGTGTGAGCAGAAACCTTTAGAACCCAGAGGAAACCCATGAAAAAAAAACGGGAAGAGCATACAAACTTCTTGCAGATGTTGTCTTTGGTGGGATTTGAACCCAGGACCCCAGTGCTGCAAAGCAAAAGTTCTAACCACTGAGCCACCGTGTTGTCTTCTTGGGTGCTTACAAGAAAAGCCAGCACTCTGGAGCCAGTATTGGTTTCGGCACAGAGCGATGTGCTGATGACCATAAGTGCATCACATCTACTTGAGCGCTTAGTATGACGCGATCATACAGAAGGAGGTCAGTTGGCCCATTATTCAGCTGCCCACCAGTAGTCTGCCCGTTGGGGCAGGTTGTTAGTCCTACTAGCTAGTTTTTCACAGCAATTTGTATGAATTGCGTTAACAAGGCATAACTTTATGCTTTTGGGCTACAATGTAGAATCAGTACAGGCCTCCCCGACCATTTATAATACACTGGCAGAGAAACCTTTGGGTCCTCTCCACCAATATGGCCTGGGTGTGACTGCTACTCCTGCACCCACTATAGTTACACCCAAGGAACGTGTGCAGGCATGAACTATCTGCATGTAAAGATCCTTTTATTGGCTGTTTTTATTTGATCAATGTCATGATCTATAATGTTATAGGAACCATTACATATCACAGATGTGTAAAATGCGTGGCGTACACAGTATGTTTATACGCCACGTTCCTATCTGTGTGAGTACAGATGCATTTTATCACGACTTTAAGCTGTCTCTCTTGAAGTTTCTTTATTAATTTCAGATACTTTGTTTTTCTCATCAATCTTGGTACATCATCATAGCCATCTGTTAGATTTATGCTTTAGGGCAGAGACTGTCGTGTCTGTTTCATTTTAAGTTTCGATTATTGTGTTGTTTACTTTTTATTTTCCACATTCACTTTACTTTCCTTTGCTACTTTTTTTTTTAGCTAGTCAGATTATTGAAGAACCACACTTAAATATCTCCGGAATAGAAAGATATATTTTTAAAGTGAACCTGATACATGCTGTCCAATCCATGGACAGCATGTATGAGGACTGGCTGTACAATATCAGGCTTGTATATTTTACACTGCTGCGTTTTAGAGGAAAGCATACTTTAATAGTCACCGGGGACCGAGCCACAAGGCAGACTAGTCAGATGGGAGGGTCCCTGTTGGCTTCTCCCAACCTTCTGTCCAGGATTGACAAGTCACTGTCTACGGATTGGGCAGCATGCATCAGGTGTTAGGTTTACTGTAAGGTTAGGTTCACATTAATACACTGCTCTCCATAGATAACCACGTTGAGGCTTCTGTTGGAATCCCTTAAACACTGCATTCCAACGGGAACCTCGACAGAGCACCTCCACTAACTACTATTTTACAATGACCATTGCTCTTTAATGGAAATACCAGTGAAATAGATTCTTCTTTTCTAATCTGTTTTTATTTTCGATTTTCCTAGATTTTTATATTTCTGTTTTCGTTACATGATTATGAAGGCGGTTATCTTTCCAGGGCTACTGTTAAGCTTTTTGAGATATGCTTTGCAGTTGCCAAATAGTCTATTGTCAGCTAAATCTCGGAGATGTTCATTGACTCCTATGGTAGAATATTGCAGGGTCATTGTGCAGTAAGGGAGGAGGTGAGCTGTAACCTCACCTATTGTGACTGGTTGATCCTGTGTTATCTTTATATAAGTGTAATTTTTTATTATAATCCTGCCTGTGACGATAATGAGATGACCACTGAACAGCAACAGAACAGGAAGTCTCAAGGTAATAGTATTATTAGGCCATAAAATTGGATGAGCTTAGATTTTCCTGCCATCAATGCCAAGAATAAAGGGATTGTCCAATCTAGACAATCCCTTCTCTAAATTAAGGCTGCCGCCAATCAGCTATTTATTACGCAGAAAATCATTTATTATGTCCAGAAGATGCTACAAAGAAGTGTGCGACCTCTGCAGAGAAACTCTGTCTCTAGTTACTGTGTTTATCTGCTCTATCTAATGCAAGGGGGCTCAAGATGGGGCCCCTCAATTAAAGGGAATAGGTCATGAATGAGAAAACTACCTACTGTTTAAATCAGATTTGTATGTTTAATATATTTTAAAAATATCACAATCAGTAAAAAAAAAAAAAGAGAAAATAAATCTTACAATTTTCACACTGGCCACTAGGGCTATTCCAAATTCATGCTCCCTGTATTTTCAATAAATCCACATGGACATTGTTATCTATATACTGCCTGTGACCCTACCCTGTGTATTGAAGCATCTAATGATCTCCTGCAATGATCATTGTGAAGGCAGGAAGAGTTGTCAAATCAGCTATTGTGATTGGTGGATCCTTTAATATTGTTTTGAATGTGACACATTCACACATGGGTAACAGGTATAAGGAAATTGTCTCTTCAGAGAGGAAGAGGACTAGAACTCTAGTACCACCTATTGGAAGTAGTAATCCTAAAAGTCAATGTCGACCCTTTAACGAGCCTTGTCACATGACTTAGTATAAAAGCCAAACCAGGATCTCAATTTGCAGACACTGTGATTCGGGGTACTGCCCTCATCAGTGCAAAGTGTGAGATGATCTGGTTTGACTGTGTGAGAGGCGTCTGACCAATATCCAAGCAGGAGAAACAATACTGCTTGCATATAGGTATAAGGAAGACCTACTGTAAAGAGAAGCCGCACCCACACTCTACTGGTCCCTGTAGAGACTAGACAATCTCTAGCCACACAACTAAAAACACCACATTGGACCTTAATCCCTAAAAGGCCATCAAGTGGTTTCTCATACCTCCTGAAGAAACGTAGGGGAGGCCGTTACACACTGCTACCAAGGGGAGAGAAAAGTGTGCAGTGAATATTACAACCCAGGGTAAGAAAACTTAAAGCACGTTCATAAAGGGGAGAGAGGAAAAACTAAAGAGAATAAAAAAAATGAAACAAGAATAACCTCCCAGAACCTTAACTGTGGTCAAAGGAAAAGGTGCTGGGAAGGTAGAGAAACAGCCCCTCTACAGGTATACAAATAGTGTTTGCCTAGCAGGCAAATTCCCATAACAGAATTTCTTAGCACAAATCCACCTAGAAGTATAGCCAGCAAGGAAGTGCAGTGAAGTGAATGGTGAACATATAAAACCCCACCAAGAATGTGATAGGACAAACTAAACAGGAAAATCAGAAACATCTAAAGAGGAGCAGACCAAGAAGGGAATTCATAGACAATAGAAACCATCAACATTTTGAAGCAAAAGAAAGGACAATAGCTCCACAGACAAAGGAACCAACCCGCTGCAACAGGTCATGTATTGAATCTCCATGGAAGAAATAGGGGAAAAATTAAGGAACCGCAAAAAATATTTTTATATAAAAAACATCACATTTATTTGGATATGGCTAAAAACAAACCAAGTGTCTGGGCTGCACCTCCCTGTCTGCTGTATTGGGGCAAATTATTCCTCATAGTAAAGGCCCTCTGATTTGGCATTATAGCATTGGGCGACAATAAATGCCTTGCGTGAAGACAAAGGAGCTTAAGAGGTAATTAAAAGAGCACCAAAGTTGGAATTGCCTTGTCGTATAAAGCCCCCTAAGACACTGTTCTATAAAATAGTATGTGATTTTTTTTTCCAATTGGGCTCCATTAGAAGTAACCTGTCAAGTGAAAAAAACACTATTAACCTGCAGATATGGGGTTAATCTGCAGATTGATAATGTTCTGAACCTGCCCGGTGCCCGCACTTAGATCCAAGTTGCCAGGAGGAAATTAACTTTATTTGAGGTTCAGTCATGGGGCATGGTGTCGGTGCCAGCGAGGGTTCAGTCACCACTCTGTGTATAGATAGCGTCAGCTGTAACACTGCCACCGGCACTGACTGACAACCAGTCCTAATGCTTAGATGCTGTCAGTCAGTCCCGGGGGCACGGATACAGCCGCTGCACTCTATACACAGGGTGGTGATTGAATGTGCGCCGACACAGCACCCGTAACTGAAACCCAAGTGGTACAGGGAGGAATAAAGTACATTCCCTCCCGGCAGTGGGGCGCTAAGTACTGTCACCAGGCAGAACGCTTTTAGCCTGCAGATTATCCCAATATCAGCAGGTTAAAAGCGCTTTTTCAAGTGACAGGTTCCCTTTAAGTATAGTTTTCTTATAAAACATAACCAGAAGAAAATGTCTTTATACTCATATTTGATTTTTTTTTTGAACAAGGCAATAAAATCCCAGGTTTACAGAAGAAGAAATAAATCTACTTTTCAGAATCATTTTATGCATGGCGACACTTGTCAACTTTGTCATCCAAGTATCATTCTTTGCTAATGCAATATAAATGTAATATAAATTGAATTTGTTATTTGAGCATGTATTTTTATGGCAATATGGCCATGTTTTTATTGTGATATGTATAGCATTCGGTGCTAGAGGGCACAGATTTAGCTTATACAGGAGGTACAAATCATTTTTTTTCTTATGTACTACATTAATTAGTTATATTATCATGTAGGAAAAATGTGTTCCAGATTGTGGGGCAGAAAGGAAAAAAAAACTATTACTAACAGTTGGTCAGGTCACTGGATGGAGAAGTATGAACGGAGGAACTTAATTAATGAAGGGAGTAGGAGGAATGAGCAGAATTTCAGCTGACAAATTTGTTTATATGACCATCGAGCAGTGTCCTAAAGTTATTAAGCTAAACTTGAAAGATACCACATTATTATAAAAGACAATATTAGAACGTTTTATGAAAGAATACAATTATTTAGCGGTAGGTTATGTTTGTTTTTTAGCTAAGTGGATTAATTTGCCTCAATCAACACTGATAAAATGAAAACAACTCTATGATTGTATAATGCGGGTATAGGCTCATTTGTGCCACTAACGGTAGGCAATGTTAGTTAGATGTTAACCTTTTGTGTTATGGTCAGATGAATGGTAGCTAAGCCAAGATGCAATACCCAAAGCCACATTTCAAAGTGGTCAAATTGCAAATTCGACCCATCAGATCCACAGTAATTTCCTATCAGAAGCATCTACATGGAGATTTCAAATCCTAGCGATACGTAGTGGAAAAATTAACATGCTGCAGAATTTCAAATCCAAAACATACTTACCGTGCCTTGAAAAAGTATTCCTAACCTGTGACCTTTTCCACATTTTTCCACCTTACACCTACAAACTTAAATGCATTTTATTGAAATTTTATGTAACGTACCAACACAAATTGTCCAAGAAATATCGTCACTCCTTGCGGAGATCAAATGCTAAGCATGCAGATGAGGAGACTTAAAGCCGCAATGCTCCTCTGGGAAATATGCTAATTATGCAAATTGTCTCTTCAGAGAGGAAGAGAGCTAGAACTCTAACTGAACCCCGAAACACAGTGTCTGCAAATTGAGATTTGGTTTGGCTATTATCCTAGGTCATGTGATAAGGCTCGTTAAAGGGTCGACATTGACTTGTAGGATTGCTACCTTCCAAAAGGTGGCACTAGAGTTCTAGCTCTCTTCCTCTCTGAAGAGACAATTTGCATAAGTACCAACACAAACACACATCTAATAAGAGAAAAAAATGTTGATAAGCCTCATGAGTATAGAAAAATATCAAAAGAACTTTATTAGATAGAAAGCAGATTAGAGGAAGGAAAACAGCAATAAAATGCCGACATATAAACGCAGGAGAGGGTATCAGGTGATTGATATAATAAGTATCAGTACGATTCACATAGTAGGGTATTGCATAAAGGGCTCATACCCACTTGCGAGAAATACAGATGAGTGCAATCCGATAAAAAATCGTATTGCACTCGGACCAATGTTATTCAATAGGTGACTTCTCATCTGCGATTTTTTTCTCAGCTGAAACCGGACTGAGAAAAAAAATCGTAGCATGCTGCGTATTACTGCGTATCTCAGAAGAGACTCACCAATACAAGTCAATGGATGCAAGAAAAAATCGCACAGCATTCACACCATGCACTCGTGTCCGATTTTTACGTAACAGTATCCTTTGAAAAGGCAGCAATTCATATGCTGCTATGCAGTAAAATCACACTGACATGTTATAATATAAAAGATAGAATAGATATATACACATAGAATAGGTGTGCATATATATACATGTCATTAACACACATATATATATATATATA
Source organism: Oophaga sylvatica (assembly GCA_033576555.1). Taxonomy (NCBI): domain Eukaryota; kingdom Metazoa; phylum Chordata; class Amphibia; order Anura; family Dendrobatidae; genus Oophaga; species Oophaga sylvatica. The sequence goes on from JARQOD010000005.1 coordinate 51,143,113, forward strand.
TTTATATTTCATAGAGATATAGATAGCAGAATAGGTGATAATTCAATTGCCAGCTTCTGTAAAATCATTGCAGAACCCGACAGGATATGACGCATGGTTTACATACAGTAAACCATACAGTAAACCATTGCATATCATTTCGATTTATATATGTCCCTGACTAGTAATGTTATTAGTGTATGTGTGTAAAAATTTGGAGATGTAGGTGTTAAATTAAAGTATTTATTCATGGAAAATAATTGTGTGGTATCCCATCTCCCATCTTGTAGCGAAGCTGGCCTCTTCTTTCCATCCCGTTGCGGCTCCTGCGCAGACCTCTCTGACCTTTCCGGACGCCTGCGCACTGCAGTATTCTGCTCTGCCCTCACCAGGGCAGAGCAGTGCGCCTGCGCAGGAGCTGCGACGGGATGGAAAGAAGAGGCCGGCTTCGCTACAAGATGGGAGGCCCCGGACCGGACCGCGATGCCCATCGGACCGGACGGCGGACCGCCCCTGGGTGAGTATAATATAACTCGTTTTTCTTCACTTTCAGGTTACATCGGGGGCTTATCTACAGCATTACAGAATGCTGTAGATAAGCCCCTGATGGCGGTGGCCCTATCTCATAGGGCAAAAATGGGGTGACAGATTCCCTTTAAATGCTACCATTAATTGATTGATCTCTACTTTGTGAGTAACTACATTCAATAAAAATCCTCCATTTTTTGAAAAAAAATGTCAGTATTCTTTTCTTTTGGGATTCTGTATCTATTTTGTCCATCAACATTAGGAATATTATAGTATCTATCAGGTCTGAAACATTCGGTGGTTTCTTCTCCAGCCAGTGTCTCAAGATACATTTCTTAGCTGCCAGCAGAACAATATCTACAGCATCAGGAGCACTAGATATTTTATTATTTGATTCACTTATCAGGCTAATGAAATGAAAAACACATGCATTTTTGGGTATCTCAACCTTTCTTATTCTCTGTATGTATTTACCTCATGCCCAGAATCTTTGAACAATTGGGCATTCCCACAAACCATGTAATAAATTGGCCCTGTGTAGACTACATTTTGGACAGCTAGTAAGATAGTGAGCAGGTGCACCATTGTAGGTAAGATTAAAAGCGTATATCGCTTGGTGTATCAGTTTATAATGCATCTCTCTCCACTGCTCATTAAATCATTACCTTTCTTATTTTTTTCCATCCGATCAGTATTTTGTTACCTAATTCTTCATCTGGAATAGATTTTTACCAGGTTTTAAATATGTTTGAGCACCATGGTGACTGAATCTGGACATGAATATAGTCATAGATGCTGGAAAGCGATTCCTGTTCTGTACTCTGCCTCATCAAGGAATCAAAATTGTTTATTCTTTCTACCATCCCCAGGTCGTTCACCAACTTTGTGTAATGTGTCGTAATTGGTAGGAATTGTAAGTATTGATTATTTTGTAATCCAAATTTGCCCGAAAATTCAGACCAACTCAATAATCTTCCCTCTGCCGGTTGTAAGATATCCCCCAGAACCCAGATTCCTTTTTCCTTCCATTCCTTAAAAAGTTTATTCTGTGTTCCTTGTGAAAAGTTCGGGTCTTTCCAAATCATCAAATATTTGGAGACACAGAAAGGGAACTTTGAAGGTTTTAATGGGCCCCCTTTCCTCTTGGACCCTGTGCGGTCAAACAGGTTGGACCATTGACATGTCCGTTCCTGGTTCTTCAGTCTTCTCATCAACTCTGACCACCTTCTCTGTCTATGCTGAAGAAAATCATCCCCAAAGCATGATGCTGCCACCACCATGTTTGACGGTGTGGATGGTGTTTTTAGGGTGATGTGCAGCGTTAGTTTTCCTGCCACACAAAGCATTTTGCATTTACACAAAAAGTTCTACTTTGACCTCACCTTCTTCCACATGCTGAGTCCCTTTCATTGGCTTTTTACAAAGTATAAACGGGACTTCTTATGGCTTTCTTTCAAAAATGACTTTCTTTTTCAACTCTTCTATAAAGACCAGATTTGTGGAGTATGCGACTAAGAGCTGTCACACAAACATATTCCTCAGATGAGTACTATCTGATGTTTTGTCATCTAGCACTCGGCACAATGTTATGCTATGGGGGTAGTGCAGATCTGCTATCTTTCTCTCATGCTAATTAAGCATGAAAAAAAAAATTACAGCATGTTGTGAGTGGCTCCAAAAATTGAAGCACGTGCATCCATTCAAGTTTATGGGTGCATGTAAAACATCAGACAGTATTCGGATGTCATCCAAGTTCAGTCCGATTTACTTTGACACAGACAATTGATAAATTTTGTACTTCTCCACACCTGTCCTGTGATTCTCTCTTGCATTAGAATCGAATCACAGTAAACTGAGACTCTGATCAGAGTTTGAGCACAGTGTCATTAACATAATTAATCTGATTCTCTTGCAAAGAGAATATTCGATCCTGTGACCCCGGCCAAATAGTTGTCCTGTGGACAGATTCTCCCATCTGAGCTGTGGATCTCTGCAGCTTATCCAGAGTTACGATTGAACTCTTGTCTGCTTTCTAATTTGTGCTCTCCTTGCTTGGGATGCCAGTTTAGGTCCATGGCCATGTCTTGGTAGGTTTAAAGTTGTGCCATACCCCTTTCATTTTTGAATGATGGATTGAACAGTGATCCGTGAGATATTTAGACCTTGGGTTATTCTTGTATACCCTAACCTTGGTTTAATCTTCTCCACAACTTCATCCCTGACCTGTCTGGTGTGTTCCTTGGTTGTCATGATGCTGTTTGAGCCCTAATGTTCTCAAACAAGCCTCTGAGGCCTTCACAGAACAGCTGTAGTTATACTGAGAATAAATTCTACCCAGGTGGACTCAGTTTACTAATTATGTGACTTCTGGAGGCAATTGATTACTGAGGATTTTATTTAGGCGTATCTGACTGCAGGGACTGAATACAATTGCATGTCACTATTTTCAGATTTATATTTTTAAAATATTCAGAAAACCATGCGTCATTTCCTTTACATTTTACAAATATGTGCTACGTTATTTTAGTATATCACATAAAATACATTTAAGTTTGTGGGTGCAATGTGGAAAATTCATGGGTATGAATGCTTTTTTTAAGGTAAGATTTGTGATGCACATAGGGGTCAATTCATTGAGCAGTTTGGACAGACTTCTTACATTAAACTGCATAAAACATCAGAGATTTGCAAGGGAACTTGCTCACATGTTGTACAATTTTTGGCATTTTTATGCTCCTCCAACTGTTTTAAAAGTGCTTTGGGCTTTGGAGGAATAGCGCATGGCCATGCTTACATGACAATATCAATAGCATTTACTGTATTGCTCCCATAATTAACACTGGCTTGCAAAATGTCAGTTTTAACAAATCGGGGCTTTCAAGACAACTCTACAATGCAACATAGCCACATTATAAACCTATATCTCACTATATTCTTTTTTTGCAATGATCTGTTGTGTAGTAAAGTGCAGTTACATACTGCAAGTATTCTTGTGGGTCTAGGTATAGATTTGACACTCTAATTGGTAGAATCCAAGCTAGGTGTTAGAGCAAGGGGCGAGTACAGTGAAATAAACTAAAATTGTATTAAAAAGTGGTCTTCAAGGGAGTTGCCTTCCAAAAGAAGTTGGTAAGTGTTATGCCTAACAGTGGCGCAAGTGGTTCATGGACCCACTGTGCCACCGGACCGGGCCTGCCTAGGATGGGGCATAGCTAAGCCACTACCTAGTGTTCACTAGAGCTTTTGATGGTGGAGACAGGCTGGGCTGCACATAGCCACCAGGTACCACTCCTAGGCAGAACGTGGTACTGGTACCTGGTACAGGTTCGCTTACACTGATTAATGACTAGGGATCCGTTCAAACTAGTAAGTTCTGGCACCTACATAATGGTTACTGACACGGATTTAAGCTACTTGCGGATTCAGAGACTGGTTCTAGCAGGCCAGATAGAAATTTACCAGGGGACAATATTTCAGTCCCTGGCCACACACGGTCAAGGTGAGCAGGTTCAGGCACTGACTGCACATGGACCAGGTGAGCAAGTTCTGACACTAGCTGCACATGGACAAGGTGAACAGGTTCAGGACACCGGCCAAACCGGGACCATGGGACCTTACAACTCACAAGTAGGAGAAACTACACACTAATAAATATTGTGGCTTCGGAGACTCCCTAAGGGTGAAGGAGTCTTTTATACAAGATGTTTCCCAGTGGTTGGCTGAGAGCCATCTTACAGGTGTACTCTGATACTAAATGCCTCCCAGCCATTTACTGGGGGTGTTTTACTATGAGCACGCGCTGCCTGTATAAGAAAGGAGGAGCACACGCACATGCACATTAGGCATGCTGCCAGGAAATGTGGCGTGAACAAGCAGGAGACATGCCTGCAGAAGTAAACCTCGCCACCTGGCCGGAGCAGTGAGTATGCCAGTGTCCATGCATGGAGGGGGAAGGGGAACCATTCAGGGGCACTGGCAATAGTGTTACAGTTACGCCGGCTCTTCTTCAAGCACATGTGTTACAGTAGGTATGCATATTAATATTTGCACCTGAAAATCTGTCAAGAAATTTGATCTGGGAAAACCTTTTGTAAAGGTTAGAATTAAGATTACCTTTTGTGATGTTTCACGATATGCTGACCCATACCATTCATCTAGTGAATGAGGACTGGTCATGTCTACATAATGGGATGTTAAAAGAGCCATATGTTGCAAAAATGGCGCAGATTTTTACCCTGTCAATACAAAGGGTTAAATGCACTGTAAATCCATAGCACGATATGTTGTAAATTGTAAATATACCTACTTTTAACACAGATTTGCTGTTGTTTTTGTGGCGGATTCTGTGGTAAAACAAGATTCTTGTGGACTTAGATGAAGAGAATAATTTGATCTTAACCTTTGACCTTCTGACAGGGGTTTAGACTTTACAAGTTCAACATGTTATCCTTGGAGTTGTTTATAAGTGGTGACTACTTCGGATTGGGAAAAATAGGCACATAACTGAACACGGCCATGGGGTAGAAAGAGATGAAGTCCAGGACACAATCTCCAGATCATACCAGGAGAGTGGACTATTTACCTCACCAGCAATTGTGGCACCCCAGGAGTTCAGTTGCCACAATGACCTTGCCTCCCTCCAGGGGGGAGTTATGTCATGCCTGGAAGCAAAGAAGGGATCCCCTTACCCGGTAGTTGCAGCATACAACACAGTTCCTGCTCCGGGCCAGCAGATGGAGCTCTAACCCTACTTCAGGGGAGCTGCTCTCTCTGGTCAGAAGGAGAAAGTTAGTGGGAAGTTAGAGCCTGAACACGGTTGAGAGAGGATGTGTGGAGAGGTCCTGGGGTAAGGAGCTGTGGCTGAGCTCACCCCAGGTTTTAGCGTCAGAGGACCGGGCACCGGAGCCTGAGGCTGTGTTGGTACTAAAGCCCCAGCAGTAGAATCCGGAGGGCAGAAGACCGCAGATCCTCTATCCCCAACTGATACTCGACAACACAGCAGCATGTGTGAGCCGGAGACGCCAGACAGGAGCGATCCCTGTAGTAGTCTACAGCTGCCTGACATGCGAGTGGAGTTCTACCTAAGTAGCAGACAGAGAGATGAACTTGAATAGATTTACAGCAGCAAGGACCTGAGAGAATAGTGCTAGAAAGGAGGCCTCACAACCCACCTGACTAAGGAGATTCCCAAATTGCTTTCAGGCTGACCGGCTCCTGAACATCCCCTTTAATATCCTAACTGCCCTGGGACATAGCTCTGCCTGAGGAGAGCTGAAGCAAATCTGCTGCATCAACAACTGTCCCAGTGGACTGAATCTGCAGCGTCAGCAAACGTCTTTATTGCTGAATACCACATGTGGCATCACAAACACTTTATTACAAACTCTATATTATCCCTTTTCATCATCACCCCTTTTATTGGACACCCAGGGCCATGGACTGGGTCACTGCTGCTGTGACACTGCCCCTTTAAGAAGCGGCCCAGAACCGAGTATCCTCACTGCCTGGCGGGCGCTCCACAATGACGAAATGAAAGATGAAACAAAAAAGGGAATGAGCCAGGGGTGAAATGGCAAAAGATTAATTGAATGAAAGGCAGGATAGAGGTGGAAGTTAGAACAAAAACACTAAGACAGGAAAGGTAGCACATCTGTCCCCACACTGCTCCTTCTGAGCTCAATCATGGTGAAGTGTCATAATCACATGGCAGCACTAGACATCAGACATAAGAGGTTGAGTTAGGTTATTAAAGTTAAATGTGCATTTGGTTGTGAGTGACAGCATCATTTTCACCAGCTGAGCTACCAAAATATTCTCTTAGAGCACAGCAGGAGGAGAGGCCAACAACCTATCATAGAGGTCATCCACAATACTAGATGTAGTTTTTGATGTAGGTGTGTATTCATTTTTACATCAATTAATTTGAGTAACACTCAACACTTTGTAATGAAAGCTATATTGTTAACGTAATTTTCATGTTATGGGTTAAAAAAAATGTTCTATGAAACTTAGTACTTTCAAAATGTTGGAAATTGTTCTTGTCTTCAGTGACATTGATTAAAATCTTACTTTTCAAAGGAGATGTACTCATTCATGCTGAGAACTGTCGAACCATTTTTATTTTATTTTTCATAAAAACTGAACAATCCCTTTAAGCAAATCCTTAAGATTGACATGTAGATCCAAAAAGTGTGATTTTTATTTATTGTTAAAACTTTCATGAAACTTGTGGAATTGTCTCCAAACAAACCAACAGAATTTTATCTCCCTATTTATCATATGTCAGAAATATATCTAGGACCTCCCCACTGCACCCTGTTCCTGGCATTTGTTCTTGGCCTCCACTTTCCATTCTCTTAATATAAATCACAACAGCAGCATAATTGTGATTCCTGTTAGAATTCTCCGCAGATCTATACTTATCATCCTGCCTTCCAGCTGTATAGGACAGTCCGGGTGTAATAATGGCCATTGTTAGTCCGTTCTGCGGAGTGCTGTATATTTATTGTTAGTTCCATCCTATTTATAAAATAATAGAAAGCAAAGTTGAAAACAAAAGCAGCGCGACCGGTAATAATAGCAACATCCCTGCCATTAACCTTCCAGTGTTCCTGATGGAACGTACCGCAGATGACTAGCTCCCCCTTTTGAAACTTGCACGGGAACGGAAGATAAAACATAATGAATATCTTACATCTTATTTCTTTTCATTTAAATAATGCTAGGAGCATGCACAGTATGCTACGCAGCACAGGCAAAACACAAGGAATGGAAGCAATAATCATGGCAAAAGTATTTTACACATTCAAACTTTTTATATGCATCTCTTATTCTTTCAACTAAATGTGTAAACATGTGTCTGTATATTTCATGTCATTCCAACAAATGTGTGTGTTTCATCAGAGTTTAACCAGGTTTTTTCTGCTGGAAAAAAAAAATTCTTCTATCGGTCCGTGAAAAATTGACATCACCTGGTTGATATCTGAGCGTAGTACATTTTTTTTGTCATGTACTTATAGACTTGCATTGCTGATTTTGATCAGACACTTGGATCAATATCGGACATGTCTAAGTGATTATGCACTTACCCCTTGGTCAAAGGAAAAAAAATGGATATGTGTACAGCCTCATGGATTATAATAGGTACAGGTTCTATTCATGGATAACCTGGATAGGACTCATACAAGAAAAACTGACCTGTGGTTGAGGCCTAAAAGGTGCAGAGGTACAGAGTGGACCAATGGTCCTTTTGCCACATAAGAAGACACTGGCAGGATACATATTATTTGATACAACATGTACCTGGGTCAGTGATGTAACTGGAAGCTTATGGTCCCCGATACAGAATCTTCGATAGGGCCCCCAAATAACACAGATCTTTAATAGTAATACATTTAGGGCAAAGGAACCTTTGGGGCCCACAAGTCTCCAGGGCCCAGGTGCGATTGCAACTTTTGCACCTATTAATGTTACGCCCCTGCCTGAGTCATTGGGAGGACGGGCTATTATATTTTACATCATTGTACTTTGATAATAAGGAGGAGTGATTATTACAGTATACTATACTTTACACTGTTTGCATAATTATTAGGCAAGTTGTATTTGAGAGGATTCTTTTTATTATTGAACAGCAACTAGGTTCTCAATCAACCCAAAAGACTCATAAATATCAAAGCTTAAGATTTTTGGAAGGCGGAGTGGTTTTTTTTTAGATTTGGCTATCTTAGGAGGATATCTGTTTGTCCAGGTAATTATTACTGTGCAGAATTATTAGGCAACTTAATAAAAAACAAATATATACCCATCTCACTTATTTATTTTAACCCTTAACGGCCAAGCCATTTTGTAGGTTAAAGACCAGGCCAATTTTTACAATTCTGACCACTGTCTCTTTATGAGGTTTTAACTCTGGAACGCTTCAACGGATCTTGGCGATTCTAGAGATGTTTTCTCGTGACATATTGTACTTCATGATAGTGGTAACATTTCTTCAATATAACTTGCGTTTATTTATGAAAAAAATGGAAATATGGCAAAAATTTTGAAAATTTTGCAATTTTCAAACTTTTAATTTTTATGCCATTAAATCAGAGAGATATGTCACAAAAATTAGTTAATAAATAACATTTTCCACATGTCTACTTTACATCAGCACAATTTTGGAACCAAAATTTTTTTCTTAGGAAGTTACAAGTGTTAAAAGTTGACCAGCAATTTCTCATTTTTCCAACAAAATTTACAAAACCATTTTTTTAGGGGCCACCTCACATTTGAAGTGAATTTGAGGGGTCAATATGACAGAAAATACCCAAAAGTGACACCATTCTAAAAACTGCAGCCCTCAACGTGTTCAAAGCCACATTCAAGAAGTTTATTAACCCTTTAGGTACTTCTCAAGAATTGAAGCAATGTGGAAGGAAAAAATGAACATTTAACTTTTTTTCCCAAAATTTTTCTTTCGACACAATTTTTTTAAATTTTGTCAAGGGTATCAGTAGAAAATGAACCACAATATTTGTTGTACAATTTCTCCTGAGTACACCGATACCCCATGTGTGGGGGTAAACCACTATTTGGGCGCATGGCAGAGCTCGGAAGGGAAGCAGCGCCATTTGACTTTTTTGGCTGGAATTGAGATTGGACGCCATGTCGCATTTGGAGAGTTCCTGTGTGCCTAAACAGTGGAAACCCCCACAAGTGACCCCATTTTGGAAACTGGACCCGCCAAGGAACTTATCTAAATGTGTTGTGAGAGCTTTTAACCCCCCAAGGGCTTCACAGAAGGTTATAACGTAGAGCCGTAAAATTAAAAAATCATATTTTTTCCACAAAAATGATCTTTTCATCCCAATTTTTATTTTCCAAAGGATAAAAGGACCCCAAAAGTTATTGTGCAATTAGTTCTGAGTACGCTGATACCCCATATGTGGGGGTAAACCACTATTTGGGCGCTGGCAGAGCTCGGAAGGGAAGCAACGCCATTTGACTTTTTTGGCTGGAATTGAGATTGGACGCCATGTCGCATTTGGAGAGTCCCTGTGTGCCTAAACAGTGGAAACCCCCCACAAGTGACCCCATTTTGGAAACTAGACCCCCTAAGGAACTTATCTAAATGTGTTGTGAGAGCTTTTAACCCCCAAGGGCTTCACAGAAAGTTATAACGTAGAGCAGTAAAATTAAAAAATCATATCTTTTCCACAAAAATGATCTTTCCACCCCCAATTGTTATATTCCAAAGGGTAACAGGACCCCAAAAGTTATTGTGCAATTAGTCCTGAGTACGCTGATACCCCATATGTGGGGGTAAACCACTATTTGGGCGCATGGCAGAGCTCGGAAGGGAAGCAGCGCCATTTGACTTTTTTGGCTGGAATTGGGATTGGTCGCCATGTCGTATTTGGAGAGCCCCTGTGTGCCTAAACAGTGGAAACCCCCACAAGTGACCCCATTTTGGAAACTAGACCCCCCAAGGAACTTATCTAGATGTGTGGTGAGAGCTTTGAACCCCAAGGGCTTCACAGAAGGTTATAACGTAGAGCAGTAAAATTAAAAAATCATATCTTTTTCCACAAAAATGATCTTTCCACCCCCAATTGTTATTTTCCAAAGGGTAACAGGACCCCAAAAGTTATTGTGCAATTTTTCCTGAGTACGCTGATACCCCATATGTGGGGGTTAACCACTATTTTGACGCATGGCAGAGCTCGAAAGGGAAGGAGCGCCTTTTTCAAATGCAGACTTTGATGGAATGGTCTGCGGGTGTCATGTCACGTTTGGAGAGCCCCTGATGTGCCTAAACAGTAGAAACCCCCCACAAGTGACTCCATTTTGGAAACTAGACCCCCCAAGGAACTTATCCAGATGTGTGGTGAGCACTTTGAACCCCCAAGTGCTTCACAGAAGTTTGTCCTGAGTACGCTGATACCCCATATGTGGGGGCAAACCACTATTTTGATGCATGGCAGAGCTCGAAAGGGAAGGAGCGCCTTTTTCAAATGCAGACTTTGATGGAATGGTCTGCGGGTGTCATGTCACGTTTGGAGAGCCCCTGATGTGCCTAAACAGTAGAAACCCCCCACAAGTGACTCCATTTTGGAAACTAGACCCCCAAGGAACTTATCTAGATGTGTGGTGAGCACTTTGAACCCCCAAGTGCTTCACAGAAGGTTATAACGTAGAGCCGTGAAAATAAAAAAATCATATTTTTTTACACAAAAATAATCTTTTTGCCCTCAAATTTTTATTTTTATAAGGGTAACAGGAGAAATAGGACCCCAAAAGCTATTGTGCAATTTGTCCTGAATACGCTGATATCCCATATGTGGGGGGGAACCACTATTTTGACGCATGGCAGAGATCGGAAGGGAAGGAGCACCGTTTTTAAATGCAGACTTTGATGGAATGGTCTGCGGGTGTCATGTCGCGCTTGGAGAGCCCCTGATGTGCCTAAACAGTAGAAACCCCCCAAATGACACCATTTTGCAAACTAGACCCCAAAGGAACTTATCTAGATGTGTGGTCAGCACTTTGAACCCCCAAGGACTTCACAGAAGTTTATAACGTAGAGCCGTGAAAATAAAAAAATCATATTTTTTTCCACAAAAATGACCTTTTTGCCCCCAAATTTTTATTTTTATAAGGGTAACAGGAGAAATAGGGCCCCAAAAGTTGATGTGCATTTTGTCCTGAGTACGCTGATATCCCATATGTGGGGGGGAACCACTGTGTTCGCCTTACTGCGATCTTTGGGAGGCACAATGAACAAATCCACAAAAGGTGAAGAATTGGTTTTCTTTTTTGCGCCGTTCCTCGTGCGATATTAGTGATTAGGTGACTTTATTCCTCGGATCGGTGCGATTACAGCGATACCAGATTTACTCCCTTTTTTCATGTTTAGCTTCTGTCACACACTAAAAGATGCTTTTTTTTTTGAATAATTTTTTGTAAGAAATTTTTGCATCGCCGTATTTTGAGAGCTATAATTTTTCCATATTTCGTCAGACAGAGTTATCTGTGGGCTTATTTTTTGCGGGACGAGCTGACGTTTTTATTGGTACCATATTTGGGCACATAACGTTTTTTGATTGCTACCTATTCCGATTTTTTTGGAAGCAGAATGAACAAAAACCAACAATTCAGGAATTGTTTTTTTTTTTCCTCCGTTCCGTATGTGGTAAAATTGATAAAGCAGCTTTATTCTTCAGGTTACTACGATTACAGTGACACCTCATTTATATATTTTTTTTATGTTTTGGCGTTTTTTACACAATAAAAAATGTTATAGAAAAAATAATTATTTTTGCATCAGTTTATTCCGCGAGCTATAACTTTTTTATTTTTTTGCTGATGATGCTGTGTAGCGGCTTGTTTTTTGCGGGACAAGATGACGTTTTCAGCGGTACCATGATTATTTATATATGACTTTTTGATCACGTGTTATTGCACTTTTTCCAAGCGGTATGATGATACCGCTTGGAAAAAGTATAATTTACTACTTTTTTGTGGTTTTTTTTTACGGCTTTCACTGAAGGGGTTAACTAGGGTTACACTTTTATAGATGGGATTTTTACGGACGTGGCGATACCAAACATGTGTATTTTTTTGTTTTTTATTTTTTTTATTACATAAAAATGTGTATTTTTTAGGGGATTTTTTTAAAATTATTTTTTAATATTTTTTTACAATTTTTTTAAAAAATGATTTTTTTTAACTTGTCCCTTTATGGGACTTTCACTTTTTTTTACTTTTTATTGCAGTTACAATGCATTGCAATGCTCCAGCATTGCAATGCATTGTACCTATGATGAAAGCTGCTGTGAGCATGATCACAGCAGCTTTCCGTAGCTAGATGAACCGGAGGTTGTCATGACAACCCCCGGGTCATAAAGGCAGAGATGGGGCCCTGCAAATACATTGCAGGGCGCCGATCTGAGGCAGAGGAAGCTCCCGACCCTCTGCCTCCCCCCTGAGCGCTGCGATCGCAGCAGTCAGGGGGTTAACAGCCAGGGGCGGTGGGGGCTCCGCTTCTGGCTGTCAGTGCAGGAAGCCTGGCCACTGCAGCGCCGGCTCCTGCACTGATCGCGCTGGAGAAGCTGAAATTTCAGCTTCTCCTGCGTGATCGCTGCTGTGTTTGGTCAGTCAGATTGACTGACCAATCACAGCGCTGTAGGTGCGCGGACCGACGGCAAAGGTCCCCGCACCGCTTGCCGTGCCTGTCAGCTGTCTATGACAGCTGTCGGCACTGATCTACCACTGCGTGCTTACACGCAGTGGTAGATCAAAGGCATGACGTGCACAGTCCGTCCTGGTGCCGGAACTGACACCCGGCCATGATGGACTGTGCACGTCATTGGACATTAAGGGGTTAACCAGGTAAACTAATATAACACAAAATTTAGAAATAAACATTTCTGACATTCAAAAACAAAAAAAATCAGTGACCAACATAGCCACTTTTCTTTACGATGACACTCAAAAGCCTTCCATCCATAGATTCTGTCAGTTGCTTGATCTGTTTACGATCAACCATGCCTGCAGCAGCCACCACAGCCTCCAGACACTGTTCCGAGAGGTGGACTGTTTTCCCTCCCTGTAGATCTCACATTTTATGAGGGACCACAGGTTTTCTATGGGGTTTAGATCAGGTGAACAAGGGGGCCATGTCATTATTTTTTCTTCTTTTAGACCTTTACTGGGCAGCCACGCTGTGGAGTATTTGGATGCATGTGATGTAGCATTGTCCTGCTTGAAAATCATGTTTTTCTTGAATGATACCAACTTCTTCCTGTACCACTGATTGAAGAAGGTGTCTTCCAGAAACTGGCAGTAGGTCTGGGAGTTGAGCTTCACTCCATCCTCAACCCGAAAAGGTCCCACAAGTTCATCTTTGATGATACTAGCCCATACCGGTACCCCACCTCCACCTTGCTGGCGTCTGAGTCGGAGTGGAGCTCTCTGCCCTTTACTGATCCAGCCTCGGGCCCATCCATTTTCCCCATTAAGAGTCACTCTCATTTCATCAGTCCATAAAACCTTAGAAAAATCAGTCTTAACTAGGGTTGAGCATTCCGATACTGCAAATATCGGGTATCGGCCGATATTGGCTGTATCGGAATTCCGATTCCGAGTTCCGATATTTTCGTCATATCGGATACCGGAATCGGGATTGTCACTGTCACTGTCAGTGTCCGTCGGTCGGGTCTGTCAGGAGTCAGCGGCACTTACCTGGCAGAAGATCTCCGGCGGTCACGTCCTGGACTGCTTGATGGCCGCAATCTTCTTTCCCCGGCGGTCACATGCAGTTTCTCGCGATAACTGCAGTGACTGCTGGGTAATCCCGGCCGTAAAGCAGTCAGTCCGATGACGTCACCGCCGGGGAACCAGGTAATCAGCTGTGCTGCGTCGCGATGACAGGCTCTGCCTGTCATTGCGATGTAGCAGAGCTGGATCGTCGTGGGACTGTCGTTATGGACTGCGTCGGACAGGTGGTATACTGTTGGTTTGTTTTTTTTTATTTTTTTACAGGAGATCGATGGCGTCGCAGGAATGAGAGTACAATAAAATTAATGAAAACTGTGTTGTCTCTTTTATTTCATTAAAAGACTTTTTTCTTGCTGTGTCTTTTTTTTAAACATTTAAAAACTTTGGGATTAATAATGGATCGGTGTCTTATTGACACCTCTCCATTATTAACCGGGCTTATTGTCACCGTGCAATCAACGGTGACATTAACCCCTTATTACCCCGCTTGCCACCGCTACAGGGCAAGTGGGAAGAGCCGGGTAAAGTGCCACAATTGGCACATCTTTTGATGCGCCAAATGTGGGGCTGCTGTAGCCTGGTATTATCAGGCTGTTGAGGGCCAAAATCCATGGGCCTTGACAGTCTTTTAATACCAGGCCGCAGCAGTCTGCATTTTACTTGGCTGGTTAACAAAAATAGGGGGGATCCCCACGCCGTTTTTTTTTCGAGGGGATCCCCTATTTTTGTTAACCAGCCAAGATATGCAGACTGCTGTGGCCTAGTATTATCAGGCTGGCAAGGTCCATGGATCTTGGCTCCTTAACAGCCTGAAAATCCAGGCCTCAGCGGTCTGCTTCATCTGGCTGGTTAACAAAAATAGGGGGGACCCCACGCCAATTTTTTTCGAGGGGATCCCCTATTTTTGTTAATCAGCCAAGATATGCAGACTGCTGTGGCCTAGTATTATCAGGCTGGCAAGGTCCATGGATCTTGGCTCCTTAACAGCCTGAAAATCCAGGCCTCAGCGGTCTGCTTCATCTGGCTGGTTAACAAAAATAGGGGGACCCCATGCCATTTTTTTTTTCGAAGGGAACCCCTATTTTTGTTAATCAGTTCCCTCTGACGTCACTGATTGTGTCCCTGGCTGACCTGAAGTGAAAGTGGAAAGCAATCAATTAAGCTTTCCACTTAAGGGCCCGTCTCACATAGCGATATCGCTACCGAGATCGCTGCTGAGTCACTAGTTTTGTGACGCAGCAGCGAGCTCACCAGCGATATCGCTGTGTGTGACATTCAGCGACGATCAGCCCCCTGCCGGGTATCGCTGATCGTCGCTGAAATGTCAGGACCTTTTTTTGATCGCTGGTTTCCCGCTGACAGGCACACATCGCTGCGTGTGACAGGCGGGAGACCAGCGATCCGCTGGTAACCAAGGTACACAGCGGGTTTCCAGGCGCGGGGCTGTGCCTAGAAACCCGCTGTGTACCTTGGATACCAGCGCCCTGATGCAGGGAGCTGGTATCCAAGGTACACAGCGGGTTTCCAAGCGCTGCGCGGTGCCTGGAAACCCGCTGTGTACCTTGGTTACCAGCGGATCGCTGGTCTCCCGCCTGTCACACGCAGCGATGCGTGCCTGTCAGAGGGAAACCAGCGATCAAAAAAAGGTCCTGACATTTCTGCGACGATCAGCGATACCCGGCAGGGGGGCTGATCGTCGCTGAATGTCACACACAGCGATATCGCTGGTGAAGCTCGCTGCTGCGTCACAAAACTAGTGACTCAGCAGCGATCTTGGTAGCGATATCGCTATGTGAGACGGGCCCTTAAGCGATGTTACCCGCAGTGTCGCTGTCCCAGATCGCTGCCTGAGCTGCCTGTTTGGCAGCTCAGCAGCGATCATGTAGCGATACACCAGCGATCCTGACAAGTGCATATCGTTGTCGGGATCGCTGGTGTATCGTTATGTGACACCCAGCCTTTACTCTCCTGTCAGGCAGGAGAGGAACTCATTCATTTGGGGTTTACTGTGAGGCTGCAGCATTAGCTGCGGTCCCTGCAGTAAACATTAACCCTTTCTGAAGGATTACACCGTGGGACCTGACTGTGCATGGGATAGGTAAGAATAATTTTGCTTTTTTATTTTATTTTATTACAGGAAATGGTTTTTGCAGTAAAATAAAAGATGGTCAAAAACATGTGTCTTTATTTCATTAAAATGATTTTTAATTAAAGTGTGTGTGTTTTATTTTTATTTCATGCAATAGGATTAATAATTGATAGTTGTCTAATTGACAGCTCTCAATTATTAACCTGGCTTAAGGTCACCTTTCAATAGCAAGGTGGCTTTAACCCCATATTAACCCATTCGCCACCGCTACAGGGCAATGGGAATAGACGGGCAAAGTGCCAGAAAGGGCAAATCTAATTATAGATTTGTCTTTCCTGGGGTGTCTGGGGGCAGATGTTAGTAGCCGGGGGGGGCAAAAATAATGGTCCCTCTCTGGGCTATTATTATCTGCCCCCACTCACTGGCTTTGTCTGTCTGGTTGCGAAAATAGGGCGGGAGCCCACGCATTTTTTTTCAGCAATTTTACACCTCATATATATATATATACATGTCATTGAATTTGTGACACATATATATATATATTTATATTTGTAGTTCATACACTTCTACATAGTATAATAGCCGCTAATTCAATTGCCGGCTTTTGTGAAAATGCAGAACCCGACATGAAATGACACTTGGTGTACATAGGGTTAACCATGTCTTTTCATGTCCTTTGCTATCTAATTTGCACAAACAATTAAATCAGACTATGTGTACAAAATTTCACACCTGTAGGGGTTAATTAAAGGTGTAAATTCGTAGCAAAAAGTCCGTTTTTTTTACAACGAATTTACACCTTTAATTAACCCCTACAGGTGTGAAATTTTGCACACATAGACTGATTTAATTGTTTGTGCAAATCAGATAGCAAACGACATGAAAAGACATGGTTAACCCTATGTACACCAAGTGTCATTTCATGTCGGGTGCTTCTGTCTTTCACTGAAACGGCTTTACCGCAATTGAATAGAGGAATTTTACTATGTAGAAGTGTATAAACTATACATATATGTATATATATATGTCACAATGACATGTATATAATATATATATGTATTCTATGTGTGTATATTTAGTGTTTACAAGGAAAGAATGGGGTTTTTTTAGTTGCGATATTTTGTTCCCATAGACTTACATGGGACTTCCGGTATCGGTATCGGGTATCGCCGATATTTTAGTGATATCGGCGATACCATTCCGATTCCGATACTTTAGGATATCGGAAAGTATCGCTCAACTCTAGTCTTAACATATTTCTTGGCCCAGTCTTGACGTTTTATCTTATGTTTCTTGTTCAAAGGTGGTTGTTTTTCAGCCTTCCTTACCTTGGACATGTCCCTGAGTATGGCACACCTTGTGCTTTTTGATACTCCAGTAACGTTGCAGCTCTGAAATATGGCAAAACTGGTGGCAAATGGCATCTTGGCAGCTTCACGCTTGATTTTCCTCAATTCATGGGCAGTTATTTTGAGCCTTTTTTTAACAACACGCTTCTTGCGACCATGTTGGCTATTTGCCATGAAACACTTGATTGTTCAGTGATCACGCTTCAAAAGTTTGGCAATTTCAAGAGTGCTGCATCCCTCTGCAAGACATCACAATTTTTGACTTTTCAGAGTCCGTCAAATCTCTCTTCTGACCCATTTTGCCAAAGGAAAGGAAGTTGCCTAATAATTAAGCACACCTTATATAGGGTGTTGATGTCATTAGACCACACCCCTTCTCATTACAGAGATGCAAATCACCTAATTTGCATATTTGGCAGTTGACTTTCAAGTCTATACAGCTTGGTGTAGGACAACATGTATAAAAAGGATAATGTGATCAAAATACTCATTTGCCTAATAATTCTGCACACAGTGTATGCTATTTTTGTTTCGGCTAGGTGAGCTTTTCAAGTTATATATCATTATTTGTGGTGAGCAAACCTATAGAACTTTTTATTTGGTTGTTTGCTCAAATTTGGCCAAGAAATTTGATTTGCATCAAATGCATTCAATCCATATGGGATGTACATTATTGTGTTCTGACCATAAAAAAGGCCATATGGTATAAAAAAATGTTTCACTCAGTGCCCATGTATTCAGCATCACAGCCTCATTCAAGTCTGGTCATCCTCTTTGACCAGGTAACCAGTGTGGTATTCAATGGACCATCTAAGCATGTTCTGGTGCTTGCCATTTTTCAGCATTCCCTATTGCAAATAAGGCGGTGATGTTATGACTTCACTTTGTCATGATTCCTCCACTCAGTGTGGTGAATGAAAGATCAGCTGTCCAATCTGTGGCAGGGGCGTGCTTAGCTGCCAGTGTGGTGAGTGACACTCCAGCCTCCCAATCAGGACTAGGGCATGCTGGTTTTCCTGTAAGTTTTTCCTATTTGGAATGATTTCCAGACTATTTACCTGGCTGTCTGACTCTGCCAGTTATAGCTGTTACTGATGTCACCACTCATCACAGTAACCGGATGAAGCAAAGTTGTTGGAATGTCGTGGGACGTCCATATTATGGATTTACAGCGCACCCAGTGGATTATTTTCTTTTGCTTATAAATGTGTAAAAATAGGGAATTGTCAGGGAGTGCTTTTTACAATTAAAGGACTTTTGTATGTGTATGTCTGACAGACACCTTTCCATTACTAACCAGTGGGCTTGATGTCAGCTGGCATTACACAGCTGACATCAACCCCAAAACCAATACCCCAATTGCCACCATACAAGGGCAATCAGACAGAGCAGAGGCTAAGTGCCAGAATTGGTGCATCTAATGGATGAGCTATTTCTTGGGTGGCTGTCTGCTTAGCTTTTGCTGGCTACTACAATTTTTATTTATGGGTCCTCTCTTTTTCCTATGCAGTAAAGGCTACGCAGACAGCTGTGAGCTGTTATTAATAGATTGGGAAGCTCCATGGACATTGGCCTCTTGAGCTCAGCGCTGTCTGCTTTCTCTTAGCTGTTTATTAAAAATAAGGGGGACCGCATGCCATTTTTTTCACTTAATTATTTACTTATAAGCTAAATACAAGTACAGAAAACTACACAAGTAAAGTACTGATTTTAAATATCTCACTGACATATTTCTATCTATTCTATTTTGACAGTTCAGGCTGTAAATCTACTGTACTTGGTTGATGAAATGTTCAGTCTATTTTGAGATATTTGTGTAAAAATGGGACGACACATATATGGTCCATGTGCCGTGCAATTTTTTTCTCGCACCCATTGACTTGCATTTCTCTTAGTCAATCGCAGCATGCTGCTATTTTTTTTCTCAGTCCAATCTGAGCTGAGAAAAACTTGCAGATGAGCACTGACTCATTTACTAACATTGGTCAGAGTGCAATGCAATGTTTTCTCACTTTGCACTGGTGCAATTTATACCCAAGTGGGAGCGAGGACTTATGTAGAGCTTCAAATGTCACAAGAAATGTCTCAGTTCAGTACAAATATGTTCTACTAGTCTGGATGGCCTGCTTGGGTACCTGAAAAATTTGATTTTGGAAAGAGACGAGGAGACATTACCTCCCATAGTCCTTATGACTGTACTATTGATATTTTCCCTTTGTCCAAACTACCTGAAGCTCACCTTTACAATTCATCTGGGCTTGAACATGCCATCTTAAAAAATTATGTATGCACCTGTATGCTCTTTTAGATGGTGTAGAAGGGTTGATCTTACTGACAGATTCGCTTTAAATGGATACCGTATAAAAATAACACATGTGGACACATAATAACATTTGTGCTTTGAGAAAAAGAATAATAAAAAAGAATAACCAATACCATTGCTACCCGATAAAGGTAGGTATGAAAGTGCAAAGTCAAATAAAGTTCAGAAGTTGCAAGTGACACAAAAAAAATAACCTTCATTAATTCATATCCCAAAATTAGATAAAAATATAAAGTATACGGTATAATTAACCCTTTAACGACCGCCGATACGCCTTTTAACAATGGCAACAAAGGATACTTATTCCTCAGTGACGCTTTTTAACGGCACTGAGAAATAAAGGTATAGTGTCCTCCAGCGTCAGAAAATCGCTAGGGTCTCAACAAGCTGGGGTACCTGAGACCCCAGAGAACATTACTAGGGACGGATTTTACAGTCCCCTGTCACATGTTGGTCATTATTCAACAAATAATGGCGATCACAAAAAAAAATTCCGATTTACAATTCATTTCTCTCTCCTCTGATATGATCTGACATATCAGAGAACAGAGAAATGGGGTCCCCCAAGTTCCCCTGATATCTCTGCCATTACTGCACTCTCCTGCTCTGTCCCCCGGCTCTCCACATCATTTTCCTGGAAAAAAATGGTGGACACATGCGCATTGCGCTGGCCGAGATCTGCCAGCCAGTATCCGGCAGCAATAGGGAATTTTTCCTATTGATTCCATTTGATCACAGTGATAGACCCTATTACAGTGATCGAAATAAAAAAATAGGAAATCAAATCCCCTTTATTACTCACTAAGTTAGATAAAAGTTATAAAATAAAAAGGTTTTAATTTTTTCCATTCTTTTCAGTTAGCATTGTGGTTAGGGTTAGAGTTACGGTTGGGGTTAGGGTTAGACTTGTGCTTGGTTTAGTATTGGGGTTAGGGCTGTTGTAAGGGTTAGGCCGGAGTCACACACAACTGCAAAAAATCGGACCGTTTTAGTCGGTCGATTATCGGACCAAAATGTAATCATCAGACATCCGCCTGGCATCCGATTTTCCTTCAAAGATGCGATTTAGTCGCATGTGTCCGTACCTTGTAACATCGATTTCCATCCAACCAGCGTTTTTTTGTTGCAGCTCACCAAAAAGGACCAATAACGGTTTTGAGGCCTGATACTCATTTAAATCATCAGGCAGAGCTATATTTAAGTGCTCTGCTACAGGTGTGACCCTCCCACCTTTGCACTGGTGTCTGTTATGATTTGGTAGGCTGAGGAGAGCAGGCAAAAAAGGCAATACACCAGAGAGGTTGGAATCTACTGGATTGCAGTACCCTGACTAACCACCACAACTAAAGGCAGCCGTGGAGCATACCTACGTTGGTCCTAGACGCCTCGTCACAGCCTGAGAAGCTAACTACACCTAAAGATAGAAAGAGGAAAACTATCTGCCCCAGAGCAGATCCCAAAGAACATAGGAAGCCCCCAAACATGTAATGGCGGTTAGACAAGAGGAAATACAGACACAGACAGAAAATAGTATGAGCAAACGTTGGGGCCCAATCTTCCTAGAAAGAAAAGGATAGGAAGGACACTTACTGCAAT
This sequence comes from Oophaga sylvatica, assembly GCA_033576555.1. Lineage (NCBI taxonomy): Eukaryota > Metazoa > Chordata > Amphibia > Anura > Dendrobatidae > Oophaga > Oophaga sylvatica. The sequence goes on from JARQOD010000005.1 coordinate 51,164,237, forward strand.
CCAAAAAACCCTAAAAAAATACCAACTCACTAATTGCAAAAACACCTGAGATCACACGACCTCTACCACCTAAATTAGTTCTCTGGTGTAACAAAACTAAGCAGCAGCCACTGAAAAAACTGGAAAAGGCAAATGAACAAATAACAGTGGCTCAGATAAACTGAGAGGAGCACAAGCCCCCGGAGGGGACCTGGCTGACCTCCACAAAAGTGCAGGACAAAATGCAAAAAGCAAGCACAAAAATAAAAGCAGAAAATATCTTATCTGTTAGCAGAAGATGCAGGCAAGACACAGCAAGCTTCCAAGTGAACCAGGAACCAAAGTTGAGACAAGAACAATTGATCACCGGCAACCCTGAAGGGAGGGAACCTCCTTATATAAACCAGTCTGTAACACCTGATTGCCAATCTTCATTGAATAGTTCAGTACTGTTTGTAACCACCAGAGGGAGCTTCTGCTCAGAATTCATTTCTGACACATTCACAACAGGTGTCATTTTGTTCCTTGTGCTTAGTGCTTTCTAGCTGCTTTATCCCAAACTGAGCGACACACTCAGATTTACTCCCACTGAGCGTGTGCTGTTCCATTGGGTTATATCCAGATGTTTTGGGGAGCCATATCCTGTAATAGCAGATCCCAGAAGATGCAGAAGAATGTGGGTACATCCACTTTTGACAAGAAGGATAACTAAAGGGCATTTTCACCCCCTATATTTGTCACTGCGTAGCCATGGAGATAAGTTTTTTCCAATATTGTCGCATGAGCATAGCTACCTTTGATACGTTGCTTGACATTTTGCGCCCTGGGTTCACATTTCAGGACACCAGGATGAGAAAAGCAATTTCTGCAGAGGAACGCCTTCTCCTAACAATAAGGTATGTGTGTCAATGATATGTTGATGATGTTTGCCTCGACATAGTCACTTTGCAAGTGTTGTAGCACACTTATTGTACACTTATAATGTGAGTAATGTATTTCTCAAGCTTACCTATCTACATTATTGGCTTTGGTCTATTCCACAGAACCCATGGCTTGTAATATAATTTACAGCATGTGTGCTCTAAGAAACTGAAGCATTGTAAGTGTTGTGCATGCTGTGTTTGTTGTTTTTGTTGCTGATGTCTCCACGTTCTATGTTCTTTGTGTGTTCCAGGTTCCTTTCTACTGGCATGTCCTACGCTGCTCTGCACTTAGAGTTCTTAATAGGGCGATCAACAATTTCAGGCATTGTGCGGTCAACTTGTGTGGAAATTAGGAGCAGACTACATCAAGACGTCATGCCTGAGCCAAAAATGAGGGACTGGTTGAGGATAGCACAGGGTTTTGCCAAAAATTGCCAGTTTCCACACTGTATAGGAGCCCTGGACGGCAAGCACATACGTGGTCGTAAACCTCCTAACTCAGGCTCCCAATTCTTCAATTATAAACAATATTTTTCCGTAGTTTTGTTGGCCTTGGTCGACACTACAGGTTTATAATTGTAGACATTGGGGCCTATGGAAGGACTGGAGACTCAAGAGTCTTCAATACTTCCATAATGGGTAGGCGGATGCGCAATAACCAACTGGACCTACCACCAGCAAGTCAACTTACAGACTCTATTCCAGAATGTGTGCCTTATGTTATAGTAGCGGATGAGGCATTTCAATTAACCCGTAATGTTATGAGGCCATATACCCGTCGCTATCTCACCCATCGGCGTAGAATATTTAATTGTCGCCTGTCACGTGCTCGACGGCTGGTGGAGTGCACATTTGGAATTCTTTGTGCTAAATGGCAGGTACTTCAATCTGCAATTCAACTCAATGAAGACAATGTTAATGTCGTCCTCAAAGCATGTGTGGTCCTACATAATTTTTGTAGAATCCAAGAATGCTCCTCACAAGATGTGGGTGACATAGCCTCTGTGAATGTGTCTATGCCTATGTCACCACCCATCCATCCCCGTCGTCCACCTTCAGGCCTAAAAGTACGTGATGTGTTCACTCAATATTTTGTGTCCCCTGAGGGTGCTACTGCCTGGCAAGAGGAGGCATTATTACAGATGTAGTGTGCCTATGTTGCTCTGTCATAAAGACAGTTTAGCCTCACCTAATTGTAGATGTTGTGTTGTTTTTGGTGTCATGTTGTGTGTACAGTCATGCCAAAAGTTTTGAGAATGACACAAATATTATATTTTCACATGATCTGCTGCCCTCTGGTTTTTATGTGTGTTTGACAGATGTTTTTATCACAGACAGAAATATAATTGCAAACATATGAGTAAAAAAGCTTATATTGACAGTTAGAATGAGTTAATGCAGCAAGTCAATATTTGCAGTGTTGACCCTTCTTCTTCAGGACCTCTGCAATTCTCCCTGGCATTCTCTCAATCAACTTCTGGACCAAATCCTGACTGATAGCAGTCCATTCTTGCACAATCAATGCTTTCATTTTGTCAGAATTTTTAGGTTTTTGTTTGTCCACCCGTCTCTTGATGATTGACCACAAGTTCTCAATGGGATTAAGATCTGGGGAGTTTCCAGGCCATGGACCCAAAATCTCTATGTTTTGTTCCCTGAGCCATTTAGTTATCACCTTTGCTTTATCGCAAGGTGCTCCATCATGCTGGAAAAGGCTTTTGTTGATCGCCAAACTGCTCTAGGAGGGTTGGGAGATGTTGCTCTTGGAGGACATTCTGGTACCATTCTTTATTCATGGCTGTGTTTTTAGGCAAGACTGTGAGAGAGCCGATTCCCTTGGCTGAGAAGCAACTCCACACATGAATGGTTTCAGGATGCTTAACAGTTGGCATGAGACAAGACTGGTGGTAGCGCTCACCTTGTCTTCTCCGAATGAGGCATTTTCCTGATGTCCCAAACAATCGAAAAGGGGATTCATCAGAGAAAATAACTTTACCCCAGTCCTCAGCAGTCCACTGCCTGTACCTTTTGCAGAATATCAGTCTGTCCATGATGTTTTTTCTGGAGAGAAGTGGCTTCTTTGCTGCCCTCCTTGAGACCTGCCTGCTGCCATTCCTGAGCAAGCTCTGCACTGCTGATAGCCCGATCCCGCAGCTGAAACACTTTTAAGAGATGGTCCTGGCGCTTGCTGGTCTTTCTTGGGCGCCCTGGAGCCTTTATGGCAACAATGGAACCTCTCTCCTTGAAGTTCTTGATGATGCGATAGATTGTTGACTGAGGTGCAATCTTTCTAGCTGCGATACTCTTCCCTGTTAGGCCATTTTTGTGCATTGCAATGATGACTGCACGTATTTCTTTAGAGATAACCATGGTTAACAGAAGAGAAACAATGATGCCAAGCACCAGCCTCCTTTTAAAGTGTCCAGTGGTGTCATTCTTACTTAATCATGACAGATTGATCTCCAGCCATGTCCTCATCAACACCCACACCTGTGTTAATGGAGCAATCACTGAAAAGAGGTTAGCTGGTCCTTTTAAGGCAGGGCTGAATGATGTTGAAATGTGTTTTGGGGGATAAAGTTCATTTTCTAGCCAAATATTGACTTTGCAAGTAATTGCTGTTAAGCTGATCACTCTTTATAACATTCTGGAGTATATGCAAATTGCCATTAGAAAAAGTGAAGCAGTAGACTTTGTAAAAATTAATATTTTTGTCATTCTCAAAACTTTTGTCCATGACTGTAAGTTACCCAGCCCATCACGTATTGAAATAATCACATACAATCAATGGACTTAAAACATTTTTTGTGTATTATGTCATGTTTAGTCGCTGTAAACATAATGCAAAAGGACTAATGTGTCCTAAGCTTTTTTCAACATATTTGCTGCTAAATTAGCAGCAGTAAAACAAAGTACAAAGTTAATAACTTAAAACAAAAACATAATAAATACATTACACCTATAACTGGTGGTAGGTGTGGGGTGGTGAAGGTGGAGGGCCAGCTTGTGAGGGCTGGCTATACTGCTCTCCAGCCACTGTGTCACCATGAGTGGTGGCTGACTGTGCAGTTTGCTGGCTGCTTCTTGCTTGCTCTGGATGGGGGTTTGGGTAAGGGAAGGTTGGGAACTGTTGTGGGTAGTCATAATATGACTGCCCACTTACACTGTAGCCCCCAAAATGCCCATGTCGACCATACCAATGTTGTGGCCAGCATTGAACATTGGGTATGGTCGAGTGGGCATATTGAGAAAGGCCACTCTGTCCCATGTGTGGTAGCTGTTGTGTTCCACTTTGGTAGGACTCAGTTTGAGGAGGAGGAGTTGGTCTCTGTGGTCCACAAGGAGGAGGTGGAGGAGGAGCATGATGATGAGGAGGAGGCTGATCAGAGGCTGATGCAGACTCCCCTTGCTGGCTTCCCAACAAACGTAGGAGATTTTCATTGGAACGTTGCCACCTTTCCAGTAAATCTAGTAGTTGTTGGGATCATTTGGTGGGGTTCCTGCATCCAGCACAATTTGTAGGCCAGCTCTGATCCGCAGTCTGTGCTGACGGGGAATGGCCCTGAGGTACCGAGCCAGACTGCGTCCAAATGCCTCCTCCCCATCATCATGGGCAACAGTGGACAAGTAGTCAAGAACTCCTCTGTCCACCTCCTCCTTGTGGCAGGACCAACTCCTTCTCTTCTACGCCTGGGTCGCCGTGACACTAGTGCAGGAGGCGAAGCCACATCCTGTGGCCTACCAGGGCTGCTGCTGAGGGGAGGATCTTGGGACTCGAGAGGCAAGCTCTCTGACTCCACTGCTGTGGTGGTGGTGGTGATGCTGCTGCTGCTGGTGCACTTGCTGATGATGATGGGCCAGCCTCCTCAACATCCCCACGGGGTCAATCACTGCCTCTGAGTTAGAAGCTGGCTCTCTCTCTGTAAGGTTTGACTCCGTGCTAGAGAAGAAAAAATTTGATTACAATTTATACAAAAATAGAGCAAGACACTTTCTACAGACATTAACTTACAGTCGCACATCCATAGCTGGGGCCAGAAAATTCAGTCTATCATAATAGACATATTTGCGTTTACTGGTTGCTGCTGTCCCACTGCACCCCCTCAGCTGTCTCTCTCGCCTGTAGCAGTCTCTACAGCTGCGCCAACGCCTTGTAACATCTGACACTAGAAAAGTAACGGATACAATCAAAAATTATAATTATCTGCCCTTGTAATGTAGTAAAAACAGGAGTACGTACACCAGCAATATTATCCTTTTTTGGCGTGTTAGGGGTACACAACACCACTACAAATTGTATGTAGCTAAGATAACAAGTTAATATTAGAAGGGTTCCTACATACAAAGCTCTAAGAGATATGTGTCACAATAATGATCATTTATTTGGGACACAGCGATGGCATTAACAAAAGGGACACATATTAAGTACTTCACCTACACATTGATTGCGTATGCAAACATTTTAAAGCTTCAGTAGGCGACCATTACAGTTGTATGTAAATATTATAATGTGCTTGGAGTACTGACATAGCACTGGGGGTTTGAACAGTCATAACTGTTTTGGGCACATTTCAGTTTCACATATAAGGGTAGAGGGACATTATAACACATTGTTGTTGGTACATACTGAGTAGTCATACAGTATTGTAAGCGTTTTCATTAAGTTACTTACTGATGCGTTCTTGGTCCTCCCTAGACCTGTCGACAAAATCCGGGAACATCTGGGAACATATTCTCCGCCAAGCCGCGTCCTTCCGCGACCGGTTGGAATAATTGGGATCCCGCTGGTCCCAAAGTTCTGGTCTCTCCTGGACCAGAACGATCAACATTTCCACATTGATGTGACTGATCATGGTTCTGGACTCCGTGGAGGCGGTTTCCTGTTTGGGTTTGAATTTTCGTAGCCTAATTAGCATGTCAGCCCTTCCTGACAATTATCCTGATGCAATTTCCTGGCACCTGGAATAGTGGTGCGATTTAATCGCAAGTCACACGTGCGGTCCGTTTGTAATCCGATTTTTCATCGCTCCCATAGACTTGCATTGGTGATAGTCGACCCACAATCGGTGACAATCGCAGCATGCTGCGATTGCACTCGGATGATTAAAACTGACCACAAAAAATCTGATACTGGGAGCTGCTCCATAGATTAACGTAAGTCCGACTGCAATGCGATATCTCATCGCATTGCAGTCGTCCGATTTTGTCACCAGTGTGACTCCGACCTTAGGGTTGTGTTAGGGTTGGAGTTAGAATTGAGCTGCATTTTACAAAAACATATTTGGTAGACGCCTTGCTGCAGTCATCAGGAGACTTTAAACTACAGCAAAGTGGAATGTGAAATATATGGATATATGGTCAGAAAAAGGTATGAAGCTAATTAATTATTTTGAGAACCCTGCACATTCTGAATAAAAATAGAGAAGCAAGATAAACCGACTTCAAGCTATAATGTATCTATACAAAAACACAGAGCATGGGAAACAAACAAGGAAAATTGGAGCTGCTAACACAGGAACAGAGATATGATCATAGTCATAGGCATCACTGAAACTTGGTGGGATGATACACATGATTGGAATACAAACCTTGAAAGCTACAACTTATTCATTAGAAACAGAATTAACAAGAGGGGAGGAGGGAGTTACATTCTATATTAGAATAATATATATCTCCACAAAAATCCAAACCTCGAGTAGATGTACCTCTTCTGGGGCAGTTGTTACTTTTACACTGAGGAGGGCAAATATCCATGGCCCCTTCTCAGACTTAGAATTCCAGCCCCAGCTGTCTGCTTCAGCTTGGCTGGTTGTCAAAAATGCTAGGACCCCAAGTCAATTTTTTAAATTATTTATTTAAATAACTTTTAAAAAATGGCGCTGGATTTCCCCCACAGAGATCCAAGCTTCAGAGACTGGTAGCTCTGTAGAAACTGTTTGGGTAAGAATTCAAGGAGAGAAGAATAGAAAGAACACTATTGTAGACTATTGTAGATGTTTACTGTAGGCCACCTGGACACACTGAAGATATGAATGAACTCTTTTTACATCAGATGTCTCTGTTCTCAAAAAAGTATGACATAGTGATCATGGGAGATCTTTAACTATCCAGATATTTGTTGGGAATCTCTCTCAGGCAAAAGTAATGGGTAATGGGTCCAGAAAGTTCTTATATTCTCTTGCTGACAACTTTATCTTTCAAAAAGTAGAAGAGAGAACAAGAGGATTTTCAATCTTAGACCTAATTCTTACCAACAGAGAGAAAATGGTTGAGGAAATAAAGGTAGCCAGTAATTTAGGAGGCATTGATCATGCTATCCTCGAATTTTGGATTACAAGAGGATGAAGACCAGCGAGGACCCAGACTTTAAGGTTAGAATACAGAAAGGCAGATTTTAATGGACTCATAAAGAGGGTAGGAAAGGTCCAATAGCTGGATGTCAAAAGGGTAGAAAAGTCCAAGAAGGATGGGAGATTTTGCTAAATGAAATTCTCACTGGACAATCGGTAACAATCCTGGAAAGAAGAAAGAATTGGAAGCATTTAAAGAGACCACAATTGATCAACACAGGATTTAAATACTTGCTAAAAAGGAAAAAAGAAATGTTTATTAAATGGAAATAGGGGGGCATATGTAAATAAGAATGTAATACTCTTTGCAGGGTATGCAGGGCAAGCGTTAGAAGAGCTAAAACCAGTAATGAAGTGAGGCTTGCAAGGATTTTGGGGGGTGTCAAAATCCAAAGAAAAGTCATAGATGCTATAGGATTTTTACAGGATGAAAGGGTGAAGTATCCACCAACTCCAGGAAGTTTGCTGTCCCTCTCTTGACGCAGCTGCTCTTCCCTTCCCCTAACCCTGCCATTGACTTTTCAAAATTCACCTCCTGTTTCTATATAAAACTTATAATAATTCTTCTAGACAGTTTTTAATCATTTGTTGTCATGGACCTCACTATTCACCTCACTATATGTCAACCACTGAACAATATCAGATGTGCATGGACCACTTGGTCCAAGAAAAAAATCTGATATGTGAACAGCCAAATAGACTATCATAGGTACTGATGCTATCCATGAAAAAATTATGCGAAAAAACTGACATGTTAATGATGAGTGGGCATCAAGATATTGGCGGTGAGGCAAGAATGGAGTCCTCACTCTGGCCATTGATTTCCCGGTGGAGTCTGCTTAGAGGTGATGCATGTGCAGATTTGGATCTTCTTGACTCAATGAGTCCGCTCCTGCCTCACCACCATCTTTCTTATATCCAGGGCCCACAGACTCACTGCCGAAACAACACAGCATAGGACTTCCTGCAGCAGCAACCTTGTCCCCTTTGAAACAGCTCCACCATCAACCCTCCCAATAAGCTACCATAAATTCAGACTATAAGATGGACATCCATTTTATACAAACAATTTTTTTACTATTTTGCTCCCCAAAATGTAGGGTGCATATTACGATCTGGAGCGTCTTATATGTAGCAAAATATGGTGTATATATTTTTTAACAAGTAGATAGTAATACACCAACAATACTATCAATATTGACAAAGCAGCAGGATGAGGTGTGTCTGCATACAACTCTAAAAATTGCAGTTGGATTGTGTACTATCTGGACTTCCATAGCTCTTGTTGACTTCACTGCACCTTGTTGTCTTCATTACTGCAGACTATTGAGAGATGCTACTAGCCAGAGTAGTCTCTTACAACTAATTTACCAAACTATCATTTAATTCAGCTTGGAGCTTCTACTTTTTATTATCTCCAGACACCATGGCTATCACTAAACCGATTCATCAATATGAATTTTTTTTTCTTATTTTATAAGGTCAGTGTTGGGTGCAATTTAGTTTTTGATGGCTTTTTATATGTTGCAGCATTCAGATACTGCTATACACTTGATTGGACATTTCTGCAGGAGGTTTTATATGCTATTATTTCTAATATATCTTTTATGAATATTGTGATGGCATGTTACTGCCTTCTAGTGCATTTATAATGAAGAGGAAAAAAATGTTTTTTGTAATTGAATATATCTACAGCTACACCATATTACTGTCTTTCACGCTGAGTCTGGCACTATTGGGCCACGTTCACATGTTCAGTATTTGTTCAGTATTTTGCATCAGTATTTGTAAGTCAAAACCGGGAGTATGTGAAAAATGCAGAAGAGGTGCATGTGTTTCTATTATACTTTTCCTTTGATTTTTCCACTCCTGATTTTGGCTTACAAATACTGATGCAAAATACTGACCAAATACTGAACGCATCTGCTTTTTTACTTTAATTCCCTGTCAATTCAATCTGTGTAGACTTTGACTTTCAACTTCATCACTGCTGGAATTTCATAACACACACTGTCTGGGGTAATTGTCCAATATTTTAGGGCTTTCCCATTCTCTCTTTATTGCTGAGCTGAGAGGTCTAACCTGCTTTCACTATCCTAAAATCACCCTAAAATGGTTGCTGCATTACCTAGTGTGGTTTTCATACAGGCTACGATAGTGCCTCCTAATACACTGTGCTGTAGCATGTGATGTCCAATCAATCAGATTAAATTTTCTGCGACTTGTGAATTTCATAAAATGTCACACAAATTCAATACACATCAAATCAAGTTGCTCATCTCTAGTGAAATACTTTACCATCTGAAGGCTACAAAACAAAGCAGGTCAACGCCGACCTGAAAATAAAAGTAGCATGTGATTGAGATTAGAAAAAATCTCATCTACTTTTTTGGTACCGTATTCTGGTGTGGATTTTTTGTCCCAGGAAAGGTACGCAGAATATCTGTTCTGTTAGCACATACCCTAATACTACAATACATGAACTATACTCTTTACATTTGGAATTAGCCAGCATGACAAAGGGAAGAGAAATTTCAATAACAACATATAACTTGACAATGAATACATTCTGACAAATGACATCCACTGTCCTAATCTGATATTGTTTATACAAGTTAGAAGTAATAAGTAGATTATGTCAAAGCACTGCAAAATGGAAACCTGCTTTAAATCAATAATGGATTGTGATGAGAATCTATTGCTAAAAATGTAACAATTACAGTAACTGTTAAATGAACTCATTAAATCCAGATTGTGTTGCTGTATTTTGGGAATAGTTTACAAATGTCAGAGTAATTGATATGAAAGTGTTTTATATTTTGAGTTCAACCAAAACTGGGAGTTGCTAATTAAATTAGAACAGCATGGCTTGAATATTTTAATACGTTCAGCTAGGTCAAACATGCATTGCACTTTTTGAACAATTAAGCAATAATGCGATATTGACTCAAGAAGACACTGTTTACTAGAAATATAAATATCTACGCAGATTTACATGCATATTATTTGGGAATCTGTATTCTAGCCATATGATTATCCAGATACTGTCATTCAAAACAAGGCAGCACCATCTCGTTTTCTGCCGTATTTCTGTAAACCATCTCCAACCAGTGGCTCTCCAATTGTGACAAAACTACAATTTACAGCTTGGCCTGCACTCCATCAGCTTTAGAGATAGGCGAACCAGAACAGTAAAGTTCGGCATCCACACCTACTGTTCGGGCACGGACACCGAACACAGACTTCACCAGGAGGTCAATGTTACTGTTCGGGTTCGGCTGCTTGAACACCGGGTGTTTGTCGTGCTGTCATGTGCTTGGCAGCGCGGCAAACACCACTTCTGATCAGTGGTGAAATCATCCCCGCCGGTCAGAGAGCCGCGGTTCCCATTCTGCCAAAAGCGTGAGCGCTCAGCTGTGATCGGAGGTATAAAGTTTACCTCTTGTCACTGGTGTCAGCTGATGGGACCACCTGCAGCCGCTAATAACAGTGTCTGATGATGTATTTTTGATAACCAGCCAGGCACAACTCACAGCTGGGGGCTGCAACTCTCAGCTCTTAGCTTCAGCAAGGCTGGTTATCAAAAATAGAGGGATCCCCATGCCATTTTTTTTAATTATTTAAATAAATAATTTAAAAAAACGGCATGGGGTCCCCCCCATTTTTGACAACCAGCCGTGCTAAAGCAGACAGCTGGGGGCTGGTATTCTCAGGGGCCATGGATATTGGACCCCCAACCTAAAAATAGCATCCCACAGCTGCCCAGAAAAGGTACATCTATTAGATGCACCAATTCTGGTGCTTTGCCCAGCTATACCCACTTGCCCTGTAGCGCTGGCAAGTGGGGTTTATATTTGTGGGGTTGATGTCACCTTTGTATAGTCAGGTGACATCAAGCCCACGGTTTAATAATGGAGAACGTCTGTAAGACACCTTTCCATTACTAATCCTATAGTTACATGGTAAATAAATACACAGCCAGAATAAAGTCTTTTATTAGAAATAAAACAAAGCAGTTTTCCATTTTTATTTAAAAATAACAAACACAGTTATGCTCACCAAACACCTAATTCCACCGAATCCTTGATCTCCTGTAATAAACCAAAAATAAAAAAACAACAATATACTTGTTTGTCATTTTGTCCCACGCCGTAATCCATGTCTGGGGGATAAACAGTTTTCAACCTGGATGGTGCCAAGATGCGACCGTCCATGCGGTGAGCCCACATCTTTCCCAGGACATGTCAGCTGTTTTGAACAGCAGACTTGTGCACGCAACAGCCGTGGGAGGAATTGCGATCCACCCACGTTATTAACCTGTTAAATGCCACTGTAAAACGCTGACAGCGGCATTCAACAAGCGCTTCCGGCAATTGCGCCAAAATCCACCCAAGTGGAACAAGTCACTTGATCGTGGCTCACCGGTTGTTGGCATGACACATGTTACATCCTGAAGAGCTCTATTGTTGTCACTAAAGGCTTGCTGTGAGCGCTACTCAGTGGTCGGCGCTCATAGCAAGTGAGTAATTCTACTACATAGAGGTGAACTGATCATCGCCTCTATGTAGCAGAGCCGATCAGGTTATGGCATCTTCTAGTCTCCCATGGAGATTATTGAAGCATGCCAAAAGTAAAAAAAATTTAAAAATATAAAAAAAATATAAAAGTTAAAATCACCCCCCTTTCATCCCATTCAAAATAAAACAATAAAATAAAAAATCAAACATACACATATTTAGTATTGCCGGGTTCAGAATTGCCCGATCTATCAATAAAAAAGGATTAACCTGATTGCTAAACGACATAGTGAGAAAAATGTCTACTCAAAACGCCAGAATTACGTTTTTTTGGTCGTCGCGACATTGCATTAAAATGCAATAACGGGTGATAAAAAAAATCGTATGTGCACCAAAATGGTATCATTAAAAATGTCAGCTCAGCACGAAAAAATAAGCCCCACCCGACCCGAGATCACAAAAAATGGAGACGCTATGGGTATCTGAAAATGGCGCAATTTTTTCTTTTTTTTTAACAAAGTTTGGAATTTTTTTTCACCACTTAGATAAAAAAGAACCTAGACATGTTTGATGTCTATGAATTCAAAATGACCTGGAGAATCATAATGGCAGATAAGTTTTAGCATTTAGTATACCTAGTAAAAAAGCCAAACAAAAAAAAGTGTGGGATTGCACTTTTTTTGCAATTTCACTGCACTTGGAATTTTTTTTTACCGTTTTCTAGTACATGAAATGATAAAATCAATGGTGTTGTTCAAAAGTACAACTCGTCCTGCAAAAAACTAGCCCTCACACTGCCATATTGACGAAAAAATAAAAACGTTATGGCTCTGGGAAGAAGAGGAGCGAAAAATGAAAATACCTCCAGGTATTAAAAAAGCCAAACAAAAAACAAGTGTGGGATTGCACTTTTTTTGCAATTTCACTGCACTTGGAATTTTTTTTACCGTTTTCTAGTACATGAAATGATAAAATCAATGGTGTTGTTCAAAAGTACAACTCGTCCTGCAAAAAACTAGCCCTCACACTGCCATATTGACGAAAAAATAAAAACGTTATGGCTCTGGGAAGAAGAGGAGCGAAAAATGAAAATACCTCCAGGTTTAAGGTGTTAGCAATAGCATACAACATATATTAAGGTGCATCATGCACCTGAAGCATCTAGGGCTTAGTAGACAGATACCTTTATTACCATAGTGAATGCTAATAGAAGTACTCTACATTGCTTCAAATAACTTTGTTGTTTACTTTGCACTAAATTGCACATTGCACCTTAATATATGTTGTATGTTAAATCTTTTATAAGGTTAGTTAAAAGTTATATTTTATTTCCCAATTGCTTTAAACCTACTTACATATTTGGGTAATCATCCCCTATTCCACTCCCGCAGCCAGGAGAGACCACATTTCAGAATCTAAATCATTTGTGCTAATAGTGTGGTGCAGGCAGGAGTCCATATTTGAGAATCTAAATTGTTTGTACTAATAGTGTGGTGCAGCCAAAAGTCCACATTTCAGAATCTAAATCATTTGTGCTAATAGTGTGGTGCTTTCAGAGTCCACATTTCAGAATCTAAATCATTTGTGCTAATAGTGTGGTGCTTTCAGAGTCCACATTTCAGAATCTAAATCATTTGTGCTAATGAGTGGTGCAACCAGGAGAGTCCACATTTCAGAATCAAATCGTTAGTTCTAATAGTGTGGTGCTTTCAAGAGTCTATATTTCAGAATCTAAATAGTTTGTGCTATTGTGTGGTGCAGCCAGGAGTCCACATTTCAGAATCTAAATAGTTTGTGCTAATAGTATGGGGCTTTCTGGAGTAGAGATTAGCGAACATGTTCGGAAAACATTTGCCAATCTCAAATTCGGCATGAATGTAGCACATTCGTAATCGTGTTCGGTTTCCTGAGCAGTTTTACTCAAAGTTGGCAAAATTCGATCACAGTTCATTAGTTTCTACTAATGCTTTTTTTATGACATTGGCTAGGATAGTTGTGCTGTATGATGAGCAGGGGGACAAGGGGACATATTTTACGAGGGGAGTGGGTGTGTCTAGGTCAGAAGAGCTGTGGAATGAATTTTTTTCATTTTTTCTTTAATAACTTAATGTGTGTAGATTCTGACAGTCAATAAGGGCACAGAAACCATCCACAATGTCATGACACAAGGCCTTCTGTGATTGGCTACCAAAGTCACATGTCCATATTAAAAGCAGCTATCTTGTTTTCCTGGTGCCATTTTCTTAGTGTCACAATGTAGAGAAGGCGCTCCTGCTAGTGCTGTTGCTGCTGAAAGTGAACTTGTCAGTTAGCTATATAGGATATATATATAGCTATATATCCTGTCTTGTGTGAAATCGATCTTCTAGCATCTAACTAGATTGTGCTAAAACTGTGTTGCAGTCTCAGGAGGCCTCATTTGATGATCAAAATATTTGGGCAAAAACTGTGTTGCAGTAAGGAATTAGTGGGCCAAAGGTTATTAAACAGCAGTTAAAAGAGGGGAAGGTTACATGAGTGGGATAAAACGAGATCATGGTGGAAGGATGAAGAGGATTGGTGTTCGTCGTGTACGTGTGTTAGGTGTTAATGTTAATGAAAGCTCAACTAAACAAAACACCATCTCGTCCTATTCAAAGACTACTGACAACATTGGTTACTGGATGGGCTACTCAACTCCCTTTCTTTGGCAGCAACACAGCGGTATGCCTAGCAGATGCGGCTCAGAAAAAGCATGTGCTCCAGTGCATGGGAAGCGCTACATCAAGTGGCCTCTCCTCTTCTTCCTTCACCTTAACATCATACACAGTACAATTCTCAGAGGTGGCACCCAAATCATGGAATCATAGAATGGTAGAGTTGGAAGGGACCTCCTGGGTCATCTGGTCAAACCCCCTGCTCAAAGCAGGATTCACTAAACCATCCAAGACAGATATCTGTCCAGCCTCTGTTTGAAGAATGCCATTGAAGGAGAACTCACCACTTCTCATGGCAGCCTGCTCCACTCATTGATCACTCTGTCAAAAAGTTTTTTCTAATATCTAATCTGTGTCTCCTCCCATTCAGTTTCATCCCATTGCTTCTAGTCTTTCCTTGTGCAAATGAGAATAAAGATAATCCTTCTACAATGTGACAGCCCTTGAGATATTTGTAGACAGCTATTAAGTCTCCTCTCAGTCTTCTTTTTTGCAAGCTAAACATTCCCAAATCCTGTAACCGTTCCTCATAGGACATGGTTTGCAGACCGGACACCATTCTGGTCGCTCTTCTCTGAACTTGCTCTAGTTTGTTGATGTCTTTTTTAAAGTGTGGTGCCCAAAACTGCACACAGTATTCCAGATGAGGTCTGACCAAAGAGGAGTAGAGGGCAATAATGACTTCACGTGATCTAGACTGTATGCTTCTGTTAATACATCCCAGAATTGTATTTGCCTTTTTGCTGCTGCATCACACTGTTGACTCATGTTCAGTCTGTGATCTATTAGTATACCCAAGTCTTTTTCACATGTGCTGTTGCTTAGCCCTATTCCTCCCATTCTGTATACGTTTTTTTCATTTTTATTTCTCAGATGTAGTACTTTGCATTTTTCCCTGTTAAAAACCATTCTGTTAGTAGCTGACCACTGCTCCAGTTTATTTATATCTTTTTGAATCCTCTCTCTTCTCTAGTATTAGCTATCCCTCCTAGCTTTGTGTCATCAGCAAATTTAAGCAGTTTACCCTCAATTCCTTCATCTAAATCATTGATAAAGATGTTGAACAATACAGGGCCCAAGACAGAGCCCTGTGGTACCCACTTGATACATTCTTCCAACTGGATGTGCAGCCATTTACTACCACTCTTTGGGTTCTATCACTAAGCCAGTTATGAATCCACCTAACAGTTGCCTTGTCCATTCCATACTTAGTCATCCTTGTTTCTCCCCGCATCACAAATTTCCAAATGCCAACTGACTGTGGGGAACCACAGATGGACCATTCTGCTGAGCTTCTCACACATCCTATTCCATGGGCATCAGAGGTCTGCTCAGAGGACTCATAGAATCCAGGAAAGGAAAGCATCTGCACCAATGCCCTAAATTTTTTCATGCTGGAACCTGGTCCAGATAAAGTAGTACGAGCAGAATCCAGACCCTCGTCACCAGACATTAACCACCGGGGATGGGGGTAATCCTGATGAGACTGAAATACCGGACTGTACTGTGGTATCAGGGTAGGAAGAGGAGGTGGGTGACTCAAAGGGTGAGGAGTGTGAGAACACAAAGGATGATGATGAGGTTGTAGATCCCACTTGGTGCAAACCAAGAGGTATACTGCTAAGTAGCTCAGTAAAGGAGGTGGAGAAGGAGGAAGACGAAGAAGTTATGTTGCGGCTTCCCACACAGAAACGAAGAGATGCACCAACGACAAGCACAGCATCCTGAGCCTCAACTCTGGCTGTGCCCAGCACCGTTCAAGAGTGTGCAGTTCGCAGGGGAGGCAAGGGTTGCCTGGCCTGAACCAACTCATGTTATCTGCCAAATTTGAAAAAAAAACTCAGTAATTTGCAATAATTTGACAACTACATGCATGAACCAGCAAATGTGTGATCAATATGCCTTTGTCTGTGTAATCACAGATGGGCTATTCTGCAGAGCTGTTCACACATTCTATTTCATGGGCATCAGAAGTCTGCTTTAAAGCTTAAAAGAATCCAGAAAAGGAAAGCATACTGCATCGATGCCCAAAATTTTTTCTTGTTGAATCCGGGGCCGGACAAAGTAGGGTCTGAGCAGAATACAGACCCTCGTCACCAGACATTAATCACGGGGTGGAAGTGATCCTAATGAGACTCAGATACCAGAGGTGCATACAGACTGTACTGTGGTGTCAAGGCAGGAAGAGGAGAAAGGTGACTCTCAGGGAAAAGAGTGGGAGAACAGAGAGCATGACAATGATGTTGTAGATACCACTTGGTGGGAACCCAGAGGTACTATCATGGTCGGTTTGTGTCGGACTTTCTGGGGTTAATTTCTGTTGCCTCACTCTGATGGGGGAGGGCTTTTTAAAGCTTCGCACAGGCATTCCCCACTGTCAGTTATACTTCTGCCCTGGCTTAGTTAAGTAACCCCCGTGAGTTGTGCTGCGTGCCTGCTTTTCTGCCTGATAACCTGCTTTTGACCTGGTCTGTTGCCTGTTGTGTTCTTGCCTGCTGACTCAGTACTGTGTGTTAGTTCTCCTGGTTTTCTGACTTTGGCTACATCTCTGGATATTCTTCTGTCTAACTCCCTGGTACTTCTGCTGTCCATGTGGATGTGACCCTTGGTCTGTCCCTGACATTCCTCCTGTCTAGTGCTCATCGGCGCTTCTGCTTGTGCTATACCGGCTGGTAGGGTCTTTATTTCGGGCCGGCATCTCTCTCTGCTCCTGCTCCCTCTGAGAGACCTGCACCCGGCTCCACCCCTTGGTAGTCAAGTGGTGCAGGTCCTACTAGTGCACAGTGCTGGGATATGCTCTTCTCCCTA
This sequence comes from Oophaga sylvatica, assembly GCA_033576555.1. Classification (NCBI taxonomy): domain Eukaryota; kingdom Metazoa; phylum Chordata; class Amphibia; order Anura; family Dendrobatidae; genus Oophaga; species Oophaga sylvatica. Next base: position 51,181,510 of record JARQOD010000005.1, read on the forward strand.
GGGACCCATAAAGCCCCTTCAGCACCACGGATTTTTCAGGATCCAGACACTGACTGATGTCCGTTCTGGATATCCTGATAGGTACGCAGTATCTCAACAGAGAAGGTGGAGGAAGACGAGGAGGTGATGCTGCGGCTTCCCGCACAGACACGGAGTGATGTAACCACAAGTACTGCCTCCTCAGCCACAACACTGTCTGTGGCCAGCACTTGTCGTGAGTCTGCAGTTCACAGGGGCGGCAAGGGTTGCCTAGCCTGGGCCTTTTTGAGATCACAAAGGATGATCCAACTCTCGTTATCTGCCAAGTTTCCAAAAAAAGACTCAGTAGAGGCAAAAATTGCAATAATTTGACAACTACATGCATGAACCACCAGCAAATGCGTGATCAACATGCCTTAGTCTGGGAATCTCATTGCGCTAAAACGCCGACTGGTGGGCCTCACCAACCACCGACTGTCCTATCAACCACATCTGCGGCTTTTTCCTCTTCCGTCAGCATGACAATTATTCTCACACAGGTCTACGGCCACAGAAAACTATCGTCTCTGCTGAGTTACTTCAAAAACCACTTGCAAGGGTACCTGGAAGAATTGATGGTTTGATGCTGTTTAAAAGACAAAGAGTGGTTATTATAATAAATATTGGTTTGATTTACTTTTCTATTTTGTTCATTAACTTATTTTTATCAATCAATAAAATGCAAACTATTAACACTTCTATTTTTGAAAGCATTGTTATTTTTCAGCATTTTTTTCACGACTGCTTAAAATTTTTGACAGTACAATATATTTTATCTTTTGTTGTGCTTATGTAGAACTTCAAACTCAGATTGTACTAATCAAACCAATGGTATAACTATTTAGTGCATATAATAACAATAAAATGTCTTGTAGTAATCTAATGTGCAGTTGTGCTCAAAAGTTTACATACCCTGGCAGAATTTTTTCTTTCTTGGCATTTTTTTCAGATAATATGAATGATAACACGAAAACTTTTCTCCACTCATGGTTAGTGGTTTAGTGAAGCCATTTAATGTCAAATTACTATGTTTTCTCTTTTTAAATCATAATGACAACTCAAAACATCCAAATGACGCTGATCAAAAGTTTACTTACCACATTTCTTAATACCGTGTATTGCCCCCTCTAACATCAATGACAGCCTGAAGTCTGTTGTGGTAGTTATGGATGAAGTTCTTTATTTTCTCAGATGGTAAAGCTGCCCACTAGTGTTGAGCGATACGATACCGCAAGTATCGGGTATCGGCCGATATTAGCTCTATCGGACTTTCGATACTTAGTTCCGATATTTTCGTCTTATCGGATACCGGAATCGGATTTGTCACTGTCACTGTCAGTGTCCGTCGGTCGGGTCTGTCAGGAGTCAGCGGCACTTACCTGGCAGAAGATCTCCGGCGGTCACGGGCTGGACTGCTTGATGGCCGCCATCATCTTTCCCCGGCGGTCACATGCAGTTTCTCGCGATAACTGCAGTGACTGCTGGGTAATCCGGCCGTAAAGCAGTCAGTCCGATGACGTCACCGCCGGGGAAGCAGGTAATCAGCTGTGCTGCGTCGAGATGACAGGCTCTGCCTGTCATTGTGATGTAGCAGAGCTGGATCGTCGTGGGACCCTCGTTACTACGGACTGCGTCGGACAGGTGGTATACTGTTGGTTTGTTTTTTTTCTTTTTTTACAGGAGATCGATGGCGTCGCAGGAATGAGAGTATAATAAAAAAATGAAAACTGTGTTGTCTCTTTTATTTCAGTAAAATACTTTTTTCTTGCTGTGTTTTTTTTTTTATACATTTAAAAACTTTGGGATTAATAATGGATCGGTGTCTTATTGACACCTCTCCATTATTAACGGGCTTATTCTCACCGTGCAATCAACGGTGACATTAACCCCTTATTACCCCGCTTGCCACCGCTACAGGGCAGTGGGAAGAGCCGGGTAAAGTGCCACAATTGGCACATCTTTTGATGCGCCAAATGTGGGGCTGCTGTAGCCTGGTATTATCAGGCTGTTAAGGGCCAAAATCCATGGGCCTTGACAGTCTTTTAATACCAGGCCGCAGCAGTCTGCATTTTACTTGGCTGGTTAACAAAAATAGGGGGACCCCTATGCCGTTTTTTTTTCGAGGGGATCCCCTATTTTTGTTAACCAGCCAAGCTAAGCAGACTGCTGTGGCCTGGTATTATCAGGCTGGCAAGGTCCATTGATATTGGATCCTTACCAGCCTGAAAAACCAGGCCTCAGCAGTCTGCTTCATCTGGCTGGTTAACAAAAATAGGGGGGACCCCACGCCAAATTTTTTTCGAGGAGATCCCCTATTTTTGTTAACCAGCCAAGATATGCAGACTGCTGTGGCCTGGTATTATCAGGCTGGCAAGCAGGGTCGGACTGAGGCACCGGGACACCGGAGAAACCTACGGTGGGCCCCAGCTCCTGCGTTGTGGGCCCTGATTTGAAAGGATAGGTCGCGGGGCAGAGGGGGTGGTGGCCCCGGGGCCCGCGCTCTGAGGGGGCCCACCCGGAGCTACGATACAGTTACATTCTGCGGCAGAGCAGGGAGAATCGCTCTCCCTGCTCTGCCGCCCGGAAGCTATGGGGCCTGAACAGGCGTTGGGGGGGCCCGGTGCCAGCAGTGGGCCCCCCACCCGTCATCGGAGGGTCAGCTGTATCGGCATCCAGCCGATAAAGCTGACCGCATGGAGAGAGAAGGAGCGAGCGCTCCTACTCTCCCATAATCCCCCTCTCAGCTATGACACGGGCGCAATAACATCACCTGACGCTGAGAGGGAGAACAGTGAGCAGCACAGGAGCCGGGAGGTGAGTTTTTTTTTTAATTTTTTTTTTAATGGGGGTGCAGTCGAGTCCTGGCTGGAGAAGTCGTCATGTCGGTGTGGGCCAGATGGAAAAGACATGAAAAGTGAACAATTCCATTAGAAAGAACATCAGCGGTAAGTCATTATCTGTACCTGTGCTGTAATCTATTATATGTTCTGTAGGACTGGTATTATTTAACATAGACCATATGGCGGTAATATCAATATTGGTCTTTTTATATATAGATTATTTTGGCCAACAGGGGTGGTCATTTGCTGAGGTTCTCTGATGATGGGCCCACTCAGAAGTTTTGCCCCCACTAAACCAAAACCCTAGCTACGCCTATGGCTCTCTCTCTAGTCTTTCTTTCTCGCTCTCTGTTCTTTCCTTCTCGCTCTCTGTTCTTTTTTCTCTCTGTTCTTTCTTTCTCTCTCTTCTTTCTTTCCTCTCTTTCTTTCTGTTTGTTCTTTCTCTCTCGCTGCTCTTTCTTTCTTTTCCTCAGTACCAGCCACTGTGCCCTCATTACCAGTCAGTGTGATCAGCAGTGCTAAATGGTTACGCTTGGGGCGAGGATATGGGTGTGATTAGCTGTGAAATGGGTGTTGTCGGGGCGTGGCCTAAAATTTTCAGCGGCGTGCAACACGCGCCGCAGCCTTTAATCCTCTTTCCTGTCTTCCAAATTTGGGAGGTATGCTGTATGACCTCCCTACAACTTCTGGCCATGCTCCTGATGAGCGCGACGGATGGTCTCGTGAGGGATCTCCTCCCACACCTGGACTAAAGCATCCACCAACTCCTGGACAGTCTGTGGTGCAACGTGGCATGGGCTAAAATTTTCTGCAGCATGCACAGCGTGCCACAGCTTTTGTCCCTCTTTCCCTTATTCAAAGGTTGGGAAGTATGATGTTGGGCCGCAAGAATATATTTTCTCTGGTGGGCCCAAGGTACTCCAGTCCGACGCTGCTGGCAAGGTCCATGTATGTTGGCTCCTTAACAGCCTTAAATACCATGCCTCAGCAGCAGGGGCGTACATATAAATCATGGGGCCCCATAGCAAAAGTCTGAATGTTCCCACCCCCCCAAAAAAAAAACCCAGAGGCATTGTAAATGTAAAGTGCCAGCACAGTGAGGGAAGTTGAGTCGCACAGAGACAGAGGTTTTGGGGGTACTCGGCACCGATCACGTCGACTTCTATGGGGGATGTCACGAGTAGCACAGCTCGGTCCGTGACCTGGGCGATCACTGGAATGTGGGATATTTCCAGGGGATGATAGAATGTTCGTGTAGTTTGTCGTGACGCCACCTGTAGTACCTGGTCAGGGTGTCCAGCGCTGCTGTGCAGGTCCTCTAGAAGGGATGGTGTAGTGCAGGTAGGTGAAAAGTCTTCTACAGGTAACACGCTATCCTTCCAGGGCAGATAGATGTGAGATAGAGCAATGGTGCAAAGTGATGTAGCAGAGTGGACTATGCGACGTAGTAAGAAAGCAGGAAACACTTCAAGTTAAACGTTGCATAATGCAAATGGCTTATATTATGTGACATGTTTTGTTACTGTTCATACCCTTGATATGTGTTATACATGTGTGTTAATAAATACATATTCAACAAAAGTGCAAATAGCATTAGTGCCGAAGTTCGTGGAGACTTCTTAGGACTACAACCCCACCGGGGTAACTTCACAGTGTCCTTTACTTGTGCTTGTGGAGGACCCGCTCCAAACCTCCAACTGTGGTCTTGGGTGGGCTGCAAGAATTTCCTTGAGCAGATCTCACTTTCGGCCACACCAAACGGGTTTTTAGTTTCTGAGGTAGTTGAAAATAGTGCACAGTAAAGTTTTTTGTAAAACCAAGATGGAGCACCGAAGTGCCAACTATTTACAGAAAAGTTTGTGAGCCAGTACAGTTCATGGCTTCAAAGTTCAACATTTTCATTACAGTGAAACACCATTACCCAACCTGGGTATATTAAGGCAACAATAAACTTGTTCTTCTGAACAAGTGACCATGCTATTTTAGAATTTTGGATAACAAGAGGAGGAAGACCTGTGAAGACTCAGACGTCAAGGTTAGATTTCAGAAAGGCAGATTTTAAGGAACTCAGAAAGAGAATTGGAGGGATCCAATGGCTGGATATCCTTAAGGACAAAAATGTCCAGGAAGGATGGAAAATCTTGAAAAATGAGATTCTCAAAGCACAATCGTTAACAATTCCGAAAAGAGGGAAGAATGGGAAGCATTTAAGGAAACCAGGATGGATGAACATAGAACTTAAACACATGCTAAAAAGGAAGAAAGAAATGTTTATCAAATGGAAAGAGGGAGGCATATCTAAAGAAGAATATAATGCCGTCTGCAGAACCTGCAGGGCACAAATCAGATTATCTAAAGCTGACAATGAATTAAGGCTTGCAAGTGACGTCAAAAGCAACAAAAAAGGATTTTGGGGATACGTCAAAAGTAAAAGAAAAGTCAAAGATGCTATAGGATTTTTACAGGTTAAAATGATGAAATGGTAAGTCAGGATGTTGAGAAGGCTGAACTTTTAAATTCCTATTTTGCATCTGTTTTCTCTCAGAAAGGAAATGTAACATCAACTGATCTTCACTGTCCTATTAAAGGAATAGAAGAATCCAGGATATCTATAAACAGAAAGACAGTGAGGAAACACTTAGCTAACATAAATGAATTCAAGTCTCCAGGTCCAGATGAATTACACCCCAGGGTACTGAAGGAGATAGCAGAAGAAATTCTTGAACCACTGTCCATAATCTTTGAAAATTCTTGGAGAACAGGCGAAGTCCCAGAAGACTGGAGAAGAGCAAATGTTGTTCCTATCTTCAAAAAGGGGAAGAAGGTGGACCCAGGGAACTACAGGCCGGTGAGTCTGACTTCTATACCAGGAAAGATCTTTGAACAAATTATTAAAGAACATGTATGCAAGTACCTGGATAAGAATGAAGTGATTAAACAGAGTCAGCATGGGTTTGTAACTAATAAGTCATGTCAGACTAACTTAATTTCCTTCTATGACAGAATCACTGACTGGGTGGATCAGGGAAATGCTGTAGATATAGTATATCTTGACTTCAGCAAAGCATTTGACAAAGTATCTCACACAATCCTTATTGAAAAAATGACTAAGTATGGAATGGACAAGGCAACTGTTAGGTGGATTCATAACTGGCTTAGTGATCGGACCCAAAGAGTGGTTGTAAATGGCTGCACATCCAGTTGGAAGAATGTCTCAAGTGGGGTACCACAAGGCTCTGTTTTGGGCCCTGTATTGTTCAACATCTTTATCAATGATTTAGATGAAGGAATTGAGGGTAAACTGATCAAATTTGCTGATGACACAAAGCTAGGAGGGGTAGCTAATACTAGAGAAGAGAGAGAGAGGATTCAAAAAGATATACATAAACTGGAGCAGTGAGCAGCAACTAACAGAATGGATTTTAACAGGGAAAAATGCAAAGTACTACATCTGGGCAATAAAAATGAAAAAAGCATATACAAAATGGGAGGAATAGGGCTAAGTAACAGCACATGTGAAAAAGACTTGGGTATACTAATTGATCACAGACTTAACATGAGTCAACAGTGTGATGCAGCAGCAAAAAAGGCAAATGCAATTCTAGGATGTATCAACAGAAGCATACAGTCTAGATCACGTGAGGTCATTATTGCCCTCTACTCCTCTTTGGTCAGACCTCATCTGGAATACTGTGTCCAGTTTTGGGCACCACATTTTAAAAAAGACATCAACAAACTGGAGCAAGTTCAGAGAAGAGCCACCAGAATGGTGACCGGTCTGCAAACCATGTCCTATGAGGAACGGTTGCAGGATTTGGGAATGTTTAGCTTGCAAAAAAGAAGACTGAGAGGAGACTTAATAGCTGTCTACAAATATCTCAAGGGCTGTCACATTGTAGAAGGATCATCTTTATTCTAATTTGCACAAGGAAAGACTAGAAGCAATGGGATGAAACTGAATGGGAGGAGACACAGATTAGATATTAGAAAAAACTTTTTGACAGGGTGATCAATGAGTGGAACAGGCTGCCACAAGAGGTGGTGAGTTCTCCTTCAATGGAAGTCTTCAAACAGAGGCTGGATAGACATCTGTCTGGGATGATTTAGAGAATCCTGCTTTGAACAGGGGGTTGGACCAGAAGGCCCAGGAGGTCCCTTCCAACTCTACCATTCTATGATTCTATGAACATTCACCCGTCCGGGTACATCAAACCATTACCCAACCTGGGTATATTAAGGCAATAAACTTCTTTTTATGAACATTCACCCGTCCGGGTACATCAATAATTTAACTATTTACATACAGAGACCCTGTCCGGGTTATTTAGACTGCTTTGGCTGGACTCTTCCAGGTACCACCTGGTACTCTTCTGGAGCTTGCCAAACATCCGTGACAGGAGGGTCCACCCAGACCTGATGACGTCGTGTGGCCAGTACAGTGACGTCGTGACCCGCTATATGGGTCTGTGTGGCCACCTCTTTCATCTCCCTCCGGGTCTGGACCCCTATGTCTCGGACTGAACGAACCCCAGGGGGCCTAACAGGCGCCGGGTACGGGCCAGCTATACTTATCATGTCCATAGCTGGGGCTGCTGAGGAGACCACTGAGGGAGGCTGGGGAGATTTACGGCATGGGGTGGGCACTTGTGCAGAGGTCTGGTTGGGGGAGGCTGAAGGCTCGTAGGGTCTGTCAGTTTCCTGACACTCTGGGGAGTAGGGGTCGCACCTGGTAACATTTAGGGCGTACCATCCATTGTAACCCCAGTGTCAGGTGTAAGTCACCAAGTCTCCTGGCAACAGGTCCCTCCCCGGGTGTCCTTCTGGGAGGTGAGCCTCCACGTCCCGCCGGGTTACAAAAACTTCTAAATAAAGTCCAGGCTCCTGGATGAAGCCCCAACCACCTTTTAACTTAAAGTTCCGTACTGCACCCTTACGCCGCGGCTCCCTCACCGTACTTTTATCCTTTCTCATACGTGCCTTCTCTGCCAGGTCCTTCTCCAGGTGACGTTGCCGAAGCTTTTGGGATTCTCGTTGCTCCCTTTGTCGCTCTGCTTCCCGCTCCCGACGTCTCCACTCTTCCTCCTGACGCCGGTTGTAATTCTCCTCCACCAGCATCTCCATGTCTCCACCATCAAACGCCAGCTTACGATGTACGGTTTGCGGCAGCTCTCCTGGCGCCCGCCAGTCCTGGCGGCGCTCACCTGCGGCGGAAGCAGCCGGCTCTGGAACAGATGACGGTCGGGGCTCCGTACAGGCAGGTAGAGCTCTGGTGTCTGCGCGGCCTCCTCCATGAGGACGGGTGTCGCCTCTTCTGCCTCAGCGACGGGGGCAGACAGCGGGATCTGGGGTGCTGGTGCGGCGTTTTCTGCAGGAACGGGTGCCTCCACTGAGATACTGGCAACCGGTTCAGATTGCAAGGGCTGGGATGCCCGCACGGCCTCCTGTACTGGAACGGGTGCCTCCACTGAGATACTGGCAACCGGTTCAGATTGCAAGGGCTGGGATGCCCGCACGGCCTCCTCTACTGGAACGGGTGCCTCACCTTCCGGTACAGAAACTTCAGGGGGTAAGAGGGATTGGCGCCGCTCCAATTGTAGTTTTAGGGCCCGCCAGCTCGCTTCCATCCTGGCGACCTCCTCCCGGTGCCGGGCCAGGTCTCTCAGGGTATCCTCCGCTTCTTCCAGCGTAGGAGGGTTTCCAGGCCGGGTGCCAAACGGTGGCTCCGTGGCGATCGGGTCGCTTCCGTGGGGGGAGAGCTCTGACTCCTCCATCCCTTCCCACTTCTGCTCACGTCCATTCGCCATCTCAGCAAAGTCACATGTGTCATTAGCATCAGGAGAGGCGACATCTTTTGTAGGGAGGCGGGACCTTCGCGTTTGTTTACGCCCACTGAGGAGGATGAGGAGGCGGAACTCCAGAGCTGTGGGGCACGATCTTACATTGCAGTAACATTTAGAGTGTGCGGACATCGTTTTCGCGCCACGGAGTGAGTGTACGCCCACGAGAGTACCCCCTTATTCTTCACCTGTGCCTCGTGGCGCAGATATGACGGAAAAATGGCAAATACAGTCTATGATGATTTTTGCAATTCTCAAGCAAAAAAACAGTTCAATTAAGGCACACAGGACTCGCTTATAGCGAGCTTCTGAATCCTGTTCGCTGGGTGCAATGCAACATCTCTGTGGCGACTGGACCCTCGGGTGCTTCTGTCTTTTCACAAATGCCGGCTTTACCCGCAATTGAATCAGAGGCTATTTTACTATGTAGAAGTGAATAAACTATAAATATATGTATATATATATTGTCACAATGACATGTATATATATATATATATATATATGTATTCTAAGTGTGTATATTTTGTGTTTACAAGGAAAGAAAGTGTTTTTTTAGTTGCGATATTTTGTTCCCATAGACTTACATGGGACTTCCGGTATCGGAATCGGATATCGCCGATAGTTAGTGATATCAGCGATACCATTCCGATCCGATATTTTTAGATATCGAGCAGTATCGCTCAACACTACTGCCCACTCTTCCTGGCAAAAGGCCTCCAGTTCCTGTAAATTCCTGGGCTGTCTAGCATGAACTGCGCGCTTGAAATCTCCCCAGAGTGGCTCAATGATATTGAGATCTGGAGACTGAGATTGCCACTCCAGAACCTTCACTTTGTTCTGCTGTTGCCAATGACAGGTCGTCTTGACCTTGTGTTTTGGATCGTTGTCATGTTGGAACGTCCGAGTACATCCCATGCACAGCTTCCGGGCTGATGATTGCAAATTTACCTCCAGTATTTGCTGATAGAGTTGAGCGAATTTGTTCGGATTTGGTTGCCGAATCTGAATTTGCAATATTCATGCCATATTGGTACCCTATTCATGCCGAATGTATGTTTGATGCTCCGTTTTGAACATATTCGGTAATTTCTACTCCCATTGACTCTAATGACGTTCGGCTGTTTTCGACGAATATTGTAAAAACAATATTCGCTGCCGATCGTATTTGGAACCTAATCCAAACAAATTTGCTCAACTCTATTTGCTGATAACGTGCTGTATTTATCTTTCCTTCAACTTTGACCAAGTTTCCTGTGCCTTAGTAGCTCACACATCCCCAAAACATCAGCGATCCACCTATGTGCTTTACAGTAGGAATGGTGTTCCTTTCATCATAGGCCTTGTTGAACTCTCTCCAAATGTAACATTTATGGTTGGGGCCAAAAAGTTCAATTTTGGTCTCATTACTCCAAATTACCTTCTTCCAGAAGTTTTCTGGGTTGTCTCTGTGCTGTTTTGCGGATTGTAGGCAAGATACTTTGTGGCATTTGCGCATTAATGGCTTTCTTCTGGCAAGTCAACCATGCAGCCCATTTTTCTTCAAGTGCCTCCTTATTGTGCATCTTGAAAACAGTCACACCACTAAGTTTTCAGAGAGTCTAGTATTTCAGCTGTTGTTATTTGTGGGTTTTTCTTTGCATTCTGAACAATTTTCACCGGCAGTTATGGTCGAAATTTTTGTTGGTCTACCTGACCATGATTTTGTATTTACAAAATCCCCTGATTTTCCATTTGTTAATCACAGTTTGAATGCTGCTGACTGGCATTATCAATTCCTTTGATATTTTTTTGTATCCCTTTCCTGTTTTATACAGTTCCACTACCTTTTCCCGTTGATCCGTTGACAATTCTTTGCTTTCCCCATGACTCCCAAACCTGAAATGTCAGTGGCTGGATGAAAGATGCAAGAGTCTATCTGGATCCCAGAAACTCACTCACCTTTTATGCACACACACTAATTACAAGCAAAAGGTCAGAGGTGAGGATGTTACCTTTAGTATCCATTCAAACCCATTTGCCAAATTCTGTGCTTATTATCAGGCCAAATTCACCAGGTTATGTGAACTTTTCATCAGGGTCATTTGGATGTTTTGGGTTGTCATTATTATTTTAAAAAGAGAAAACACAGTAGTTTGACAATAAATAGCTTCACCCAACCACTAACCATGTGTGGAGAAAAAGTTTTGGTGTTATCATTCATATTCTCGGAAAAAAGGCCAAGAAAGCAAAAATTCTGCCGGGGTATGTAAACTTTTGAGCACAACTGTGTATGCAAATTATCCTGTAAGTGCAGTGGGGCATATTGAGTTATTGGGAATGCATGAATACAGCTCTAATGATAATTTACATGTGGCTTCAAAGCTTGAAAACTCAGGTTACTAACAGACAGGTATAATGTTTAATTGTTCTACGACCTATGTAGTCAGGGGTGAATTGAGTAGTTTAGAGGGCATGGGCCCCCAAGCACCTGATGTATCATGTGACATGTCGCATGATTCCTGCTCCCCCAATTCACTATAATTACATGCTCCTTAAATTCTTTATAATGACATGCACGCCTCCTCCCAACTCATTATATCATGTCCTCACTCCCATCCCCACCTTGAATTTATTATAATATAATGTCCTCTCTCACATCCCATCCCCAATTTATTATAATTTATTCTCTCCCAACCCCACCCTCACCCTCAATTAATTATCATATAATATCCTTCTCACACCTTCATCCTCTATTCATTATAATTTCTTCTCTCCCACCCCACACCTCTCATTTCATTATAATTTCTTCTCTACCACTTCCCACCCTAGACTATTATTAATTTCATCTCACCCTCAATTCATTATAATTTCCTCTTTCCCACTCCCCACCCTCAATTCATTATTTCTTCTCTCCCACTCCACAACCTCATTCATTATAATTTTTTCTCTCCCAATCCATCCTCAATTCATTATAATATCTTGTCTTCTCTCCTACCCTGTACCCTCAATTCATTGTATTATAATTTTCTCTCACACCACCCATCCACGATTCATTAAAATGTCTTCCCTCTCACCCCCTCTCAATTTATTTTAATATAATGTCCTCTCTCTTCCACCCTACACTCAATCCATTATAGTATCTTTTCTCCCACCCACCACCCTCAATTCAGTGGAATTTCTTCTCTTTCTTGCTCCACCCTCAATTCATTATTATTTCCTCTCTTCCACGCTCTGTCCATTATAATTTCCCCTCTCACACCATTTCATTTATTTTTGTGAATTTTGTTTTAATACTTAAAGCTCCATATGATCTCCTGTGGCTCAATTCTTCTTGTGGCTAGCTGACTGACTACATCATAGCGTCTGCTGAGGCACGTCACAGAAAGGGCGAGGACAGTGAGGCTTTAGCAACATTCCCTGCCCAGAGACGTGTGATTCCCAGGCCCCCGGGTGGTAGCCCACATTGCCCTCATTATAATCTTTTATGTATACAATCATCCCATTCATTTCATTAGTAAAATTATCTGGACAGGTTCTCTTTAAATAATTTGTTTAGGTATGGGTTGAAGTCCCTTTACCATATAGCAGTATTATAAAATTACATATACTAGGTGAGGGTCTTGTTACAAATTTTCACTTGGGTCCAGCCAGGTACTTCATATTAAGCCTCTAGTTTGAATACTGGACCAATTTTTTTTTTATCATCTTACTTTTGACATTGATTGTCTGCCGTTCTACGATGGATTTGCAATAAGCAGTAGCAAGTGACTCCTTAAATATTAAGCACTAAATTTTGCAAACATTGTTTTAAGTGTTGGCTTGGAGTTAAGGTAGAGAAGGTCATCAACATTAAAAAAAAGAACTAGAACGAGTTTGAAATTAGTAAACCATTCTCAAAGAACTAATGACCATCTGGATTGCAGATGCAGCATCCAGATTGTCTGTTGTCTCCACCAAACGAGTTGTCTTACCCAGGGAAAAACTGTCATCTGTCTGTCCTGCCCTACAGACATAAGCTTTCTTCCAACCTGTCCACATGGATTTACTGGTGGCAAGGTCATCCAGTTCTCTGAAACCTCACTTGCTCGCAATATAATTTCTGGCTGGATAACAGCTGCACACATGCTTGGAATTAAATTGGACAGGTCACTGCTGTCAAATAGTCGGATTTCAGAAATTCTATCTTTATGCTATATTTAAGGCGCTGTACGATGGAAAAATGAAATTCTTTGCTATTACAATAAATGTTTGAATATGTGGAAACACTTTTATTAATTACTGTGTAGATTTGTATTAAATGTAATGTCTAATTAGTATTTTTATTTAGCTGAAATTACAGCTTTTAGACGTATATGGTATATAAAAAGAGCCTCGCTCTCCACTCACTTAATTTTACCCGCTTATATAGCACCATTAACTCCACAGAACTTTACAGACATTATCATCACTGTCCCCAGTGGGGCTCACAATCTGAATTCCCTATCACAATGTATTTGGAGCATTGGAGGAAACCAGAGATCCCAGAGAAAACCCATGAAAACTTTGGAGAAAACATGCACACTCCTTGCAGACATTTTCCTTCTTTGGGATTTGAACCCAGGATCCCAGTGCTGCATGGGTACAGTGCTAACCACTGAGCCACCGCGCTGCCGACTTTTATGAGTGTTATGAAAACAGTTGTTTTGTTCTGTTTTATAGTCCAGAGCTGCATTCACAATTCTCCTGGCTGCTATGGAAAAGCAAGAATGTTTACAGAAACACTTCTAATAGCTTAACCAAGCTTCTATAATGCAGCAAAAAAATGTATTTTACCCATATAAGATCATAGTAATAATACTGCCTGATACAAAGATTACACTTTCCAGAAGGAATGTTCCAGAAGGCATTTGCATGTTTTCCCTTTGCAGCACTTTTCCCATTTCGTTACATGCACAGTCTTGGGGTGTTGACATATATTGAAGGTCTTTTTGGGTTCCTTTCTTTTCCTTCCGTCTTTCATGTATGACTGTGTGAACACGTCTTTAGCCCTGTGTCTCAACCTCTGTCTGTGTGAACTACATTCTGCTGTTGTTGTTTTGGGTTACACTCTGCATATAGTTGAGGGTGCAGTTAAGGACACTCAGGGTATGCCGACGTAGAGTGGGGTCTCCATTGCGTTATTTTAGGGTGTCAACCTCTGGGGTCATATGAGGCAGATAACACGGTCAAAGGAGCACACGGGACAAGGTCGCAAAAGGCAATTTCTCTATTCCACAAAGCGTTTCTACGGCAAGATGCCATATTCATCAGTTGCCACCTGATGAAGACGGCGTCTTGACGTAGAAATGCGTTGTGGAATAAAGAAATTGCCTTTTGCGACCTTGTCTTGAGCGCTCCTTTGACCATGTTATCTGCCTCATATCTTTTCTTCTCTCTCCTGAGGGTACATGGCTGGAGCTGCAGTGGGCTGGCAGCCTTCGTTGACCCAGCTTTCAAATTACCACCTTCAAGACCTCATCCGCAGCGCTCCCCAGTGACCGCACTCTCATCCCACCTTATAAACTCTGTGGTCAGGCAGAGACAAATCAGGGTCAGTTTAGGAATTTACCTAGTCTGTATTTTAACCTGTAGCGTGCAGGTTTAACATTTCCCCTGGTTTGTGCATCCCCATGTGAATGTTTAGACTCAGTCATAACGCGATCAGAATCCGTTGGGATTAGTTGCACCTCAGATCCCAATGCATATGCCAGTCTCTGTGATTCCCCAATCCTCCTCAACACAGACATGGGACTCTGTGGTCAAACACTGGCTCCAACACTGACCTACTACAACTGGTGATTGGTTCCCCATGCACATCAATGCAATTTGTACACTCATTTTTACTGGTTGATCTTCGTTGTACTACTTTTGGCGGACACTAAATATGGGAACAAGCCATAAGAGCTTCCATTACAATTTAGGCCTTGTCTAGTTTGCTGTGATCCTAATTGTATGTGTACGCCGCTAGGTTCAGATAGGGGTGGGACAGGTCTCATGAATTCTTTGGAACTCTCGGAGAACTGTAATTCAGGGGGACCATACGCTGCAGCTTCCTCAGGCACAAGATGGATCCACTTGCTCACACAGATATAATTGATGAGTCCTCATGAACATGAACAGTGTAGTTTCATGTCACAACACATTCAGTACAATTCAAGTCTCTTAAGCACAGGCTTCATAAACAGTACAGCTGCTTCTTAGAGGCACATAGACTAACAGTCTCTTTTGATAGCACTGTACAGCACAGATCAAGACTCTTTACAAAGGCGCAGTAGTACAGTAGTACACAGCATTCCTTCTAGCACAGTGTAATGAGGAGGGGGGAGCTTGCTGACGGAGATTATCCCTGTGACACAATTCCTTCCGGGACTTATTTTCCTGCTCCTGATAAACTTTCTCATCTAGCAGTACAGGGAAGATGACTATTAATGGCTGGAAAAATATTTAGACTTTTCTATCTACTGGCTAACACGGTACGAAGATACACATCTTTCCTATATTAATGGCTGATAATTACCCACAATTTTGGTGGTTTTTGAAACATTTTTGCCTGTTGTTTATTCATGGCTCTCAAGTGCCTATAATTATTAATGAGCACCCTCAATTTTCGTGGTTTTGATATTGTTGGATATTATTATGTGCTCGCGTCTTTTTGGGCATGGTATCTTTCATTGCATAACTATTCTTAAGAGACCTGGGGTATGGAAACAGGGGTACTTATGCTGAAAACTGGCATGTATTTTGAATATCTGATAATGATCATTGAATAGACTGAGAGTTCATAAGTTCATTGTTTCATTAGCTTTCAACTATATTGTTTTCAGTAGATGAGCAGCTATGCAAAATATTATACTGCTGCTGAATTTTATTCTAATTAACTCTTGTGTATATAAATTCTGCTATGAGTGGTGACCTATTTATAAATGGCAGATTTGAGCGCTCTTTCTATTGAGGTACAGTATGTCTACAATATTAGGGTTAATTACCCTGTTATTTGTATAGATTCATATACGTCTTTTTGAGGCATTTTTTGTGAAATAGGAGAATTGACATTTCCCTATACCATAAGGACTCTGGTTCTACCTCACATTAGCTACACATAGCACAATAAGCACTTTAGTGCTCTGAGATTTTTCTAATGAGACTATTATGTCTCTCCAGTAGGGTTTATTATCTATATTCTGCTATGAGTGGTGACCTATTTACAAACGGAAGATTTGAGCGCTTTTTCCGTTGAGGTATGTCCACAATATTAGGGTTAATTATCCTGTTATATGTATAGATCTATATACGTCTTTTTGAGGCAATTTTTATGAGTAGGAGGATTGACATTTACCTATACCAGTGTAGACTCTGGCCCTACCTCACATCAGCTACACATAGCACAATAAGCAGTTTAGTACTCCGTGATAATTTTTCCAATGAGACTATTATGTCTCCCCATTAGAGGTATATCATTCTTTCGGTGGGTGTGTGTGTGTGTGTGTTTTTTTTGTGTCCCACTTTTTGGTATGTTTAGGGTATTTTAGGGTTTATAGGGCTAGCAACGTTATCGGGGGCGCCATTACATCAACAACTAGGATGAAAAACCTCTGCTGGTAGGTAGGGCTTCCTTGATGGCCTTACAGGGTGAGATTAGTGCCCTACCATATCATTACTCAATTGAGTTATGGTGATTGGACCTTGTTTTTCTTCATGAATATTGATGATTAGATGGTTCCTGATTGACCCTAAAACTTTTTTTTAGAGTGTGTACTTTTAATATAATAATAAAATTAAATTTTTAGGGATTTTTTGTTTTTTTCTTGTTTTTTCTTCTACATTGAGACCCCAGATATTTCTAGAGAGGTTTTTTACTTTCTCAACTAGCAGTACAGGGATTAGCCCAGCTCCACTCTGTAATGAAATCCTGTGTCCCTATGGTTCACTTGCCTGAACTTTTATGAGACAGCTCACAGACACACACCACTCATCTCTTCTGCTGCCAGAATTGTCAACAAGTTTCCCACCATCCCCCTGGGGTTCTGCTAACCACTCCCTGTATTCTGTGACAGTGTTAACCCCTCTAGTTGCTGCATGCTTTTGAAGAAACAGCAGTTAACACTACTTCTGCATGTCACATAATGCTTGTCAATTTTTTTCTGCTTCCAGCACATCAACTTTAGAATGGATTGCTAGTCTAGTATATAATAATTCTTCACAGGTGCCTAGATGATGATCAATATTATTTACAGTACTTCATCTGGAAGTAGTTTTAATGCTATGACTGGTGTCATGGTTTGGCTGGCTCGGTTATTATAGGGTTAATTCCTGTATGTTCTCTTTTGTGTACTCCAATTTTGGTCAAGTGCTCCAAAACAAAGCCAAGATGTCATGTCTACCTGTAAAAGAAGTCAACTGTGTTTGTTGGAGATAGTAATATTGGACTTTGTTTTTTAGACTGATGTAAGGGGTATCTTTCTAGACGTATAGAGTATCTATCCATAGCCACTGTGTTCTTTGAGATGATATTCATGCCTGAGACTTCACCATAACCAGATTATACATTGTCCCTATTTTAACTTCTATTAGTCACTCTATTAGAATTAAACTCAGTCTATACCATAGGAAAAATTAAAAGAAAAATAGTGTTTTACAATTATGTTAACTATTTGCTTCAGCTTTCGAACATACACAAGACAATATTTGTAAGGGAAACAGAATTCATGACCATTTCACTTGGAGGGACAGCTGGGAACCTTGGCATGCACCAATGGCTTACTGGAACGCTGCCATTCCACCAAGTGAGGCACTGTCTCCCAGGGCAATATAATATGAAAATTGTGAAGAAATAATTTTAGTGCACCTGTTACTGCAAAATGAATAGACTGCAACTTCAATTATTTTTTTGGGTGGTTTTCACTAATTTCCTTTAAATTGTCATTTCTTTCAAGCTGTTTTCTCTACATATCTTTGTGTTTTACATGTATAAAATGTTATTATTATTATATTTATGTTGTTACTATTATCATCATCAATTATCATATATTATTTGTTATTGTTATTCATATACCACATTTTTTGGACTATAAAATACACTTTTATTACTCCAAAATTTTGAAGGAAAGTGGGGGATGCGTCTTATAGTCCGGATGTACATTATACATATACAGTATATAAATATATATATAAATATATATATACTGTCTATATAGGGTGGGCCATTTATATGGATACATATAAATAAAATGGGAATGGTTGGTGATATCAACTTCCTGTTTGTGGCACATTAGTATATGGGAGGTGGAAAACTTTTCAAGATGGGTGGCCATTTTGAAGTCAGCCATTTTGGATCCAACTTTTTTTTCCAATGGAAAGAGGGTCAGGTGACACATCAAACTTATTGAGAATTTCATAAGAAAACAATGGTGTGCTGGTTTTAACATAAATTTATTCTTTCATGAGTTATTTACAAGTTTCTCTTAGTTTACATCCATTGACGTCAGTTGTTTCACACGCTGATTGGTGGAGGAAGTGGCCGGAGCCCCCTCCTTCACCAATGCTGACTGCAGGAGACAGCGAGTCAGCGGGCAGGCACGGTGCGTCCCGCGGACCTCAGGTTTCCTGTCCCATGACTGTCTCGGGCCGCACTTGAATTTTCCAATTAACTTCTACCAAACCAACAGCTTAAACAGTGAAATCGAACTGTTTGCATTTGTTTGGTAATTAATACTGGGGGAGAATTAGATTAATATCAGGTCATCCCCACTTACATACAAATCATCATGTAGCACTTGTAAGTGGTAATACCTGATGAAGAAAGACATTAATTCTAAAACCCATGGGATCGCTTTGCAACTTGTTTTTTACAGGGAGATCCCGATGTTACATTTGCTGAAGGTGGCAGTGCCTTTTTTCCTGAAGTATTTGTATCAGCGCTACCGGCTGGAACACTGAAAACACTGTGCTACGAACTTCAGACCTATCCCATCTATCCCAGACTCTACAGCATTCTATGATGCAGCATTCTCCTACCTCAGATCTTCATGGACCTCTCATTTTACCTAAAATAGAAGAATACCCCCATCCTGGTGGTTTGATACATAGCCTCCACGTGTTTCATCCCATCTACAAAGGTAGGAACAGTGTCAACTGTGACTTCCATTTATATGATCCTCTCCTTTTCGACACACTATGTTCATATTGCATTGGTTGAATAGTGCTATATTACGCATATATCTGCTTCTTGTCTAAATGTTGTTGAGCAAACTTTAACATGCTTGAACATGCTTTTTGTTCTGTAATTGAGTCTTGCCTGGTGAGTGGGCATACAGGCTATGGAGGTTGAGTGCATTACTTTTCTTTGAAACAATTGTACCTGTTTATTCCAGGTCTTTCTGTTGCTCTCCTCATGTGTTCCTTTGCTCTTGGACAACTCTTCTGATAATTCTTTTCACTCCTCTGAAATATTTGGGGAGCACCTGGTTATGGCTAGCTTATGGTGAAATTATGTTCTTTCCACTTCCCAACAGTGCTCACTGGAACTGTCAGTAGTTAAAAATTCTTCTGTAACCAGAACCATCAGTATGTTTTACAACAATAAGGTTGCAAAGGTCTTGAGACAGCTCACTGGTTTTACCCCTTATAAGATGTTTCTTGTGTGGCACAGTGGTAATGAGTCACTACTTAATAGGCCAACAGTTGAACCAGCTAATATTATTTTTCAATAAGTGGCAGGATTGCTTTTTAATTACTGATAGATTTCAACTGATGTCTTGACTTTTATGGCTTTTTGCACCTCTTTCTTTACATGTTCAATACTTTTTCCCTTTGTCATTTCTCATTAATTACCGTATATACCCATGTATAAGCCGAGATTTTCAGCCCATTTTTTAGGGCTGAAAGTCCCCCTCTCGGCTTATACGCGGGTCATATGCAGGGGAGGGGGAGCGGGGGTGTCGGATCATACTCACCCCTCCAACGGCGCGATCTCTGCAGCCCCCCTGCTTCTCCCACGATCTCTGGCTCCTTCCTGCAGCGGTCACATGGCACCGCTCATTAAAGTCATGAATATGCACATATTCATGACTTTAATGAGCGGTACCACGTGACCGCTGCAGGACTGAAGCGCTGCGGAGAGCGCCGGGAGAAGAGGAAGAAGCTGCAGGGACGCGCCGGTGGAGGGGTGAGTATAGCGATATTTACCTGTCCCTCGGTCCACCGCTGTGCTGCGTCCTCGTCTGACTCCTCTGGCTCTTATGATCAGGCAGAGGGCGCATGACGTCGTTAGTGCGCGCCCCGCCCCCTGCCAGATCATTCACAGCCAGAGGAGTCTGACGATGACGCAGCGGTGCAGAGAGGACAGGTAAATATCTCAGGTGCCGGGGTCCTGAGCGAGCGGTGACACCGGCACCTGTCCCCCATAGCACGCCGGTGTCACCGCCTGCTCAGGACACCGGCTCCTGGCCCCCAGCGACGAGAGGTGAGTATGTCATTTTTTTTGCAGCAGCAGCAGCATATGAGGCCTATACTATGGGGCATATGGGGCATAAGTGTGCAGCATATGGGGGCATAATCTGGAGCATATGGGGCATAAACTGTGGAACATATGGGGCATAATCTGGAGCATATGGGGGCATAATTGTGGAACATATGGGAGCATAATCTGGGGCTATGCTTAATGCTATTAATAGGGGCATAATCTGTGGATCATACGGGGGCATAATCTGTGGAGCATATGGGGGCATAATCTGGAGCATATGGAGGCATAATCTGTGGAGCATATTGGGCATAATCTGTGCAGCATATGGGGGCATAATCATTTTTCACCCTAGGCTTATACGCGAGTCAATAAGTTTTCCCAGTTTTTTTGTGGCAAAATTAGGGGGGTCGGCTTATACACGGGTCAGCTTATACATGAGTATATACGGTACACATAATTTAATTTATCAACATCTATGGTTTGATTTCTTTGCCTGTGTGGATTGGAAGTTGTTACCAACATCTGGTGATAATTTTATGTCAATATCACCTTTAGTTAAGAAAAGAGAGTGCCATAGGGCGATAAAAGTGATATTTTGGGTGACAATACACGGTTGGTGCACTCACCTTTACTCTTGCAGAATGTGAAAGGAATGTGAAAGGAACGCTGCAGACTCCCGTAGATGCCATTGTCACAGAGAAGGAAGAAAAGGGCCCTGATTAAGTGGCAGATTTGTCACGGAATGCGTCGGCACAATAAAGTTTTCAAGAATATTTCTGTCCTTGTGTGGTCAGTGCGGATACATTGGAAAACTCGGTCTTTTTCTTAATACTCTGTGACAATATCACCTTAGAAATATATTTACTTAGAAAATTGGTGACTTGTTCAAAACTTATTTCACTTTCTGTACAGCACAAATAGCTTCTGCCAAGCAAAGAGGAAAGGTAATAAAGGATACATAGGATACATGTGAAGGTAGGGATCCTTCTATTACAGATTCTGCTTAGGGCCAAAGAGAAATGCTTTTGTCACCTGTTCATAACTCGTGTTTATGGCATATAAACAGATTAAACTTGTGCTCTGCATACTTGGGCTCTAAAACTGTAATGTAGTTACAACTTCAATCATAATCTACAAGCCTAAGGTTCAAGGCTGGGTTCACATTGCGTTTCGGGCAATGCGCTGACGGCATCCGTCACATAGCGGCACTAACGCAATGTAACTGATGCATTAACGCCGCCATTGTCCGCAATAGCAGTAGCGCATCATAACGCATGCCGAAATCGGCATGCGTTAGTGATGTGCGGTCATTCTGTGACGGACCCTCGGACGCGATCTGCAGCGTTCGGGGGTCCGTCACTGCTAGCTCAGATGGAGACGCTGCGCTAGCGTGATCGCATAACGCGATCACAAAATGACAGTAGCGTTAACGCAGTCCGTCAACGCTATGCGTTGAACGGACTGCATTAACGCTATGTGAACCTAGCCTAACGCTGGTAGTGGCAAAATGTACTGATGTAGTTTATCTACAAAAAGTATGATTGCTTCATTATATTTAATAAAGTCTTTAATGGATCCATTTTTCCAGTAGCTTTAAGTTCCTCTAGGCTATGTGTTTTCTTTGCGAACTTTACACAGATAACTTAGAATCTAATGATGAGTCTATCATTAACTATAGTCCTCCAAACTACCTGACTTGTTACCTCTTCAGTTCTAGAATGTGACGTTAATGTGTCATGCAGAAGGTAAGTGCGCCCTTACTCATTGCGTGCACCACTTTGTTCCTCCCAGTGTTTGAGTTTCTTCATGCAATATCTCCAGCTCTGCTATATTTCTGCTATAGGGAGGTGCGGCAGGACCTTACAGGAACTTGTAGATACTGGGTCCTGCAGTGATTAGCTTCTCTGGCCTATCCCTTGCCAGCAGGTGGTATATTGGACATCTCCTTCCTCCATACCTTGCTTGAACTTAGCTTCTGTTGCAAGTAGTAACTTCTGATCTGGTAAGGTGTTATTTTGCTCTGTTTATCATGTTATCAACCCGGCTTGTCTTCCAATTCTGTCTTATCTCTCCACTCCTGAGCCTGGCTATGTACCTCTAACCTGTGCAGCCTGCCCTGACCTCGGCCCATTTGACTACATTTCTGTCTTTGCCTTCCTGTGCTCCGCATTCCTGCCTTGACCCGTACATCAGCTGCTGCAAGTTTGGGGACTGCCTTCGAGTGGCACCTGGTTACTACCTTCAACCCAAGCCTATCCTCACTATCCAGGGTGAGCACACCAGTGGCGCAGTGAGTCCACACCCACGGCGTAAGATACAACATATGTAATTATAGTTTCAAAAGAAGCAATTCTGATATTAGCAAAAAAATCACAATGAGAATTTCATGGCCAATTAAACATAACTTCACTATTTATTTTTTGTCACTGAAGCAATCATCTAACAAAATTGTATTTTTAAGTATTGGAATGATGGAAAAAAGTCAAATTGGTCAAAAACTGAAGGCGCAGCATAAAAGATTATGAAAATATTACCACTAGGCTCCCTAAATTACAATAAAATACATTTTCTTTATGATCTATGATCACAGCCTATGAAGCAATCAGCTCTTGTATGCCCCTAGTGGTGGCTTCAAGTAGTAAAATTTATATCACTTATCTATGTCTATGAGGGGGATATGAAGCTCTGTATGAAAAAAATATAAACTGCCATATTGTACCATGATATCAGTGAACTCTAAATGTTTAATTTAAAAATTACTTTATGGACATTCATTCAGTTAAATAAAATCTCAATTTTTCATTATTTTTTGATACCATGCTACTTGTGACTTTGGTAATGTGTGGCCCAGCTGCGCTTGGTACACATGTTCCCTGGAGTATGCACAGAAAGGTAATTACGAAAACCTGATATTCATTCACACTCACACTTCCCTATAGTTCCACCAGAGGGAGCCCCTTACATTCATGTATATAGGGTGTAGGTGTGGAGAAACGCAGCAGTAGGCATTCTAGCCAGACAGTCATCCTAGTTGTTGGTTGTACCTCAGACAGATCAGATCTCCTCAGAACACCAGAGAGAGAGGATTCCTGTCAGTTAGCCATTAAAAGGTATCAACCACTGAGGACTCTCAAGTCTAAATATTTTTTCTGTCAGAGCTTAGTGATTCCAGAAAGGCTTTTCTAGTCAGAGCTTGGTCTGAGCTGTGCGAGTTCAGATGTGTGGTGATTCCTGTCAGATGAGACAGAGGAAAGAAGGCAAACTGTTATCTCAGAACAGTCTGACTGTAAGTTCCCAATGAATGTGGAAAGTGACTCTCGGAGCGAGCGTGAATTCAGTCTGACGGAAGGTCCTGAGAGCTGCTCTGGACAGAGTCTATGAAGGAAAAGAAGGAAGGGGACTACAGTTATCATAACATCGAGTCGACTGAGAAACGTCAGTGAGCTGTGGAAGGAAGGAAGCTGACGACTACACCTACTGTTACCCGTGCTTATGTTAAGGGTGTGAGTAGGGCGACGGGCGAGTGGTGACAAAGGGAAAGAGTGACCAGGTGATATAGCAACGTTAGCTGCCTCCACTCTGCACAACGGACACCGGGTCCAAAGCTTGCTAGAACCTTCACGGCTAGTGGGAGAAAACCGGAATCCCTGCTGGACTTCAAGTCGCAGAGGGGCCCTATTGTGCTGATACGTAACCGGGGTCAGGGAGAACAGGAGTCGGGCCTGATCAGCCATAGACTTAGTTCTTGCCAAAAGAAGGCTCCACCACAATGTCGGCCGGGCGTAGCTGTTTTACACAGAGTTGAACTTAGCTTTATGCAGGTTGGAAACTCACACATAAAGAAGTAAGGAGGCCTTAAACCTACTCAGTGATTACCTGGATGTGCATCCTCACCCTGAGCAGCTTCCCGGGACATACCTGCAAATACCACCAGTAAAGGTATGGAAAGAGACTGATTTGTGTGTGTCTGCCTTATTGCCTGCACCCTGCACCGCCATTTACCCTGAGGGATCCAGTCTCGCCTGTGGGGGACTTAACATCTTGCTGCCCAATAACAACCCCTCAGAGGATTCACCCTGCAGCGCTGGTCACCCTGATCAGAAACCACAGGTGGCGTCACGAACAATTACTACAATCCCCTGTAAATATTATCCCCCTTTGAATGAGCGCCCAGGGCAACGGACCGAGCTGCAGCTACCCGTGACCTATTCCCATTGAAGTTAACGGGTCGGTGCCGAGTACCCCATAAGCCCTGGTACGTGAGCGGCTCATTTTTGGTGTCACGAACAGGATACGAAGCTTACTAAATGTGAGTCCTGTGTGCCTAAAGTGGACTGTTTTGTGCAAAAAGACTGTGTGCAGTTTTTGTGATTTTTGGCGCCATTTTCCGCCATTTTGCCGCCATATTCGCGCCCTGAGGCGCTGGTGAAGAAGGTGGGCGTGCCTTCGTGGGCGTAACCCCTGTGGGCGAAAGCTATGGGCGCCCTGTCTAAATGCTATTATAATGTCCGAGCCTGCCCTACTGCAAGAGAGATCCGCTTCCTCTTCATCCTCTATGCCAAGAAGAGAAAGCGAAAGTCCCGTCTCCACGGAAGAGACCAGATTGTTCCAGATGGGAAACACAGTCTGGCCTGGAGTGAGATGGCGGAAGGACAGGAGACGCTGTGTGGAGGAATGGCGTTGCGCAGACCCCGTTCCCCTGAAGAGCTACTGCCTGTGCCTGAACCATCCCCAGGTCGGGAGACCGATCAAAGAATTCAGAAAGGGAGGAGGTGGATGCGGTGCTAAGGGACATGGCCCGGCACCGTGAAGAGATGGAGGCGATGGAGAAAAGCTGGGTGCCCTGAAACAGCGGCTGCTGTGGGACGCGACGCTTTCCCCCCTGGATGCACCACCGTTACCTGCGCCACCACTGCCAGTGGCTGATGAAAAACCGGAGACCGGCCCCAAAAGTGCTGATCCTGACTCCGCCGGGGACGAGGCGGGAGGGAAGGAGGCTGAGGAGGCCCTGCCCGGACCCAATGCCAGCCAGGCGCAGCGGAATGCAGTCCCCCGGTAGGGACGACAGAAGAGACCCAGCCGTCCGTGATGGAGATCGATTGGGAGGAGATGGAGTACCTGGACGACACGGAATACGCCGCCCAGATGGAGAATGAGTGGCGATGCCATGAGCATGAGCAGCGGCAGCAGCAGGAGCAGAGAGAGGCGCAGCAGCTTCGCCAGAGGTACCGGGAAAAGGATCTCGCTGACAAGGACAACGTCAGGCGAGACAAAGGTACGCTCCGGGAACCGCGGCACCAGGGGGCTATTAGAGACTTCAAACTCCGGGAGGCTGGGGGTTCATCCATGAACCAGGCCTGTACCAGGAGGTATTTGTCAACCGCAGGGATGTGGAGTCTCACCTGCCAGAGGGACACCCGGGAAGGGATCTAATTATTGGGGATGTAGTCACCTACACGCGGCATTGGGGTCTTAAGGGGTGGTATGCCCTGAATGTCTCCCGTGTCAGCGACCCCGTCCCTGAAGCCGGCAATGTACCCCGTGTCTCAGCGTCCCAAGTCACAACCCCATTAGCGCCAGGCCGCGCACCTGCATCCTACTCTGCATTGCAACAGCCTTGTGCGTATCCAACTAAGTCACTGCGCGCACCTGCTTCCTGCCCAGCATCCTATTCTGCAACGCAGCAGGCTAGTGCATCCCCAATTAAGCCACTGCGCACAACTGCGTCCCAATTGGAAACGCTGCAGAGCACAGCGACCCCTATTGAGCCAAACCTGTACTTGGAAGAGGCACCTGTAAGGCCTCCAGCTAAACGCAAAATTGAAACAAGGACTGTGGCTACCCAGACACAGGTGGTAGGACATGATCTGCTAGTGATGCGTTCCAGAGCGCACCGCATACTTCCAGCCCCAGGTATGGAAGAAGCAATCGCAATTTACAAAGAAGAACAGTAGGACCCAGACAGGGTTTGCTGCAACTGTAAAAAGTTATGAAGATTTGCACTTTATTGAATGTTGATAATATGTGATGATGATGCATAATTTGAAATAGTATACCCCAGTTGGATAATGTGAAGTAATATGTGAATGTGAAATGTTCTTATGCGAAGGACTGCGTGCTGAGGACTCTTGCAGCACAGAACTTTAGTTGTAAATAGTTAGCACTTCGGTGCCCCATCTTGGTTTTACGTAAAGCCATATCTACCTCTGAAGAAAAACCCGTAAGGTGTGGCCTTGAGTGAGGTTTGCAGCAGAGAAGTCCTGCAGCCCACCCAGGACCACCGTGGGAGGTTTGGTACGGGTCCTCCACAAGAATCTTGTAATTATTTGCACTGTCAAAGTATTTTGATATTTTTCTATTTGCAATTTGTACACAATGTAACGTTAAAGTGTCCTTACCTCCCGCAAGGGATGAGTTAGGTTTGTTGTTATTATAAAAATTGTTTTTCTTTTTCAGCCCGGGAGTGCTGACGATAACTAGGGGGGGATGTGTGGCCCAGCTGCGCTTGGTACACATGTTCCCTGGAGTATGCACAGAAAGGTAATTACGAAAACCTGATATTCATTCACACTCACACTTCCCTATAGTTCCACCAGAGGGAGCCCCTTACATTCATGTATATAGGGGTGTGGAGAAACGCAGCAGTAGGCATTCTAGCCAGACAGTCATCCTAGTTGTTGGTTGTACCTCAGACAGATCAGATCTCCTCAGAACACCAGAGAGAGAGGATTCCTGTCAGTTAGCCATTAAAAGGTATCAACCACTGAGGACTCTCAAGTCTAAATATTTTTCTGTCAGAGCTTAGTGATTCCAGAAAGGCTTTTCTAGTCAGAGCTTTGTCTGAGCTGTGCGAGTTCAGATGTGTGGTGATTCCTGTCAGATGAGACAGAGGAAAGAAGGCAAACTGTTATCTCAGAACAGTCTGACTGTTAGTTCCCAATGAATGTGGAAAGTGACTCTCGGAGCAGCGTGAATTCAGTCTGACGGAAGGTCCTGAGAGCTGCTCTGGACAGAGTCTATGAAGGAAAAGAAGGAAGGGGACTACAGTTATCATAACATCGAGTCGACTGAGAAACGGTCAGTGAGCTGTGGAAGGAAGGAAGCTGACGACTACACCTACTGTTACCCGTGCTTATTTTAAGGGTGTGAGTAGGGCGACGGGCGAGTGGTGACAAAGGAAAAAAGTGACCGAGGTGATATAGCAACGTTAGCTGCCTCCACTCTGCACAACGGACACCGGGTCCGAAGCTTGCTAGAACCTTCACGGCTAGTGGGAGAAAACCGGAATCCCTGCTGGACTTCAAGTCACAGAGGGGCCCTATTGTGCTGATACGTAACCGGGGTCAGGGAGAACAGGAGTCGGGCCTGATCAGCCATAGACTTAGTTCTTGCCCAAAAGAAGGCTCCACCACAATGTCGGCCGGGCGTAGCTGTTTTACACAGAGTTGAACTTAGCTTTATGCAGGTTGGAAACTCACACATAAAGAAGTAAGGAGGCCTTAAACCTACTCAGTGATTACCTGGATGTGCATTCTCCACCCTGAGCAGCTTCCCGGGACATACCTGCAAATACCACCAGTAAAGGTATGGAAAGAGACTGATTTGTGTGTGTCTGCCTTATTGCCTGCACCCTGCACCGCCATTTACCCTGAGGGATCCAGTCTCGCCTGTGGGGGACTTAACATCTTGCTGCCCAATAACAACCCCTCAGAGGATTCACCCTGCAGCGCTGGTCACCCTGATCAGAAACCACAGGTGGCGTCACGAACAATTACTACAATCCCCTGTAAATATTAACCCCCTTTGAATGAGCGCCCAGGGCAACGGACCGAGCTGCGCTACCCGTGACCTATTCCTCATTGAAGTTAACGGGCTCGGTGCCGAGTACCCCATAAGCCCTGGTATGTGAGCGGCTCAGTAACATGGATATATATACTGTATATATAAACCTATTTTATGTATACACAATATTCTGTTAGTTATTTTTTTAACCAGTTCAAGCCTGGGCCATTTCCATTTTATTGTATGTGGTTTAAAGAGCTCAAAAAAATTTCTTATTAGCATATTCAAGTCATTTTTGGCAAATATTTTTCTGTTTCCCAGGGCTTATTTTTATGCCTTTCTCATATTTGTTTTTTTTTAACTGATATTGTGAAAAATGTAAAGCAAAAGAAAATATTCAGATGTTCATCAAACGTCTCAGTTCTTCCCACCCCATCTGTCCAGGGAATGAGTCATACGTTGAATGGACCGGCTTACTTCACCCCACTTGATGGGCGTCAGACCTTCTTAATTTATCCACTTGTTGGGTCAGTCCCTGGATTGTGGCCCTCATTTCAACCAAGGAGTCGGATTGCTGATTTTCAGCCTGTACCCCCTGTCCTCTGTGGCCATACATCCGCACGGTGTTGGAGCCCATATCATCCTAACCTTCACAGCCAAAGTATCTGCGGCAACCTGGGCAAACTGAAGTGTCTCATTCGCTCGTATCTGAACCTGAAATGTCCATCTCAGCGATGATTCCTTCAGTCTCTGAACAAACTGTTCTTTCAGGATGGTGTCAGGATAAGTGAAAATAGAGGCTCCAGCCTTGAATCTAAAGCTTTTATATGCTAGGAGATGCTTTTGCCTTCTTGCCGACGCCAATTAAAGAAGTACATCCAGACACTAGCAGCAGCTATTTGGCCACAATGTCTTCTGGAGTTTTTCATGTTGACTCGGGATGCCACGTCACCGTTTCCCGGGCTTCTCCCTCTAGTGTGTGCAGCATGACGTCAAAGTGCAGCTCCTCAGCTTGATTGTACAGTCTGTATATACTTTGCATTCGACTGACACGTTCTTTTACTGGCATGTTATAGCCGTAAAAATTTTGCACATTGTCTCAGTATATACACCATAGCTTGAGACTAGTCGCAAGGCTTGAGAGAGCCCCAAATGAAACATGGACGAGGGACGGCCAAAGGATGAGGGGTACAGCAGCAATCAGCAGGCATGCACAAAGATTAGATAATATTATATGAATATTTACTATAAAATAAAAAAGGAAAGGATAGTAAATTCACAGTGTATAAGTAACAAATACAATGGCAACGGTTACTCTCAATAACACCGACTAAGAGTATACGCAGGCACACTTAAACAGAATTAGGAGTTACATGCGAGCAAAATACAATACGATTAACCCTTTCAATGCATCAATCAATAAAACAACAGTGTTGTGCCAGTACTTTAGTAATGGCCCACTCAGAGCAGTTTTCAAAGTGTCTCTTACAGAATAGGCCTTTTCTCCTAACTGGAACTCTATAAGGCTGTTATATATTTGCATATATATTCAGATGTAAGATGGTATCGGTACGTCCTGAAACTGTAATAGTAGAGTCCTTTCTGGACTGAGTCCCGAATAATCAGAAATGCCATCTTGAAGCTCTTAGGGAATGCCGATCTCTCCTATGCAGGGCCTTCCTAAGTAATTAGAGATGAGGCCTCACAAGACCTAGCCTAAGATGCTGTGTACTAGGTTGTCCTCACTGAGTCAGCTCATATCAAGCAGAAAAATACATTCTGGAGTCACAACAACAGATCCAGAGCCCTATCCAGACTTTCACCAAGGATCCGCAGATTCAATAGCACTTGGTCTTTCCTTCCGCTCTTCCCTACTGCCCACCAACTGCCTAAACCCCCCCAAGTGTCAACTCCAGCCTCTCTCCACTGCTCTCTACTGGCCAGGTCATATATCACATCACAAATCTCCAACAACACAGTAAACATTCCACCCCACCAACATTTTGATGTCTCCGCAAAAACTGCACCAACTGAGATCTGACCCCACTCAAAGTTGTTTTGGAGGTACCCTTGTAGAGGGGTACCTGCTATGGGACGCTCCAACCGATGCAAGCAAGCAGGGTCCATGAACTCTATAGGGCCCTTAACTTCTCTCTCCCTCTGCAGTTGCAGCTCTGGTACAAGTACCTGAGCTGTTTTATCTAATAAGCTTGGCGTGACCGGTACAATTCACCATTACAGTAAGGGTCTGTTGTTCTTGCTGATTTTGTCTATAGGGGTTGATGGAACGACAGGGCAAAGCATGTTCTGATGATGTCAGTGTATCTGACTGGATCCATCTTCTTGCTTCACATCATATACTGGTCCATTCAGAATTACTTCCTTCAACAATATTTAGGGTTTTGACTCCCAGTGAACATCCAACTTTCCTATGGTAATCTTTCCATAGACCAGTACTCTGTCCCCAGGTGTGATCGGGAACTCACTGATTATGGTGGATAGACGATACATAAAATATAACCTTTATTTATACTAAGATAAAAATATTGTGACCACCATAGACATGTGCAATCAATTACACTCAAAATAATACATAAAACACTAGTCCAAAATCAACCAAGATGGTATTTCACCTTTGTGAAAACCAACTATAAATAGAGTGGGACTGAATATAATTTCTATCTTAGTCCTCCTTTTAAACTAAAGGGTTAATAATAATAAGCTGTAAATCTCACTGAGTTCATAAAGAGCACCTTCAGTGAGCTTTTATTACACTATTAGCCCATGAATATGTCAAAGCACCAGACTTCATTGCTCACTGTTGTTTAGGATATGCAATTAAAGTACTTTTGTGGGATAAGGTGCTGACTGCTGACTAGTGTCACTAAACAAAACACATGATAAGAAGGCTCATTCAATGAAAGGAAACTATATACAGATTGATCCCATTCATTATTGTCAGTAGTTTCATTCCTGCTGTGCAGTTGATCTCCCTATTGTTGCCACTCAACAGGGCATTGTATGCACAGCTAATAGTTTGTTTATGTTCCAGTAGGATTAGTAAGGGAGGTGTGGGAAAGCCCCATATCTCCTGCTCCACAAGTAAACAGCCCTGTGTCCCCTGACTAATATGCATTAACTGATACTAAGCTAAGGACATCAACTAAAGGGCACTGTCACCACCTTAGGTGATTCGCAACCTAGCGATACACCGTACAAGCGACCACTGGCCGCTGGGCGCGAGGAATCGCTAGGTGCGATCGCTATGTGATCGCTAGTTATGAATTCCAAACACGTCAACTTCATCAAGCGATCACGAAAGTAACGACCTCTGCGGGTCGTGTGGGAAAAACTCTAGATACCCCACTGGCGCCACTGGGTTAAAGTGTTCATAAAGGGTGTCACACTCAGCGATTCAGGCTACCAGCAGGACACCAATGACCAAAAAACGGCTCAGAACGTTCATAAGCGATCAGCGACATCTCAGCAGGGGCCACATCGCTGCTACATGTCACACACAGCTAAGTCGCTAACGAGATCGCTACTGTGTCATAAAATCGGTGACGCGTTAGCGATCTCGTTTAGTGTGACAGTACCTTAACAAACAGATCCTGTCAGGCTCTGATGTGTAGCCCAGACACTACCACATCACCTCAACTCGTTTCGTCCAGCATTTATCTACTGGACACATCAGGAGGCTTATTATTATGTCATGGAATATGGAACAAACTTTAGCAGGCTATGATATGAGCCACCAGGTGTGATTAGTTCAGTTTGGACTGAACCACGGTTTCAAACTAACTGATTTTGTTGCTTGTCTCCTACCAACTGGTGAATAGTTGTCAGTAGAGTTGAGCGAAACAGGTCGGTCAGATTCAAAAGTTGCTGACTTTCGCCAAAGTCGGGTTTCACCGAGCGAAACCCGACCATAGCGTGAGGTCGGCCATGCGGTCGTCGACCCGAGGGCCAAAGTCGGTTTTCCCATAATGCTTGCAGGCACCTCTTCTCAGCCAATGAACAAGGATGTACACTCTGGGCAACGAGATGACATGGGCAGCGGCCACCACCATCTTAGAGAAGGACATTGCAGTGATTGGCTTGCTTTGTGTGGCGTCACAGTGTCTATAAAAGCCCTGATCGCCGACCGCCATTTTACTTCTGCCGATCTTAGCATAGGGAAGGTTGCTGACGCTGTTTATCAGTAGGGAGAGAGTTAGGGCAGGAAAGAATAAGTTTTTCTGTGCTTGTGCTGATAGCAATTGTGCTGTACAGTTAGTGTGCAGTGACAGGGGAGGATTTAGTTGTGTGCAGAAGCGCTGGTTATAAGACTGCCTGCTAGTGACAGGGGAGGAATTTCTTGTGTGCAGCAGCAGAGCTGGTTATTATGCTGCCTGGTACTGTATTGCTGTGTGTACACTGCTGTGCAGACTGCTTTTTACACAGCACTAATACTTTTACTCTTTTTTTCTGCAGTTACCGAAAGTTAATTTGTTCCCACACTGTATAGAGCTGTACGCTCCTCACACACTACTGTGTACTGGCTGGTATTACGGACAAATACATGCTCACTATCTGTGTATGACTCTGGAAATATATACGGAGATTTACAATTACCCCTTGACTGCATACAGCTGTACTCTTGTGATACAGTACCCTTTTTCTGCTTTTTATATTCTGGTCTAATCCACACTGAGCCTGTGAGTGTCTGTGTGTTACTCCGGAAATATATACTGAGATTTACTATTACGCCTAGACTGTATACAGCTGTATGCTTCTGATACATTAACCTTTTTCTGCTTTTTATATTCTGGTCTAATCCATACTGAGCCTGTGAGCGTCTGTGTGTTACTCCTGAAATACATACGGTGATTTACAATTACCCCTACACTGTATACGCCTGGTATCTTCTGATACATTACCCTTTTTCTGCTTTTTATATTCTGGTCTAACCCATACTGAGCCTGTGAGAGTCTGTGTCTGACTCCGAAAATATATACGGAGATTTACAATTATCCCTAGACTGTATACAGCTGTACGCTTCTGATACATTACCCTTTTTCTGCTTTTTATATTCTGGTCTAATCCATACTGAGCCTGTGAGCATCTGTGTGTTACTCCGAAAATATATACAGAGATTTAAAATTACCCCAACACTGTATACAGCTGTACGCTTCTGATACATTACCCTTTTTCTGCTTTTTAGATTCTGGTCTAATCCATACTGAGCCTGTGAGTGTCTGTGTATTACTCCGGAAACATATATGGAGATTTAAAATTACCCCAACACTGTATACAGCTGTACGCTTGTGATACAGTACCCTTTTTAGGTTTTTTATATTCTGGTTTAATCCATACTGAGCCTGTGAGTGTCTGTGTGTTACTCCGGAAATATATACGGAGATTTAAAATTACCCCAACACGGTATACAGCTGTATCTTGTGATACAGTACCCTTTTTCTGCTTTTTATATTTTGGTCTAATCCATACTGAGCCTGTGAGCGTCTGTGTCTGACTCCGGAAATACATACGGAGATTTACAATTATCCCTAGACTGTATACAGCTGTACGCTTGTGATACAGTACCCTTTTTCTGCTTTTTATATTCTGGTCTAATCCATACTGAGCCTGAGAGCGTCTGTGTGTGACTCCAAAAATATGTACGGAGATTTAAAATTTTCCCCTTCACCGTATAGAGCTGTACGCTTCTGATACAGTACCATATATCTGCTGGTATTTTGGGTACATTTTCACAAACATGAGGAAGTATGGTGGAAGAGGCCACGGACGTGGGTGGGGGGCAAGCTGGTACTGATGGTGGCGGTGGTACGTCTGCTGGTAGTGCCAAAAGCACAATAGCACCTAAGGCAGGAGGTGTTGAGCCTGCGCCATCGTCTGGCTCCAGAAGGCCTGGAAGGCTCCCTTTTCTGGGAGTAGGTAAACGCTTTTAAAGCCGGAGCATCAGGAGCAGGTTTTGGCTTAAATTACCGAAACAGCCTCCAGCTCTATCGCCTCCTCTTCTGAAGTTTCAAAAAATGCAAGCACTGAGTCGTCAGTGCAGGCTCCTGGTCAGGAACAACACCTTTCCTTGTGTCCTTCACCCCCACAAAAAGTGAAGGATGCGGCAGGCCACACTTCAGATCACTCCCTGGAGCTCTTTTCACATACCATTCCTGGGTTATCAAGTCAAATCCTGAATTCCCCAGTCCAAGATGAATCTGACATGAAGTGCACTGATTCACAGCTACTGCTATATTATTCTGCTGGTACATTCACCCAGAGCACTACATTTCCCTCGCAGTCTACTGAGCCAGAATCTGACCCTGATGAAACTCAGGTGCCCCTTCCTGCATACTATACCACCTTACACGGTGACACAGAGGAAGGTGCAGATGAAATTGAAGAGGAGGTGATGGATGACCCAGTTGTTGACCCGGATTGGCATCCATTTGGGAAGAGGGTGCTGCTGGCAATAGCTCAGAAGAGGAGAAGGATCCACATCAGGTATTGACATTGCAGCTGGGGTTATCTGCCATGCCCGTAGCTGTCCAAAAACGTATTAAAAAAACAAAGAGAGTTGCAGGACAGCTTGGCCAGACAGTCAAATTAGCACAGCGTGCAAGCCCTGAAAATTTATACCATAGTAGGAAGAGTGCAGTGTAGCACTTGTTTGACCAAAATCCTATTGATGAAGCAAAGGTTATCTGTAAGAAGTGCGGAAGGACCTTTAGCCGAGGGAAAAATCTCAGAAATTTGAATGCCAGTTGCATGCTGAGACATTTAATTACCATGCACTTGCAAGCGTGGACGGACTACAAAACCTCAGGTAGCACATGTGCACCTGCTCCAATTGAAGGTAGCCAGCAATGTTCCATCGCTTCCCCCAATGTAAGCCCACCGGTTATCCCACCACCAGCAAGAAATGTTGAGGTGTCGTCGCAAGGCCAAAGCAGTCAGGGAATCACAATGTTTTTGCAACAAAAGACTGAATCTAGGCCATCACCCCCACCACCACCATCACCAACCCCCTCTCATTCCGTCATGTCCACCGCTAGTTCCCCCATATGCAGCTCTCAAGTCCAGCTCACCCTACCAGACACTCTGAGTAGGACAAGAAAGTACTCATCCTCTCATCCGCGTACACTGGCTTTGAACGCCTACATAGCCAAAGTGATCTCATTAGAGATGATGCCCTTCCGTTTGGTTGAAAGTGCAGCGTTCTGAGAGCTCATGGCCTACGCTGTCCCACGCTATGACCTACCCAGTCGGCACTCCTTTTCTAGAAAAGCCATCCGTGCCCTCCACCTGCATGTGAAAGACCACATTGTCCATGCACTTAAATAATCAGTGAGTGGAAAGGTGCACCTCACAACAGATGCATAGGCCACTAGGCATGGCCAGGGCCGTTACGTGTCCATCACTGCGCACTGGGTTAATGTGGTGGATGCAGGCTCCATAGGGGACAGCGGTGGTGGGACAGTGCTGCCTAGCCCATGGTATAGGCAACAGTTGGCTGTAGGCGTTCGACCCTCCTCCTCGTCCTCCTCCAGAAGCGAAAGCTCGTCGACAGAGCGCAGTCGCACAAGCACTCCATCCGCAGCTGCCAGTGTTGCACACGAGGTGTCCTACTATCAAACAGCTAGTGGTAAGCATCAGCAGGCTGTTTTAAAGATGATGTCTTTGGGCGACAACAAACACACCGCGGAGGTACTGGCCAACTACTCGCAGCGAGAAACTGAGTCATGGCTGGGCAGTCTACATCTTGCACCAGGCAAGGTAGTCAGTGATAAAGGCCGTAATTTTGTGGCGGCCATAGCCCTGGCAAAACTCAGACACATTCCTTGCCTGGCTCACACCTTGAACCTGGAGGTGCAGTGCTTCCTAAATAATTATCCGGAGTTAACAGCCCTGCTCCATAAGGTGCGAAGACTGTGCTCGCACATCCGTCGCTCGTCCGTAGACTCCAGTCGTATGCAGAGGCTGCAGCGATCGCTCCACCTCCCAAAGCACCGCCTAATCATAGACGTTGCAACAAGGTGGAACTCCACCATGCACATGGTTGAGAGGCTGTGCAAACAGAGGCAGGCTGTAATGCATTTGTGGGAGGATACACGGGCAGGCAGTTTGAGGGCAGACTTCGAGTTGTCGGGTGTGCAGTGGTCAAAGCTGAAAGACCTCTGTAAAGTCCTTCAGTGTTTTTAAGGAATGCACATGAGTCGCCCGCCAGAGCCGTGGGGTACTCGGTACCGAGCCTGTTAACTTCTATAGGGGATATCACGGCGGCGACGACCCGGTCCGTGGCACTGGGCACTCACCAAAAAGGGAAATATATTTACAGGGGAGTGACAAGTTTGTCATA
The DNA here is from genome assembly GCA_033576555.1 of Oophaga sylvatica. Lineage (NCBI taxonomy): Eukaryota > Metazoa > Chordata > Amphibia > Anura > Dendrobatidae > Oophaga > Oophaga sylvatica. The sequence continues at coordinate 51,217,801 of JARQOD010000005.1, forward strand.
ATGTTCGTGAAGCCACCTGTGGTACCCGGCAGGGTGACCAGCACTGCAGTGCAGGTCCTCTGGAAGAGATGGTATTATGCAGCTAGTTGGTAAACCTCCCACAGGTGAGGTTGTATTCTTCCAGGGCAAGTAGATGTTATATTTGGGAATGATACTGATGAATGCAGCAGAGAGATGTGTGTCGCTGAAATAACTCCGGGAAACGGTCCAAGTGCAGTTTCAAGATTTTACTCACAGTCTGTTGCCAGCAAGACAGATGCCCGCCTGGTACTGTGTCCTCCGGGCGAGGGATCCATCAACCCCCAGGTAACTCGGTCGCACCTGCCCAGGACTCCCGTTCTGTGTGTGTCCTTTCCTGGCCGTCTCTCTTTCTCTGTGCTATTCCACTCCTCTCTCCCTAGCACCTCAACAAGCAGTCTTCCAATCGAGAAGCTGCGGACCCCGTTGGGTAACAGATTAATTCTGTGCGTCCTTGGCCCTATGTAGCTTCCTTCCTGGAGATGGTGCCGGTGGTTGGTAGCAATGACCCATAAAGTGATCACCGCCGTCGGCTTGCTAGCGGGGCCTGAAGGTTTCCCACTAGTCTAGGGGGCCCATTCCCTTATGGCCTGGCCCTTCCGATCCTGGAAAGGGCCACGGATGGAATATTCACTGTCCGTGCCCAAGGACCCCTTCGCTGACTTCTCTCTCCACTTAGGGACGAGCTCCTATCAGCTTGAGCTCTCCTCACAATCTTCTCACATGAAGTCCTGCTGCTCCTTACTTAACTTCTCTCCTCCTATTCAGCTACTGCTAACTCCACCCATCCATACACCCCTTGCTAACCAGCCTGGGATGAGACCATCCTCCCGTAGGGTTTGTCCATATGCCCAGCTGATATGGTGTGTGTTGGATGCAGGTGTTGTAGTCCTAGGGGTGCTCCCTCCTTACCTGGGAGTGGGGTGTCACACCACTGGATGAGGTGCAACACCTCTGTAGCGACTGAACCCTCAGGGGCGCCACACACACGGTTGGTAAGGCTACTTTCACACATCAGTTTTTTTGTGTCAATACGACGGATCCGGCGCTGATTTTGAAAAAACTGATGCAACTGATCAGTTTTCTTGCCGGATCCGACCTGACCTTTTCAACCCAGAAAAATACATTTTCAATGTGGAAAATGCAGGTACGCATGTCCGGACCGAGGAGAGAGAGAGAGAGAGAGAGACGGATTTCACAAAAGACTGGTCCGGTTCCATAGACTTGTATTATTTCCGGCCACCTGATGTGCCGATTCAGGCACTATCAGGCGGCTACGGAAAAAAAAAAAAACGTTGCAGTCAGCGTCTTGTACGGCTGCCGGAATATACATTTCCACCGGATCCAGCCAAAAACGGATGCAACGCAATGACATCAGGCGCGATACGGCGCTAATGAAAGTCAATGCCAAAAAAACGCATCCGGTACCGGATCCGTTTTTTTAAAAACACGCCGGATCGCGCCTGACGTAAAAAAACTGATGTGTGAAAGCAGCCTAAGCGTAGACGATGCCATCATAAGCATGAGCATCCCACTTATGCGTCTGCTCATGCAAACTTTGTCACACATTAAGGATCAGGCGTCTGCAATGGAGGAGGAAGAGGAGAAGGAGGAGGGAAGCCTTGATGACAGTCAGGCATTGTCTGCTCAGGGAACTGTCCTGGACGAGGTGGAGTAAGAAGAGGATGAGGAGGAGGATGAGGGGGATGATTATTTTGGGAAAGAGAAAATGTTGGCTTGCCAAGGTCAGGTACAGGGTTTGTGCATGACTGGAAGGATGTGGATTTGGCAGAAAGTGCTCCTCCACCCACCACTGGCAGTGCATCATTGATACCTGGAACATTGGCCCACATGTGTGATTATGTCTTGCGGATCCTAAAATGGGACCCCGCATTGCCAAAGTTATGAAGGATGACGACTACTGGTTGGCCAGCATCCTCGATCCACGCTCTAAATGCAAATTACAGAACATCATGCCACAAGAGAACCTAGAGCTAATATTGGAGAACAAACAAGCAACTCTGGTAAACCATTTGTTAGAAGCATTCCAGCACACAGCAGCGGTGCAGGTTCTACCACAAGCCGTACTGGGCCAAATGGAAGAGATGTTCGTGGTGCACACAGCCGAAGTGGCGTTGGAGACAGGGGTTTCATGACCATGTTGTGGACTGATTTCTCGAGTAACGCTCACATGACTGGTAATACTGAATAGATTGCAACAGACAGGAGACACAGTTGTCAACTATGGTTCAAAATTACCTATCCTCCCCTATGGATGTTCTCCCTCACAGTTCATTCCCCTTTGACTACTGTGCCTGTAAGCTGGACACCTGGCCTGAATTGGCACAGTATGCCTTACAGGAGCTCCCTTGCCCTGCTGGTAGTGTGCTATCAGAAAGAGTCTTCAGTGCATCTGGATCAATCCTGACAGAAAGAAGGACCCGGCTGTCGACCCAAAATGTTAGTGATCCCACATTCATTAAAATGAACCATGCCTGGTGTGAGGAACTCGGCCGGCCGCCACACGGTAGCCCGGGTATCACAGCTTCTGATACCACCGCCGCTACCAAATGTGACGGACGATCCCTTTCCTCCCACGTCACCAATGGGACGTAACTCCACAGGTACAGCTCTCCGGCGCCCCCCTTTGTCTCTCAGGTCAGTAAGAGAACTGCACCTAGAGCAAATGGCCGCCGGGGAAGGTGTCCTGCTACCCACTGGGTATTCTAAGATTCGTGATCAGAGTAAAAGCATCAGCCCAAGATTAATTTTATGGTTTAATTTGCCTTAAGGGCGCACTAGATAATTACAAAAATATACAGTAAAGCTATACAACGTAATTACAAGGGAATGGCAGTCAGAGTAAAAATACAACAATAATGTACAAGGCTAAAAGGTATAAGCTATGGATCAATATTACCGGGTATTATGGTCTTGGGAAGGCCTTGGCTCTGCCATTCCCAGGTACAGTTCTTCAGTTCCTGAATAGTCCCTTGGTCTTTCCTAGACCATCTTCTTGGCTTCTGTGTGAGAAAATGAATGAGACCAGCAGCCTGGTCATGGCTAGTTTTTTAGACCTGCTAGGCCCATCCCCATTGCTTTGAAGCACGCATATTAATTGGCCTGCAATTCATATGGAACAGGAAACAATGCCTGAGCTTGGGCTATTTACCATACGACTGAACATCTCATTCAGTCACTGGCCTAGACTAATTAGCATGTAAAGGCCTATTGATTCCTAGTGGACCTCAAAACCTGTCGTACTGGATATGCTAATAGGCAATGTGTAGCTAAAAGTCTGTGGCTGTGTGAACTGACAAAATGGAGGCTGGTACAGGCCCTATACAAAATGGCGACAACCTTTTCCTTACACCTCCCTGCTTTTGAGGGCGCTAGGGGGTATCACATTCCTGTGTTCCCCGTGCGCCCTACCGCACCCTCTCTTTGGCTACGGTGGCAGATCCACGAGGATTTCTGACTCTCTGTCCTCTGAAAGGTTGCACGCTGGTTGGGCATAAGCCTCCCGCTCGTGGTGGGCCTTCATCATGTTCACATGGAAGGCCTTCCTCCTTCCACGGGCATGGTCCAGGGTGACCAGGTAGGTGACGGCGTTGAGCTGCTCGTGCACGAGGTATGGACCCTCCCAGGCCGCCTGAAGCTTGTTTTGTGGTACGGGGACCAGTACCCACACCTTTTGACCCACCTGGTAGGTCCGCTCACAAGCATTCTGGTCGTACCATCGCTTCTGGTCAGCCTGAGCTTGGGCCATATTGTCATGCACCAGCCGTGTCAAGGCCATCATTCGGTCCCGGAAGCGCACGACATACTCAATGACCGACACTCCAGGGTGGCTAAATCCCCTTCCCATGCTTCCTTCACCAGAGCAAGGGGCCCCCGTACACGTCGCCCGTACAGGAGCTCAAAGGGGGAGAACCCCGTTGAGGCCTGTGGAACCTCCCGGTAGGCAAACAGCAGGTGTGGGAGATACCGCTCCCAGTCTCTCCCGTGGGAGTCGACCAACATCCTCAGCATCTGCTTTAAGGTGCCATTGAACCGCTCACACAAGCCATTGGTCTGTGGGTGATACGGGCTGGCCACCAGATGTTGCACCTGTACCTGCTTACAGAGAGACTCCATCAGCTGCGACATGAACTGGGTCCCTCGGTCGGTGAGCATTTCCTTGGGAAACCCCACTCTGGAGAAAATCTCCAGTAAGGCAGTGGCCACTTTGTCGGCCCGAATGGACGACAAAGCTACCGCCTCCGGGTACCGGGTGGCATAGTCCACTACCGTTAGTATGAAGCATTTCCCGGAGCGGCTGGGAGTGGACAGAGGTCCAATGAGATCCACAGCCACCCTCGAGAAAGGCTCTTCGATGATGGGCAGAGTTACCAGTGGGGCTTTGGGGCGCGGCCCCGCCTTCCCCACCCTCTGACAGGTGTCACATGAACGGCAGTAGGCTATCACCTCGGTCCTCATTCCAGGCCAGTAGAAATGCTGAGCTAGCCTGGCCCTGGTTTTAGTGATCCCTAAGTGTCCGGCCATTGGAATCTCGTGTGCGATCCGCAACAATTCCGCCCTGAACGGATGGGGCACCACTAACTGTCGGTCCCTGGGCCACGCCTCCGGTGAACCCTGCTGGACCGTTACCAGGTACAGCCGTCCCTGGTCCCAGACCACTCGCTCGCGGTCGGACTCCAGGGGAGGCTGTGCCGCCTGTTCCTTGAGAGTCTTCAGGCTAGGGTCAGCTTCCAACGCTGCCTGAAATCCCTGACTAGATATGGCAAGAATTGACGAAACTGCCCTGTCCTCTGTCAGTTCCCCGGGATCTGTCTCCTGGCTACTGTCTGACTCGGCAGCCACTTGGTCAGAGAGGGGGAAACCGTCGGACCTCCGCGAGGCTCCTTGGGCTTCAGCGCTCCCACTCCTGGTAACAGCGGCCACGACCGCTGAGACCACGGGTAGCGCCTGCTTTCCCTCCTCCTCTGACCAAGTCGCCGGGTCAGGCAGACTTCCCTGACTTCCTGACATCCCGGATGTGGGGAACTCCTGACCTGGGGTCCTACCTGGTGGCTCCTCTCCCGGGACACCCCCTCCCCCCATGGCCTGTTCCTCTTCCTGCAGGGACTCTAGACTCAGCAGGCTGGATTCACTTAGGGGCCCTACACTGCCCATAGCAGCCCCTCCCTCCACCTCTGAGCTCTCCCCTACAGCCTCCTCACCTGTCCTCACTGTGAGCCCTGTGTGTGTAGTGTCAGTGCATGGCTTACCATCAGGTTTCACTCCCTCCTCCACTGTTGGAGGCACATTCAATACATTAACATTAGCATTCACAGTAGAGTCATGACATTCTTGGGGAGCCGGACTTGGGGGTTCAGTGGCCACATACTGGGACACTAGCCGCCCCAAATCGGTCCCAAGCAACACATTTGCAGGAATATTCGGCGTTACTCCCACCTCCCGCATCCCCCTCCCGGCACCCCAATCCAAATACACCTTGGCAACGGGCAGCGCCGGTTCAACGCCTCCAATTCCGGAGACGGAAAGGGTTTTCCCAGGTACCAAGTCTTGAGGGGACACCACCTCAGGGCGTACCAGGGTTCGTTCAGCGCCTGTGTCCCGCAGTCCCATGACCGCTGAGCGGCCGATGGTGACGGGTTGGTAATTGTCTAGGGACCTCCCACCACCCCCTCCCACACACAAAACAGTGGACGGTTTCTGGGACAGGGATGGGGCCTTCTGGCGCTGGGGACATGCAGCCTTAAAGTGTCCTGGCTGATTGCAATTATGGCAACGTCTGGGGTCTGTTCCTGGCCTGGAGAGGGCAGCAGGGGGTACGCCCCTTGCACTCTGGGGGCTGGATATGGGGCTGGGGCAGGATTGGGCTTACCCCCTCTCCAGGTGCTGCTGGCAGGCTTCTTTGGCTCCGGCGCCCTGTTGTTGGCATAGTCGTCTGCCAGGGCAGCTGTAGCAGAAGCCCCCTTTGGTTTCCAGTCACGGAGGAACTGCTGGAGGTCCTCTGGGCAGTTCCACAAAAATTGCTCCACGACAAACAGTTCCTGGACCTCCTGGCGGGTAGTGAGCTCTAGACCCGAGGTCCAGTGCTCCGCAGCTCTCAACAGGGCCCGCATGTGGTCGGTCCAGGTGTCCTTTGAACCCCGCTGCAGGCTCCTGAACTTCCTGCGGTACGACTCCGGGGTGAGGTTGTAGTGCTGGATCAGGGCCCGCTTGATGCTGTTGTAGTCCTGCTCCTCCCCGGCAGGTAAGTCCCCCAAAACTTCCAGGGACTTACCCCTCAAACGGGGGGTCAGGTACCTTGCCCACTGATCCGGGGCCAGATGATGTTGGAGGCATGTCCTCTCAAAAGCCAGCAAAAAGGAATCCAGGTCTCCATCCTTTTCAAGCAAGGGAAAGTCCTCCGCCCGGACCTTGGGAGCCCTTGTCTCCAGTGGGCCTGGTGCATCCAGTGGGGGCCCGTGCTGAGCCATCTCCAGTCGGTGCCGGTGCTCCGCAGCTTCACGGCGTTCTGTATGCTCCCGCTCCGCTGCTCTCTCTGCCGCTGCTTGCTCCCGCTCCGCAGCTTCACGGCGTTCTGCTCGCTCACGCTCTGCTGCTTTCTCTGCCGCTGCTTGCTCACGCTCTGCTGCTTTCTCTGCCGCTGCTTGCTCACGCTCCGCTGCTGTCTCTGCCACCACCAGGAGTCTTTCATAGGCGGCGTCATTACCAGCCTCGAGCTGCGCCATAGCCGCTTGGAAGAGGGTCTCCGATCTGGACAGGCTGGGACGGGCAGGGGGTGGGCAGTCCACTGTGAGACTGAGCACGGGGGTCGGGCTCCTTGGGGAGCCCTGGCTGAGCTCCCCCTCGCCTCCATCGGTATCGAACTCATCATAGACCACAGCATTGGCCTCCCCCTTTGCCCTACTCCTGGTGCCTTCCGCCATCTTGGGAACCTTTGGTCACTGAAACACAGCTGCAACCCTGACCTTGCACACAACTTGTTATATTTACACTCTGACCGTCTAGTGCTGGGCTGACCTTAAGACCCCAGCAGTGAAAGTACTGCTGGTAGTCTCTAGTGTCTGGGAGTAGGGGTCCCACGCACACTATTACTCTGATCCCACCGCTGCCACCAATTTGTGAGGAACTCAGCCGGCCGCCACACGGTAGCCCGGGTATCACAGCTTCTGATCCCACCGCTGCCACCAATTTGTGAGGAACGATCCCTTTCCTCCCACGTCACCAATGGGACGTAACTCCACAGGTACAGCTCTCCGGCGCCCCCCTTTGTCTCTCAGGTCAGTAAGAGAACTGCACCTAGAGCAAATGGCCGCCGGGGAAGGTGTCCTGCTACCCACTGGGTATTCTAAGATTCGTGATCAGAGTAAAAGCATCAGCCCAAGATTAATTTTATGGTTTAATTTGCCTTAAGGGCGCACTAGATAATTACAAAAATATACAGTAAAGCTATACAACGTAATTACAAGGGAATGGCAGTCAGAGTAAAAATACAACAATAATGTACAAGGCTAAAAGGTATAAGCTATGGATCAATATTACCGGGTATTATGGTCTTGGGAAGGCCTTGGCTCTGCCATTCCCAGGTACAGTTCTTCAGTTCCTGAATAGTCCCTTGGTCTTTCCTAGACCATCTTCTTGGCTTCTGTGTGAGAAAATGAATGAGACCAGCAGCCTGGTCATGGCTAGTTTTTTAGACCTGCTAGGCCCATCCCCATTGCTTTGAAGCACGCATATTAATTGGCCTGCAATTCATATGGAACAGGAAACAATGCCTGAGCTTGGGCTATTTACCATACGACTGAACATCTCATTCAGTCACTGGCCTAGACTAATTAGCATGTAAAGGCCTATTGATTCCTAGTGGACCTCAAAACCTGTCGTACTGGATATGCTAATAGGCAATGTGTAGCTAAAAGTCTGTGGCTGTGTGAACTGACAAAATGGAGGCTGGTACAGGCCCTATACAAAATGGCGACAACCTTTTCCTTACACCTGGGTTTCAAAGGATTTTGTACTATCTTCCCCTGATGACATATAGGTTGCCAGCAAAATGGCTCGCTTTGTCCTTCTCTTCCTCCGACTTCTCCAATTCCTCCATTTGCAGCTGCTTAAGGTCCAGCCTACATCTCAACATATAAACACCCGAGTGCAAAGTAACAGGGGGAAAAAAGTACCACCAAGGCAGGATTAGACACAATATATATTTATTGATAATATAACATAAAAAATTGCACGTACATAATGATATAAAATGATGTTAAAAGAAGGAAGCAAAAAAACAACAAAATACAACCCTGCTAAACCCAATGTCCGGGATTTATATACACATAACCAGGTATATGTGTGACATAATGAATAAAAATAAAAATAAAAAACACACAATGTGCCAATATATCATGAGATCAATTGATAAATGTATAACAAAGTGTGAATACCAATGGGCTCAAAATACTGTGCCAAACCGCAATTATGGTATAATGAATAAAATGTGCGTAAGAATAAAATGTGCGCAAAAATCAATAATAAATAAATAAAAAAGGGAATCAAAGAAATGTGCACAAAAATCGCTGTGCCAAATCACAATGATGATGTGATAAATAGCATATATATCATACAAAAAATCGCTAATTGTGCATAATATTCAAAACCAAATGTGACACACCAAAGCAAATAAAAGAGCCATGAACGAGAAAGTGTATAGCAGCAAGGTGAAAACGTATCCAACATGTGCTACCAAATGAAAAAAAAAAAAAAAAAAATGAAACAGCAATACCTGGAAAATCCCGGGAGGGAGAGAGCAAGGGTAGGTGAGATTGCTTCCAAAGACGCGCCCCGACGCGCGTTTCGGAAGATATTCCTTCGTCAGGAATATCTTCCGAAACGCACGTCGGGGCGCATCTTTGGAAGCAATCTCACCTACCCTTGCTCTCTCCCCCGGGATTTTCCAGGTATTGCTGTTTCATTTTTTTTTTTTTTTATTTTTCATTTGGTAGCACATGTTGGATACGTTTTCACCTTGCTGCTATACATATTCCTTCGTCAGGAATATCTTCCGAAACGCACGTCGGGGCGCATCTTTGGAAGCAATCTCACCTACCCTTGCTCTCTCCCTCCCGGGATTTTCCAGTATTGCTGTTTCATTTTTTTTTTTTTTTATTTTTCATTTGGTAGCACATGTTGGATACGTTTTCACCTTGCTGCTATACACTTTCTCGTTCATGGCTCTTTTATTTGCTTTGGTGTGTCACATTTGGTTTTGAATATTATGCACAATTAGCGATTTTTTGTATGATATATATGCTATTTATCACATCATCATTGTGATTTGGCACAGCGATTTTTGTGCACATTTCTTTGATTCCCTTTTTTATTTATTTATTATTGATTTTTGCGCACATTTTATTCTTACGCACATTTTATTCATTATACCATAATTGTGGTTTGGCACAGTATTTTGAGCCCATTGGTATTCACACTTTGTTATACATTTATCAATTGATCTCATGATATATTGGCACATTGTGTGTTTTTTATTTTTATTTTTATTCATTATGTCACACATATACCTGGTTATGTGTATATAAATCCCGGACATTGGGTTTAGCAGGGTTGTATTTTGTTGTTTTTTTGCTTCCTTCTTTTAACATCATTTTATATCATTATGTACGTGCAATTTTTTATGTTATATTATCAATAAATATATATTGTGTCTAATCCTGCCTTGATGGTACTCTTTTCCCCCTGTTACTTTGCACTCGGGTGTTTATGTTTATTTATTGGATGGTTATCCATCCGCACTTGGAGGTGTTATCTCAATTAGAGGTGTAAATATATTATTTTATTTGAAATTATTTGGTTTACATTTATTATCATTTTTTATTTTTTACACTTCATTGTATTGCATTTCTTTTGTTTTTACACCTCAACATATGCCAGTTTTTCCACCTCCCTAACTGGGCTGTACCTCCCCAGAGCCGGCGTCAGCACCTGGCGCACCCGGGCAAGTGCCGGTGCACTGAGCAGGTGGAGGGCCCACTCGTGGGCGACAGCACTGGCACAGGGCCCCTCATAGTACGCCGGTGTCTCTGACGGTGGGGGGTCCACTCGCCGTCAGACACACCGGCGTACTATGAGAAGCCCTGTGCCAATGCCGTCGCCCACAAGTGGGCCCCCCTGCTTGCTTAGGGCCCAAGCACTTGCAATACTTACCTCTCCCTGCTCCTCCACTGTGACGTCATCCGCGTTTAATGACAGTGACATTCAGGTCAGAGAGCGCGATGACGTCACGTCTGTATGCCTTCTGCCTGAACAGTCCAAGTGCAGAGAGCTGGAAGATGGTGATGCTGAGGAGTCCAGAGTAGAGCAGTGCCCAGCGAGGAGAGGTATTTCATTTTTTTAATGTTTGGAGCAATATATGGGGCGCATTATACACTGGAGAATTATATATGCGGCCCAGCATACACTGGAGCATCATATACGGGACCCATTATACACTGGAGCATTATAAATGTGGCCCATTATATATGGAGCATTATATAGGCCCATCATACACTGGAGCATCATCCATGGGGCCCATCATACACTGGAGCATTATAAATGGGGCCCATCATATACTGGAGCATCATATGGGGCCCATTATATATGGAGTATTATATAGGCCCATCATACATTGGAGCATCATCCATGGGGCCCATTATACACTGGAGCATTATAAATGGGGCCCATCATACACTGGAGCATCATCCATGGGGCCCATCATATACTGGAGCATCATATGTGGCCCCTTATATAAGGAGCATTATATAGGACCATCATACACTGGAGCATCATACATGGGGCCCATCATACACTGGAGCATTATAAATGTGGCCCATCATACATTGGAGCATTATAAATGGGGCCCATTATATATGAAGCATGATATAGGCCCATCATACACTGGAGCATCATCCATGGGGCCCATCATACACTGGAGCATTATAAATGGGGCCCATCATACACTGGAGCATCATATATGGGGTCCATTATACACTGGAGCATTATAAATGGGGCCCATCATACACTGGAGCATCATATATGGGGCCCATTATACACTAGAGCATTATAAATGGGGCCAATTATATAGGCCCATCATACACTGGAGCATCATATACGGGGCCCATTATACACTGGAGCATTATAAATGGGGCCCATCATACACTGGAGCATTATCCATGGAGCCCATTATACACTGGAGCATCATATGGGGCCCTTTAAATATGGAGCATTATATAGGCCCATCATACACTAGAGCATCATCCATGGGGCCCATCATATACTGGAGAATCATATTGGGTTCATTATTTATGGGGCATCATATAGGGTATGGAGCATCATATGGAGCACATATGGGGCCTAGTCTGTATGGAGCGTTATATGTAGCCCATTCTGTATGGAGCAATACATGGGGCCCATCATATACTGTATGGAGCTTTATATGTGACTCATTATACTGTATGGAGCAATATATGAGGCTCATTATACTCTATGGGGACCGTCCTATACTGTATGGCACATTATATGGGGACCATCATATACTGTAGCATTATGTGGAGCTCATCATATACTGGATGGAACATTATATGGGACCAATTATTCTGTATGGAGCAATATATGGGGCTCATTATTCTGTATGGCGCACTATGTGGTGGCCAAAATACTGTATGGAGGAATATACTGTCCGGTTTTTTAGCTATTGTTGAATTTAAAATAGATATCAGTCATGTAATGTAAGAAGTGAAGTATTTGTCATTGTACTATACCTATATTTCTGTGCCGTATCGGAGCATCATGAATTGTGGTATGTGTTAAAGGGGCCCACTGACACTCTTTTGCCCGGGGCACACGATAACCTGTAGCCAGCCCTACCCCACCCCCACAACTTTAGCCAAATAACCCCCAGTTTTCAATGCGAAACTATTATTATAAAGTAAATTAAGGTTGCCAAGCTTAAGTAATAAGAATTGATGTCGTTGGCATTGAAATGGGCACTATAGGTGTGTTTACTGTCCTCCACTCCCTGCCGACTTTGCTTCCCCAATGACTTGCATTAGATTTCATGTTTCAGTCGGACCTCCGACTTTTCCCGATAGTCGGCCGATTTCGTTCGACTCGACTTTTGAGAAAGTCGGGTTTCACGAAACCTGACTCGACCCTCCAAAAGGCAAAGTCGGTCATCTCTACACTGTGTTCCAAATTATTATGCAAAAATTGTTTAAGAGTGATAAGGTAAGAATATTTTTGTTTGTCAGTTAAATTCATTGATGGTGATGTGTGTCAGGGCTCTTTATATCACTGTAAGCAATTGCAGACACCTGTGCTAATTAGTTTGGCAGGTGTGTCCAATGAAAGGCAAACTACTTAAGAAGGCTGTCCCACATTATTAAGCAGCTTACATTTTCTGCCAAAATGGGAAAGAAAAAGGATGTGTCTGGCTGCTGAGAAGCAACAAATTGTGGAGTGTTTAGGTCAAGGCATGACTACAATCAACATGCCAAGACACTTCATCGTGATCATCGCACAATCAAGAAGTATGTAGCTGATTCACAATACACACGTGTTCGTGCTGATAAGGGAAAATTGAGGACTCTTTCCTACAGGCAATTACGTCAGGTTAAAAGAGCAGTGGCAAAAAAGCCTCGTCATAGCAGCAGACAAGTTTTTAAGCTGCTGGTGCCTCCAACATCCCCTGAACAACAAGATGCAGGGTCCTTCAGAGGTTTGCAGCTGTGCGTAAGCCATTCTGTCGACCTCCTCTATCCACTGCACACAAGTAGAAATGGCTCCAGTGGGCCAAACAATACATGAAGACTGACTTCAAAACTGTTTTGAGTGCCGTGCAACGCTCGATGGTCCAGATGGATGGAGTGGAGGATGGCTGGTTGATGGACACCCCATGCAAACAAGACTACGGCGCCAACAAGGAAGAGGTGGAGTAATGTTTTGGGCTGGAATCATGGGGAAAGAGATTGTCGGCCCCTTTAGGATCCCTGAAGGGGTAAAGATGAACTCCATAGTATAGTTGAGTTTCTCAAACAGCACTTCCTGCCATGGTTCAAGAAGAAGAACCGTGCATTCCGCAGCAAGATCATTTTCATGCATCATAATGCACCGTCTCATGCTGCACATAACACATCTGCATCTCTGGCTGCTATGAGCATAAAAGGGGACAAACTTATGGTGTGGCCCTCATGCTCCCCTGACCTCAAGCCCATTGAGAACCTCTGGAGCATCATCAAAAGGAGTGTCTGATGGTGGGAGGCAGTTCACATCTAAGCAACAGCTCTGGGAGGGTATTCTGTCCTCATGCAAAACAATTGAACCAGAAACCATCCAAAACCTGACAAAGTCCATGGACGAGAGAGTTCAGATGCTCCTTTCAAACAAGGGGTCCTATGTGCAAATGTAACATCACCTAGAATAAAGTTTTGAGTTGAAAACTGTTTGATTTCAGTTTGTAATAACCTGCTAATGCTTATAATTTCAAAAATGACCATTTTTTTGTTCTTTATTAAAATGAAAAGGTTGAAAACTCTGCTGTGCATAATAATTTGGAAAATGCAGTTTGGGTGTTTTATTTTTAAAAAATATACTGTTATCATAGGCAGTTTGTACAAAAACCTTTCAATTGTACTCTAATAGTTATTTGACTGGAAAATTACAATGACTGCAATTCATATAGGTAATTTGGGAAAATCTGAGAAAATATTATTTGCATAATAATTTGGAACACAGTATAGTTGTCAGTCTGATTGGGTGCGCTCATAAGTCTGGAGTGCGTTATTTCATTCAGTTGCAGTACTCAGGTTAATTTCGGATTCTTGTTTTTCCGACTCTCCAAATAGCAACATGTAGGGAGTGTAACCAGTAGAGCTATGCACTTGGTTATTGTAGGCCCAGGGCAGTACAGAAAAATAACCGGCCACCACAATTTCTTGTCTCTCTCAGGGGTTCGAAGCATCTGCAGCACTGTTCAATTACATCGATCACAGGCGCCATTTCCCTCTGGGTGATATGGTGTTGTTCGGGACCTCCAAATCCTATAGCTCTCATAGAGATTTTCCATGATTTTTCTTTGAAAGCATGCTCCTTAGTCAGAGTAATCCATATACCTGAATGAAGTTTCTACGCATGACCCTAGCCACCGTCTCTGCAGTTTGGTCGCGAGTCAGTACAGTCAACGTAAGCTTTGAAAAGCAATCCGTCATTACTAACTGAACTGGAGCCATCCTGCGACAGGTCCTACCAGTAAATAATTGATCATTCAGAAACCCAGGGGTGCAGATGTCTTGAGTCAGTGCCTTCTGCTCTGTTTTCTTCACCAGCTCTCAAGCTCTGCATTGCTGTCAGACTTCTCTGACAATCTGCTCCAGCTGAGGACAGAACACATATCATTGAATCCATTTGTCAGTTTTCTCTGGACCAAAAGGGGCTTTTTTCTCATGGCCCTCCTTAGCTACACTTCCTAGGCTGCTAGGAATCATGACTTGCCACTTCTTTTCTCACTCTGAGAGCAAATACACTGTCAGGTACATCACGCCATCTTTACCATGGTGAGACGTCCGCCCACTGCAGGTCTGAACTGCAGGTAAGACAGCACCCCGAGAAACCCTGAGACCCTTTACCCTTAACAGGGATCTGGAATTACAGCGGAGCCCAGGGGGTAGCTGCCTATGAGAGCAGTGGACCGGATTAGGAAGGATGCTAGGAAGGGAATAAAAAGCGAGACCAAATGCGTAGTCAGAAGTCCAAGGGTAAAAACCAGGAGGGAAGCAAAGGTACAAAATCGGCAGGCAGTAAAAGGGTCAGAAATTCAGGCTAAAGTTAAAGTCAAAACCAGGCGGGCAGCAGAGGTACAAAATCGGCAGGCAGTAGAACAGTCAGAAATCCAGGCAAAGGTCAAAAATACAATAGCAAAACAAACTAGCACACTGGGGAAACCAAGACTTTATCTGGCAGCTTGCAAGCCAGGCTCCAAGGCATTTGAAGGGCATGGCTACCTCTCACAGGCTCACAGTCTGATGACCTCATCCGGACCACCCCCAGAACCAGGCCAGATGGTGATGCATGACTGACACCAACCACTTCACCTCTGACAGAAGAGCGAAGCCTACACCCACCAGACGCCTGTTCAGGACCCCTTCTCTGTCGCCAACATTACCCACAGGCGAAACATGGCGATGCGCAGCGACAGAGGCCGGCGTCAAAGGAGCGGAACCATATGAGGATACCGCTCTACTATCACCTGCACCACCAGTCGAAGGAGTCCGGCGCCTCCCAGCGGCCGAGGCAGGAACACCAGCCACTGAATCCAACGGCGACATGGAGTCTTTCCCACTGACTTAGAATCTTCCAGTCATCTGAGGAAAATTTGTCCAGAGCAATCTCTGAAGGCCATTCCACTTCTTGTAGCCAGCCCTTGATCATCCGAATTGCAGGGTCTTCATCTTGGGTCTGGTCCCATTCGGCCGGTGTCTTGCTGAGCAACAACATCTGCCCTGCTGTTACTCCATTAGTCTTGGCTATGGAGGCCACGGGTTTCACTCGACTTGAGCATTAGCATTCTCTTTTCCAGAATGGTGCTTGATGGAGTAATTAAACTTTGCCACTCTGGTGACACACCTCTATTTCAGAGCCTTCAGCTTCACACTTTGCAGATGAGACAATGGATTATTGTCAGTCTGGACTAAGATCTGTGCTCCAGTGAGGTATTAGATGAACTTCTCAATCATGACCCAGACGAGTGCCAACAGCTCCAGCTTAAAGGAACTGTAGCTATTTGGGTTTCATCCATAGTTTCTCAAAGACAGACTGCAGCACGCCATTACTCATTCCTGCCCCCAGCTCCTAAGCCATCACTGCTCCCAAACCTTGAAGACTTCCCTCCATATATAGAATGAATTGACAATCATATTGCACATTCTGTTGAACTCGTCCAGCCCATTGGAAAATGAAAGCTGTCTTGGGCTTGTCTCTTTCAGCCACCAGAACTTGCCAGTAGCCACTTGCCATATCTAAGATGGAAAAATACTTGGCCTGTCGAAGTGCCGTCAGGGACTCTTTCACTCTAGGCAAAGGATAAGCGTCTTGTGCTGTGACACTATTGAATTTGCAGTAGTTGACACAGAATCTCGAGCTTCTTTCCTTCTTTCGGACAAGCACTATTGGTGCAGCTCATGAACTCGGACTCTCCTGCACTAGTCCACTACTCAGCATCTGTGATATCATGGCTTTTACTTCATTGTACTGGTTATTTGGAATTTGTAGATATCACTCATGGATCGAAGTGTGTCTCCCTTTGGACTCTCATATTCCAAAATCATCTTTGGATCTCGTGATCCAAAATCATCTTCATTTCTGGAGAAAACAGCTTGAAACTCCCATAACAGGTCTTCTATCAGTTGAATTTGTTCGGAGGAAAACTAACTGATGTCAAGTTGTATAATTTCAAGGATCTTCCTGCCATTCCTCTCTGGAGTCGGCTCTGTCCTTAGAGCTTCAGACACAATTACAGTCCATGGTTCCTGATCCTCAGCAATCAGAGCCAGTTGAACTTTGGTGACTGACTCTCCTCCATACACATACAAATCTGCAACCTTTTCACCTGCACGAAGCACAGAAGAAACAAGTACAATGGCACACCGGTTGGCAACTTGTCCATCCACCACTGTTGCCATAGTATGTGCGATCTTGAGCCCTTGTTCAGTTCCTTTTGGCTTCTGGGGCTCAATAATCACTTCTATTCCCACATTCGACCATACAATCTGCTCCTAATGAGGAGAGATAATATTTTGACGCCCTGGTGGGGTGGTCGCAATCCCCAACACTTCATCTTCGGGAACAATGTAGCGATTCCTACATACCCACCTCAGTCTCTGGAACACCTTCTGTGTAGGCTGAAGTTTGGTGACTCTCTGCCAGTATCCCGTCCATCTTTGTGGAAAACCAACCAGTATAGATCATGCAGGATATTAATTCCTAATATAATTGAGGTTCCAGAACCGTGAATCCACATCCATTAGCATGACCCCTTTTTGACCCACAGGTCTCCAATCTTCACATGCATCAACATATTGTGTTAACTGAAATCTTTGTCTGGTTAATAGTTGCAAAATTAATCAGTTTTGGGCACTTGGCTTTGATTATGTGACAAGAAATGGTCTTGAAGTACTACAGAGGCATTATGTAAACTTCGGCTCCTTTATCTACTTGGCCACACACGTTTTTTCCTTCAATTAATACTACTATCAATGGATTTTGGGACACCAGAACCTTAGGGCATTTTGGGCCTTGCCTACTTCGGGCATTTCCTCCAGTGCGCCTTACCTCTGGAGGTGACCCTACTTCAAAAGACCTGGCTCGCACTCTACCATACGTTGCCCGACCTGGGGCAGTTTCAGGAGACATGAAATCTTTTTCAGCACCTCCAGCATTCTGGGTCGCGGAGTAGAGTGTGTTAATGTGTTATTGGGTTTGGTCCTGGTTTGGATGAGATTGTCCTATAGGTGGGTCAGGCTGCGCTGGCTCTCTTCTGGTGATCTATACAAAGGGATCCATGTTGGATGTCTCAGTTCTTCACAACCCAGAATAATAGAAGAAGAACAGCATACCAATCCAGGTGAAGATCAAGTCATATCTTTATTTCCTTGTTGCCAAAAATGCGACGTTTCGACCTCCATAGGTCTTTTTCAAGCATGTTTGAAAAAGACCTATGGAGGTCGAAACGTCGCATTTTTGGCAACAAGAAAATAAAGATATGACTTGATCTTCACCTGGATTGGTATGCTGTTCTTCTTCTATTATTCTGTATATTATTGTCCCCCTGGGTCCGGAGGACTGGAACGTGCATCCATGGACTGTTGTGCTGTCAGCCAAATTTGGTTACTTTTTAGTTCTTCACAACCCATCTGTCATGGTGACTGGTCATATTTTGAATGTACTAGCTTCTCCCACCCCACTTGATGGGGCAAGTGAGCATGAGACCTTCTTAGCTGATCCACTTGTCACGTCAGTTCCTGGATTGCGTCCCTCATTTCAGTCAAAAAGTTGGACTGCTGAATTTCAGCCTGTACTTCCTGTCCTCGGGGGCCATACATCAGCACAGTGTTTCAGCCAATATCATCCTCATCTTCACAAGCCAAAGCTTCTGCTGCAATCTGGGGAAACTGAAGTGTCTCATTCGCCCGTATCTGATCCAGCAATGTCCGTCTCAGCAACGAACCCATCAGTCTCTGAACCAAATATTCTTTCACAATTATGTCAGGATTGGCGAAAATAGAGGCTCCAGCTTTGCATTTTTTGTCAGGTCTGTAACATTCTCTGCAAATCATTTATATACAGGAAGATGCTTTTGTCTTCTTGCTGACACCGATTAAAGAAGTACTTCCAGAAACTAGTGACCAAGCCTCTCTCTTCGTATAGTTCCACTAATATGGCCACAATGTCTTCTAGAGTTTTTCGTGTTGACGCGGGACTCTGCATCATGCTTTCTAGGGTTTCTCCCTCTAGCATGTGCAGTGTGATGTCAGAATGCAGCTCCTCAACTAGATCTATGTCCTTCTAAAGAACTTAATAACTGGAAGATACAATATTGTTACTCTCCAGGAAGACATCCAGGCCTCTCTTGAACCCCTCGACTGAGTTCGCCATCACCATCTCCTCAGGCAAGGAATTCCAGATTCTCACTGCCCTAACAGTAAAGAATCTTCTTCTATGTTGGTGAAAAAACCTTCTCTCCTCCAGACGAAGAGAATGCCCCCTGTAACCGTCACCTTCCTTGGTATAAACAGATCCTCGGAAAGATATTTGTATTGTCACCTTATATACTTATACAGGGTTATTAGATTGCCCCTCAGTAGTCTTTCTAGACTAAATAATCCTAATTTTGCTAATCTCTCTGGGTATTGTAGTTCCCCCATCCCCTTTATTAATTTTGTTGCCCTCCTTTGTACTCAATCTAGTTCTATTACATCCTTCCTAAACACTGGTGTCCAAAACAGTATACAGTACTCCTTGTGCGGTCTAAGCAGGGATTTGTACAGAGGCAGTATAATGCTCTCATCGTGTGTAGATTGTGCGCCCTTGCGGACAGTGTCCTCTCTCCTTCTGTACTTGTGTGTGCCTTGTATTGCTCACGTTTACTGTACTTGTCTATATTTGCCCCTTTACACATGTAAAGCGCCATGGAATAAATGGCGCTATAAAAATGTATAATAATAATAATGTGTATCCAGACCTCTTTTAATGCACCCCATGATCCTGTTTCCTTGGCAGCCGCTGCCTGGCGCTGGCTGCTCCAGGTAAGTTTATCATTAACTAGGATCCCCAAGTCCTTCTCCATGTCAGATTTACCCAGTGGTATCCCATTCAGTTTGCAATGGTGATATTGAATCCTTCTTCCCATGTGTATAACCTGCGCCTATAACAATGTGTATGAAGGGAGATACGTGTCACTGCGCATAGTACAGTCAGTGATGTAGAACCAGGTTGTTTTTGGCCTCCAGCACTCTAAGTGCTGAGAGGTTCAATTTTAAAGTTACAATGGGCTGGGTTTATGTGAGCACCCATAGCGTGGGAAGGTGCTCACCGCATCCCCTCTTGCAGAGCTGACACTGGCATATGTACTAGCAGGACCTGCGGTGATGTTACTATCATGTAATCATCACATGGTCCTGGTTAATTACCTGGAAATGATAGACAGTCTGTGTGTGTGTTAGGAGAGCAAACACTTCCACGTGGCTCCAGGAGGAGTGGAGGACATTGCCAGGTGTCTGCAGGTGGAAAATGCAGAATAAAGGACCCAGTTGAACTTTGTTTGTTTTGTTTCCTGTTAAGCCAGGAAGGCTCTGCTTTTGTTTTCCTGAACCCTGCCTTGGTCTATGCTGACTTTAATAAACCAGCAGGTGTTTCACTATCAAAGTGTTCTTGTGTCTACGTGAATAAGCAGCTTAGTGTGTCAACCTTTCACATGTGGTGTTTAGAGTGCGGGCAGCATTTCAGGAACATGCATAGATGCTGAGGACAACTGCATGTCCTGGGTGAAATCCGTCATTCAGAGCGAGATGTCCGGCAGCATGGAGAACCTTGTGAAACACCTCATCCAGGTACAGCCGCAACACCAGTTCGCCTGTCAACAGCAGAATTTGGTGCAACAGGAGACAAATAAGCTGTTAGCACAGTAGCTTCAACAACAGCTGCAGCAGCGACAGCAGCAGGAGGCACTAACATGGCAAATGGAGCGCCTCGCAGAGGCGGTTCGTGTAAGGTCATCGGTCTCCTCTCCATTCCAGGTGATGATGCGCACGTCCAGAACACAGTAAGATTGGCCATACAGAATATTTACCCAGGCGGATGATGCCGAAGCCTTTTTGACTGTGTTCGAGTTGGTAAAATGGCGTGATGGGCTACCACCAGAGCAGTGGGCACAGGTGCTGACCCCCTATTTGATTGGTGAACCCAGAATGCGTATTACGACTTAGCTCTCCAGGATGCCAAAGAGTGTGGCAAATTAAAAACTGAAAATTCTGACATGCCTGGAAGTGACAATGTCAGTAAGGGCTTAGTGAGTCCACCGCTTGGCGTATGCTGGCTACAAACCCCCATGCTCCCAGATGTTTGATCTATTGCACCTGGTTCAGAAGTGGCTGCTGCCAGAGACTTCCACTCCTGCCCAGACGGTCGAACATGTGGTGATAGACACGTTCATCCACTCCCTCCCCAGGCCAATGCAGACCTTGGTTGCCCAGGGTGACCCGCAGAATGCAGATGACATGTCAGCCTGGTTGAGAGATACCAGGTTATGGAGAAATCCCTCAGGAAACCAGACCTCACTACTTCCTCATACTGGGATACCCAAAAAAGGGGTGGTGTCACCACGAAGGGCTTCTAGACCCACAAATGGTGGCATCCCAATACTGCTGAAGGGTCCCCTAAGGCTGTTCTGAATAGTCTGGGTGAAATGGTGGATGAGGATGAGGAAAAAGCCAATATGCTAAATGACTTTTTTTCAACTGTATTTACACAAGAAAATCCCATGACAGATAACATGCAAAGAGATAAAAAAATTTCTCCATTAAATGTCACATGCTTAACCCAGCAGGAAGTACGGCGGCGTCTAAAAATCACTAAAGTTGACAAATCCCCGAGTCCGGATGGGATACACCCCCGAGTACTGCAGGAATTAAGTACAGTTATAGATAGACCATTATTTTAATCTTTAAAGATTCCATAATAACTGGGTCTGTACCACAGGACTGGTGTATAGCAAATGTGGTGCCAATATTCAAAAAGGGGGCAAAAACTGAACCTGGAAATTATAGGCCAGTGAGCTTAACATCTACTGTGGGTAAAATCCTGGAGGGTTTTTTAAGGGATACTATATTGGAGTATCTGAGGATGAATAACCTCATGACACAGTATCAGCATGGGTTTACGAGGGACCGTTCTTGTCAGACTAATCTGATGAGCTTTTATAAAGGGGTAAGTTCAGGACTGGACCAAGGGAATGCAGTGGATGTGGTGTTCATGGACTTCTCAAAAGCTTTTGATACAGTGCCACACAAAAGGTTGATACATAAAATGAGAACAATGGGGATAGGGGAAAATATGTGTAAGTGGGTTAAGAACTGGCTCATGGATAGGAATCAAAGGGTGGTTATTAATGGAGCACACTCGGACTGGGTCACGGTTAGCAGTGGGGTACCACAGGGGTCAGTATTGGGGCCGCTTCTCTTTAACATATTTATTAATGACCTTGTAGGGGCATACAGAGTAGTATTTCAATATTTGCAGATGACACTAAACTCTGCAGGGTAATAAATACAGAGGAGGATAATTTTATATTACAGGAGGATTTATGTAAACTAGAAGCTTGGGCTGATAAATGGCAAATGAGCTTTAATGGGGATAAATGTAAGGTCATGCACTTGGGTAGAATAAATAAGATGTATAATTATGTGCTTAATTGTAAAACACTGGGCAAAACTGTCACTGAAAAAGACTTGGGTGTATGGGTGGACGATAAACTCACATTTAGTGGCCAATGTCAGGCAGCTGCTGCCAAGGCAAATAAAATAATGGGATGCATTAGACGAGGCATAGATGCTCATGAGGAGAACATAATTTTACCTCTATACAAGTCACTGGTGCGACCACACTTAGAATACTGTGTGCAGTTCTGGTCTCCGGTGTATAAGAAAGACATAGCTGAACTGGAGCGGGTGCAGAGAAGAGCGACCAAGGTTATTAGAGAACTGGGGGGTCTGCAATACCAAGACAGGTTATTACACTTGGGGTTATTTAGTTTGGAAAAACGAAGGCTTAGGGGTGATCTTATTACAATGTACAAATATATGAGGGGACAGTACAAAGACCTTTCTAATGATCTTTTTACTCTTAGACCTGTGACGGGGACGAGGGGGCATCCTCTACGTCTGGAGGAAAGAAGGTTTAGTCATAATCACAGACGCAGATTCTTTACTGTAAGAGCAGTGAGACTATGGAACTCTCTGCCGTCTAATGTTGTAATGAGTGATTCCTTACTAAAATTTAAGAGGGGACTGGATGCCTTTCTTGAAAAGTATAATATTACAGGCTATATTCACTAGTTTCCTAGATACAGCGTTGATCCAGGGAGCTAGTCTGATTGCCGTATGTGGAGTCGGGAAGGAATTTTTTTCCCCAATGTGAAGCTTACTGTTTGCCACTTGGGTTTTTTTTTGCCTTCCTCTGGATCAACATGTTAGGGCAGGTTAGGATAGGATATGGGTTGAACTAGATGACTTAAAGTCTTCCTTCAACCTTAATAACTATGTTACTATGTTACTATGTTACTATGGTCTGTTGGTGGTGTCACGATCCTGGACACATAGCCGCCTGGTGTCATATGTCCCCTGAACCCTTGGACTGCAGCCTAGGCAGGCACTGCTCTTTTTATGCCTATCCATCCTGCAGTGTGGACTGTTAACCCAGCGACTGTCTCCAGTCGTGTGCCGTGTCCGTCAATGGAGTAATGGTTCTGGAACTGTTGGACTCTGGAAATTTGGTGACCCTAATCAGTGCTGCAATGCCCTACCAGTTAATCCTCAAAAGTTTGTGGGTGTCTGCTGCATACAAGGAGATGTCATGGACTACCCTGTAGCCTGAGTCACCATGGGAAAAGATTGTCGTGATAGAGCCCATGAGGCTGGGGTGGTAAAAGACTTAATTCATCATACAGGGGCAGGATTTTGCTCTGTTTTGAAACTTGTGGCAAAAGGGGGCTGTACAGAGTGTCCCGGTCAAAAGCCAGGTCCCTCTTAAGGCAACTCCATCAAAATCAGAGGTGAAGGAATTTCCCCTAAGCATCCTTGCTGGAGAAGAGGATGAGACGGTAACAGAAGAGCCAAGCTTCCCTAACTTAGAGTTCCCCTAAGATAACTTTGGGACTGCTCATCTTTGGGACCTTACACTGAAGGAGATATTTTAAAGCGTGACTGTATGTAATGGGGTTGCACATGAGCCAGGGGCTGACACCAGGTTCCCTCATTTTTTAGTACATGGCGAATTGTTGTATCGGGTGACCAAACTGAGGAGAGGAGAGATAGTAGAGCAGTTGTTAGTTTCAGGATCCTACCAGCGGAGAGTTTTAGACATTGCCCATTCGCATGTTTTGTTGGACATCTGGGGGTTTAGAAAACTCTTTAGAGAGTGTTACAGAGGTTCTATTGGCAAGGGTGTTACCGACAGATCCTGAATTATTGCAGGTCCTGCCCCATCTATCACATAACTGCTCCTATTTCTCACTTCTGAAGCCCCTTAGTTCCGTAACGAGTGATAGAAATCCACTTCGAGAGGATTGCTATGGACCGAGTAGGTGCCCTTGTTAAATCAGCACACGGCCATCAGTAAATCTTAATGGTCATGGACTATGCGAACCGGTACCCGGAAGCAGTGCCACTGAGGAATGCTTCAGCTAAGAGTATCACCCGGGAGCTTGTCCATATCTTTGCCAGCACCGGATTGCCCAATGAGATTTTGGCAGACCAGGGAACCTCATTTATGAGCAAAGTGATGCGGGAGCTGTGTAAGGTCTTCCAGATCACCCAGCTACGAACCTGTGTTTACTATTCACAAACCAGTAGACTAGTGGAGCGCTCCAACAAGACCTTGAAGGCAATGCTCAAGAGGGTCGTTGAGAAGGATGGATGAGACTGGGACTATCTTCTCCCATTCCTCCTCTTTTCTATCAGAGAAGTCCCATAGGACTCCACTGGCTTCTCGCCGTTCGAGCTTCTGTACGGCCGACATCCACTAAGGTTACTGGACATCACTACGGAAGCCTGGAAGCCAGGGTCATACAGCACTGGAGTGTCATTGAAAATGTCGCCCATCTGCAAGAAAGGATGGCACATGCAATGCCTATTTTACAGGAACATTTTCTCCAGGCACAGGAGGCCCAAGCGAGGGTATATAACCGATCAGCCGAGGCTGAGTCAATTCTAACCCAGGGACCGCGTGCTAGTACTTATCCCTACGGTGGAGAGCAAATTGTTGGCAAAGTGGCAAGGCCCGCATGAGATCGTGGAAAAACTAAGGGACGTGAATTACAAGGTACACCATCCCGGTCGCAGGAAGCTGCACCAGGTATACCATGTGAACCTACTCAAACCTTGGCGGTACCGTGAACCGCTGGAAGCTCCTTACCTGGGGGCTCATCCAGCTACCTTCCAGAGGGTGATGGATCGATTCTTGGCTCCACATCAGAAATATGCCTCAGCCTACTTGGATGACATTGTCATCTTTAGCCCTGACTGGAGTTCGCACCTGCCCAAGGTACAGGCGATCCTCGATGCATTGAGGAAAGCAGGATTCATCATATATCCCAAGAAGTGAGCCACAGGGAAGGAAGAGGCGAGGTACTTAGGCTAGATCATCGGGAGAGGCAAAATCAAGCCCCAGTTGAATAAAATAGAGGCAATCCAGGAGTGCCGCAACCGCTCTCCAAGAATCAAGTAAGAGAATTTCTTGGGATTGTGGTGTATTACGCGCATTTTATCCCTAACTTTGCCATAATTGCCGCACCGTTAACAATGTCCTTGTGGGCACCAAGTTGATGGTGAAATGGACTCTTGATACAGAGATGGCGTTTCAAGAACTCAAGCGGGCTCTGTGCAAGCATCCGGCTCTAGTTGCACCAGACTTTAGCAAGGAATCCGTTGTCCAGACGGATGCTTCAGAAGTTGGGTTGGGAGCCTTGCTGTCACAGGAAATAAATGGAGAAAAGCATCCCATCCTATACCTCAGCCGAAAACTCTCTTCTTGCGAGAAGAATAATTACATAGTTGAGAAGGAGTATTTAGCTATAAAATGGGCAATTTACACACTGAAATACTACCCGATAGGTCGTAGGTTTAAGTTAGTGTCGGACCATGCCCCTCTGAGATGGTTGAGCGAAAAGAAGGGTAAGAACATCAGATTGACTAGGTAGTTTTTAGCCCTTCAAGAATTCACGTAGAGCATACAGTTGTGCTCAAAAGTTTACATACCTTGGCAGAATTTTTGCTTTCTTGGCCTTTTTTTCAGAGAATATGAAGGATAACACCAAAAACTTTTTCTCCACTCAGGGCTAGTGGTTAGGTGAAGCCATTTATTGTCAAACTACTGTGTTTTCTCTTTTAAATCATAATAAAAACCCAAAAGGTATCAACCACTGAGGACTCTCAATTCTAAATAAAAACCCAAAACATCCAAATGACCCTGATCAAAAGTTCACATACCCCATTTCTTAATACCGTGTATTGCCCCCTCTAATATCAATGACAGCTTGAAGTCTTTTGTGGTAGTTGTGAATGAGATTCTTTATTTTCTCAGATGGTAAAGCTGCCCGCTCTTCTTGGCAAAAAGCCTACAGTTCCTGTAAATTCCTGGGCTGTCTAGCATGAACTGCGTGCTTGACATCTCCCCAGAGTGGCTCAATGATATTGAGGTCAGGAGACTGAGATGGCCACTCCAGAACCTTCACTTTGTTCTGCTGTAGCCAATGAAAGGTCGACTTGGACTTGTGTTTTGGATCATTGTCATTTTGGAACGTCAAAATACGTCCCATGCGCAGCTTCCAGGCTGCATAGCATGGGAGGGTGCTCACTGTATCACCTCTTGTAGAGCCAAACCAGCTTGTGTACTAGCAGGACCTGCAGTGATGTCACGATCATGTTATCATCACATGGTCCTAGTTAAATACCTGGACAAAAGAGACAGTCTGTGTGTGTTGGCAGAGGGAACACTCCCACGTGGCTCCAGGAGAAGCGGAGGACATTGCCTGGTGTCTTCTGGTGGAACCTGCAGAGTAAAGGACTCTGTTGAACTTTGTTTTCCATTAAGCCAGGAAGGCTCTATTTTGTTTCCCTGAACACTGCTTTGGTCTATGCTGATTTTAATAAACCAGCATGTGTTTCACTATCAAAGTGTTCCTGCATCTACCTGAAGAAGCAGCTAAGCATGTCGACCCCTCACAATGCACATATATATTCATTGGAATATGGTACCGGTACATCCTGAAACTGATGTAGAAGGGGCCTTGCTGGACTGAGCCCCGAATCATCAGAAGTGCCGTCTTAAAGCCTCTGAGGGAATATCAACCTCTTCAATGCAGGGCTTCCCTAAGTCCTTAGAGATGTAAGCGCCGTCTTAAAGTTCTTAGGGCATGTCGATTTCGCCAACACAGGGTTTCCCTAAGTCCCCAGAGATAAGGCCTCATGTGGCCTAGCCCCAAATGCTGTGTACTTGGTTGTCCTCGCCGAGTCAGCTCATGTCAAGCCGTGCAACGCGTCCTAGGGTCACGAACAACCCAATCCAGACTCACATCGCCCTATCCAGACTTTCTCCAAGGATCTGCAGCTTCAGTCCCACTCAGACTTTTCTTCAACTCCTCCGATCCGCCATATATCCCCGTATTCCAACTCCGGCCTCTAGCCGCTCCCCTCTACTGGCCAAATCATATAGTACATCACAGATCTCCAGCAATAAAGTAAACTGTGATTAACCCTTACATCTGTCTTCTCTATGGGTAGTCGAGCTGTCTCTGAATGCTGGCTCTGCACTCCTTCAGCTGCATGATCTCACCTCATGATTGAAACAGATTAGCTGAATCCTTCTAACCTCTATGTAGAAACAGAAAGTCTCTTTCCTCTGCATAAACCATCATAAGAACAACAACTCAAAATCACTGCAAAGTCCCTGGCAACCCAGCTCCATCGCCTCTTTATCTTCTTACCCAGCTGTTCCCAACCCCCTTGCTTTTATTTGTCTTCATGTTTCCTTTTATCAATGACATAGGATTGTAGTTTTTATGATGACTCATGTAGGGAAAAGAAACTTTAGAAAAGAGTTTAGAAGGATTCAGCTAGTCTGTTTTTAATCACATGATCTCATAGACCTAGTTTAAAAAAGAAGAATTAACTGGGTAGAATGGTAAAATAAGCAATTGTAAGTACACAGTGCCATATAATATGACAATTGCAATAAATTTAGAGGAAAAATCTTTGATGGGATTGCTTCTTTAATAAAATATTACTCCATGAGGAACTTTATGTTAAAAGAAGATAGTCTTAAAAAGGATTAGACTTGCTTTTGTGATAAGAGCCACATTTAAGGCCCCGTCTCACATAGCGACACACCAGCGATCCCGACAACGATCAGGATCGCTGGTGTGTCGCTACATGATCGCTGCTGAGCTGCCAAACAGGCAGCTCAGGCAGCGATCAGCACAGCGACATTGCGGGTAAACATCACTTAGTTACTTGCAGTGCACATTGGATACCAGCGCCCTGATGCAGGGCGCTGGTATCCAAGGTACACATTGGGTTTCCAGGCACAGCCCCGCACCTGGAAACCCGCTATGTACCTTGGTTACCAGCGGATCGCTGGTCTCCCGCCTGTCACACGCAGCGATGCGTGCTGGCCAGCGGGAGACCAGCGATCAAAAAAATGTCCAGGACATTCAGCGACGATCAGCGATACCCAGCAGGGAGGCTGATCGTTGCTCAATGTCACACACAGCAATATCACAGGGGAGATCGCTGTTGCGTCACAAAACTAGTGACTCAGCAGCAATCACGCTAGCGAGATTGCGGTGTGTGACGGGGGCTTTAGCTAATGAGTAGAAGCCATACTGTATCAAAATAATGGATAAAGGCTTTACATGGCGCAAGAAATGCACCCTGCAAATTTAATTTTATAGCCGATAGTCCTGAAGTGGATTAAATAATTCATAATATCTGTGAAGTCTCATCCATGAGTCATGTTCGTTAAATATATGGTAACAACAACTTTATAAAAGAAGATAAAAACAGCTAAAGATGTGAACTGCCAAAATTAGGACATCATGTTTCAAAGTGGTAATTCTCTTTGACAGTTTTGGTTGTAACAAACATGACATTGGGAAAATTAGCCGAGGCAGAGGAGCACACAGAATGGAAAACCAGGTGTAAAACTTCCTTCCTGCCTCTTGGATCATGGTACATTGAAGGGCATGCACCTGTCCTATTGTTTCCAGACAAATGGGAATACATCTTAGTGCAAAATGAACTTTTATCTAAATGGAAACAAGAGACTTGTGGTTAATTTATGCATGAATTAGTATGCTTCATTACTGCATTGTGTAACAAATTAATGCACGTTGTGAAGCGGTTTATCGGTTATTTTAAGCATCATCAAACTCTTTCATTCAAAAGTGAGAAGGAAACATTTAATCCTTAGTTTATTAGCATAATATAATAATTGGATTGTTTAATAGACAATAGGCTTGTCAAATAAACGCACATCACAACAGCAGAATTTTTTTTACCTTATTTATCATTTGAGGTGTAAATCATTAATGTTTTTTTTTTGCAGAGGTAGATACAGTAGTATGAAATGCACAAAGTTTGACTAAGTGAGCAAAGTTTGAAGTCAAAGTGAGGCCAGTTTAGCTACAGATAACACATGAGGACATATTGTTGTCTGTGCCATCGTTATCAGCCATCATTAAACCTTAGGATAAAGTTTTTGCCTCTCCTTACAGTTTTCCTTTGCTTATTGCTTCTCGGTTCTAGATATGCAAACATTTACCTTTCGGTAAGGACTGTCTTCAAATGAGTTGTCCAGGCTTGGACATTATATCTGCAGTCACTCTATGTGACTGCAGACTATTAAATCCTCACAGAAAGCACAGTGCACACTGTTGCGATTCTCCACGCCAACTGCAGGAGCGAATAGTCATATGACCACAATTTTGCGATTTGCATACTTCTGGCCACATTCCGACTAGACGTGTCTGGCCTTACTCAATTCACTTGTACTGAGAGAGGCCGCGCACATCTTGTTACATGTCACTGCATGTATGCGAATTGCATGCTTGTGATAACGTGCCCGCTCCTGGTGGTGGCACCAGAGAAACCTGACAGTGCGCACTCTGCACTCTTTGAGCATTCACAAGTCTGCAGTCACATAGGGTGACTGCAGACTTGAGGCCCAAGCTTGGGCAACCCCTTTTTAATTACCGTATATACTCGTGTGTAAGCCGACCCGTGTATAAGCCGACCCCCTAATTTTGCCACAAAAAACTGGGAAAACTTATTGACTCGTGTATAAGCCGGGTGTATAAACTGCCGTCCTGCTCTGTGCTGCCCCCGTCCTGCTCCTTGCTCCCCCATCCAGCTCTGTGCTCCCCTTCTCCTGTACTCCCCCCTCCTGCTCCGTCCTCCTGTGCCCCCCCCGTCCTGCTCCGTGCTCCTCTGTGCCCTCCATCCTCTCCCCCCGTCCTGCTCCGTGCTCCTCTGTGCCCTCCATCCTCTCCCCCCATCCTGCTCCGTGCTCCTCTGTGCCCTCCATCCTCCCCCCGTCCTGCTCCGTGCTCATTGTCCTCCTCCATGCTTCCCCCGTCCTCCGTTCTCCCCCCGTCCTGCTCCATGCTCATTGTCCTCCTCCATGCTTCCCCGTCCTCCGTTCTCCCCCCCGTCCTGCTCCGTGCTCATTGTCCTCCTCCATGCTTCCCCCATCCTCCGTTCTCCCCCGTCCTGCTCCGTGCTCATTGTCTTCCTCCATGCTTCCCCCGTCCACCGTTCTCCCCCATCCTGCTCCGTGCTCCTTGTCCTCTCCTCCATGCTCCCCCCATCCTCTTCCATCATACTCACCCTTCCCGTGCCATCGCTGAACGTCCCTGCAATCCTGCGTTCTCCCCGGCTTCCTGCAGCTCTCCAGCGCTGAGCGGTGATGTAATACCGCTCATTAAGGCCATGAATATGGACGCCACGCCTATGGGAGTGGCGTCGCGTCCATATTACATGACCTTAATGAGCGGTATACATCAACGCTCAGCACAGGAGAGCTGCAGGAAGCCGGGTACAATGCAGGATTGCAGGGACCTTCAGCGATTGCACGGGGAGGGGTGAGTACGATATCCCAGCCACCGGCTCCTGCCGCGGCATCCCCTCCCCCGCTGGTTTCTGCCCAATGACTCGTGTATAAGCCGAGGGGGCATTTTCAGCACGAAAAAGGGTACTGAAAATCTCGGCTTATACACGAGTATATACGGTACATCAATTTCTAAAATTCAAATTCAATATATATTATTATAACATGCTGGCAAAGTCTCAAAGACTGAAATTCACATAACATAAACATGTACGAATACAGCATCACCTATATTAGACTAACCACTTAACCGCATAACACCCAATGATGGCTATAACATGTTATGAGCAGCTGTCAGTTCCCGCACCATGATGTGCTATGTCCACTATGAATTTAAACTGTTACTGTGTGCAAACACAAAGTGACAGCTCAATGCTGACAGCTGTCACTGACAGCTGAGCGACATGGAAGAGGTGCGGGGACCCATGCCATTGGTACCTGCACTCAGAGGGCTGGGATACGTTAGTCAATCTGACTGACCAATCACGGCATGATCGAACAAGAGGTACTGATATTTACCTCCAACAGAAGTTCGGTGCTGCTAGTGGCCGAGCTCCTTCGGTGACAGCCAGGGATGGTGCCAACACCACCCTTGGCTGTTTAACCCCAAATTTGCGATCAAGACTGATCACAACAATTAGGCGTCAGGGAGCTCCCTCTTCCTTCAGATCAGCATTCCCGTGATGTCATCATGGGGGATCGATTGTTGTCATGGTGACCCAAGGTCACCAAGCTATGGAAAGCATCTTAGACCATGCTCAGAGCGTTCTGTAGAGGTAAAATGCACTGTAATACAATATACCTGCAATCAAAGTAAAAAAAGTGAAAGTCCCATAGAGGGATTAAATAAAAAAGTTAAAAAACAGTAAAAAAAATTGTGAAAATGTTTTTTTTTAAATTACAAAATAATAAAAGTAAAAAAAAAAATCAAACCAATAAGTGCACATTTTTATGTAAAAAAAATAAAATAAACAAAAAGTGCAAAAATATTTTCTATCATCTTATCTGGAAAGACCTGATCTATAAAACTGCTACACTAGTTAACCCCTTCAATGAACGCAGTAAAAAAAAATTAAAAACGGTAAACGATAGTTTTGATCATACTGCTGGAAAAAAAATGAATAAAATGCAATAAAAAAAAGCAAATGTAAATAAAGACGTTATCGCTTATAACGCCATTTTGTCCCGCAAAAACAAAGCCGCCATACAGCTCAGTCAGCGGAAAAATTTAAAAGTTTTAGCTCTCAGAATAAAGTGAAGCAAAAATAATTTTTAAATATAAAATAGGTTTTATTGTGTAATAGCGCCAAAAAATAAAAATTGATATTAATGTGGTATTGGTGTAATCTGTAAACTAACCTGAAAAGTAAATCTGCCTTATCAATTTTACCATACACAAAACGGCATAAGAAACAAAAACAAACAATTCCTGAATTGCAAGTTTTTGTTCATTCTGCCTCCCAAAAATTGAAATGGAAAGCGATCAAAAAATATCACGTGCCCGAAAATGGTACCAATAAAAATGACGACTCGTCCCACAAAAAACAAGATGGAA
>JARQOD010000005.1:51249959-51292856 GCA_033576555.1 Oophaga sylvatica
GTCACTCATGTGCTGAAGGCCCCCAACGGGCCTTTCATCCTGTCACCACTGGAAAAATTCTTGGCGCTCTAAAACCCCCCATCCACCTCTATTGGTGATACAGAGGGGCTTTACTTTCCTCCCTAGCCATCCTCAAGTCCTCCCACCCCACGTTGCTGGCCCCTGCGGGGCCCTTTGGAGGCACCCCAGACTTTGTCCCAAACCGGCCGTGAAGATTGCCTGGTTGTGCAATGTCTCATAATACCCTCCTCCCCTGAAAAACCTATCCCTTTCCTTTAAGTGAATTCAATAAGGCATATAAGGGGAAATCAGGCTGAGTAGGGAGCATCCGCGCTCCCCACGGGTGGAGCCCTCGAAGCCTTCAAAATGGTGCTATGTCCTTTCAGGGGATCCCACTCGTGGTGTAAAGTGGGAGGGTTGGATGTGGTCCCCCTACTTTGCCCCTGCTGCAGCTGAACTCCATAATTGCAGGTTGTGTCACAAACCTCCGCAGCATATAAAAAGCCAATTCCACCTGGTGGGGAGGTCAACAATGATGCGGTGCTCAGGCAGGCCCAATCTGCGCTGCATAGCTGAAAGGCACGATGCAGCCATGCTTGAACGCCGCAAATGAGAGCACTCGTATCTGACTTTGTGCAGCAGCTCATCAAGGTCAGGATAGTTCCTAAGGAAACTCTGCACCACCAAGTTTAGGACATGGCCAAGGCATGGAATGTGAGTCAGACCACCTAGGCCCAGAGCCGCGACCAGGTTTCGGCCGTTGTCACACACCACCATACCTGGCTGGAGGTTGAGCGGCGCAAGCCACATGTCGCTCTGCTCCTTGAGCGTGTTCCACAGCTCGGTTGCGGTGTTGCTAACATTACCCTGATAAACCAATTTCAACACGGCCTGTTGATGTTTGGCCGATGCCGTGCTGAAATCGGTTGTTGTGGTACGTCTGGGTGCAGGCGAGTCTGACGAGGAGTATGAGGAGGAGTCAATTTGTACGGAAGAAAGGCCTGCAATCCGTGGAGTTGGCAGGACCAGCGCACTTGCACTGTCTACTTCAGTTCCAGGCTCAACTACATTTACCCAGTGGGCGGTGATGGAAATGTAGCGTCCCTGGCCATGCTGACTGGTCCATGGGTCGGTGGTCAGGTGGACCTTGCTACTAACTGCATTTTGTAGCGCATGCTTAATTTTACGCTCCACATGCTGTTGCAGGGCGGGACGACTTGCCTGCTGAAGTAGAAGCGGCTGGGAACGCTGTATTGTGGGATTGCAAACCCCAACATATCGATAAAGGCTGGCTTGCTCACCAGCCAGAATGGTAGTATTTCCACTGCAAGCAGTTTGGCAATGCGAGAATTCATGCCCTGTACTCGTGGGTGGTTTGCCGAGTACGGGCGCCTTTTCTCCCACACCTGTGTGACAGATGGCTGCGCACTGGATTGTAAGTGTGAGGATGCCAGCGATTGGAATGCTGATGCTGACGAAGTACAGACAGTGTACCGCCGTACAACACTGCCTGCAGATGCAACCTGGCATTCTGGCGAGGAAGCTGGAGCAGCTGTTTGCGAACTGGAGGAAGAGGTGGCCACTGTGGCTGAAGAGCTTGAAGGTGGGGGACCAGCTGCAGGTGGCAAATCATCTTGGGTGTGATGCTGCCACTCCACAGGGTGCCTCTTCCTGACATGCATCAACATATTGGTGGTATTAAGGTTGCTGACGTTGTTCCCTCTCCGCACAGTTTGTCGACAAAGCTTGCATCTGACTACTGTAATGTCATCTGCAACTTGGTCGAAAAAGGCCCATGCACCACAACTCTTGGGCGCACCCCTTTGTGCTTTAAAAGAGCCCTGCTCCTAACGGGTGCAGAAGTTGAGGGAGCAGACAACCAATTTTTCCCTCTTCCTCTCCCACGTGGACGGCCATTCTGTGCCACACCTGCAAGCTCTTCCTCTGAGCTATCCCTACTTGCTTGCTGCCCCTCAGCATGCCATGATGGGTCAAGGACCTCGTCATCCAATACACTTTCATCAGCAGAAACTGGCAGCTGAGTTTCATCATCATCTGCTGACTGGGGTCTGGTCACTGTGGGCACTCGCCCACCCTCCACTTCTTCCTCAGATGCACACAGTAGTTGCGCATCTGTGCACACTACCACTTCTTCAGCTGCAGGAATGCTGTCTGGCTGGCACACAGATTCCAAGCCAACAGATTCTGAGAAGAGGATAAAGGTTGGCTCCTGGCCCTCTGAATGTATGAGCAATTTAGTGGGCGGTGAAGAAGCAGATGGGTGCTGCTCTTCAGTGGCCTGATCCGATGTTGTGGAGAGGTCCTGGGAGGATGCTGCGCTCATTGAGGTGGATGCCTCAGCTGCCATCCAACCAACAACAGTTTCTACTTGATCCTCTCTTATCAGCCTATGGCCCTGTGCTCCTAACAAGCTGCGCATAAATGACTGCTGCCGGGTGAAAGTAGGTGCTGAGTGACTTGGGCCTGCTGCTTGCTCTGGATGTGCACCATGTCTAGCTGCTGATGCACTTCTTCTGCGGCCGCCACGGGGACGTCCCTTACTCCCTGCCTTCATGTCTATTGATGGATTCAGAATGGCAAGAAAGTAATTATTAGGGATTAGTGTGCTTATTCCTGTAGGACTACAAACAGTTATAAGAAACACTAATGGCACTGTATGATGGTGTGTCTGCTACACTTTATTTGAATCTAGTGTGGCCTACACAAAGAGTAACGTGTGTTTGTGGTGTTGGTGTACACGTTACGGTCGGATGTCACAGTGCAGTAAATGACACTGCTGTGATACCAAAAAAAAAGGATTCTTCGGGACTGGGCCAGGTGCTGTGTGGCACCAGCCACAGAGGTTGTTTGAGCCCTCACAGTACAATCCCTATATAGTGTTTAACTTTAACCTCAATAGATGCTGTGAGGTAAAGTAACACTTATAGGGGCACTGAGAGTGAATTTACTGGTGAAAAATGTGGGGGTGCGCTATAGAACAGGCCGCACTAGGGGTCCTGCAGTCTGATGTGGCTACAAAGATTGACCTAGTGGGTGCTGCACTCCCCTAAAAAAAAGCACAAAGGCGGTCTGCGCAGCGGAGGTGACTAAACTGTGCAAAGCGAACCCGAGCACCAGGAAAATTGAGGGATAAATGGGGGTAAGGGATTGGGGGGTAGATTCAGGGGGAACCCCTCACTTAAAAATCCCTATATAGCGTTCACCAAAATGTACTGGATGGTGAAGCTACACTTTTATGAAAAAATAGGGGAAGGGGATTTAAGGGATGAAAAGAAAAGGCTGTGAAAAGGCAGTGAGACACACACCACACAGTGCTGCAGCAAGAGGAGCTGCAGCAGCTGCAGTGAATGTGCGCTGCACTGTCTCACTAAGCATCTCACTGAGAGCCTGCACAGCACAAAAGATGAAACTGAGCGGGGTCAGTGAGGAAAAAGACTGCTTCTGTAACATACAGGGCTGCTACAGTAGCTGAAAAACATTTTATCGCTATTAGATCAGATCTCTCCCTATCTCAACAGCAACCGACCCCTATCTGCTTCTACAGTAGAGGATCTAAATGGCAGACGCAGCCTTTATACTGCCTGATCACACCATCCAGCCAGCAATGCAGCGCAGCCCCTAGCTAGCAATTGGATGCTCTACCAAGCTTAGGGGAGTTACACAATGTTGTCATCAATTCTTCAGCTCCTGATGCTCCACGAGCGCTCAGAGGCTGAAGGATTATGGATTTCCGATTTCCGATGTGAAAAAAATATCGGAATCGAAATCGAATTCCGATATAGCAATATCGGCCTGATTTCCGATATATCAATATCGGAAAGCTCACCCTGAACGCTGCTAATCATGGTGGGGGAGGGGTTATACAGAGTTCTTGAATAGGAGGACTATAAGGAAGCAGGATTACTAGGCCTTTAGAGATAAAATCATCTGCTGATAAAACATGATTTTATCAAAACTAAAGGTACTGCCACCACTAAGCAATCCCTAGCGATCTCGTTAGCGTTGCATACTAATGAGATCGCTAGCGGATCGTTTCTATATCGCAAAATGAGGCCACATTGCGATATAGTTAACGACGCTATCGCCGTTAGCGATCTTTTTAACGACTTTAGCGGTACAAAAGTACCGCTAAATCGCAAAAAAGGTGCCACACAGCGATTAGATACTTACCCAGCGGGAGCGCCAGCGATAATAGGGTCCGAACGATTCCAGCGACGAGCGAGATCACAGCAGGAAGCTCGTCGCTGGAAGCTGCCGCATGAACAAACGCTACGGATCGCTAAATAGTGACGTTTTTTAGCATCTCGTTAGCGATATTGTTTAGTGTGGCATACCTTAATGCAAGCCTCCCTAAAGTGGTACATTGATGAAATCAGGTTCAAAAAAGGTGTCAACAGCCTGATTACAGATTCCTTTTAACCCCTTTATCCCCGAGGGTGGTTTGCACGTTAATGACCAGGCCAATTTTTACAATTCTGTCCACTGTCCCTTTATGAGGTAATAACTCTGAAATGCTTCAAAGGATCTTGGCGATCCTGTGAATGTTTTTTGTGACATATTGTACTTTATTTGAGTTGTAAAATTTGTTTGATATAACTTGCGTTTATTTGTGAAAAAAAATGGAAATTTGGTGAAAATAATGAAAATTTCGCAATATTCAAAATTTTAATTTTTATGCCCTTAAATCAGAGTCATGTCACACAAAATAGTAGATAAATAAGATTTCCCACATGTCTACTTTACATCAGCACAATTTTGGAAGCAACATTTTTTATGTTAGGAAGTTATAAGGGTTAAAAGTTGACCAGCGATTTCTCATTTTTACCACACCTTTTTTCATTTGAAGTCACTTTGAGAGGTCTATACATAGAAAATACTCAAAAGTGACACCATTCTAAAAACTGCACCCCTGGAGGTGTTCAAAACCACATTCAAGAAGTTTATTAACCTTTCTGGTGCTTCACAGGAATTTTTGGAATGTTAAAAAAAAAATGAACATTTAACTTTTTTCACAAAAAATTTAATTCAGATCCAATTTTTTTATTTTACCAAGGGTAACAGGACAAACTGAACCACAAAAGTTGTTGTCCAATTTGTCCTGAGTACGCTGATACCCCATGTGTGGGGGAACCACTGTTTGGGCGCATTGCAGGGCTCGGAAGGGAAGGAGCGCAGTTTGACTTTTCAAATCAAAATTGGCTGGAATTGAGATCGGACGCCATGTCACATTTGGAGAGCGCCTGATGTGCCTAAACAGTGGAAACCCCCTACAAGTGACCCCATTTTTGAAAGTAGACCCCCTAAGGAACTTATCTAGATGTGTGGTGAGCACTTTGAACCCTCAAGTGCTTCACAGAAGTTTATAACGTAGAGTCATAAAAATAAAAAATCATATTTTTTCCACAAAAATGATTTTTTGTCACCAATTTTTTATTTTCCCAAGGGTAACAGGAGAAATTGGACCCCAAAAGTTGTTGTGCAATTTGACTTGAGTATGCTGATACCCCATATGTGGGGGTAAACCACTGGGGGCACTATACACTTATTTCTCAGGGCTGTGATAAAAAGGGGCGCTGAGGAATAAGATCCCCTAAACTGTCGCCGTTAAAAGGCGTATCGGCGTTAAGGGGTTAAGTAAAAAGTATATACAAGGTCTTGCTTTGCATATGTTGCCCAATTCCATTATAATAAATATAAGAAAAAATTGCATAAACATTTTTAAGTTTAAAAAAATTGCTCTGCAATATTTCCTATGTGGAAAATCTATTCCTGACATTTTATCTATACATATGTAACAGGCCACAGCAGTTTACACTAATTGCATACCACAGTCACTCAGATATGCCTTTAGCATATCATGATATAGCGGTTCTTTAACCCATTTCTGACCTTTGACATACTATCCCATCCATGTGACCTTGGCCTTAATGACCATGGATGGGATAGTATGTCATATGTGATCGGTCACGCTAACGGGGGGAGTGCTGCCAATTGCGGCCGGGTGTCAGCTAATTCTCACAGACCGCTACCGGCACTTTAACCCCCAGGACAGTGCCATCAAACATGATCGCAGCATTTAGGAGCTGGCACAGAGGCTGACAGCCACTCTGCCTTTGGATTGGAGACCCCGATCGCTGCCATGGAGACCCAATGTCATCATGATGACATCCGGGTCTCCAAAGCTGTGAAACTTCCTTAGGTTGATATAAATGCAAAGTATTTCAACCTAAATTTACCATTAACATAAAATATGATGTGTCACGAAAATCTTAGTTACTTACCGTTAACGGGATTTTACAGAGCCCATGACAGCACCACCTGAGAGAGGGTCGTCAGCCACCAGGACAGGAAACCTACTGAATAAAAGGGCGGTACCTCTCCTTCGCATCAGTTCGGTTCCAGAGCACGAGAGGACCTCCAGACAATATTAGTTAGTATAACCTCCACCAAATACATTTATTTAACACCCCTAATTAGTGCACACCATAAGTGACAGAAGCGAGGGAGGGAATTCAAGGGTGCTGCCATTTGCTCTGTAAAATCCCATTAACGGTAAGTAACTAAGATTTTTCCCCTCTCCCATGACAGCACCACCTGAGAGATTTATATAGACTGAAGCAACCTAGGGAGGGATAGCCGCTTCCAGCACCTTCCTACCGAAAGACAGGCTAGCAGAGGAGGACAGATCAAGTCAGTAATGTTTATAAAAAGTAGTAGGGGTAGACCATGTGGCCGCCTTACATATTTCCTCGATGGAGACCTCCGCCCTCACGGCACAGGAGGTCGCCACGGCCCTGGTGGAATGGGCTTTCAGATCCTCTGGTATCGGTGTCTGACTTACTAGATGTGTAGGCTAAGCTAATGGCATCCCTAATCCATCTACCTAAAGATCCCTTTGTGACACTATTCCCCTTCCTTCCATCTTGGAAAGACACAAACAAGGACTTGCTCTTCCTATCTTGACTGGTCCTATCTAGATAGTGTAGAAGGGTTCTCCTTACGTCTAATGTGTGGAGTTTACATTCTTCCTCTGATGTTGGTTCACTGAAGAAGGAGGGCAGTATAACCTCTTGACTCCTATGAAATGTAGAGGCCACCTTTGGGAGATAGGCCGGATCAGGCCTCAATACGACCCTATCGTCTAATATCTGCATGAATGGCGGATCTATTGACAGCGCTTGTAGATCACTAACCCTACGTGCTGATGTCAAAGCTATCAGGATCACCGTGTTGAGAGTCAGGTTTTTGTTAGAAATTTCCTGTAGGGGTTCAAAAGGATTTTTTGTCAACGCCTCCAAAACTAAATTTAAATCCCAAGGGGAAATCTTGGGCCTGGCGCTGGTCTAGATCTCTGACAGGCTTTAATAAACCCGACTACCCATCTGTTGGATGCTAGATTGTGGTTGAATAGGGCCCCTAATGCTGATACCTGCACCTTAAGGGTGCTAATGGCTAGCCCCATCTCCATTCCTTTCTGGAGGAATTCCAAAATTAGCTTAATTGGGATTGGACCTCCCAATCGGTGTCCTGAAAAGCTTAGGAACTTTGCCCATATCCTGCCATAAATTCTCATGTTTATGGGTTTTCTGCTCTGCATTAATGTATTGATCAGTCCCGGTGAAAACAACTTCTGTATCAATAATGACCTCTCAAATTCCAGGCCATCAAGTGAAGGCCTGGTCTCTTAGGGTGAACTACTGGGCCCTGCTTGAGGAGACCTGGGATATCCGGGAGAACCCAGGGGTCTGTCAGGGACATCTTTCTCAGCCATGAGAACCAAGGCCTTTTCGCCAGAAGGGAGCTATGAGTATGATCCTCGCCTTCTCCTCCCTAATCTGCCTGAGTACTGTCGGGATCAGCATCATTGGGGGAAAGCGTAAGCTAGGTGAAAGTCCCAAGGGATCTGCAGCGCATCTACAGCATAAGGTCTTTCCTTCGGGTTTAGGGAACAGAATCTGCTGGTTTTCTTGTTTTTCCTGTTCGCAAAAAGGTCTATCTCTGGCTGCCCCCAGAGACTCACAATCTGCTGGAACATTGATTGATTTAGTTTCCATTCTCCTTGTTTCAGAGTCGTTCTTCTGAGGAAATCTGCCTCCTCGTTGTCCTTCCCCCTAATGTGTAAGGCTGAAATCTGGAACTGGGGTCTCTCCATCACTTGTAGAATCTGCCGGGTTAACTTCATCAAGGGTCTGGATCTTGTGCCTCCCTGATGATTTATGTAGGCTACTGAGGTTCTGTTGTCCGACAGGATACGGACATGATTGCCTCTTAGTCTGGGAAGGAATTCTAATACTGCTTCCTTGATGGCAAGTAGCTCCCTGTAATTTGAGGAGTTTGCTGCTTGTCCTTTGGTCCAGATTCCTTGTATCACATTGTCCCTTACATGTGCTCCCCATCCTTCCGCACTCGCATCCGTTATTATGACATCCGATACCGGAAGGGACCATGGGACACCACGTGACAGATTTCCCGGATCCAGCCTCCATGCTATGGTGCTTAAGGTTTCTTGAGATAGCGTCATCTTCCCTTCCAGATGTCCTGATAGTTTTATCTCCCCTTTTAGGACATCTTGCTGCAGAGACCTGGAATGGTATTGGGCCCATTGAACCGCCGGAATGCATGAAGTCATGGAGCCTAAAAGGGATTTGGTCTGTCTGAGGGACATAGATGGCCTGGATAATGCTGTTGATATTAATTTCATCATCTTCTCTTTCTTTTCCTCTGGAAGGAGGCCAAGTTGTTTCTCTGAGTCTATAGTAAGACCCAAGAAGGATTGAACCCTCTTGGGCTGGAGTCTTTCCATATTTATTATCCAGCCTAGATCGGACATGGTGTTTTGAATGAATCTTAGATTGGCTCTGCACTCCTGCTCCGATCTGCCGATTACTAAGAAATCGTCTAAGTAAGGTATAATTAGAATGTCTTTTTCCCGCAGGCATGCTGTTACTTCGAGAATTATTTTGGTAAATATTCTCGGGGCCATGGATAGGCCGAAGGGTAGTACCCTGTATTGGAAATGCTTTAGCCGATCTTTTAGACGTAGTGCCACTCTTAAGTATTGCTGGTGTTCCTGATGGATAGGAACATGATAATAGGCGTCTTTGAGGTCTAAGACGCTCATACAACATCCTGGAAACAACACCTTGATTGCCGTCTTTACGGACTCCATCTTGAATGGCCTGTAGGCCAAGAATCTGTTGAGGCCTCTCAGGTTGACTATTGTCCTGTAAGATTGGTCTGGTTTTTTGATCAGAAACAGGGGAGAGTAAAAACCTCTCCCCTCCTGCTGAACCGGCACCTCTATCAGTACCTTCTTTTGAATTAATGACAATACTTCGGCCTCCAGAGCCTGCTGTTCTTTCTCGGATCTGGGGGACGAGATCTTGAACCTGTGCCTGGGTACTGAAGCAAACTCCAATCTGAGTCCTGATTTTATAATGCTGAGGATCCAGTTGTTGACCGATATCTTCTCCCAGGCTGTTAGGAAGTAGTACAACCTTCCTCCCACCTGGGGCAGCCCATCACTTGGTGCTTTTTCTGCTCTTTGAAGATGACTCTCCGAACATGAAGCCTCTATCAAAGGGCCTTCTTGCCCTCCAGCCTTGTGTATCCTTGGATGGCCTGCTCCTGCTATAACGCCTTCTCCGAAAGGAGCTTTTGAACTGAGGCCTCGATACTGTCGGAAATCCCTTTTTCTTGTCCGCTGCTTTCTCCAAAATGTCATCCAAGGTCTTCCCAAAGAGAAATTTTCCATCACAAGGAATAGAGCACAGCTTGGTCTTAGACTGGGCGTCTCCTGGCCAGCTCTTAAGCCATAGGGCTCTACGCGCTGCATTAGCCAGATTCGCTGACCTAGCCGCTAGTCTTACTGAGTCCGTCGAGGCGTCCGATAAGTAAGAAGCTGCGCCCTGTAATAACGGTAACTCCGCTGAAATCTCCTTTCTGGGGGTGTTATCTCTAAGATGATCCCCGAGCTGTTCCAACCATATCATTAATGACCTTGCGGTGCATGTGGCTGCAATGGCTGGTTTCAATGATCCCGCTGAGGACTCCCATGCCTGCTTGAGGAATGTTTCGGCCTTCCTGTCTAGTGGATCCTTGAGGGTACCTAAATCCTCAAATGGCAGTGTAGAATTTTTAACCGCCTTGGCTACTGCCACATCAATTTTCAGGGCCTTGTCCCATATTAAGGTGTTCTCTTCCTCAAAGGGGTATCTACTCTTTGAAGAAGATGGTAGTGGCCCCTTCCTCTCCGGCTTCTTCCATTCTTTGTAATTGAATATTCTCATTGACCGGAAAACAACGCCTCTTTTTCTGACTCAGGCCTCCGAACATAATATCCTGAAGGGATCTAGCCTGTTTGGGGTCTGATATACCCATGACAGTTTTAACTGATTTGACTAGCTTGTCCGTTTCTTCCGTAGAAAAACAGGGGTTTCCTTCCCTCTCATTATCAGAGGAGGTAGAAGATAATGAAGATAGTGATTCCGAATTTGAACTACCTTCCTGCTGAACCAATTCTTCTGGTTCTGAGTCTACAGACTCCGGTCTGACCGGTGGTTTGTTGGTCATCAGACTTTTTAAGGACTCCTGAACTTAGGACCTAATAATGGTCCTGAGGTCCATAGCAAACCCCGGTGTCTCCTCTGCTATGGTTTGTTGAATACACTGACTGCAGAGTGGCTTGCCACTAGCTTCTGGTAAAGCCTGTTTACATATGGCACACTCCCTATTCTTTTGTTTAGAGGTGTGCTTTCGGAGCCTCTCCTATGAAGGTAATAGAGAGAAAGAAGGGGTCCTTTAATACTAGTCACATTCACGTAGATCACTCACCACTCGTGGACCAATCTATGGTACCGGAGACGTAGGTAGAGAAGGTTCTGAAGAACGCTTGCCCCTGGAGGAGGATTTCTGACTTGGCTTAGACTTTTGGCTCCCTCCATCAGTTGACTGGTCAGACCTGAGCTTATGGCCTTGCAACGTCGCCTGCTGACTCTGCTGCGACGACTGGCACTGCTGCTGTGGAGGCTGCTGCTGTTGCGACTCCATTGAGACTTTCACAGCGATTGCCACCATCTTGTGGAGTCAGCCCCTTAAAATACTGGCCGGCTCCTCCTCTGTCTCCATAGTGACCTTTTTTTTTCTTTTACAACGCACCAGGGATCCCAAGCCCTGCGCACGTCTCTCCTGCGTCACCGGCCACGTCGCAGGACCGCCCCTCCTGTTCGGCGTCCTGTGCGTTCCGGAAATGACGCGCCTGGCGCCCAATGTCGGACACGCCGGAAGTTCGGCTGACCGCACATGAGCCGCCCCAGGCTTCGCTTACCGGCGCACTCAGCTCCCGGTGCGTAGACCCGGTGAGTTTTAATCCTCCTTCACCGGCGCACTTCCAGTGCCTGTGTACAGCCCCGGAGCGTGATCCGGCGCACATCATCAGGGGGCCCCATCTCTCGGTCCCGGCTCCTGCCTGGCAAAACCCCTGGGGTTCTCATCCCTCCCGTGCACACAGACCCGGGATTACTGCTGGCAGGGACATTTTGCAAAGAGATCCCCTGCGCAGCTGCATCAGCCCGTTGGCCGCCTTACCACCCTGGACGGCATCCCGCTCCTGGACACCATCCTGGTAAGTGTACCGCACCTTGCTGTAGGCTTCCACAAGGACAGGAAACCTAACTGATGCGAAGGAGAGGTACCACCCTTTTATTCAGTAGGTTTCCTGTCCTGGTGGGCGGAGACCCTCTCTCAGGTGGTGCTGTCATGGGAGAGGGGAAAAAAACAAACTCTAAATCACTGGGATCTGTTAAAGCATTCCTGAGTTATAACCACATATAGTGACACTGGTCAGATTTTAAAAACTTGGCTTGGTCACTAAGGGGTTAAGTAATCAAGTCTAGCTTTTTTATGCACAACTGGCGCTGTATGAATTCTGTATAATATTTTCCTGCTGAAATAATTGTCAGGATTAATACTGCAGCAAAATTTGCCCACCTCAGATGGACTTGTTACAGTGCAGGAGCAATATAGCGATGCTATTTCTAACCAACCATATCTGGCTTGTTTATTTTGATGCACAACTGGCTCAGTATAAATGGCTTATAATATTTTCCTGCTAAAAAAATTGCAGGAGTAGCATAGGAGGAATATTTGCCCACTTCAGATGGACTTGTTACAGTGCTGGAGCAACATAGTGATGCTATTTCTAACCAACCATCTCTGGCTATTTATTTTAATGCACAACTGGTGC
Source organism: Oophaga sylvatica (assembly GCA_033576555.1). Classification (NCBI taxonomy): domain Eukaryota; kingdom Metazoa; phylum Chordata; class Amphibia; order Anura; family Dendrobatidae; genus Oophaga; species Oophaga sylvatica. The sequence goes on from JARQOD010000005.1 coordinate 51,262,225, forward strand.
ACTATATGCTGCATAATATTTCCCTGCTGAAAAAAATTTGCCGGAAAACTAGAGCAGGAAAATTTTCTCACATCAGATGGATTTTTTACAGTACAAGAGCAATATAGCGATGCTATTCCTAACCAACCAAGTCTGGCTTTTTTATTTAGAAGAACAACTGGTGCACCATAAATGGTGTATATTTCACTGCTAAAAAAATGTGCAGAACTACTATAGCAGGAAAATGTGCCCACCTCAGATGGACTTCTTACACTGCATAAGCAATATAGTGATGCTATTTCTTACCAAAATAAGTCTAGCTTTTTTCTTTTGATGCACAACTGGCGCAGTATAAATGGTGTATAGTATTTCCCTGCTGTTAAAAAAATTACAGGATTAATAGCAAAAAGAATATTATTAGCCTTGAGAACTTGAAGGGCTTATGCTTAGCTGCCGCAGAACAGACATGCAATTAGCCATATCCTGTCCTACATGATCACTTCAGCACAATCTCTTCCTAAGTGCTGCTATCAGCAGTATGAATATTGATTATAATTAGCCCTAATAAGGGCTATTGTTGCAGTTGAAATAAAGATTGCAAGTGTCTAATCCCTACCTTTACGCAGCTACATCTTTCCCTAGCTAAGCAGCGCGGCACCTCTTCCTACTCTGCTTTTATTTGTTGGCATAATGTGGCCACCATGGTGTCCATGGGTCTTATATAGACCCGATGACGCTGTGCAGCCAGACAATCACAGTAATGCCACAATCAAGATGGCTACGGCATTACCGTGACTGGCAGGCAATCCCTGCATTTTTATTGGCTGTCTAAGAAGTGCCAAACATGTAGGGCGGGGACTCGAGCTTGCACGCGAGCATTCAAAAATACTCATCGAGTAAGGAGCATCTCGCTGATGCTCGAGCAAGTAACAGCAGTGACGAGCACGCTCGCTCATCACTAATGAAAAGACTTGTTACAATGATGACACCCTATTATAGGACCGTTGGTATCAGTGAGCCTTTTAGAACTTGTCATCCTTTCACAAATTTTAGTAAAGGTAGACAGCAAAGCGAGGGGCTGAATGTCATACACCAAGGGCAATGAGAAACCTGAATGAATGAGAAACCTGAATTCAAGTATTAAAGGCCCCTTCACACATAGCAACGCCCCAGCGATCATGATAATGATCCGACCAGGCAAAGATCGCTGGTGCTCACTTGATGAAACGAAAAGGCTGCATGCCGAGCGGCTAATTTTTGAAACATTGAATAAAGCTGCTGTCGGCAAACTGACTGACACTTTTACTCTATTGGATGCCCAGTCACTTTCACAAAACCCATGGCCGCCGATGCCAGACCATGTAACAAGCACACCAAGAAGGGAGATTGAGCCTACACAAGCCATGAACTTTGTGCCACCCCATTATCAGTCTGCCCCATTCTTCAATCCATCAAGACAGCAACTGAATGATTCAGACTGTTATTACACATAATTATAGTTTTTGTGTTTTTTTTTTTAGTGAAATTACGTTATGAATCCCTTTTTTTGGTTTGGTGTTTATTTGAAAAACTGAAATAAAATTATACTTTATATTATAACTTGATGCCTGTTTGCATTTGTTCGTTGGCTGCCATAACCTTGGGCCCCCCAGAGTTTTTATTTTACAGCGCCAAGGCAACGCTATGACTCAGACCCATATTACCACTAGTTGTAATAGGAGTGATGTTGTGTTTCGCTAATACTTTACTTTTCCCGTTTGTGTTTATTAGATTTTGTACATTATGTTAACTTTAGTAAAACTTTTATTTTTATTAAACATTGTTGTCAGCTTTACTTATAGACTTATTTGCTGTCCTACTAAGCCGGGGGAATAGGATGGGTTGAGGGCAGGTAAGGTCCGCCATCAGGGCGTTACTCAAGCTCAAGATGCCCAGATATAATGGGTGTGTTTTTAATTTTGTATTTTTTTTATTTTGTTTCTAAATTTAGGAAAAGTGTTTTTACAATGTTTTTTTGGTTTTTGCGGTGTTTTAGTTTTTGTTTTCATTGTTGAATTTTGGGCTTTGGAAAAAAGTCGACACTGCAACTGTTATAAACTATAACTTTCTATATATTTTATATACATATATTCTCTCTCTCTCTCTCTCTCTCTCTCTCTCTCTCTCTCTCTCTCTCTCTCTCTCTCTCTATATATATATATATATATATATATATATATACAGTGCAGACCAAAAGTTTGGACACACCTTCTCATTCAAAGATATTTCTGAATTTTCATGACTATGAAAATTGTAGAATCACACTGAAGGCATCAAAACTATGAATTAACACATGTGGAATTATACATTACACTTTACAAAAAGTGTGAAACAACTGAAAATATGTCTTATATTCTAGGTTTTGCAAAGTACCCACCTTTTGCTTTGATTACTGCTTTGCATGCAGAAAAGGTGAACGGATGGACTCTACGTGCCTGGTTCCCACCGTGAAGCATGGAGGAGGTGGTGTGATGATGTGGGGGTACTTTGCTGGTGACACTGTTGGGGATTTATTAAAAATTGAAGGCATACTGAACCAGCATGGCTACCACAGCATCTTGCAGCGGCATGCTATTCCATCCGGTTTGCATTTAGTTGGCCCATCATTTATTTTTCAACAGGACAATGACCCCAAACACACCTCCAGGCTGTGTAAGGGCTATTTGACCAAGAAGGAGAGTGATGGGGTGTTACGCCAGATGACCAGGCCTCCAAAGTCACCAGACCTGAACCCAATCGAGATAGTTTGGGGTGAGCTTGACCGCTCACCGCTTCAATTTTGAATAAATCCCCAACAGTGTCACCAGCAAAGCACCCCCACACCATCACACCATCTCCTCCATGCTTCACGGTGGGAACCAGGCATGTAGAGTCCTTCTGTTCACCTTTTCTGCGTGCAAAGCAGTAATCAAAGCAAAAGGTGGCTTCTTTGAAGGACCTAGAATATAAGAGATATTTTCAGTTGTTTTGCACTTTTTTGTAAAGTGTAATATATAATTCCACATGTGTTAATTCATAGTTTTGATGCCTTCAGTGTGATTCTACAATTTTCATAGTCATGAAAATACAGAAAAATCTTTGAATGAGAAGGTGTGTCCAAACTTTTGGTTTGTACTGTATATGTACAAAAAAAAATTATTGCCTGCCCCCCGTTTGGAGGCCAGCCACAAACCTCTCCAGCATCACCCCGTGGTCATGCATAGCTGCCATCAGCCGCCTGTGCGATGCCAACAGGTCCTGGGCAGTGGGGATGTCTGTGGAGGTAATGGTAAAAGTTAACCAGGGAATTCTGTTGCAACATCAACTTAAGTTACATGTTTGCTGTTTAACACTTACGGTTTTGGGGCAACTGCGCATCACCAGAGGAGGCGATTAACGCCCACCCGGAACCTGTGGCACTACCGGCTTGGGAAGCACAGAAAAATAGATATATCACGACAGCCATTAAACATTTTAAGACCTAACAATGTTTTCAAACTTGTCGGAAGCTTATATTATGTGCGTAAATTATCTGAAGGCGATCCTGCATAAATGTCACGGAGTGACACTGGAGAGAATCCTATGGGGGATGGTGAGGATGACCCCAAAAGTGGAGGGAGGGTAGGTGCTGGCGAAGGGGTAGCTGCGGGGGATGGTGGTGCAGCTGGTGATGGTGGTGCTGCAAAAAAAAATACAATTGAGTGAAATACTCCATCTACTAATCCCATCACTGCTGTACTCCTGTCACTGCCTGTAACCCTATCACTACTGGTACTGCCGGTACTCCTGTCACTGCTTGTAACCCCATCACTACTTGTACTGCCGTTACTCCCGTCACTGCCTGTAACTCCATCACTACTGGTACTGCCGTTACTCCCGTCACTGCATGTAACTCCATCACTACTGGTACTGCCGGTACTCCCGTCTTTGCCTGTAACCCCATCACTACTGGTACTGCAGATACTCCCGTCACTGCCTGTAACCCCATGACTACTGGTGCTCCCGTCACTGCCAGTACTCCTGTCAATGCCTGTAACCCCCTCACTACTGGTACTCCCGTCACTGCCTGTAACCCCATCACTGCCAGTACTCCCATCACTGCAGGTGCATTGATATATGTAGATAACCCACAAAACATAACCTCTTCAGATACCCTCACCAACACTCACCACGACGCCTGCGAATCTGTGCATGTATGCTGGAGACCCGCTCGCTGGACCGATAGCGCAGGTCTGCCAGCTTTTTGCGGATTTGGGTTGCGGTCTGCTGCACCCCGAATTGGTGGCATAGGCCCCTCCGTATCCTGTGCAGGACCACCTTCTTGTGATGTATGGGATATGCAACAGGGAGCATGCAGTCGTAGTCCCATGCATCACATCTTTTGATGAGGTACCACACCTCAGCCTCGCCCCAGGGAGCAGAGCGTTGCCTAGCCGCCATTTTCCTCAGATATTAACAACGCCGCATGAACTACGCCAGCGTCGTGACGTCACAGCGTATGTGCGAGCCGTTCGTGTCGCACTTGCGACGCGAGACGCCATTGTGATCGCAAAGTGAGGTTCCCAGCCTGGTGTCCCAGCCACGCACAGACATGAGACGCCATTGCGATCGCAAAGTGACGGTTCTCAGCATAGTGCCCCTGCCACGCACAGACATGAAGATCAATGTGGTTGCTTCATGTATTTACATAGCAGACTGTTGCATTCACAGGCCCTTCTTCATAAAATAATGACAAAGCTTATGTACAGTTACAATGAAAACTTTATTACAGAAGTGCATGCACATAGCATTTCGGCACGTTACGTGACGTATTTTTAGTAAAAAACCACAAACACTTTGTAAAGTAATAAAATAATGAATTTATTGGAGTATTTCTAACAAATTTTGAAACAAGAAATGTTAAAATATACACATTTGCACACTAGATTTGATGCTGCCAAGTAACTGCACCAGGCCCATTAAAATATTCACAGTATTTCTCTCGGCAGGCCTTTGCATCATCCCTGTTTCTTCCTTTTGTCAGCGCTTGAAGTCCTGGTATTGCGGGATCATTATCACGCCAGCCACCTAGAAGTACTTGACCATTTGTCTGGTCAACACAGTCCACAAAGCCAGGCGGACTGTAATCGATAGCATCTCGCCGCCGCAGGAAATTGTGCAGCACACAACAGGCCATAACGACCGAGTCTATGGATTCCAACTTTAGGTTTATGGGTGTGTGGAAAATGCGAAACCGGCTGGCCATGATGCCAAACATATTCTCCACAACCCTTCTTGCCCTCGACAAATGTTAATTAAATATCCGTGTTTGTTCCGTTAAACTTTTTGGGGGGAACGGTTACAGAAGGTTGGCATGAAGCGGGATGGCTTCATCACCGACAAAAACAAAGTTAAGATTGCCGGTTGTCTCTGAGTTGGAAGGCAAGTTCAGGTCACTGTTGTTTAATCGCTCTCCAAAAAGTGTGTGTTCTAAAACTCCCCCATCTGAAACTCTGCCGTTCATGCCAACATCAACATTTATGAACTCATAGTTGGCATTAACAAGGGCCATCAGGATTACACTGAAATAGCCCTTATAATTGAAATAATAGGATCCGCTTTTAGACGGTTGGGTGATCCTCACATGTTTTCCATCCAAAGCCCCACCACAGTTTGGGAACTGCCAAAGCCGCTCAAAATCTGAGACAATACTTTTCCAGTCCGCCTCCGTTTTTGGAAAATGAATGTTGCTCCGTAGACTTTGGACAATGGCATTGCATGTTTCTGGAATCAAAGTGCTGAGTAGTGACAAAGAAACGGCTGAAGAAAATTGCAAATCTTGGATTGATCGTCCTGTGGCCAGGAATCTCAGCGTCACGGCCAATCTTTCGTCTACTGGCACAGCAGCTCACATTGCTGTATTTTTCCTTTCAATTAGTGGCGTCACACTTAGTGTTGAGCGATACTGCTCGATATCTAAAAATATCGGATCGGAATGGTATCGCCGATATCACTAAATATCGTCGATATCCGATTCCGATACCGGAAGTCCCATGTAAGTCTATGGGAACCAAATATCGACATTAAAAAAAACCCATTCTTGCCTTGTTGGTTAATTGTACATGAAGGAAAACAACAAAGACTAATGTAGAATGTATTGGGGGAGGTTGAGGAGACAATAAAGGCATACATGTTTAACCCAATGCATTGGAATAGCATTAATATATTTTTTTTTTTAAATACGTTTGGATTGACTAACAAATTGACAATGTTGTTAACCTTTTTTCTATTTTGGCAAATATGTATGTTTCACAACTTCCATGCTCTTCACCTTTTTAACTTTTGCCAGTGCCACACTTTCTCCTTCATAATCTTCAGCAGCATCATCTTTCTCATCAAATTATTCTTCATCTTCACCTTCTTAATCTTCTTCTTAAACTTCTTGCTATTCATGTTTTTGTTTACATTACTCATATTGTTATTATTAAACTAATTAATCTTCTTCATATTCAAATTCTTCATCTTCTTCCTCTTCATCTTCTTCATCATATTCTTATTTGTGACAGAGATTCCTGTACTTGTAATCTGTAAAAGTATGAATTGTTCATCCTTCCGTTCTTGCTGTCACAAAAGATTTAAATTACAACAGTATTTGTCCGTGTTCAGTTTAGCCTGCAGCAGCAGGCATTTTCCAGGGGCACCACGAGGAGGAACGGACTCACCCCCATACACTGCTTAGTCTTCTTCTGCTTAGAATTTAGAGCATATATTTTGCTCTTCATTTTGGTCTTATACTTCATGTTCTTCTGCTTTTTGATCTTCTGCTTATTGTTCTTCTGTCTCTTGTTCTGTATCTTGTAGTTTGTCTTAACCTTCTTTGTCCTGTTGGTGATCTTCTTCTGGGTAATCTTTTATTTTTTCTTTGTGATGGTGTTCAGGCTGGTTGGCTTCATGCTCATCGTCCTTGTTGTCGTCATCTTCTTCTGGGTGGTCTTTAAGGTCGTCTAATTTCCGAGAACCAGCTGACGTTACTGGAACCCTGACGGGTATCAGATGGAGCAAGAGACAATGGAAGTAACAAGGACCAGCTGACTGTGCTGGAACCCGGAGGGGCAGCAGAAGGAAAAGAGGCAATGTCACAACCGAGTACCAGCTGACGTTACTGTGACACGGTTACTAAGCAGGAGGTACCTGTGCTCCAAAGCACTACCAAGGACCAGCAGACGTTGGTGGAACTCGGATACGGAGATGGAGGCACCTAGGCCAAAGGCACTGGGGAGAACCAGTTGACGGTACTGGACCCCGGACGGGTAGCAGAAGGAAAAGAGGCAATGTCACAACCGAGTACCAGCTGACGTTACTGTGACACGGTTACTAAGCAGGAGGTACCTGTGCTCCAAAGCACTACCAAGGACCAGCAGACGTTGGTGGAACTCGGATACGGAGATGGAGGCACCTAGGCCAAAGGCACTGGGGAGAACCAGTTGACGGTACTGGACCCCGGACGGGTAGCAGAAGGAAAAGAGGCAATGTCACAACCGAGTACCAGCTGACGTTACTGTGACACGGTTACTAAGCAGGAGGTGATATGGAAATTTAATTAGGATAAAAATATCCTTCAGTGTTTGCTGCTTGCCATGTCCAAATCTCTATATAATGTCTTCTTGAGCGCTCAGAACGAAATGAGGACTGTCCACACGAAAGTGTCAGTATAACAGTTCGTCAAAGACATACATTTATTATTCATTCAAGGTTTTATACATTTACAAAAAGGGGCTGGTTAGTCAATTAACATACAATTAAAAGCTGCTAGATTATTGGCTGTTCTAGTGTAAATATGATAATTATGATAATCATGATTAAAAGAGCTGAAGTTGCAGAATTATTGTTTATATTCTTGTGACCTAGTTGTCTTGCATAACTATAATGTAAACAACAGATATCTAATAGGACTTTTTGTACTTCATGCATTTGTTCCTTTACGAAGGCCTTATGAAGGCCTTATGAAGGCAGATTTCTTTAAAACGACTGATTATAGCTGGCCTAGAAATATGTGAGCACAGGGTTTTTTTAGCAAGTGAGATCTATCTAACTGTGAACTGTGAATACATATATGTGAATATACTTTGAATATATGGAATACATATATATTTCCATGACAGTCCCCCCTTAGATACCACTTGCCCTAAAAACCTGCTCCTGGCCCAAAGCGCTGCAACTCTTTTGTGCTGCCGGCGAGTTGAGAATATGCCTAGCGCATGTCTCCCCACCGAATACAGACTTTTCGCAAATGGGCGGTCAGGAGGACTGTCCCTGTCGGGGGTTTATGTGTTTGCAATCATAGTCTCCTTATTTGATAGGATGTTTCATCAAGGATGTGTATTCTCAGTCTGGAGGTAGTTCGGAGATCTGGTCAAGCCAGGCAGTTCTATCCGGACTGGTGCGAGGTCCAAGATTGTGAGTGGCATCAAATTGGTTGTCTCCTGAACAGTTTTTTCCATTATCCTGCGGATACAAGGAATTACACAGCAACCAGTAACTAATGCAAAAATGAGAACCCCCATAATGGCTGTCCCAACCTGTGCCAACATTTTCTGCCACCCACTCATCCACCCAAAGTATCGATCCCATGGGTCAGTGACACCTGAGTTCTGTTTCAGTTCCTCTGATAACTCATTAAGTTTCTGTATTGCCATTGTGACTTTACCATTTGGGCCAGTGTTGTCTGGGATGTAGGTGCAACAGGTGTCTTTGATCATTTTGCAAACACCTCCTTTCTCAGCTAGAATCATATCCAAAGCCATTCTATTCTGGAATGCCATAATGGAAGTGGGGCCTAACTGTGCTGCCAAACCTTTTTACAGCATCTATGGTGAAGTTAACAAATCTCTGCTGGTTATAATAGATGTAATTTATCCAATCAACATTTTTGTTATAGTTACTAGTGGCAATAGTGACTCAAATCCTGCTTTAACTTGGTCTCTGGCCTTGAACTCATCAAGTAGGTCATCTGTCTGATCAGTCAGAGCATCCACGACATCCTTCATGGCTTAGGTGTCTCTCCTGGTACGGGAGCTTCCTTGCAATGCGATACGTGGATCCAAACAGGCTTTCCCTCTAGTTACACAGAGGTTGATGTCATCTGGGGCTCTTGGACAGGATCATCAAATCTGGCAGTGAAGAGAAAAACTCGAGAATGGACATTAGTTTTTGACCAATTCAATTACATAAGTGTTATGATTTGGTAGCTGAGGAGAGCAGGCAAAAAAAAGGCAATACACCAGAGAGGTTGGAATCTATGGGATTGCAGTACCCTGACTAACCACCACAACTAAAGGCAGCCGTGGAGCGTTCCTACGTTGGTCCTAGACGCCTCGTCACAGCCTGAGAAGCTAACTACACCTAAAGATAGAAAAAGGAAAGCTATCTGCCCCGGAGCAGATCCCCAAAGAACATAGGAAGCCCCCAAACATGTAATGGCGGTTAGACAAGAGGAAATACAGACACAGACAGAAAATAGTATGAGCAAACGTTGGGGCCCAAACTTCCTAAATAGAAAAGGATAGTAAAGGCACTTACTGCAACCCAAAAAAAACCTGAAAAGTACCAACTCTACTAATTACAAAAACACCTGAGATCACACGACCTCTACCACCTAAATTAGTTCTCTGGTGTAACAAAAACTAAACAGCAACCACTGAAAAAAAACTGGAAAAGGCAAATGAACAAACAACAGTGGCTGAAACTAAACTGCAAGCACCAAAAAAACTAAAAGAAGAAAATGTCTTATCTGTTAGCAGAAGATGCAGGCACGAAACAGCTTTTCTGGGTCTCTGGGAGTGTGCCTTACGCTAAACAGTGCAATAGGGAGTGTGTCATGCCATGGTTTGCGTGTCTCTTGGGCAATTTTTCAGCATTCTATTCTTAAGTGTTTCGTTCAGTTTTTCTACCTTCCTGCTGCTCTGGGGGTGGTAAGGAGTGTGTAGGCCTAGGTCTGACCCTACTGCTAATCGGGTCTCGTGTGTCAGATTTGCTGTGAATGCGGGTCCCTGATCACTTTCTATCATTTCTGGAGCCCCGTATCTGCACACTATTTTCCGAAAGTAGCTTCGTTGCAGTAGTCTTTGCTGATTTGGAAAGCTTCTGTTCATCTTGAAAATACTTCTTTTGACCACAATGGCGTATTTGAATCCTTCACTTGGCGATATCTGGATGTGGTCTATCTGGATCCTTTGAAGCTGGTAGAGTGGTCTTTCCAGATAAGGTGAGGGGGACTTTCTTCCATACGTCCAGGCTTGCATTTGCCGCAGGTCAGACAGCTGCTGGTGAATTTGGCTGTTAGGGTGGAGATCCCTGAAGCGAAACAGTAAGCACCAATCAGATCATTCATCTGTGTCTTTGATATGTGGATGTGGGTCCATGTACCCATTGGACCACCATAGGGTGCATACTTTGTGGTAGGCAGAGTTTGAAGTCTATTATTGTTAGCCTTCCTTCTTCACGTGTTGCTTTTTTTTCGCATTCAGCTCTTCTTCTCCTTTCGGAGCTTGGTCTTGTAACTTCTTGAGCAGATCCCAGGACGTCTTTTTGTCAGGTTTCTTGTCTTCAGTCGTCATGTAGTAGCCGTCCGGCTCTACGACCTCTCCCACTTCTCCATGTTGTCTTCCTTTGGCTGCTTCTTTGGCTGTCATGTCCGCCATGTTATTGCCTCACGCCTCTTCTGTTTTCAGTTTTCCATGCACTTTGATTTTTCAAATTGCCACCATTTTGGAAGTTGGAGTACACCCAGCAGGTCCCTGAAGGCTCCATGATGTTTCACGGTTGTCCCGTTTGCTGTGATGAAGTCCCTTGTAGCCCAGATGGGTCTAAAGTCGTGTGCTATGCCATGCGAGTACCTGTAGTCCGTGTAGATGTTTGCAGTCTTGCCTTCTGCCATCTGGCAGGCCTTCGTCAGCGCTATCCGTTCTGCTTCCTGGGCTGACAGGCTAGGTGACAGACTTCTGGACCACAGGATTTCTTGATTGCTGGTCACTGCACTTCCTGTGTTGAAACTTCTTCTGGAGCCATCCAAGTATCCTCCCTTGGGAGTGGGAGTAGAGTGGCCGGGCTGAGGACTGTAGGTCTGGAGACGGTGACATTATGAGACAAAGGCAATAGAGACGCCACAAAGATGCCTGGCGGTGGAGAGATTACTGTTGGTTGAGCTTGATTGAAGATTGCCAAGATGTCATGTGGAGTGAGAGTTTCCAGTGGCTGTCCAAAGTGATGTCAGCAACCTTGTCCAGGAGGGTGTGTGCTGCAGATACTGCCATCAGGCAGGAGGGTGCTCTTCTTGCAACTGGATCCAAGCGGGCTGAGAGGCAGCCTAAAAGTCTCTGTTTTCCCCCGTGAATCCGTGCCAGGACTCCAGTAGCATGACCTTCTTTCTTCCATCAGGTAGACGGAAAGACTTTTCATAGTCAGGTAGGCCTGGTATTGGCGCTGAGACTGTGGAGTTCTTCCAATCTCCTGAATGGGTTGAAGGCTGCGTCTGATAGAAGGAGCGGGGTTGCGTTGATGCACGCGCACAGAGGCTGCATTAGGACTGAGGCATCAGGGATCCAGGTTCTGCAATATGACACTAGACCAGGGAAGGCCTGCAGCATTCTTGGAGTTGTTGGGGGAGCCGTCTTCTCCATAGTGGTCTCCCAGTCTTTTGACATGTGTTTCGTTTGGTGGGCAATACAGTGTCCCAGGGATGTAACTTGCTTCTGGCATCGCTGGACTTTGTTCTTCCAGACCTTGCGTTGCTGTTCTTCCAGGTAGAGTAGGAGAGACAAGGAATAGACTGTGCAGGTGTCGATGTCAACCACACAAAAGAGAAAGTCATCCACGTGTTGTAGAAGAGTGACTCTTGCATATTCTGCAATCCAGTTGACGAGGATGGAGGACATTGTCTTGGTGAAACTTGAAGGGCTTGTTTTGAGCACCTTGAGACAACACTGTCCATATGCACTGCACTGGTGCGTGAAAGCAGGCCTCCAGGTGGAGGGGAAACACTGAAGAAGGTACTGGCCAGGTTGATCACCGTGAATACCGTTGCGGTGACTGGGACTCTTGAGAGCAGAGTGTGATGGTTCAGCACTGTTGGGGTTTCAAATACCGTAGCCTCTTTCGCGGCCTCCAGGCCTTGCACCATTCTGAACTCAGTGGGGTTTACAGTCTTTTTCTTCACTGTGGAAAGCTGGGATTGATTCCGATGGGCGAGGCAGCCCAGTTTGGCCTTGTCCTTCAGTATGCGGCAGGGGACTCCCATCTGCTGGTGCAGAGCTGGCGGGAAAACAAGCCGTCTACTAGGATCCACATCATGAGAGATGACGACCAGCTGGCTTTCTTGTTCTCCACCAAGACAGTCACTGTGTTAGCACCTGCTCTGGTCACAGGGGGTCTTCTTGTTGAAACGTCTCCTTAAACGGCTGCTTTTTTCTCAGCACGGGCCATCAGTAGTTTCTTTTTCTCCAGCTCGGTCTCAGGTCAATATTTGTGCACAAGTTTGAAGAGCTGAGTGGCCTTTTTGCCAGTCTAGGGCCTGGGTGAACTGGTTGATTGCAGGGGGCACCTCCTGGTGCTTGCAAAAGATGAACCTCTGGCGTTAGAGCTGGATGAGGTGTTGCCATTCCATGAAGCGAGTAGAGTCCTTCTTGAGTTGAATATCCTGGCCAATGTCAAAGTTCTCAGGCCGTCTTCTTAGGCGAGTTCACTTAGACCTTCAGTTGGTCAGAGACATCTTGACTCTGGGTGATGGAGTGGCTTTTCTGGTACTATGTCCAGCACCTCCTGTGATAGGTCTGCAGTGTGGTTGTTTGAGGTTCCTGTTTCTTCTTGGGTCAGGGGTGAAGAAAGTGTCATGGTCCCATCTTCCTGGAACACTCTGGTTGCTTTCAGCTTCTGCAGTAGGTCCACTCCCAATAGGTTGAGGGTGCAGGTTTTTTACACAACAAACTGGGACATGATGGAGTGTTCTGGCTGAGTCCACACGCTCAGGGGCTTCATAATCTGGAAATATCTGACTTGACCATCAATTCCCATGCAGGAAGCAGAAGATTCTGATAGGTAGGTGAGGTTGCGGAGTTACACAAGAAAAGATCTGACTACGCCATCCACTCTCAGGATATTGGTCCCACTGGTGGGGTTCCCTGTGGACTTGGTGTGCTCTTGTCCTATGCACGGGGTTCTTCACTGCTTTCTTTGTTTTCTCCTTGGCTTGCTTCTCTAGACAAAGTGGTGGGTCGTAGGGGTTCTCTGCAGCGGTTCCGGTAATGGCCAAGCTTGCCACAGTTGTAACACTTGACATTCCTTCTGTCCGGCGGGACTCAATCCTTTTTGCTACTGTGAGCAGGGTATCCATTGCTATTGACGTGTACTCAGGCCTGGCTGCTACCAGTGGTTTCCTGATTGGTTCTCTCAGTCCATGCACAAAAGCCTGTGCCAACATCCGTCTGTGTGTCTGATCATGGGTAATGAGGCCCAAATCTTGAAACACTTGCATTACTCTGTCATGGAACTTCTCCACAGACTCTGTCTTGTCTTGACTCGTGACATGTAGGCTGAGAGTTTGTCCTGTCAGTCTGCTTTTGGCCCATTCTCTGAGTTGCTCAATTAGCTTTGGTCCTGTCTCCCAGGCATACGCATCTAACTCTGTTGGAAGCTTGAAGTTTTCTCTCATAATTGGCCAGAATGCATCACCTGCTTTTATTTCCATTACGGTCCAGAGATCAGTCCAGGCTGCTGCATACGTTCGCTGGATCTGCTGCATTTTTTGGCAAAATGGCATGGGGTGTATCCCTGGGTCTGGCAGCATACTGATCACCTGGCTTGGGATGAAGGGCTCATAGGATGGTGCCTCTATCTGTCCCTGCTCTATTGGTGCTTGTGTGTTTTCTTCCCTAGTATTGGGCAGCATGTGTGACGTTGCATCTTCATCTTCATCAGATAAGAAGTGACATGGTGTACTTGGTGCATACACTGGGTGAGATTTGGGCTTTAAAGTTGTCTTGCTGCATGGGGATTTCCCACTTCCTTGCTGAGGCTGCGGTGGATCAGTGTCATGGTTCCATGCTAGCAGCCCTGTAGCTATACCACCCCCCTGTGAAGCCCTAGCTGTGGACTGCTGTGTCTGGGGGCTACATGTAGCGTTTTGTGTAAGGAGATCTGCACTTTCTTCTCCTGATATAATGACTGGCAATGTTTGTACTGTGCTTGGGATAGACAAGGTGCCCTGTGCTGGAGACACTGAATGCAGGGACACCACATTGCTTGGATTGGGCGTTGACCCAGTTGATGACGAAGTAGAAAAAAGAGGAAGAGAAGGGAGGTGTGAGGGAGGAGCGAGAGAAAGAGGAGGGAGGGAGAGAAGAGTGAAAGGGGGAAAAGAGAGAAAGATGGAGGAGAGAGAGAGAAGAAAGATGGAGGGGGAGAAGTAGAAGAAGATGAAGAACAAGATTTGAGAGTTGGAGAGGAAGAGATAGAAGAAGAGGAAGATGAAGAAAATGGATGTGTCAGAGATGTGATGGAGGGAAAAGAAGGAATGAGAGGGATGGCAGTGAGGAAAGAGGAGAAAAGTTTGAAGAAGAAAGAGAAAGGGACTGAGAGAAGAAAAGGGAGAGGGTGTCCCCCCTGTGACTCTTGAGAGGGGATGGTTTAAACAGAAATGCCTTCTTCCTGTGGAGAGAGGCGGGGAGCGTTTTTCCCTGTACAAGGCTCCTTACTCAATGAGAGCAGCCTACACCTGTCCCGTGTCTCCACATGATGGACATGTGATGTGTGTGACTCTGAATTCTGCTCTTGTGACATGTCAGTGATCTTTTTCTCACAGATGATTTAACACCTTTTCAAACTTATTCACATAAAAAAAAAAAAAAAATCACTTCCTGGTCCGTTCAAATTAACTTGCTGTATCTTTTACACGATGCACCGCTGCTCTTTTATAGCAGATTGTAATCTATTAATAAACTTTCCCGTTACCTTTCAAATAACAAAAAACAAGAAAAAACATTTCATTATGCAGCGTAAAGGCTGCCTGTCTATTTGCTTCTCACGTACTCTGACATTCTATTCACATGCCTAACCCTTCGATTCTTACGTACTGTGTCTATTCCAAAAACCTATTCAACAAAGGTGATTTAAAAATCTGAAAACTGCTGCACTCTGGTTCTGTTTGTTCTCGCCGAATGCCCGACGGGAGGGGCTACTCAGACCACTGCGTAGTTTGTGTCTGCTCTCTCCCTCAGCCTGTAATTCTCCTTATCTATGTGACCTTGGTCTAAAGCAAGCTTGTAGAAAAAAAAATTGCTGGAGAAATAAAACTCTAAAATAAATTGCTTAGAGAAAAAATCTCTCCAAAATCATTTAAAAATGTACTTAAAAGAAAAATTTTAAAAAACAAAAAGTTAGATTTAGTAAAAAAAAACCTCTAGAAAAAGAAAACAAAAAAAAAATAAATAAATTCACCAAAAAGGGGAGAAAAGAAAAACCGTATTAATCATAAAACTCTGAAAAACAACCCTTGTTACTAAAACAGCTAATTAAAAATCTCTGGAATGTCAGCTGGCTGCTTCCCCCTCCCTTCCTTATATCTCTGCTTGCTGTCTCTATAGGCACTGAAATCACGTATCAAAAAAAAAAAAAAATTATTATTCCTCAGAATAGCAAAAAATGAATATAGTTCAGTCTGAATGCCTGATAATTCTCACGTTAAAACCTGTAGAAAAAAACTAGCTTAAAAAAATAAAAATCAAAGCCAAGAAACAGAATGCCTGATAACGTGATTAGCAGAGGAGGGGGGCACACTGCTCTGAATGAGATACTGACAGAGCGCACGGAGATGTGATTTAAAGCGACAGTACCTGATACAGACAATTGACAGGTACAATGAGACAGACACCCGGGAGAATACGAATCCCTCTTTTGATGATCTGTGACACATACAAGCTGCTCTGGTAACTGATAACTCACCAATTGCACTGAGCGCGGTGAGGCTCAAGGTTCTATCGCTCTGTACCGTACGCCCTGGCTGGTGCGCCGGTCACAGTAATCTGCAATAGCCTTCATCAAAATTCTCACTATCCACGTCTGATTTGACTGGGATGGCCTCCCGGTGCGTGGACGATTATTGTGAGAACTTATCCAAACAAAGCTCCTGCCCTTCACGTCTGATTTGACTGGGATGGCCTCCCAGTGCGTGAAAGTTTACTGCAGAAACTTAACCGAACAAAGCCCTCGCTTCCACAACTGGATTTTTTGGGATAACTTCCCTCCAATGTGTGAAGAATATCTGCGTGGACTTATCCAAAACAAAGCTCCCGCCCTTCACGTCTGATTTGACTGGGATGGCCTCCCTGTGCGTGAAAGTTTACTGCGGGAACTTATGCAGCAATTGTCTTTTGCTATACAGCTCCCAGAAATCAGCAAGCAAAAACAGTCACCGTTCCAACTTTCTCCCGGTTCACATAAAACATGAAACATATACAGCACAGCAGCAAACAACTCGGCTTATATCCCAGGGCTTTTGGATAAGGGTATGGACTTTTTACACAACCTGGGAATGCGGTGATGACCACGTCCGACCGGCTGGAAGTGTAGGCTAGGACTAGGCACAGGGAACATTCAGGTAAGATGACAAAGTTTTCTTACCTTACTGATGGAGCTGCAGTCTCCGTCCCGTGTGCCAAGACCAGGGCCAACACCCCCGTCTCTCCGGTCGGCCGGGTCCTCGTGCGTTTCGTCCAATGCCCCGCGTGCAGGCGCCAACTGATATGGAAATTTAATTAGGATAAAAATATCCTTCAGTGTTTGCTGCTTGCCATGTCCAAATCTCTATATAATGTCTTCTTGAGCGCTCAGAACGAAATGAGGACTGTCCACACGAAAGTGTCAGTATAACAGTTCGTCAAAGACATACATTTATTATTCATTCAAGGTTTTATACATTTACAAAAAGGGGCTGGTTAGTCAATTAACATACAATTAAAAGCTGCTAGATTATTGGCTGTTCTAGTGTAAATATGATAATTATGATAATCATGATTAAAAGAGCTGAAGTTGCAGAATTATTGTTTATATTCTTGTGACCTAGTTGTCTTGCATAACTATAATGTAAACAACAGATATCTAATAGGACTTTTTGTACTTCATGCATTTGTTCCTTTATGAAGGCCTTATGAAGGCCAGATTTCTTTAAAACGACTGATTATAGCTGGCCTAGAAATATGTGCGCACAGGGTTTTTTTAGCAAGTGAGATCTATCTAACTGTGAACTGTGAATACATATATGTGAATATACTTTGAATAAATGAAATACATATATATTTCCATGACAGAGGTACCTGTGCTCCAAAGCACTACCAAGGACCAGCAGACGTTGGTGGAACTCGGATACGGAGATGGAGGCACCTAGGCCAAAGGCACTGGGAGAACCAGTTGACGGTACTGGACCCCGGACGGGTAGCAGAAGGAAAAGAGGCAATGTCACAACCGAGTACCAGCTGACGTTACTGTGACACGGTTACTAAGCAGGAGGTACCTGTGCTCCAAAGCACTACCAAGGACCAGCAGACGTTGGTGGAACTCGGATACGGAGATGGAGGCACCTAGGCCAAAGGCACTGGGGAGAACCAGTTGACGGTACTGGACCCCGGACGGGTAGCAGAAGGAAAAGAGGCAATGTCACAACCGAGTACCAGCTGACGTTACTGTGACATGGTTACTAAGCAGGAGGTACCTGTGCTCCAAAGCACTACCAAGGACCAGCAGACATTGGTGGAACTCGGATACGGAGATGGAGGCACCTAGGCCAAAGGCACTGGGGAGAACCAGTTGACGGTACTGGACCCCGGACGGGTAGCAGAACGCACCCATGAAAATGTAAGTTGACAGGACGCAAGCCGTCCGCAGTTACCGAATCACACAGTCCTACAGTGGGTGCTTGTCCTATTATCACAATGGAAACAGCCTTTATTTACATATCCCACAGCACACATAGGAATCACCTAAACTGCAGGCACCATAGAGTCGGCTAACCCGAATGTAACACGACAGCACAACTTATTGGAGGATAATTGACGTTCACACTGCCAGGAAACAGCTGTCGTGCTGTAACCAGGCTGGCCAGGAGTCAGTACCCCTGCCAATTACTTACGAGCAACAAATGGCGATGTTGTAGCCCAGGTAGTAGAGTTCAGGTGGTAGAAAGATGAACATAACAGGAGACATGGAAAACGTTGCCAAACAGTTATTTAATCTGAAAACGGACAGGCAAATTCAGGTGAGATCCATGCCTTGTTCATTTTCAGAAAAGTAAGCCGGTCTACATTCTCTGAGGATAGTCGCATGCGACGGTCTGTTACTACACCACCTGCAGCACTAAAGACGCGCTCAGATAATACACTGGCAGCAGGGCAAGCCAGCACCTCCAATGCATACTGGCTAAGCTCTGGCCATGTATCCAACTTAGAGACCCAAAATTTGAAAGGGGAAGAGGCATCTGGGAGTACACTTAGAGGGAAAGCCAAGTAGTCTGTCACCATCTTACGGAAACGTTTCTTCCTGGTGACTGGAGCCGTCTCGGATGGTGTAGACCTTGCTGGCGCTGTCACAAAACTTCGCCACATTTGTAACATACAGCTCTTGCCCTGTGCAGAGGCGCTGCTTCTGCTCCCTCTTGTTGTAGAGGTGTCTACACTGCCTCGACGCACAGAGCTGCTTTGTAAAGCAGTAGCAGCAGCAGCAGCTCTCTCGGCTGGAATGTACAACAGTATGGATTGCACCAGTGTGTCTTGGTACTCCTGCATTTTACGGTCCCGGTTCACCGGTGTGATGAGGGTTTGTAAGTTGTCCCGGTAGCGAGGGTCTAGGAGGGTGTACACCCAATAATCTGACGTGGTGAGAATGTGGGCGATGCGGCGGTCGTTTCTCAGGCACTGAAGCATGAAATCAACCATGTGCTGCAGACTCCCAACTGGCCAACAAAGGCTGTCCTCTGGAAGAGGCGTCATCTCTGCCTCCTCTGCATCACCCCACCCTTGCTCTACATACTGACTAGAGCGTTGTGTACCTCCCTCTGTAGGGATTTCTTCCTCCTCCATTGACTCCTCCTCCTCATCCTCCTCACAAAGTGAGCCCTGCCCAGCCCTTTGTGAGGAACCACGTTGCGCTGACTGTCCTGAAGGTAATTGAATTTGTGACTCCTCATCCTCCACCTCTTCCAAAACCTCTTCCTTTAGTGCTTTCAGTGATTTCTGAAGCAGGCAGATAAGGGGGACAGTCATGCTGACTAGTGCATCATCTGCACTCGCCATCAGCGTTGAGACATCAAACGCACGCAAAACGTCGCAGATGTCCTTCATAGAGGCCCACTCAGTAGTGATGAAGTGTGAACGGCGCAAATTGCGAGTTGATTGCGCCTGTTGCAGCTGATACTCCATTACTGCTGGCTGCTGCTCACACAACCGCTCCAACATATGTAACGTGGAATTCCACCTGGTGGGTACGTCACATATGATGCGATGTTCAGGAAGGCGAAATCTGACTTGCAGAGCTGCAATGCGCGATCTGGCCATGCTGGAACGTCGCAAGTGAGCGCACTCTAGGCGGACCTTGTGCAGCAGTGCATCAAGATCCGGATAGTCCCTCAAAAAACTCTGCACAACCAAGTTGAGCACATGTGCCAGACATGGTATGTGAGTGAGGTTGCCAAGGCCCAGAGCTGCCACCAGATTTCGGCCATTGTCACACACTACCAAGCCTGGCTGGAGATTAGCTGACAAAAACCACACGTCGCTCTCCTGCTTGATGGCATCCCAGAGCTCCTGCGCTGTGTGACTTCGATTCCCCATGGAAATTAATTTCAGGACAGCCTGTTGACGTTTGGCCACGGCTGTGCTCATATCGGTCGCAACAGGTAAGCGTTCACGGGTCCATGTGGAGGTATACCATGACGGCTCGTGCAGCGATGATTCTGAGGAACTGGAGTAGGAGGAGGAATCAATGTGTACAGACTGGATTCCTGCAATCCTTGGAGTTGGCAGAACACGTACAGCGCCACTGGCAAGATCTGTACCCGGCTCCACAACATTGACGCAATGGGCAGTGAGGGAAAGGTATCGTCCCTGGCCATGGGTACTGGTCCACGCATCGGTGGTCAGGTGGACCCTGCTACTGACGGTGTTTAGTAGCACATGTTTAATGTTTCCCTCGACATGTTTTTGCAGAGCAGGGACGGCTTGCCTGCTGAAATAAAATCGGCTTGGCACATTATATTGTGGGACTGCCAATGCCATAAAGTTCCTGAAACTGTCAGTCTCCACCAGCCTGAATGACAGCATTTCAAGGGACAGGAGTTTTGCAATGCCAGCATTCAGAGCCTGTGCTCGTGGATGGTTTGCCGAGTATGGCCGTCTTTTATCCCATGCCTGTGGTACCGATGGCTGTTTTGTGGTCTGGGAGTGTGACGATGACTGTGAACTTGCTGCTGTGGGTGGAATAACAGTTTGTCTATGGACAACAGTGACCGAGGTTCTTCCATGGAGATCCTGTGAGGAAGCCGAACCAGGTGTGTGTGAGCTGGAGGTAGAGGCTCCAACACGACCTGAAGATGTAGGTGCTGCTGTAGGTTGGCCTACATCTCCAGTGTGTCTTTGTAACTCAGCTACGTGCTTTGTCCGTACATGTTTCCACATATTTGTGGTATTCAGGTTACTGATATTTTTACCTCTTTTAACTTTTTGCTTACACAGCTTGCATTGAACATAGCAAATATCATCTACAAGTCTGTCAAAAAAGGACCACGCAGTGCAAGTCATGGGAGCGCCAATTTTGACATTTCTAAGAGAACTGCTCCCAACAGGTGACAAACTGGAGGCTACAGGCAAGCGAGTCTGCAGCCTACCTCTCCCTCCTCTTTGTACCGTTGGGACAATCTCTTCCTCAGAGCTGCTCCCACCACCTTCCTGTTGCTCACGCCATGTTGGGTCTCGGACTTCATCATCTCCACTACCCTCTTCCAACACCTGCTGCTGTTGGATGGTCTGGGCAGCACCATGCTCCACAAAACCTGGCACCTGAGTCTCATCATCATCATAAGATGCGTTCTGCGGTGTGCTGTCCATCGGCACTGGCTCACCCGCCTCTTCAGATTGAGAGAGACACAGCTGTTGCGCATCACTGCATACTCCCTCTTCTTCAAATTGCAGAATGCTGCTTGCCTGTGCCCGTGTTTGCGAGCCAACAGATTCTGAGAACAGAAGCAGAGACTCAGCTGGCTCCTGTACAGAACTCTCTGACTGCCTGGGCAATTTGACAGGCGGTGAACAGACAGATGGTTGCTCAACAGTGTTGTGTTCCTGAGAGGAGGTGGAAGGAATTGAAGTCGATGCATTGGCTGCCTTCCAACCAACAACGGCTTCAATTTGTTCTTCCCACAGCAGGGGGGCACGCCGAGCTCCTACCAAAGTGCGCATAAAGGAACGCTCATGGGTAAAACTGGTGGATGCTGTGTCACTGAGGGCGGCAGCAGCCACAGAATCCCCACGTCCTCTCCCTGCTGAAACTCCACGGCCACGACCACGTGCCTTACTCCCTGCCTTCTTCATCTTGGTAGATTGATAAAGAAAGTCAGAAAAGTTATAAGGCCTAAGTGTGGTTATTACGCAGAGACTGAAGTGAACACTGAAACACAACTGTTCACAATCTGTGAAAGGCTACTCCTTTGTCTACTTCTATAGTGTTTGCAACCAATGTATTGGATACGGATGGAAGCGCGTCACACTAATAGATTATATTTATTTTAAATAGAATGGAGCAGAACCAATTGGAGAGAAATGAAAAGGATGAGGCACTGAGACACGCTCAGCAGAGTACAAGCAGCAGTGCTTGAACAAGTAACTGGAGCGTGATGTGCACTCAAAAAATAAAAAACACAGACTGAAGTGAACACTGAAACACAACTGTTCACAATCTGTGAAAGGCTACTCCTTTGTCTACTTCTATAGTGTTTGCAACCAATGTATTGGATACGGATGGAAGCGCGTCACACTAATAGATTATATTTATTTTAAATGGAATGGAGCAGAACCAATTGGAGAGAAATGAAAAGGATGAGGCACTGAGACACGCTCAGCAGAGTACAAGCAGCAGTGCTTGAACAAGTAACTGAAGCGTGATGTGCACTCAAAAAATAAAAAACACAGACTGAAGTGAACACTGAAACACAACTGTTCACAATCTGTGAAAGGCTACTCCTTTGTCTACTTCTATAGTGTTTGCAACCAATGTATTGGATACGGATGGAAGCGCGTCACACTAATAGTTAAATTGCATGGAGCAGCAAGAATTACACTGAAGAAAAAAAAAAAGAGTCTGTGAGTGACACGTGCAGATGCCTACAGACAGCGTTGCATGCAGAGCAAACTGCAGCGTCACCTGCACTCACACACACCTTGCAGAGCTGTTAAAACAACACTGCAGGCAAAAGGAAGCTTTACACAGCGGTTGGTGCTAGCCTGCCTACAGCACAGTACACTAAATCGCAATCTCTAACTGTCCCTCAGAGTCAGCACAGCAGCGTTCTGTCCCTTACTGAATTCACAGCACAGTGACGCTAAAATGGCGGCGGCGCCTTTTATAGTGCATTCTGACATCATTTCAGCATCCAATCACAGCCATGTCATTAGTTAACATGACCGCAGCAGTACAGGATGTGCCCACACTTCTTAGGATTCCTCATTGGCTGACTAAAATCACATTGCCTCTCAAAGAATTATGGGAACTTCCGATTCTGGTATACGATATATGGAAAATATCGGAACTAAGTATCGAAAGGCCGAAACAGCTAATATCGGCCGATACCCGATACTTGCGGTATCGTATCGCTCAACACTAGTCACACTGGCAAGTAAAAATTTGAAAGATTCCTCTGACATCCGCAGATAGTTCCTGAAATCCTGAGGATTCTTCTCGTAAGTTCTCTTACGAGCTGCATGTGTGAGAATTTGGACCTCTTCGCCAGCCATTCTCTGGTCCACATGCGCCGCTTTCTTTTGGACCGCCTGTCGTGCATCTGTGCCTCTTCATGTTGCCGGCACCCTCCAACAGCAAAGCTGCAGCCACTACAGCACGCTCTGCGTCGTTCATGATATTAAAACTGCAAAATAAAATAAAAAGATTAGATTACACAATTTTGAAGTTATAAAGAGCTTTCAATGTATATAGCCACAAAATATCAACAGTGGGGCCGGGCGCGGTTCGAAAACTAAAATGTCTGCCCTGGCCAGTGCGTATGGACACAATGTACATACTAAAGGTAAAATTGAGTTTGTAATTACAGATACAATATCGCTGAGCTAGTCAAGTATAACGCTTAAAAATAGCAACAATGGGGACGGGTGCGGTTTGAAAACAAAAAAGGGAACGCTACTTTCATTAAAATTGGAAAACATACTGTTAGGGTCTGCGGAACGTACCTAATAGATATTGTAGAGAGGTGCGTTCGCAGCCCGGGGTCCACCATGCAGGTGAAGCCCGCTGCTAGTAAGATGGCGAAAGTAGCGAACTCTGTTATCCCGCAGTCGCTAAAATAAACGCCGTAGCACGATGTGGCAGTTAGTGCGAACTCTGTTAATCCCCAGAGCCGCTAACGGGAATGCCACAGCGCTATATGGTGATAAGTACGAACTCACTTAACTTCAGTGAGCCGCAAAGTAAAACGATAGGGTGCTGAACCGTTTATAAAGCGAACCCTGTTGCGTCACAGAGCAGCTGAGAAAAAGACTGTGTCCTGTTAGACTCACAGGGATACACAGATAACTGCTGTGCGGATAGCAGTCCGTGATCATGCAGATAGCAACGCAATCAAGCAATCTCCTCACCGGAGAAGCCGGTATTCTAGGGGCTTATTTCAGCCAAGCCCTACCCACGTGCACCCAAATCTCCTCACCGGAGAAGCCGGTATTCTAGGGGCTTATTTCAGCCGAGCCCTAACCACATGCGTACATGATCACACTGGCGCAAAGCACATAATGCAATTGATACTAGCGCATGGCGGCCCAGCCATGCCACCCTTTTATAGTAACAGCTACAGGACCTGCCAGAAAAAGGACCAATGAGAAACTGTTCCAAAACACATGTAGTTTCAGGACCTTCCTGGCGGACCAATAGGAGCTGCTGCAGTACCTGAATATGTGACCCCTGATCTCCAATGAGAGATCTTACCCTGGGCATGCTCAGAAGGGGAAACGCAGGACTTCGTCCCAAAGACGTCTGCTCCGGCACTGGCTATAATATAAGATCCAGAAGGGGCAGCAGCAAGTCTCTGCACAGTATTGGAATGGGCAAGACGCCGGGACCGACGTCTCTGCCGAGCAGGTTCCACTGTGGACGGAGATGGATGGGGGACCGCAGCGGGACTGGTTCGAGACTCCCCTTGTGCAGCAGCGGGAACTCGAACCCTAACACATACATTGCAGACAGAGCAGTCCTTTGATGAATAAAATGAATCCACGAATAACAGCGCAATAGCGATTCAGACAGGGACACTGAAGCAACAGCGGTGTGAAATCCGTTAAAATATCAACGCTATAGCGACTCACACGGGAACGCAGAAGGCAAACCGGTTAATGCCATCCACAGTGCACAGGAACAAAGAATGGAAGGAGGCGCTACAGTGTTGTGTCGCCCAATTTTCACACATTGGGAGCGCTGTACTCACCAATAGGGCAGAGGGGGCGTGACCTGTAACAGCTTTGTACGCCTGCGTCGCTAACGAGGTCGCTCATAGTTTTTAAGCTTCAAACACAGCGATTAGTGCTGGCCAGTGGGACGCCAACGATGGAAAAATGGACCAGCGCATTTGAGCACGATCAAGCGATAACCAGCGGGGGGGGCGATCGCAGCTACATTTCACACGTAGCGAGATCGCTAGCGATAACGCTGTTGCGTCACAATATCGGTGACGCTTGAGCGATATCGCTAGCAATCTCGCTATGTGTGAAGGCCCCTTAAGACGTGTCTCCTAACACTTTTGTACATAAAGTGTATCAGAAGATCTGACAGATCCTATTTAAGTTGTGAAATAACTGATCCATATTTTTAAATAATATCCAACTTTTTTTGTAATCTAATTCATAGTGTCATAAAGTAACACATAGGGAATCACATAATAAATGCAGTGTAACTTGCTGTGTGCTTCTTAGCTTGTCCTATATAATAATGTGAATTAACTAACAGTAATAATCTAAGAAGTGTCATCTGCTCAGCGATGATATCACATTGTCAGGTATCCCATCCAGACTGTTACACACCTATATCACTTCATACCACACTGAAGAGCTGCTTCCAGTAGAGATTACACAAGGCAAACAACACTTTGATTCAAGCAATTGGGTTTTAATCTCCCAGTGTAACAATTATTAAAACAAACATCTCTCCATTTTAGGACAAGGTTCCTTTAGCAAATGTCAACACATTTACATGTCATATACACAGAACATAAAATCTGTGCCAAAGTCTAATTGTCCCTAGAGACCCAACTCATTATACTCTGCCTACCAGAGACACAGCAGAAGCGCTTTTCATAGCACTAAATGGAGGGCAGAATAAAAATTTATTTCAGTAACATTTGACTTTTATGCTGGTATTTTACCTGAATATGGGAACATTTAATTCTGGTATTTAAATGTGGCTAAACTTTCTAGACTATACTTGTAGCCTTCAAGAGGTCCTTTAGATGTTCTAAACTTATATCTCCTTGCTAAGAGCTATAGTTTTGAACCAACTGGAAGGCCATAAGAACGCTGCAACGTGGGGATCTGTGCTTTATACTAGGGTTTGATTAGAGGTCTGAATAATTTAGAGGTCTAAATAAATTTATAGCTAGATTTGGTCTAGGGTCTGAATTCATTTAGAGGTCTGATTAATTCCAGGGTCTGTCTGGGATCTGAATTAATTTAGGGGTCTGGTCTGAGGTCTCAGATTAAGGGTCTTTATGGTCTGAATGTATCTGATAGTTTAATCTAGAGTACTAATTCATTTAGGAGTCTGGATTGGTGTCTTAATTTATTTAGCAGTCAGATCACAGATCCAAATTCATTTCAGAGTTTAGTATGAGGTCTGCTTAAATATCAGAGTCTGGTCTAAGGTCTGACAATAAGGTCCATTTAGAAGAGCCAATAATTGAGGAACAAAGAATAGAAATGCTCATTCGCTGGGGCTATGATTTTTAAGAGAACTTAAAAATGATTATTATCGGCTTCACATCATCCAATGTAAACATGACATGTACTATCAATAGCATGATGTTCTCTAGGCACAGAATAATGGCCTTAATGATTGTTCTGTGTGTATGGAATGTATATCTGCCTGTCTAATAAGGCCAATAAATTACTGATTGGTTTTCATGTAGCCGTCCAGCAATCATTTAATTGCCAGTATCATCACATGTAAAATGCATATAACAAGTCTGTCTTGTATGGTCTGCGGTGTGATAACATGCTGCAAGCCTGATACTTGGACATAGTGTTGGACCAGTTGCATAACAATGGAGGATGTAGAGGTAAAAGTTGTACCCTGGTGATTAAGACAGCTATAAGGACACTCTGCGAAGAAGGAAGAAAGTACTATAAATAATACTACAGGAAGGTAAGTGATTGGGGGCACTTTAAATTTTGCATCAGGACTAGTAATCTTTAAGATATGTTGCTAAGAGCTCATACTCATCTGCATTTAAAACGGACGAGTGCCACTGGATAAAAAATCGGATTGCACTTTGACTAATGTTATTGAATGATTATGTTCATCTGCAATTTTTTTCTCAGCTCGGATCTGCTATGAGTGCCCGAGCATATTGGATGAGACTCGCCAATGTAAGTCGATGAGTGTGAGAAAGAAAATCGCAAAATGATGCTGGTTCTGGTTCAGCAAAGGCCAGAATTGTGGGACAGCAGGAATGAAGGGTATGTAGACTGTTTCTCAATATTGATGGCAACTCACAGCAGGTCCAAGATGATATAAGTAAATACGTCAAATATAAAAGGTACAATAGGATTAACTTAATATGTGTTATTTTGCAGGTGAGGTCAAACTCAAGTACCGTAACAAGTGAAGGAAGACAAAACATTAGGTGTCCAATTTTGTCCCATCAAAAAAACACCAAGCGTAATAATTTGTCAAGCCAGCATAACCCTCCCACTAAAAAAACACCCCATACTCGCCAGTTAATGGATACCTTTTTCACTTTGTTTGTTGTAATGTTAATTTACTAAAATTGTTTTTTACTCTATTACCCCTGAATGTACAAATCTGACCTTTAGCGATGAACAAGTATACTTGTTGCTCGGGTTTCCCCGAGCATGCTCGGGTGTCCTCCTAGTATTTGGGCATGCTTGGAGATTTAGTTTGTGTCGCCATTGCTGCATGATTTGCAGCTGCTAGACAGCCTGAAGACATGTGGGGATTGCCTGTTTGTTAGGGGGACACCCAAGCATGCTTGGGAAAACCCGAGCAACGAGTATACTCGCTCATCACTACTGACCATACCAAAAAGAGAAATAGCTACTAGAGATGAGCGAATATGTTCGAATTTGGTTCCGAATAAGATCGGAATCGAATATTGTTTTTACAATATTCGTCGAACACAGCCGAACGTCATTAGAGTCAATGGGAGTAGAAATTACTGAATATGGGCACGAATAGTGTTCGAATATGGCCCAAATATGTCAAAATCAGATTTGGGGACAAAAAATGAACAAATTCGCTCATCTCTAATAGCGACAACTCAGAGATTATGCTAGTCAGAGCTGGGGTATAGGAAGAAGAGGAGCCTACGGAGAGCACCATGCACATAAAATTCAGTGGTGCTACCGCAGGAGGCCTCCCACCATCACTGGTGGATGCGACGTGGGAGAAGCTGTGAGTGATGATGGGTAGGAGGATTTTGGTCTGAGCCTGGCCCATTATTTCAGGCATGTTCCCTTTTCTTTGAGGCTGTGGACCAGACCCGCCCTTCAAATTGTTTTGTCTGCTGCCACGCCATCTAATACACCAATGGCCATTTTTGAATTCCTCTAAAGGTGGCAGCATTCTGAGGCACACAAAAATGGCAATTGGACCTACAAGAATGGCACTCAGCAGACACACCATCACGACTCCCCCATCTTCAGTGCAAGCATCATGGCAGCCACCACTAACACCGTCAGTACCAGCATCACATCAGCCACGACCACCTCCTGCAGGTACAACATCTTGGCAGCCACTACCACCTCCTCCTGTGACAAGATATTAACAGCAACCTCCAGCACCAGCATCATGGCAGCCAACAACCCCCTCACCACCATGTCTCCTGCATGAGAAATTTCTCGCGCAATGAGAGGTGACATCAGGGAGGTGAACGGCTATGAACTCCAGTCGCCTCACTAACTTTAGCGCTCAGTACTGAAGCTGCATTCTTCACACGCAGCTCAGTGTCTCCTGGATGCCAGGCTGAGTGGTCACATTTTAGGTGACCGCTTAGCAAAACATTCAGATGTAGCTGTATCAAATACCTACTGTTCAGGCATGGACACAGAACATGGACTTCACCAGGAAATCCGTGTTACTGTTTGGGTTCGGCTGCCTGAGCACTGGGTGTTTGTCATGCTGTCATGTGCATGACTGTGCAGCAAACACAACTTCTGATCAGCCGTGTAATCATCCCCGCAGGTCAGAGAGCCGCGGTTCCCATGCTGTCAAAAGACAGCGTGAGCGCTCAGCTGTGATCAGAGGTATAAAGTTTACCTCTGGTCACTTTTGTTGGCTGATGGGACTACAGCTCCCAACATCCGACGCCTGCTGCCGCTAATAACAGTGAGAGCAGGAGTGGTTGATGGGTGTATTCATTAGCCGGCTCCTGTGCTGTAATTAATAATTAAAAAAAAAAATGGCTTGGGTTCCCCTGTATTTTTGATAACCAGCCAGGCAAAACTCAAAGCTGGGGTCTGTAACTTTCAGCTGTCAGCTTCAGCAAGGCTGGTTATCAAGAACACAGGGGTCCGCATGCCGTAATTTTTTAATTATTTCAATAAATAATTTAAAAAACATAACATGTGGTCACCCTCATTTTTGACAACCAGTCTTGCTAAAGCAGACAGCTGGGGACTGGTATTCTCATGGTGGTAAGGGGCGATGGATATTGGCCACCACCAGCCTAAAAATAGTAGCCCGCAGCAGCCCAAAAAAGGCACATCTATTAGATGCGCCAATTCTGGTTCTTTGCTCACCTCTTCCCACTTGCCCTGTATCGGTTGCAAGTGGGGTTAATATTTGTGGGGTTGATTTCACCTTTGTATTGTCCGGTGACATCAAGCCCACGGCTTAGTAATGAGGAAGCGTCTATAAGACCGCCATCCATTACTGATCCTATAGTGGTATGGTAAATAAAGACAAAGCCAGAATAAAGTCCTTTATTAGAGATAAGACAAAACACACTTTTACTTTTTTATTTAAAAGTAACAAACACAGTTATACTCATCTATCGCTTAATCCACCAAAGCCCTTGTTCTCCTGTAATAAAACTAAAATAAAAAAAACAATATAACATCCTTGTCTGTCATTCTGTCCCATGCCGTAATCCATGTCTGGGGGATAAACAGTTTTCAACCTGGACGGTGCCAAGATGCGGCCATCCAGGCTGAGAACCACTGGTAACTGAACTGGTTTGAACGCAGCATCAGTGACCACTGGTGATGTCATGAGGTTACCTCCGGTCACTGAGGCTGCGTTCCCTGCCGGGCTGAACTGCTGTGACCTTGGTGAGATCCCCGCTAGCAGCGTGAGAGTTGCACATGACAACATGGCAAATACCGGATGTTCGGGCCCCCATTCAAGTCAATAGGATCCAGGTTCGGGTTCGGGTCCGGGTACTGTTCTGGTACCTGACCCGAACTTTTTGTAACCATTCACCCGAACTCGTCAGACCCGAACATCCAGGTGTCTGCACATCTCTAGTTGTCACGGGACAAATGGATTATCATCAGACAGGAGAGGATTTGTTTGCATTTTTACTTTTTGGATATTAATAAATAGGTAAAAGAGGGACAGGGAATTTTATTTTAAATGAAGGACTTTACTTTGTGTTTGTCAATATTATATTTAACTTTGGGGTTAGCAATGTGAGTGTCTTCTTGATTCCTCTACATTACTAACCCTGGGCTTGATGTCAGCAGACATTACAAAGCTGACATCAACCCAAATAATTTTACCGCACTTGCCATCGCTCCACGGGAGGAAGGAAAAACAGAGGCTAAGCACCAGAATTGGAGCATCTAATGGATGTGCCATTTCTGGAGTGTCTGAGGGCTGCTGATTTTAGTATGGGAGGGGGCCATATCCATCCAATATCCATGGACCCTTGCTAGGCTATTAACCCATTTATTCAATCTGACTTACTATTCCGTCCATGTGACCTGGGACTTAATTCCCAAGGACGGAATAGTACATCACATGCAATCAGCTCCTGGGGGGAGCGCAGCTGATCGCGGCCGGGTGTCAGCTGATTATCACAGCTGACACCCAGCACTATGTGCCAGGAGCAGTCACGGATTGCTCCTGGCACAATAACCCCTGGCACACTGGGATCAAAGATGATCGCAGTG
>JARQOD010000005.1:51292956-51390398 GCA_033576555.1 Oophaga sylvatica
TTCAACTTACTTATATTTGTGTCATTTGAAAAAAACATATTTTAGTTAAAAATTAAAAACCATTTCGTATGTGAAAGGCCCTTGGTCTTCTAATTGTTTCAACCAAGTATTGTATACGGATGGAAGCGCGTCACACTAAAAGATTAGATTTTTTTTAAATGAAAGTAGCAGAACCAATTTAATAAATGAAAAGGATGAGCCACGAACACGCTCAGCAAGTACAAGCAGCATGCTTAACATTAACTGGAGCGTGATCTGCACTCAAAAAAAAAAAAACACAGACTGAAGTGAACCTAAACCAACGTCCAAATCTGTGAAAAGCTCCTTCTGACTTCTAATGTTTCAACCAATGTATTTAAGAGGAAGCGCGTCACCAAATAATAGATTTATTTTAAAGGAAAAATAGCAGAACCAATTGGAAAAGAAAAGGAAAATACCACTGAACACGCCAGCGAGTACAAGCAGCAGGCTTGAACATTAACGGAGCGATCTGCACCAAAAAAAAAAAACACAGACTAAGTGAACACTGAAACCAACTGTCCACAATCGTGAAAAGCCCTTTCTGACTTCTATATGTTTGCAACCAATGATTGTAACGGATGGAGCGCTCACACTAATAATTAGATTTATTTTAAATGGAAAAACAAACCAATTGGAGATAAAGAAAGGAGAGCCACGAACAACCTCGCAAGTACAAGCAGCATTCTTGAACAAGTAACGGGCTGATCTCACCAAAAAAGAAAAAAAACAGACTGAAGTGAACACTGAAACACAACTTCCACAATCTTGAAAAGCCCTTTCTGTACTTCTATGTTTTGCAACCAATGTATTGATAGGAGGAAGCCTCACACAATACTATTAGTGTGACGCCTTCCATCCGTAACAATACATTGGTTTAAAAAACCCCTATAGAAGTACAGAAAGGAGCTTTTCACAGATTTGGCATTGTGTTTCGTGTCACTGAGTCTGGTTTTTTACTTTTTTGAGTGCAGATCAGCTCCAGTTACTTGTTCAAGCACTGCTCTTGTACCTCTGAGCGGTCTCAGTGGCCATCCTTTTCATTTATCTCCAATTGGTTTGCTACATTCCATTAAAATAAATCTAATCTTTATCTAATAGATTAATTTATTTTAATGAATGTAGCGAAACCAATTAGATAAATGAAAAGGATACCACTGAACACGCCACAAGTACAAGCAGCATGCTTAAACATGTAACGAGCGGATCTGCACCTAAAAAAAGTAAAAAACACAACTTCAAGTGAACACTGAAACACAACTGTCCAAACGGAAAAGCTCCTTTGTGTAGTTCTATAGGGTTTTCAACCAATGTATTGTAAACGGATGGAAGCACGTCACACTAATAATTGTTTTTTTTCTAATATAAGGAGCTGCACCAATTCCACAAAATAAAAAAAAAAAAAAAAAAAAAAAAAAGTCATGACACGTGCAATCCTACAAACAGCGGTGGATGCAGACAAACTGCAGCGTCCCTCACGCACACACACACACCTTGCACAGAGCTTTAAAACAACATGGCAAAAAAAAGCTTTACACAGCGGTTTGGTAAACTAGCCGCCTCAAGCACAGTAGTACACAAAATCGCAATATCAACTGTCCCTCAATGAGCAAGTCGTTCTGCCCTTCTGATTCCGCACTTACCTAAAAGCGGCGGCGCCTTTTTGGCATTCTGACACATTTCACAGCCAATCACAGCCGCCATTAGTTAGATGACCGCACATTACAGGAGTCCCACACTTCAGGATTCCCTTTGCGCTAAAACACATTGCCCCAAAGAATTATGGAACTTCCGATTCCGGTTACATTGGAAAAATACGGAATTAAGTATCGGAATTCCATAACGCGAATATCGGCCGATACCCGATACTTGCGGTATCGGAATGCCAACACTAGTCTGATGGAGTTGGGGGTTTTCAACATGGAGTGCAAGGTTACCATCATATCCTTCAAAGTAGCTTTTGTGTTTGCATTTTTTCGACATGTGCATACGTAAAAATTTGTCACAATTATTTTGTTACAATTTTGTGACAAAGACTAATCATTTATGGTTTTAAAGTTGACGTTTCAAATTTTTACCTTTGAAACAGGGTGGGGCCTCTATCTAGTTAGCACAGACCTTTGAATGTCATGTTTTTTTTCACCATATTAGGAATAGCAGTAATTTTTGGCCGGCACACAGCAGGGGAACAGCAGGCGTTACTGAACCCCAAAACACATCCGTTTTTTCATCGTGCATCAACACTTCAAGCAGCAACTGGCGGTGTTGAAGCCCAGGCAAGGAGGGTGTACAAGGCCTAGTATGAGATTTTTGAATTGAAGTTGTAGTTAGCAGCAGTAATTTTTTCCAGACACACAGCAGGAACAGCAGGCGTTACTAAACCCCACAAACACATCAGCGATTGTTTTCACTGTGCTCTAACACTTCTGAGCAGCAACTGGCGGTGTTGAAGCCCAGGGCAAGGAGGGTGTAGCAGAGGCCTAGATGAATTTTTAAGTTGAAGTTGTAGTTGCAGCAGTAATTTTTGCCAACACACAGCAGGGGAACACAGCGTTACTAAACCCCACAAACACATCACGTTTTTTCATCTGTGCACAACACTTCTGAGCAGCAACTGCTTTTTTGAAGCCCAGGTCAAGGAGGGTTAGGCTAAAATTTGGTTATTGCCTTTTTACGTGGCCTTGCAAAGATGTACTCAAACAAGAATAAATAATTTTACAGGACAATAAAATATGAATTCAATTCCAAGAATAGAAAAATATTTATACTTAAGTCCTCTTGTGGTTGATACGTTTAATGGCTAACTGAAAATAGGGTATCAAATTCAACTTTCGAACTACTCAGTCTCTTCATCAAGGCTAAGACTAAAACAAAAAATTAAAATCAAATTTTCACACACAACAGACACAGGAATAGGTAAACAAGTGAGGAGGGACAAGTAGGGAGACCGGCCAAAAAATGAAACAAGGAGAATTATCCGCCACACAATAAGAGAAAAAATAATGGTTTACCTGTGGCAAAACACTTTTGTACCCGGTCTAGCATGATGGATATGAATTACGGTATTAAAAATTAACTTCAAATAGAGAAAGATACAAATTTTCAGAAAAATAAATCCACAGACCTTTACACGTTATGATGGAATGAATGATCAACGATTTATGTCATTCTATAAAATTTAAAAGGAATCTCTCTCTGCCCCTTCCGGGCATGAAAACCAAAACCGACCCCAATCAAGGGCAATAAAACTTCTATCCTTATCTAGGAACTGTTCCAATTTATGTTCATCCCTCTGTGATAATGACAGTTCGCTACACCATTACTTGTCTTACCTATTGCATATTCCTGTTCCTTTGGTGTTAAAATATGATGCTTCTTTTTTTTGTTTTAGTCTTTGCCTGATGAAGAGACGGAGTACCTCAAAGCTGCAATTTGGTTACCATCTTTCAGTTATCCATTCAAAGGATCAACCACTGCGGACTCTCAAGTCAAAAATATTTTTCTATCTACTGGCTAACACGGTAACGAAGATACACATGTTTCCCTACTTCAAGAATAAAAAAAAGACACTGCAAAAAAAAACGCATATAAGCACATCCAACAAGAAATGGAACCACACCACCCAAAAAATTGGTTACAAAATATATGTTGAAATTTAAGAATAAAAGTCCATTTTTCATTTATAATAATGCTTAAGGAACCTTTTTTTAAAAAACCATAACATATGAAACAATGATTTTGTAATAGTCACCATCATCATCATCATTGCAATTTAGATTGACAGTCACAACATTTCAATTATTTAAGTAATAAAATCGTTACTTTGTACAGCATGTATGACATGTCCAGCATGGACTCATCAATTGATGACACAATAATGTACGATAAAAAATAACCATTTAAAAAAACATAATGCATTGTCACAATTTAAGTGTGTGCCTGCAAGGTAGGTGAAACAAAGGCTAACGATAGCAAAGGTATATTCTTATGTCTGTATCAACAGTGGACAGCCTCTGATGGGTAATGGCGATGTTTATACTGTACGTCAATAAAGTCTGCGGCTGCAACAATGCATTTTTTGCTTGTACAGTGTTGAAGGGTAAAAGCATGTCTGTTGCGCAAGGCTTTATCCGTCAACACACCTTCCTACTGTCACCGTAGGGTAGGGTAGCGTGTGTCAATTAGATGACTCTATAAAATGTGACGTTACGCAGCGTTATTGCGCCCTAGGGAGCCAAAAATACAACAGCAGTAATCTTTACTGTCTAATACTCCACCTATGACCAACAAAAAAAGACCGTTCCCTCTTTAACAATCAACAAGACTAACAAGCATAATGGTTGACGCTGACTTTATTGAGGTACAGTATTACATCGACATTGTCCATGAGTAACTATGCACTGTGATACCTATATCCATTATTAATATTATATCTGTTGTGGTTGCTTCAACAGCACTTGCAGGTATAACTATCTATTGTCAGTATGCATGATGCACTTTCAGATGTAATAATTTATTATTGCACATTATTACCAGGTTTAGATGCTGGCCATTTCATAAAATTGGTGTGTGAAGTTACAGTTGGCATCAGTATGTGTATTTAAAAGTCTGTCATAAATAAAACTCGTGATGATGATGATAGGGTTTATGATTCGTACATCCATTGACTGCATTATCTTACAGTACAGATAAATTCCTTAAAAAGCATTAATTGATAAGTATGAAATGTACTTTTAGCATTAAAATTTTAAAAAGTGAAGACAATTTTTAGTTTTTGTTACCATTTCTAATAGACATTGCAGATATGCGCTGTGATGACAAATTATTATTTGTCCATATTTGTCATAAAAATGTATCATTCTAGGCCCTGGAAAACTTCAAACTTTCCGTTTTAAGCATAACATCAGGTGAGGCTCTTCCCTATTTGGAGCATGTTCGACATGGGTTTTCTGTGCATGTGTATGGGAACAGGAGACTCTGCCGGACACACAGCAGGGAACAGCTGCGTTACTGAACCCCACTAACACTAAGCTTGTGTATTGGTCTGTGACACGACACTTCTGAGCAGCAACTGGCAGGTTGTAGCCAAGGGATAAGTTCAGGTGTAGAAAGATAACATAACAGGAGACATGGATAACGTTGCGAACCAGTTATTAATCTGAAAACGGACAGACAAATTCTGGCGAGATCCATGCCTTGTTCATTTCATAAAAGTAACCGGTCTACATTAACGGAGGATAGTCGCATGCGACGGCTGTTAGTACACCACCTGCAGCACTAAAGACGCCTCCGATAATACACTGGCAGCAGGGCAAGCCAGCACCTCCAATCATACTGGCTAAAGCTCTGGCCATGTATCCACTTAGAGACCCAAAACTTGAATGGGGAAGACCATCTGGGAGTACACTGAAGGGAAAGACATGTAGTCTGCACCACTTACGAAACGTTGCCTCCTGCTGACTGGAGCCGTCTCGGATGGTGTAGACATTTGTGGCGCTGCCACAAAACTTCGCCACATTTGGAACATACTGGTCTTGCCCTGTGCAGAGGCGCTGCTTGTGCTCCCTCTTGTTGCAGAGCTGTCTCCACTGCCTCGACGCACAGAGCTGCTTTGTAAAGCAGTAGCAGCAGCAGTGCTCTCGGCTGGAATGGAGAACATTATGGATTGCACCAGTGTGTCTTGGTACTCCCGCATTTTACGCTCCCGGTTCAACGGTGTGATGAGGCTTTGTAAGTTGTCCCGGTAGCGAGGGTCTAGGAGGGTGTACACCCAATAATCAGACGTGGTGAGAATGTGGGCGATGCGGCGGTCGTTTCTCAGGCACTGCAGCATGAAATCAACCATGTGCTGCAGACTCCCAACTGGCCAAGAAACGCTGTCCCCTGCAAGAGGCGTCATCTCTGCCTGCTCTGCATCACCCCACCCTCGCTCTACATACTGACTAGAGCGTTGTGTACCTCCCTCTGGAGCGATGTCTTCCTCCTCCATTGACTCCTCCTCATCCTCCTCACAAAGTGAGCCCTGCCCAGCCCTTTGTGAGGAACCACGTTGCGCTGACTGTCCAGAAGGTGATGGAATTTGTGACTCCTCATCCTCCACCTCTTCCAAAACCTCATCCCTTATTGCTTGCAGTGTTTTTTGGAGCAGGCAGATAAGGGGGACAGTCAGGCTGACTAGTGCATCATCTGCACTCGCCATCTGCGTTGACTCATCAAACGCACGCAAAACGTGGCAGATGTCCTTCATAGAGGCCCACTCAGTAGTGGTGAAGTGTGAACGGCGCAAATTGCGAGTTGATTGCGCCTGATGCAGCTGATACTCCATTACTGCTGGCTGCTGCTCACACAACCGCTCCAACATATGTAACGTGGAATTCCACCTGGTGGGTACGTCACATATGATGCGATGTTCAGGAAGGCGAAATCTGCGTTGCAGAGCTGCAATGCGCGATCTGGCCATGCTGGAACGTCGCAAGTGAGCGCACTCTAGGCGGACCTTGTGCAGCAGT
Source organism: Oophaga sylvatica (assembly GCA_033576555.1). NCBI lineage: Eukaryota > Metazoa > Chordata > Amphibia > Anura > Dendrobatidae > Oophaga > Oophaga sylvatica. Next base: position 51,299,484 of record JARQOD010000005.1, read on the forward strand.
GCATCAAGATCCGGATAGTCCCTCAAAAAACTCTGCACGACCAAGTTGAGCACATGTGCCAGACATGGTATGTGAGTGAGGTTGCCAAGGCCCAGAGCTGCCACCAGATTTCGGCCATTGCTACTGACTGCGTTTAGTAGCGCATGTTTAATTTTTCCCTCAACATGCTTTTGCAGACCAGGGACGGCTTGCCTGCTGAAATAAAATCGGCTGGGCAATTGTATTGTGGGACTGCCAATGCCATTAAGTTACGGAAACTGTCAGTCTCCACCAGCCTGAATGACAGCATTTCAAGGGACAGGAGTTTTGCAATGCCAGCATTCAGAGCCTGTGCTCGTGGATGGTTTGCCGAGTATGGCCGTCTTTTATCCCATGCCTGTGCTACCGATGGCTGTTTTGTGGCCTGGGAGTGTGAGGATGACAGGGAACTTGCAGCTGTGGGTGGAATAACACTGGGTCTCTGGACAACAGTGACAGAGGTTCTTCCATGGCGATCCTGTGAGGAAGCCGAACCAGCTGTGTGTGAGCTGGAGGAAGAGGCTCCAACACGAGCTGAAGATGTAGGTGCTGCTGTAGGTTGGCCTACATCTCCAGTGTGTCTTTGTAACTCAACCACGTGCTTTGACCGCACATGTTTCCACATATTTGTGGTATTAAGGTTACTGACACTTTTACCTCTTTTTACTTTTTGATTACACAGCTTGCATTTGACATAGCAAATATCATCTGCAAGTGTGTCAAAACAGGACCATGCAGTGCAAGTCCTGGGAGCGCCCGTTTTGGCTGTTGGAAGAGAACTGCTACGAACGGGTGCCAAACTGGAGGCTACAGGCAACCGAGTCTGCAGCCTACCTCTCCCTACTGTTTGGACCGTTGGGCAATCTCTTCCTCAGAGCTGCTACCACCACCTTCCTGTTCCTCACGCCATGTTGGGTCTTGGACCTCATCATCTCCACTACCCTCTTCCAACACCTGCTGCTGTTGGGTGGTCTGGCCAGCACCATGCTCAACAGAAACTGGCACCTGAGTCTCATCATCATCAGATGCGTTCTGCGGTGTGCTGACCATCGGCACTGGCTCACCCGCCTCTTCAGATTCAGAGAGACACAGCTGTTGCGCATCACTGCATACTGCCTCTTCTTCACATTCCAGAATGCTGCTTGGCTGGGCCCCTGTTTGCAAGCCAACAGATTCTGAGAACAGAAGCAGAGACTCAGCTGGCTCCAGTTCAGAACTCTCTGACTGCCTGGGCAATTTGGCAGGCGGTGAAGAGACAGATGGTTGTTCAACAGTGCTGTGGTCCTGAGAGGAGGTGGAAGCAATTGAAGTCGATGCATTGGCTGCCATCCAACCAACAACGGCTTCAATTTGTTCTTCCCGCAGCAGGGGGTATGCTGAGCTCCTACAAAAGTGCGCATAAAGGAACGCTCACGGGGAAAACTGGTGGATGCTGTGTCACTGGGTGCGGCAGCAGCCACAGAATCCCCACGTCCTCTCCCTGCTGAAACTCCACGGCCACGACCACGTGCCTTACTCCCTGCCTTCTTCATCTTGGTAGATTGATAAAGAAAGTCAGAAAAGTTATAAGGCCTAAGTGTGGTTATTCCTCACAGACTACAGTGAACACTGCAGACAACTGTTCAGTAGCTGTGAAAGGCCCCTTTGTGTACTTCTATAGTGTTTGCAACCAATGTATTGTATACGGATGGAAGCGCGTCACACTAATAGATTAGATTTTTTTCAAATATAATGGAGCAGCACCAATTAGAGAAAAATGTGAAGGATGAGGCAGTGACACACGCTCAGCAGACTACAACCAGCAGTGGTTGAAGAACTAACTGGAGCGTAATCTGCACTCAAAAAATGAAAAGCTCACAGACTACAGTGAACACTGCAGACAACTGTTCACTATCTGTGAAAGGCTCCTTTCTGTACTTCTATAGTGTTTGCAACCAATGTATTGTATACGGATGGAAGCGCGTCACACTAATAGATTAGATTTTTTTCAAATATAATGGAGCAGCACCAATTAGAGAAAAATGTGAAGGATGAGGTAGTGACACACGCTCAGCAGACTACAACCAGCAGTGGTTGAAGAACTAACTGGAGCGTGATCTGCACTCAAAAAATCAAAACCTCACAGACTGCAGTGAACACTGAAACACAACTGTTCACTATCTGTGAAAGGCTCCTTTCTGTACTTCTATAGTGTTTGCAACCAATGTATTGTATACGGATGGAAGCGCGTCACACTAATAGATTAGATTTTTTTCAAATATAATGGAGCAGCACCAATTAGAGAAAAATGTGAAGGATGAGGCAGTGACACACGCTCAGCAGACTACAACCAGCATGGTTGAAGAACTAACTGGAGCGTGATCTGCACTCAAAAAATCAAAACCTCACAGACTGCAGTGAACACTGAAACACAACTGTTCACTATCTGTGAAAGGCTCCTTTCTGTACTTCTATAGTGTTTGCAACCAATGTATTGTATACGGATGGAAGCGCGTCACACTAATAGATTAGATTTTTTTCAAATTAATGGAGCAGCACCAATTAGAGAAAAATGTGAAGGATGAGGCAGTGACACACGCTCAGCAGACTACAACCAGCAGTGGTTGAAGAACTAACTGGAGCGTGATCTGCACTCAAAAAATCAAAACCTCACAGACTGCAGTGAACACTGAAACACAACTGTTCACTATCTGTGAAAGGCTCCTTTCTGTACTTCTATAGTGTTTGCAACCAATGTATTGTATACGGATGGAAGCGCGTCACACTAATAGATTAGATTTTTTTCAAATATAATGGAGCAGCACCAATTAGAGAAAAATGTGAAGGATGAGGCAGTGACACACGCTCAGCAGACTACAACCAGCATTGGTTGAAGAACTAACTGGAGCGTGATCTGCACTCAAAAAATCAAAACCTCACAGACTGCAGTGAACACTGAAACACAACTGTTCACTATCTGTGAAAGGCCCCTTTTGTACTTCTATAGTGTTTGCAACCAATGTATTGTATACGGATGGAAGCGCGTCACACTAATAGATTAGATTTTTTTCAAATATAATGGAGCTGCACCAATTCCACAAAATAAAATAAAAAAAAGAGTCAGTGAGTGACACGTGCAGATGCCTACAAACAGCAGTGGATGCCGAGCAAACTGCAGCGTCACCTGCACTCTCACACACACCTTGCACAGAGCTGTTAAAACAACACTGGCAAAAGGAAGCTTTACACAGCGGTTGGTAAACTAGCCTGCCTAAAGCACAGTACACAAAATCGCAATGTCTAACTGTCCCTCAAAGTCAGCAGAACAGCGTTCTGTCCCTAACTGAGTTCACAGCACAGTGACGCTAAAATGGCGGCGGCGCCTTTTATAGTGCATTCTGACATCATTTCAGCAGCCAATCACAGCCATGCCATTAGTTAAGATGACCGCAGCATTACAGGATGTGCCCACACTTCATAAGATTCCTCATTGGCTGACTAAAATCACATTGCCTCTCAAAGAATTATGGGAACTTCCGATTCCGGGATACGATATTGAAAAATATCGGAATTAAGTATCGGAATTCCGATACAGCGAATATCGGCCGATACCCGATACTTGCGGTATCGGAATGCTCAACACTAGTCTTGATACAGTAATTGCCAATAATTTCCATCTGTTGTCTATTCCATTTGCACAACAGCATGTGAAATTGATTGTCAATAAGTGTTGCTTCCTAAGTGGACAGTTTGATTTCACAGAAGTTTGATTTACTTGGAGTTATATTCTGTTGTTTTATTGTTCCCTTTAATTTTTTGAGCAGTGTATTTTTTGTTTTTTATTAATAATTTTAAAAACATTTTTATTTCTTTTTACATGCTTCAATAGTCTCCATGGGAGACTAAAAGCTTCAGTGGTTTAATCTCCTCTGCTACACACAGGCGATGCCTGTGTGTAGCAGAAATGTTCACTTGCTATGAGCACAGACCACGGGGTGGGCTCTTAGAAATCTGGCAATGACAATCATAGAGGACTGCTGAAGACCTCTGGTTGTCATGTCGACGCATCGGTTACCTGCAATCATGTGGCGAGGTCACCGATGGGCAGAATTAGCAACGCACTTCCAGTAAGCGCAAGTTAAATGGCGCTGTCAGAGATTGACAGCGGCATTTAACTAGAAAACAGCCGTGGTTTAGATCAGCTGTCATGTGCCCAGAAAGGTGCGGGCTCAGCGCTGGAGCCCACACCAAACAGGGGGAGTTGGGCATCAGCGTACTATTATGCCCAATGTCGGAAAGCGGTTGAAAATTCTTTTTTGAAAAATATTTTTTTATTCCCTTTTTCCTATTTTTTTAATCTCTGACAGACATCTTCTGTACATTGATCCACGATTGATAGTTTTCTCTGCTGTAGTTGAAGACACAAGGTAATACTCAAAACGTGAATGCTAGGATTCTTTTCCTTTCCATGTTGAGCTAACATGATTGGTGCATCGGAGATTAACATAATCATAATAGATAACAAGAAAATTAGTTCCACAGTTATAAAATACATATGCAAAAACATCTAAAAAATGTTTTAAAAATATTGGTGTGAATAAAAAACATGGAGAACATGATTGTCTAAAAAGGAATTTAGACAAACACCGATTCAAATCCTGAATGAAGTACTGCTTTGCGTATACATAAAAAGCAGAGGGAGGAGGGAATTATACAACAAAATGCACAATATAAATTTAAAAAAAATTTGGAGAGAAAATAATAATGAATAAAGTGATAATGATATTACTACTTATAAAAATATGACATTAAATATAAATAATAATGGGATTAAATATAAAACATAATAAATTCTCTCTTTTTTATGGAAATGTATGTACTGGTCCATATTAGCATATAATGTGTAAATAACCTACAACAGAGAGAAGAGAAAAGGAAGGAAAATAGAGGGGACTAGACTAAACCAGTACATACATTTCCGTAAAAAAGAGGGAGTTTATTATATTTAATATTTAATATAGAAGAACGATTACTATTGAAAGTGCAAAACCAAGGATGAAACCCATATGCCCCGAAAAACGAGGACTTGCTGTCACAGTGATACAACAATAGAGAGGGGCCAAAAGATTGCAGTGTCCTGTTTCACGAACTCCTGAACTGGTTAGAAGTAGAGATGAGCGACTTTGCCTCCGAGAGGGTCGAGTCGGGTTTCGGACCACCCGACTTTCCCAAAAGTCGAGTCAAGCGAAATAGGCTGACTATCTGCAAAAGTCGGAGTTCCAACTGAAACACGACCCCAATGCAAGTCAATGGGGAATAAAAGTCGGCAGTGAGTGGAGGACAGTAAACACACCTACAGTGCCCATTTCAATGCCAACTAAATCAATTTTTATTACGTAAGCTTGTCAACTTTAATTTACTTTATAATAATAGAATCATAGAATCAAAGAATGGTAGAGTTGGAAGGGACCTCCTGGGCCATCTGGTCCAACCCCCTGCTCAAAGCAGGATTCTCTAAATCATCATCTAATCATCCAGCCTCTGTTTGAAGACTTCCATTGAAGGAGAACTCACCACCTCTTGTGGCAGCCTGTTCCACTCATTGATCACCCTAACTGTCAAAAAGTTTTTTTTAATATCTAATCTGTGTCTCCTCCCATTCAGTTTCATCCCATTGCTTCTAGTCTTTCCTTGTGCAAATGAGAATAAAGATGATCCTTCTACAATGTGACAGCCCTTGAGATATTTGTAGACAGCTATTAAGTCTCCTCTCAGTCTTCTTTTTTGCAAGCTATACATTCCCAAATCCTGCAACCGTTCCTCATAGGACATGGTTTGCAGACCGGTCACCATTCTGGTGGCTCTTCTCTGAACTTGCTCTAGTTTGTTGATGTCTTTTTTAAAATGTGGTGCCCAAAACTGGACACAGTATTCCAGATGAGGTCTGACCAAAGAGGAGTAGAGGGCAATAATGACCTCACGTGATCTAGACTGTATGCTTCTGTTGATTCATCCTAGAATTGTATTTGCCTTTTTTGCTGCTGCATCACACTGTTGACTCATGTTCAATCTGTGATCAATTAGTATACCCAAGTCTTTTTCACATGTGCTGTTACTTAGCCCTATTCCTCCCATTTTGTATATGCTTTTTTCATTTTTATTGCCCAGATGTAGTACTTTGCATTTTTCCCTGTTAAAAACCATTCTGTTAGTTGCTGCCCACTGCTCCAGTTTATTTATATCTTTTTGAATCCTCTCTCTCTCTCTTCTCTAGTATTAGCTACCCCTCCTAGCTTTGTGTCATCAGAAAATTTGATCAGTTTATCCTCAATTCCTTCATCTAAATCAATGATAAAGATGTTGAACAATACAGGGCCCAAAACAGAGCCTTGTGGTACCCCACTTGAGACATTCTTCCAACTGGATGTGCAGCCATTTACGACCACTCTTTGGGTCCGATCACTAAGCTAGTTATGAATCCACCTAACAGTTGCCTTGTCCATTCCATACTTAGTCATTAGTAACTAGAGATGAGCGACTTTGCCTACGGGAGGGTCGAGTCGGGTTTCGGTCGGCTCGACTTTTCCAAAAGTCGAGTCGAACGAAATCGGATGCCTGTCCGCAAAAGTCGAGTCGGAATCGGAAACCCGACCCCAATGCACGTCAATGGGGAATAAAAGTCGGCAGGGAGTGGATGACAGTAAACACACATACAGTGCCCATTTCAATGCCAATGACATCAATTTTTCTTACTTAAGCTTGTCAACCTTAATTTACTTTATAATAATAGTAACGCATTGAAAACTGGGGGTTATTTGGCTAAAGTTGTGGGGGGGACAGCCCAGTTAGGGAGGTGGAAAAACTGGCATATGTTGAGGTGTAGGCAGCAGCAAAAGGAGGAATTGGAGAAGTCGGAGGAAGAGGAGGACAAAGCGAGCCATTTTGTGGCAACCTATGTGTCATCAGGGGAAGGTGCTACAAAATCCTTTAAAACCCAGGCATGGTTCATTTTAATGAAGGTGAGATCACCAACATTTTGGGTCGACAGCCGGGTTCTTCTTTCTGTCAGGATTGATCCAGCAGCACTGAAGACTCTTTCTGATAGCACACTACCAGCAGGGCAAGCGAGCTCCTGTAAGGCATTTTGTGCCAATTCAGGCCAGGTGTCCTGTTTACAGGCCCAGTAGTCAAAGGGGAATGAACTGTGAGGGAGAACATCGATAGGGGAGGAGAGGTAATTTTGAACCAAAGTTGACAACTGCTGTCTCCTGTATGTTGCAATCGATTCAGTATTACCAGTCGTGTGAGCGGTACTCAAGAAATCAGTCCACAACATGGTCATGTAACCCTGTCTCCAACGCCACTTCAGCTGTGTGCACCACGAACACCTCTTCCATGTTGCCCAGTACGGCTCGTGGTAGAACCTGCACCGCTGCTGTGTGCTGGGAATGCCAATATTAGCTCTAGGTTCTCCTGTGGCATGATGTTCTGTAATTTGCATTTATAGTGTGGATTGAGGATGCTGGCCAACCAGTAGTCGTCATCCTTCATAATTTTGGCAATGCGGGGGTCCCTTTTTATGATCCGCAAGAGATAATCACACTTGTGTGCCAGAGTTCCAGGTGTCAATGATGCACTGCCAGTGGTGGGTGGAGGAGCACTTTATGCCAAATCCACATCCCTCCAGTCACGCACAAACCCTGTACCTGACCTTGGCAAACCAACATTTTCTCTTGCCCCCTAAGAAGCATCCTCCTCCCCAAAATAATCATCCCCCTCATCCTCATCCTCCTCTTCCTCTTCTTTCTCCACCTCATCCAGGACAGTTCCCTGAGCAGACAATGCCTGACTGTCATCAAGGCTTCCCTCCTCCCCCTCCACTGCAAATGCCTGATCCTTAATGTGCGTCAAAGTTTGCATGAGCAGACGCATAAGTGGTATGCCCATGCTTATGATGGCGTTGTCTGCGCTTACCAGCCGTGTGCATTCCTCAAAACACTGAAGGACTTTACAGAGGTCTTTCAGCTTTGACCACTGCACACCCGACAACTTGATGTCTGCCCTCAAACTGCTTGCCCGTGTATCCTCCCACAAATACTTTACAGCCTGCCCCTGTTCGTACAGCCTTTCAACCATGTGCTTGGTGGAGTTCCACCTTGTTGCAACGTCTATGATTAGGCGGTGCTTGGGGAGGTGGAGCGATCGCTGCAGCCTCTGCATACGACTGGAGACTACGGGCTAGCGACGGATGTGCGAGCACAGTCTTCGCACCTTATGGAGCAGGGCTGGTAACTCCGAATAATTATTTATGAAGCACTGCACCACCAGGTTCAAGGTGTGAGTCAGGCAAGGTATGTGTCTGAGTTTTGCCAGGGCTATGGCCGCCACAAAATTACGTCCGTTATCACTGACTACCTTGCCTGGCTCAAGATGCAGACTGCCCAGCCATGACTCAGTTGCTCGCTGCAAGTAGTCGGCCAGTACCTCCGCAGTGTGTCTGTTGTCGCCCAAAGACATCATCTTTAAAACAGCCTGCTGACGCTTATCACTAGCTATTCGATAGTGGGACACCTCGTGTGCAACACTGCCAGCTGCGGATGGAGTGCTCTGTCGACGAGCTTTCGCTTCTGGAGGAGACACTGCCGCTGTCCCCTGTGGACCCCGCATCCAGCACATTAACCCAGTGTGCAGTGATGGACACGTAAAGGCCCTGGCCATGCCTACTGGCCCATGCATCTGTAGTGAGGTGCACCTTTCCACTCACTGATTGTTTGAGTGCATGGACAATGCAGTCTTTCACATGCAGGTGGAGGACAGTGATGGCTTTTCTAGAAAAGAAGTGCCGACTGGGTAGGTCATAGCATGGGACAGCGTAGGCCATGAGCTATCGGAACGCTGCACTTTCAACCAAACGGAAGGGCATCATCTCTAATGAGATCAGTTTGGCAATGTAGGCGTTCAAAGCCAGTGTACGCGGATGAGAGTATGAGTACTTTCTTGTCCTACTCAGAGTCTCTGCTAGGGTGAGCTGGACTTGAGAGCTGCATATGGTGGAACTAGTGGTGGACATGGCAGACTGAGAGGGAGTTGGTGATGGTGATGGTGGTGGTGGTGCTGATGGCCTAGATGCAGTCTTTCGTTGGAAAAACTTTGTGATTCCCTGACTGCTTTGGCCATGCGAAGAAACCTCAATATTTCTTGCTGTTGGTGTGTTAACCAGTGGGCTTATAGAGGGGGAAGTGATGTAGCGTTGCTGGCTACCTTCAGTCGGAGCAAGTACACGTGTGCTACCTGAGGTTTTGTAGTCCGTCCACGCTTGCAAGTGCATGGTGTTAACATGTCTAAGCATGCAACTTATATTCAAATTTCGGAGATTTTTCCCTCGGCTAAAGGTCCTTTCGCACTTCTTACAGATAACCTTTGTCTCATCAGTAGGATTTTGGTCAAAAAGTTGCCACACTGTACTCTTCCTACTATGGGAAAACTTTTCAGGGCTTGCACGCTGTGCTAATTTGACCATCTGGCCAAGCTGTCCTGCAACTTTTTTTGTTTTTTTAACACGTTTTTGGACTGCTACGGGCCTGCCATATAACCGCAGCTGAGATGTCGACGCCTGCTGCGGATCCTCCTCCTCTTCTGAGCTATTGCCAGCGGCACCCTCTTCCCCCAATGGATGCCAATCCGGGTCAACAACTGGGTCATCCATCACCTCCTCTTCAATTTCATCTGCACCTTCCTCTGTGTCACCGTGTAAGGTGGTATAGTATACGTGAAGGGGCACCTGAGTTTCATCAGGGTGAGATTCTGGCTCAGTAGACTGCGAGGGCAGTGCAGTGTTCTGGGTGAAGGTACCAGCAGAATCATATAGCAGTGGCTGTGCATTAGTGCACTCCATGTCATATTCATCTTGGACTGGGGAATTCAGGATTTCACTTGATAAGTTAGGCATGGTATGTGAAAAGCGCTTCAGGGAGTAATCTGAAGTGTGGCCTGCCGCATCCTTCACTTTTGGTGGGGGTGAAGGACACAAGGAAAGGTGTTGTTCCTGACCAGGAGCCTGCACTGACTACTCAGTGCTTGCATTTATTGAAACTTCAGAAGAGGAGGCGATAGACCTGGAAGCTGTTTCGGCAATGTAAGCCAAAACCTGTTCCTGATGCTCCGGCTTTAAAAGCAGTTTACCTACTCCCAGAAAAGGAAGCCTTCCAGGCCTTCTGGAGCCAGACGATGACGAAAGGCTCAAAACCTTCTGTCTTAGCTGCTATTGTGCTTTTGGCACTACCAGCAGATGCACCACCAACACCATCAGTACCAGCTGCCCCCCCCCCACATCCGCGGCCTCTTCCACTATACTTCCTCATGTTTGGGAAAATGTACCAAAAATACCAGCAGATATATGGTTTTGTATGAGGAGCGTACAGCTGTATAGGGTGTAGTGAAAAATTTAAATCTCCGTATATATTTCGGGAGTCACACACAGACGCTCTTTCAGTATGGATTTGACTGTAATACAAACATCAGATATTCGGTACTGTATGAGGAGTGTACAGCTGTATACGGTGTAGGGGAAAATTTAAATCTCCGTATATATTTCCGGAGTCACACACACACGCTCACTCAGTATGTATTTGACCGTAATACAAAGAGCCGATATACGGTACTGTATGAGGAGCGTACAGCTGTATACGGTGTAGGGGAAAATTTAAATATCCGTATTTATTTCCGGAATCACACACAGACGCTCACTCAGTATGGATTTGACCGTAATACAAACAGCAGATATACGGTACTGTATCAGAACCGTACAGCTGTATACGGTGTAGGGAAAAATTTAAATCTCCGTATATATTTCCGGAGTCACACACAGACGCTCACTCAGTATGTATTTGACCGTAATACCAGCAGATATATGGTACTGTATGAGGAGCGTACAGCTGTATACGATGTAGGGGAAAATTTAAATCTCCGTATTTATTTCCGGAGTCACACACAGATAGTCAGCATGTATTTGTACGTGATACCAGCCGGTACACGGTAGTGTGTGAGGAGCGTACAGCTCTATACGGTTTGGGAAAAAATGAATGGTCGGTAACTGTGCAGAAAAAAGAAATAAAAGTATTAGTGCTGGGTAAAAAGCAGTCTGCACAGCAGTGTACACACAGCAATACAGCTATCAGGCAGCCTAATAACCAGCGCTGCTGCACACAAGAAAATCCTCCCCTGTCACTGCACACTAACTGTACAGCACAATTGCTATCAGCACAAGCACATAAGAACTTCTTCTATCTTTACAGCCCTAACTCTCCCTACTGTTAAGATCGCCAGAAGTAAAATGGAGGTCAGCGTTCAGGGCTTTTACAGACATTATGACGACCCCTAAAGCAAGCCAATCACTGCAATGCCCTTCTCTACGATGGTGGTGGACGCTGCACATGTCATCTTGTTGCCCACAGTGTACGTCCTTGCTCATTGGCTGAAAAAAAAGCGCCTGCAAGTATTCTGGGAAATCCGACTTCCGACTTTGGCGCTCGTTTTGCCGACCGCATGGCCGACTTCACGCCATGGTTGGGTTTCGATTGGCGAAACTCGACTTTGGCAAAAGTCGGCGACTTATGAATCTGACCAACCTGTTTCGCTCAACTCTAGTTAGAAGTACTTCATTGTATTATTAAACAGTACAGCTTTTTTCCTTGCTGGCAGTGCAAGAGTTAATCTGTTTAGTTGAAGCTCCAGGAGCTGTCCTTCTTGGATTGTCACAGCTGTTCAGTGTTAATCATTCTCCTCTGCTATATGTGTTCACCTCTAACACTTAGGAATTTCCAGTGTTAGTACTTACTGCCTGAAAAATATTAAGATCCCTAAAGCCACTCTAGTGAGGTGGCATTCTCCCCCCTACCTCGTCCTCTCTAACACAGAACTGCAGTAGGAAAAAGAGCTTACATTCTAGGTCTCTTAAAAATAGAAATGCCCAGGTGACATATGGGTAATTACTGATAGGTAGGGGGTGAGTAAACAAATTAAGATAGGAAGAGTAAAGCCCGGGTCTGACATAGCGATACACCAGCGTTCCCGACAACGATCAGGATCGCTGGTGTGTCGCTACATGATCGCTGCTGAGCTGCCAAACAGGCAGCTCAGGTAGCGATCAGGACAGCGACACTGCGGGTAACAAGTGACGCACATCGCCTAGTTACCCGCAGTGTACGTTGGATACCAGCGCGCTGATGCAGGGAGCTGGTAACCAAGGTACACAGCGGGTTTCCAGGCACAGCCCAGCGCCTGGAAACCCGATATGTACCTTGGTTACCAGCGGATCGCTGGTCTCCCGCCTGTCACACGCAGCGATGCGTGCCTGTCAGCGGGAGACCAGCGATCAAAAAAATGTCCAGGACATTCAGCGACGATGAGCGATACCCAGCAGGGGGGCTGATCGTCGCTGAATGTCACACACAGTGATATCGCTGGGGAGATCGCTGTTGTGTCACAAAACTAGTGACTCAGCAGCGATCTCGCTAGCGAGATCGCTGTGTGAGACGGAGGCTTAAGCCATTCAAGTTCCCTTTGATGCGAAGACTCCCTGGTGTGAACAAACAATTAAGGCAGGATACCTTTTTGTAAGGGCCCCGTCTCACATAGCGACACACCAGCGATCCCGACAATGATCAGGATCGCTGGTGTGTCGCCACATGATCGCTGCTGAGCTGTCAAACAGGCAGCTCAGGCAGCGATCAGGACATCGACACTGCGGGTAACGTCGCCTAGTTACCCGCAGTGTACGTTGGATACCAGCGCACTGATGCAGGGAGTTGGTAACCAAGGTACACATCGTGTTTCCAGGCGCTGCGCGGTGCCTGGAAACCCGACATGTACCTTGGTTACCAGCTCCCCTGCGGCAGCGCGCTGGTATCCAACGTACACGTCGGGTTTCCAGGCATAGCCTCGCGCCTGGAAACCCAATGTGTACCTTGGTTACCAGTAGATCGCTGGTCTCCTACCTGTCACATGCAGCGATGCGTGCTTGCCAGCGGGAGAGCAGCGATCAAAAAAAAGTCATGGCATTTCTGACACGACCAGCGATTCACAGCAGGGCCTGATCGCTGGTACGTGTCAGACATAGCGAGATCGCTGCTGAGATGCTGTTTAGCAGCGATCTCGCTAGCGATCTCGCTATGTGAGACTGGGCCCTAAGATTGGACATGAAGTCTGAGAACATCCCACAACCTAGCCCTGTTGAGGTTAGCAAAGGGGGACATGTGAGTGTAACTCAGGTGCTGATAAATATCAAAGGCAAATTATGATCTGGGTTCATGTGGAGAGATACATATCAGTTTATGCACAATCCTGTTCACTGGACATTTCAAATCGAAGTGCTCTCCCCTGCTAAGCTGAATCATCTCTGTGATCATCGTAGTAACATTCTTTTTTTTAATCCTGTTTATTTTATGTAATTATATATACTGTATTGTTTTGTCCCCTTTGTAAAATATCTTGTATCTTTTTTATAAACACTGCCTATTGTTCTGGATCAAATATAAAATGTATTAGTTCTGTTCCTTTTGTTCTGTAAAACACACTCCTGAAACCATAAGCTAACTGTCAGGCATCCAGTCAGCCTGTATAGAAACGATTGATGGTGGCAGCGAGCAGTTCTTGAGTTATCGTGGAGTTAGCAGTGACAGTACCGGGGGTGTATATACATACATTGCTTACTTTGGAATCGGAAGTGAATATACCATATGCTCACTGAAAGTTTCCCAGTAACAGGCCTCTGAGTGGAAACAGCCTGAGACCTCCTCCGTTAATCGTCGAACAATCGCGTAATTGTCTGGATGATAGGAGGCAGCAGAGAGCTGTTCGTGCCAAAAAGGTAGCAGCGGGGTGGTTCAGTGTGACTTCTTTGTCTGTGATCTTTGACAATTAGTGGCAGTGGTGGGATTCTGCGTGGTCTTCCCAGTGTCATCTCTGGCACTGCCTGGCTTGAATTTTGAGCTTTAGTTTGTGGCTAGAGTAGGCGTTTAGAGATTTTCTAGGGAGATTGTTGCTTGGAGTTTTGTTTGTGTGCACATCCTGATCCTCTCCTGTGTGGTTTCTCCTTCCTTTAACTCCCCTGTGTTCCACTCTATTGTTTGGTGTGTGGATTTTGTATGATAGTTATTTTCATGAATCCCTGTCCATCTTTCCCTGTTTGTCTGGTTAGTGCTATCCTATATATTTCGGTTTCCCACCTCCCTGGGTGGAAGAGGGAACAGATAAGGGTTGATACATGAGCATAGCAAGGCACATGAACCTGGTGTCTCCACCTCTAGGAGTAATCTGGGGGATAGGGATAGAGTAGGGCACCCCAAGTTGCAGAGGCCTGGTTAGCGCCCACAGTCCCAAGGCACTGAGTGACATTTGCCAGTTGATTCATGACAACGATTATTTACAGCAAAATCAGCAAGGTGTAAATACGAAACCCACTCCTCTTGATTGTCGGACACAAAGCACCTAATATATGTGTCAGGATTTTGGTTCACTCGCTCAGTTTGCCCATTATATTGTAGATGAACGGTAAATGAAAATGAAAGGTGAACCCCCGAGCGAGCACAAAATGCTTTCCATTTAGATATAAATTGAACCCCCCATCGGAAATAATATCAGAGGGAATCACAGGCAGCGCAATAACATGAGCCATGTTGCTGAATCTATCCCTCAGCACCAATATTACTGTGCTTCATGCCTACACGGGTAGATCAGTGATGAAATCTACAGACAATTGATTCCATAGTCTACATGGAATCGCCAAAAGTTGAAGAGCTTTGGATGGGGGGTCTGAGAATGCGCTGAGGCGGCTGAGAGCTGATGTTTTTAGCCTGGGGGGCCAGTATCCATGGCCTTTTCCTAGGCTATTAATATCAGCCCGCCGCTGTCTGCATAGCCTTTGCTGGTTATTAATTATATGGGAACCCTATGTAATTTTTTAGAGTCCCCCATTTTTATAGCCAGTAAAGGCTAAGTATACTGTACAGTTGATAGCCTGGGAAGCTCCATGGGTATTACCCCATATCCAGGCTATAAACATTGGCCCCCAGCCATCAGCTCTACTGCTGATTACGAAAATTACTAGGGAACCCACGCAATTTTTTTTGGAAAATCATCTTTTATTAATTAAATACATGTGCAGTAAGCTGCACACACACTGTACTAATTATATTTGTCACAGACATCTGTATATCTACCTATTCTATTTGTATTTACTGTATGTAATCCATCTTTGATATGATTTTACACTACGTTGCTGCTGAATTGCTGGCTTTTCTTCTATCTATCTATCTATCTATCTATCTATCTATGTAATATATATACATATATTATATACGTATGTGTGTTTCACTGACATCTATATAAAGCATATACCTAACCTAAGTGTATAAATCTATTCTTTCTATTCTAACCTGTCACTCTGTGATTTTACTGTATGCGGTACATGTATTGCCGGCTTTTATTCTATCTATCTATCTATCTATCTATCTATCTATCTATCTATCTATCTATCTATCTATCTATCTATCTATCTATCTATCTATCTATCATACATAAATACGTACAGTGGATACGGAAAGTATTCAGACCCCTTTACAGTTTTCACTCTTTGTTTCATTGCAGCCATTTGGTAAATTCAAAAATGTTCATTTTTTTCTCGTTAATGTACACTCTGCACCCCATCTTGACTGAAAAAACTGAAATGTAGAAATTTTTGCAAATTTATTAAAAAAGAAAAACTGAAATATCACATGGCCATAAGTATTCAGACCTTTTGCTCAGTATTGAGTGCAAGCACCCTTTTGAGCTAGTACAGCCATGAGACTTCTTGGGAATGATGCAACAAGTTTTTCACACCAGGATTTGGGGATCCTCTGCCATTCTTTCTTGTAGATCCTCTCCAGTTCCGTCAGGTTGGATGGTGAACGTTGGTGGACAGCCATTTTCAGGTCTCTCCAGAGATGCTCAATTGGGTTTAAGTCAAGGCTCTGGCTGGGCCAGTCATGAATGGTCACAGATTTGTTCTGAAGCCACTCCTTTGTTATTTTAGCTGTGTGCTTGGGGTTATTGTCTTGTTGGAAGGTGAACGTTCGGCCAAGTCTGAGGTACAGAGCACTTTCGAAGAGATTTTCATCCAGGATATCTCTGTATTTGGCCGCATTCATGTTTCCTTCAATTGCAACCAGTCGTCCTGTCCCTGCAGCTGAAAAACACTCCCATGGCATGATGCTGCCACCACCATGTTATTATTATTATTATACATTTATATAGCGCCATTTATTCCATGGCGCTTTACATATGAAAAGGGAAAAATATAGACAGGTACAATAAACATGTGCTAGACAAGGGACACACAAGTACAGAAGGAGAGAGGACCCTGCCCGAGAGGGCTCACAGTCTACAGGGATGGGTGAGAATACACTAGGAGAGGGTAGAGCTGGTTGTGCGATGGTTCAGTACACTGAGGATCATTGCAGGTTGTAGGCTTGTCGGAACAGTTGGGTCTTCAGGTTTTTCTTGAAGGTCTCCGTTGTTGGTGAAAGTCTGATGTTTTGCGGAAGGGAGTTCCAGAGTATGGGGGAAGCCCGGGAGAAGTCTTGTATGCGGTTGTGGGAAGAAGAGATGAGGGGGAGTCGAGAAGGAGATCTTGAGAGGATCGAAGGTTGCGTGTGGGTAAGCAGCGGGAGACCATGTCACAGTTGTATGGAGGAGAAAGGTTGTGGATGGCTTTGTATGTCATGGTTAAGGTTTTGAACTGGAGCCTCTGGGCAATAGGAAGCCAGTGAAGGGCCTGGCATAGTGGGGAGGCTGGGGAATAGCGGGGAGACAGGTGGATTAGTCGTGCAGCAGAGTGTAGGATGGACTGGAGTGGTGCCAGAGTGCTAGAGGGGAGGCCAGACAGTAGGAGGTTGCAGTAGTCGAGGCGGGAGATGATAAGGGCGTGCACTAGTGTTTTTGTGGTTTCATGGTTGAGGAATGAGCGGATCTGGGAAATATTTTTGAGTTTGAGGCGGCAGGAGGTGGCGAGGGCTTGGATATGTGGTTTGAAAGAGAGGGCAGAGTCGATGATCACCCCATGGCACCGAGCATGTGGGACTGGGGAAAGCGAGCAGCCATTGACATTGATGGATAGGCCTGGTGGAGGGGTGCAGAGTGTACATTCATGGGAAAAAAATGATCTCTTTTGCATTTACTAAATGGCTGCAATAAAACAAAGAGTGAAAAATTTAAAGGAGTCTGAATACTTTCTGAACCCACTGTAAGTGCTTAGGGTAGAGCGCCAGATAAATGTGATCCTAAAAAGTTATGGAAAATGTTCCTAACAAAAGCTTTAACTCAATCTACAAAAAAAGCAAGTCCCAACTCAGGTCCATCATCTGCCAATGGAAATATAGGGGTTTCCATGTTACTTGTAGCACAAAGACTCTGGAAAAGCTAAATTGCTCCTCTCCATTCAAAAGAAATTCAGCTAATGCTGCTCTCTCAAATCCAACTGCCCCCCCCTCTGAGTCCCACAGTGTACCTAATCCACATAAAGCATCCATGTTTAGCATTTATGTAGTGAAGAGAGCCTGCCTAATTTATGGGTGCATGTCTCCAGAAGAATGAAGTCACGATCCATTTTTTGATACGGAGCAGTTCTGGTTCCACTCTGTTTAAATGGAGCTTTTTTCTTTTGGACCAGTTTTAATGTCAGTTTTTCCCCTCTGGCAATCTAGTGTTACTGCAGTGCTGTCGGGTCAGCTGATGTTGGTGGTGACCACTCCCACCATCCTTTAAAAGGTCACCTGATGCATCTGCTGACTGTTGGTGATACAAAAGGGAAAGGGAAGAGAAAACTTCGCTCACCAAAATATACCTGAGACCGTCCGTGCCTGGAGATCAGTGGCTGACTACCACATGTGAGCAAATTGTTAGTGATAGAGTTTCTCTCTGGAGACCTGCCTAGCAGGAGCAGCTCTCTGGTGTCAGCCATGTCTGGTGTTTGGAGTCCTGTTGCTGCGCTATCTACGGTGTGGAGCTTAGCAGCGGTGTCTACAAGCTAAGTTGCTATTTCCCCGTCCCTTTGGTGTTTGTCACTATCCCCTGTGTGGAAATATCTGTAGTGGCTAGGCTAGTGCCCTACGCCGGCCAGTACACTAGCTAGGGCACTGTTAGGTGACAGAGAGGGATGAGGTATCCTGACGGCGGTGGGGGAAGGACCCACATAGGGCGTTAGGGGAGTGCAGGGACAGGCTGAGGTTTCAGTGCAGGTGGTGACCATCCCTCATTCCCTATCCCTATTGGTAGGGCCTTCCTCTCCCCAATCCCACCCTGTTGTATGTTATGCCATCCGCTGACTGACCACCCGTTGGGTCAAGTCACATTGTGACACATGAGCTGAGCATAATGTACTGGTCACTACAACGTACTGGTCACTACAGTGTGCTGGTCACTACATCGGCAGTTTGCAATTTTCACTCAGCAACATCCACTGCTGCTTGTTTCCACTGCTGCTTGTTTCTGGAAAATGCCCATGGAGTCAAAATCATCACTACACCTGTAGATAAATCACCAAAGGGGTATAATTTCCAAGATGGGGTCACTTGAGGGAGGATTCTGCTCTTCTAGCAATTAAGGGCTATGTATACGGAGTCCCAAACTATTAATCTGCACTGTAGGAGACAAATAGCGCTCTGTCACTCCCGGGTCTTGCTGTATGGCTAAGCAGTACTGTACAGCTACATATGAGGTGTTGCCACGTTCGGTAGAAATTGTGGGACAAATTATGTTGCCATTTTTACCCACTTCTTGCGTGAAAATGTAAAATCTGTGACTAAAATAAAATTTTGGTAATAAAAATGCAGTTATTTTTTCTTCACAGCCAAAAGGTATAAAATTGTGTGGCACACCCGTGGTGTTAATATGGTCACTGCACCCCTAGATGAATTTGCTGAGAGGTATAGTTTGTAAAATGGGGTAATTTATGGGGGTTCTACTGTTCTGGCAACTCAGGGGCTCTCTCATTGTGTCATGGCACCCGCAAACCATAACAGTAAAATCTGTAATATAGTATGCGCTTTGCACTGTGCCTGAAAAAAATTTCCATTTACATGTATGGTATTGGTGCACTCAGGAAAAAATGGACCTCAGTTTGCTGTAAAAATATTTCTGTTTAGCCCTTACAAAAATTAAAAACTTTGGGCTAAAACAGCATTTTAGTGGTAAAAATGTAATTTCTTCTTTCTTCTGTTCTTCTCTGTTCATCTCCTGTGACAGGACCGCTCCTTGGCCTTTCTTGAATTTGGGGCTGGTGAGGACGGGCTGTCCGCACAACGCCAATGTCATAGATCGGTACGCTTCCTCTACCTGAGGGTTCCACTGAACCATGACCGACTTGTTTCCCTGTAATAGATCGGTCAGGGGTGCTGTTCTCCCAGCAAAATTAGGTATGAACCATCGATAATACCCAATGATGCTGAGGAATGCTGTTTAGTAGTAACAGGCCAGGGCCAATTTTGAAAATTAACATTGTCACATGTCATCACATGTCACAGGTGAGGATATTACCTTTAGTAGCCAGTCAAATCCATTCATGATGACCTTTGACACTCTTAGTGGTGGAATGAATATATCCCAAGGTTTCATGTCTTTCTACATCAATTAAGGAATCTGCTTCTCTGACCTGGGGGCATCAAAACACAATACCAGACCCCAATCAGAGGGCAATAAAACTTTCACTCCTTATCTATGAACTGTTCCAATATTTATGTTCATCCCTCTGCCATAATGACAGTTCTGCTTCACGTCACTTGTCTTATCTTATTGCATTATTTCTGTGCTGTGTTGTGTATATAAATATGTGATTCTTCAGTTTTTGTTTTACTCTTTGCCTGATGAAGAGACCGGAGTAGCCTCGAAAGCTTGCAATTTGTTACCATCTTTTCAGTTAGCCATTAAAAGGTATCAACCACTGAGGACTCTCAAGTCTAAATATTTCACTTCTCGATGGAGTTTTGTTAAGCCTCTTAGGGCTGATTCACGTGACCGTCTTAGCAAAATTTAGATTGTTGGCCAGTACGCATTTTGTAGTCACCTAACCTTTGAATATACAAACTATTTACAGGTCAATTACTTATTTTTTGAAAAGGGTCAATGCATAATAATCAAGATAATTGATGTAAAAGTAGGAAAACCTTTAGGCTTTATTCATAAGTCTCATTCACATACATTTTCTTTCTGTGTTCTTCACTAATAGAACGTGTGTCCATTGTAGTCTATGGGTATGTTCGCAGGACTGTTTTTTTTTTTTCTTTCACATCGATCGTCTATTGGTTTTTGATATTTGTGGATCAAAGTCACCCATTAATGTAAACTGGTTAGTGAAAAATTGATAGCGTATGAGTGCCACTAGTGCTTCATGCAAGTCCTGTCTGTTTTTTCTGTTTAATGACTGAGAAAAGTTTTAAAAACCAATTTATTTATTTCATATTTTATTGATTTAGCATACAAGAAAAACGGATGCCACATTCTTGGTAACAGATAGATGGACCTTGAATGGATCAAATTAGATCCAACACACACTGATGAGAAATGGCCCATTTATTTTTTGCATGCAAAAAAATGGACATCTGAATGAGGCCTTAAACTCGCGACAGATGAGAGTAAGAGAAATCATCCAAGTTTCATCCAAAAATCTTGGCTAATTTTCATCACATTTTCATCCATGTGCTATCTATGTGTCCATTTTTGACCTCTGTGTGCGATCCATTTTCATATAAATACATGAAAATATATACATATTCAGTTTTCTATGTTTATAATAGAAATGTATCCATAAAAATCAGATGTCACTTGTATGTTCTGTGTAGGATCTGATTTTCTCATGCACCCGTAGACTTGAAAAGTCTATGTAAGTAGTGTGTTCAGCAATTTTTTTCTCATGAGAGTCAGACTGAGAAAAAAAATCATCTGAAAAGCCCTATTGAAAAATATGCACGCGTCCGATTTATACGCTCGTCTGCATGAGCCCTGACGGTGAGACCACACAGAGCTGGCCACAACATCCACCCAATATGCCAATCACTCACTATAGTTATGGTCACATAGTTTTGTTTCAAAATTGCCAAACTTTACCCGCATGGGACCGGCCATTTTTGCAAAAACTGGTTATAAAATTCCTAAATATATCTAAAAATATTTAGACTTGAGAGTCCTCAGTGGTTGAACCACTGAGGACTCTCAAGTCTAAATATTTTTCTATCTACTGGCTAACACGGTACGAAGATACACATCTTTCCTATATCTAAATATATCTATACTTTTGTTATATTTAGACATTTACTTTTATTTTTTACCTTTGCCTTATCTTTAGACAACATACAATTGTCATTATAAATATAATAATCCAGCCCTTTAAAAAAAAATTCATTTAGCAAATCCCAAACCACGAGCGCAGAAATGTATAAATTGCGTTGAAACGGCACAACAATCTCAATCAACATCCAATCCAAAGGCTTGAAAGAACAAACAACATTTTGATTGCTTTCACACTCAATGAAACAGTGTAATTTGGCAGCTTCAATGGATATTCTGCAGCGTATTTATCTCGATTTAGCCGGCGATAATACCATAAAAGATCAAAGAGTTCATATTGGTTAGCGATGTGATAATGAGATAATCAGGGTTTAATGAAAATCAACAGTTATTAGCTAATCAGTTTAGCTTATTGCCTTTTTGCCCTGTTATTGTAGGAGAGGAATAATTAAACAGCACTTAAGGTATGGGAAAAATGCTAGTTATAAATTGATGGAAGCGAAAAAAAAAAAAAACCCTCTCCAAATGGCCTCCATTAAATGCGATTTATTTTTTTTGGTTGTTGCTATAACAACCCAACTTAGAAAACCTTTGCATGCCAATAGAGTTGCCGAGTGATATTTAAGGTGGTATTGAATAATCCCCTTTAAGCAGATCTCTAAATGCTACAGATGAACAGAACTCGAAACATTCCGCCATGAATATTCATAATGTGAGTTGTTTTTTGTAGCCTGCCTAGTCAGCAGTCACAAAACACATGGTGTATGTTGGCAGCATCTTGCCTAGGTAGAGGGCTATGGACTGAGGCAATGGCAGGAACCAGGACCTGTGAGGCTGACTGACATTTCCATCTGTAGATAAGGCTGGTAATTAACAGGAAGGAGTGTGCCTGCAGCACTGCACCATCTGCTAGGGAAACGGCTCAATAAGAAAGAAGTTGGATAGTATCTCTGTGGTGGCTCGGTCTGGTTCCGACATGAGGCTGGGCATCTGTTAGCTGAGGAGATAGGCTATTAGGAAATTCAGATGGGAGCGAACAACATGGAAAGCGCACTCTGACCTAGACCATAAAAGCGGCTCTTCAGAAATGCTATCTTTTTATCTTACTTACACCAGCCTTGTGAAAATGATCTGCTGAGGGACCATTACGGCTTTGTTTGAGGCAGTACAATGGGTTTTCTTTTTCAGAAATGCTGTGCTATTTTACTGCGAACATTCTTAAAATGTGGATACAGCTGTCATCTCCCGGCAAAGTATAATTTTAGACTTGGCTATGTGATGCGAAAATCTTTCCGTAGCCTTGTTCATACGGAGGGAACGCAGCGATCAAAACCACACTAAGGACTGAGAATGTGACTCTCATTAAAAAGTGAAGAAAATTAAAGCACCGAATGCACAAAAAAAAATAGACAGGAGCTTTTTGGTATCCCAAATAGGACTAAGCAAGGACACAAAAATATACAGCAGGTCATCATTATATTAGTAGCGATTACTGGACACCTATAACTTGTTACCATTCTGCACACATTATTAAATGCTTTATATTATAGAAGCCCTCCTCCCATAAAAGTTTTTATCCTCTTAATATATTGCAGTCATCATATTATATAGCACTGTGTACTTACACTTGCTCTTTTTGCCTTTCTACCAGTTAATTTTTCTCTTTTCTCTGTTCTATGTAGAAAAAGGAAGTCTATTGTTTCTGGATTTATCATTCCTCTTTTTCACTCCTGATCCAGCTGCTTCCGTCTCCCCCATGCTAGCGACTTTTGCGGTGATAACTCATGCAAGGAAAAGAGACTTCCTCTTTTTACATAAAGCTTAGAAGGATTCAGCTAGTCAGTTTTTAATCACGTGATGTCATAGACTTGATAGAAAAGAGAAGTTGGCAACAAAGCATGTTGTCAGAATACCCGACGTGTAGAAATCAGTGACATCACTGGGGCGATGCTAGTCTGTGCACGTTGGTTATTCTGGCAATGTGCTCTGTTAAATCAATAATAACCCATATAAAATTTCATACAGGAAAAAACGAAGAGATCCCAAATAATAACCAAAAAGACTTTATTAATCACAATGAAAAACAAACAAAAAAGTAAAAAAGCAAAATGCCGTAAGGGACACCAAAATAAGAACATACAAGGGAATGTTCCCAGCCACATATAGTCCAAAAAATACCAATATTTGCTGTAAAACAGTGCTCAATAATAATCAACCAAAAGAGGTGCAAATATGCATATATATTCAGCAGTGCATTAATGGACTTGCTATTCTTGCCTCCTGCTTCTTCCGGGGGCGTGTCAGGGTGAGGGATCGTGTCATTGAGCGTCAATGAGGAAGTAGGTCATCAAGGGGCGGAGCCACTCGCTATGCGCCGTAAAACATCAGGTGATGCCGGTTTCCATAATTTATTTCGGGCAGCCGTGGATATAAAAACCCAGCGATCCCTCACCCTGACACGCCCCCGGAAGAAGCAGGAGGCGAAACGCACGTCGGGGTGAAGGGACACCACTTATATCACCACCGCCAGGTAATATACTTGATTCTATTATATGTGGATGAGCCGATCACCTATATGTGGTATGACAAGGTATTATAAGGAGAGATTCTATCTTACAACTTGTTTTTGTTGTTACCGTACTTCAAAAACAGCCATAGGTATTCCCTGGTGGTGTGTGTGTCTTTTGTTTACGTGCAGAGGGCCATTACAATAGCAAGTCCATTAATGCACTGCTGAATATATATGCATATTTGCACCTCTTTTGGTTGATTATTATTGAGCACTGTTTTACAGCAAATATTGGTATTTTTTGGACTATATGTGGCTGGGAACATTCCCTTGTATGTTCTTATTTTGGTGTCCCTTACGGCATTTTGCTTTTTTACTTCTTTTTGTTTGCTTTTCATTGTGATTAATAATGTCTTTTTGGTTATTATTTGGGATCTCTTCGTTTTTTCCTGTATGGAATTTTATATGGGTTATTGTTGATTTATGTGATTGAAGTGCCCCTTGGACATTTGGTGACATTGAATGTGCTCTGTTGCCAGCTTATTACTGCTGATTTGAAAAGGCAACAGAGAGTGCGCTGTCATTGTGCACATCATACAGTGTGCAGTGATAAAACAGGGACTAGCCCAGTCCCTCCAACAGGTGACACTGATGATGATTAAGTTCAGGGAGGATGCAGAGGTTGCAGCAGTGACAGCAATCTTTGCACTGATGACGTTTTGTTTGAGTTTCTCAGCATGCACTGTGATTCTCAAACAAACCGTCATCAAAAAGGAAGTGAAAAGAAAAAATAGAAATGCTGTTAGACAGGGTAGTTAGGGAACAGTAGGAAATATAGATTACAAAATAGTTTAGATAAAGGCACTAGGTACATAGAGATTTTGGAGAAATATTACTTTGGACTGCGGACAACCCCTTAAGATGAGTTGCACAAGTTGAATACCCCTAAGAAAAAGCAATGATTTTGCTATTCTCTTACAGAAGTTATTTGTTCCATATACAGTTATATGAAAAAGTTTGGGCACCCCTATTAATCTTAAGCTTAATGTTTTATAAAAAATGGTGTTTTTGCAACAGCTATTTCAGTTTGATATATCTAATAACTATTGGACACAGTAATGTTTTTGCCTTGAAATGAGGTTTATTGTACTAGCAGAACATGTGCAATCTGCATCCAAACAAAATTTGACAGGTGCATAAGTATGGCCACCCTTATCATTTTCTTGATTTAAATACTCCTACCTACTTTTTACTGACTTACTAAAGCACTATTTTTGGTTTTGTAACCTCATTGAGCTTTGAACTTCATAGCCAGGTGTATGCAATCATGAGAAAAGCTACTTAAAGTGGCCACTTGCAAGTTGTTCTCCTGTTTGAATCTCCTCTGAAGAGTGGCATCATGGGCTCCTCAAAACAACTATCAAATGATCTGAAAACAAAGATTATTCAACATAGTTGTTCAGGGGAAGGATACAAAAAGCTGTCTCAGAGATTTAACCTGTCAGTTTCCACTGTGAGGAACATAGTAAGGAAATGGAAGAACACAGGGACAGTTCTTGTTAAGGCCAGAAGTGGCAGGCCAAGAAAAACATCAGAAAGGCAGAGAAGAAGAATGGTGAGATCAGTCAAGGACAATCCTCAGACCACCTCCAGAGAGCTGCAGCATCAACTTGCTGCAGATGGTGTCACTGTGCATCGGTCAACTATACAACGCACTTTGCACAAGGAGAAGCTGTATGGGAGAGTGATGCGAAAGAAGCCGTTTCTGCAAGCACGCCACAAACCGAGTCGGCTGAGATATGCAAAAGCACATTTGAGAAGCCAATTTCTTTTTGGAAGAAGGTCCTGTGGACTGATGAAACCAAGACTGAGTTGTTTGGTCATACAAAAAGGCGTTATGCATGGCGTCAAAAAAACACAGTATTCCAAGAAAAACACTTGCTACCACAGTAAAATTTGGTGGAGGTTCCATCATGCTTTGGGGCTGTGTGGCCAATGCCGGCACCGGGAATCTTGTTAAAGTTGAGGGACGCATGGATTCCACTCAGTATCAGCAGATTCTAGACAATAATGTTCAAGAATCAGTGACAAAGTTGAAGTTACGCAGGGGATGGATCTTTCAGCAAGACAATGATCCAAAACACCGCTCCAAATCTACTCAGGCATTCATGCAGAGGAACAATTACAATGTTCTGGAATGGTCATCCCAGTCCCCAGACCTGAATATCATTGAACATCTGTGGGATTATTTGAAGAGGGCTGTCCATGCTCGGCGACCATCAAACTTAACTGAACTGGAATTGTTTTGTAAAGAGGAATGGTCAAAAATACCTTCAACCAGGATCCAGGAGCTCATTAAAAGCTACAAGAAGCGACTAGAGGCTGTTATTTTTTGCAAAAGGAGGATCTACTAAATATAAATGTCACTTTTCTGGTGAGGTGCCCATACTTATGCACCTGTCAAATTTTGTTTGGATGCAGATTGCACATTTTCTGTTAGTACAATAAAACCTCATTTCAAGGCAGAAACATTACTGTGTCCAATAGTTATTAGATATATCAAACTGAAATAGCTGTTGCAAAAACACCAATTTTTATAAAACATTAAGCTTAAGATTAATAGGGGTGCCCAAACTTTTTCATATAACTGTATTTCTATATAAGGCCAACTAGTGATTGCAATATGAATTACAACCTGTTAAGGGTGGGATTTTGCTAACATATCAAGATAATGAGCTAAATTTGTCTAACAAAAGTTCTTAATGAAATTTGCCAATAAATAAAGGTTAACAGATATATAAAGTGTTGTTGATCCTGATCTAACGAATTCATGGCTTAAGTTGCTAGATATATAGTAAAGAGTAAAATATTGAAAAGCAGAATAATGAGATGCCGGCTTAAAGAGTACCTACTGTATTTCTTAAGTAAAAAACCTTCTCCCTTCTACAACAAAAATGTCAAAGCAAAGGCAAAAATGCTTTTGGTGAACACACAGGCTAATATGGTCAGGAACCATTCTGATCTTCAAGCTCTGTAACTTACTACGATCTATTTTTGAATAGGAATTTTCACTACATTGCCACTGTACCAGCACTATAGATACTGGAACTTTCCTTTCCTCACTTCCCTACATGCATTGCTCAAGCACTGCTCAGTTAATTGTCTGGCAAAAACTGAAAGTCCTCACAATGAGAATTTCTCACCTTGATCAGCGGTGAAATCACTGAGAGTAAACTGCAGTGACCTCATCACTGTTTTTTTTTTTTCCTACGGTACTGAGGTCATCGCAGTTCAGCCCAGGGGGAAACGCAGCCTCAGTGACTAGAGGTAACCTTGATGATGTCACCGCTAGTCACTGAGGCTGCACTAGCAGAAGCTCATTCACCAGTGATTCTCAGCCTGGATGATCGCATCTTGGCACCATCCAGTTTGTAAACTATTTATCCCCCAGACATGGATTACAGCGTGGAACAGAACGATGGAGAGGTGAGGGATATTGTTGTTTTTTATTTTTGTTTTCTTACTGTAGACTCAGTGGGATTCAGTGTAATTAGGTGTTAGGTGAGTATAACTGTGTTTGTTATTTTTAAATAAAAATGGAAAAGTGTTTTTTGTTTTATTTCTAATAAAGGACTTTATTCTGGCTGTGTGTTTATTTACCATATAACTATAGGATTAGTAATGGATAGGTGTCTTCTAGACACCCCTCCATTATGAAGCCATGGGCTTGATGTCACCTGACCATACAAAGGTGACATCAACCCCAGAAATATAAACCCCACTTGCCACCACTACAGGGCAAGTGGGAAGAACCAGGTTAAGTGCCAGAATTGGTGAATTGGCACATCTAATAGATGTGCTTTTCTGGGCAGCTGTGGGCTGCTATTTTTAGGTTGGGAGTCAATATCTATGGGCCCTTACCAGCCTGAGAATACCAGCACACAGCTGTCTGCTTTAGCAACGCTGGTTGTCAAAAATGGGGAGGACCTCATGCCATTTTTTTAAATTAATCTATTTAAATAGTTAAAAAATGGGACATGGGGAACTCTCTATTCTTGATAATCAGCATTGCTAACATTGACAGCTGAGGATTGCAACCCCCAGCTGTCAGTTTTGCCTGGCTGGTTATAGAAATTACAGGGGAATCAATTCCGTTTTTTAATTAATTTATAACTCAGGCGGCTGATGAATACTCCCATCAGCCACTCCTGCTCTCACTGTTATTAGCCTCAGCAGGTGTAGGCTGATGGGAGTAATAGTCCCATCAGCCACTGCCTGCTGTTATTGTACTTACTTAAATATAACTCTCATCATTCTCCCCTGCTCGGGCTGATCCCTGGCAGAGCGGGGGAGAATGATGAGAGTTGTCTTCAGCTGGGGAACAGTGCTTACTGTATCGCTGCTTGCCTGGCACCTGCCGTGTGATACTGATGCGCCAAGTGGGTGGCACACAGTTGCCAGAGGTGTGCCACATGTATTACACACACGGACATTGACATCTCCGGTACTGATTTGATGTTAGTGCCAGCGCCGTGGGAAAATTTCTAACGATGCTCTCGCTACCATCAGAGAGATTAAGTGAGTTAATTGGCTGGGAACTTCCAGGACCTTTCTGACAGGACCGGGAGCGTTAGAACTTTCTCATGCTTGTGGTGATGTAAGATAGGTCCTACCAGTTCACCGAGAGACACTGGGCAGCGGTAGCAGATGCTGCTCAGTTTCTCTGTTGGATGGCAGGCTGTATGGTCGCATCATGCAACCATGCAGCCTGCCATCTAGATGTAGCTGAGCTAGACCAGTCATGGGACAAATGTATTATTATCTTCTCAGCATAAAGGTAAGGACTAAAATGTCACGCTGTCTAGCAAATGGATAAATATATAATGTCAGTAATCTATCAATTGGGACAACATACTATCTAACATATAAGTAGGTAACATTAACATGTATATATAGCATAGTATTACCTGACATAATATCCTGTGAGTCAATACTGAATCCTTTTCACGCTGTCTCTGGCTAGAGGTGGACCGGGGTCTATGCTGACCCTAAACTGGGGACCTGACTAGTCCCTCTACCTGGAGGTACTGTTAATGGTACAGAGGTCCAGGCCACCAGCGTAAACCCTGTCTCCTACTAATCCCTGACCACTGTAATCTAGTCCTTAGAAGGACCCTGATTACCACCAAAGGGAATGGACAGGTAAAGGTTAACAAACAGTATAGACAAACGAGACAGACAGGGATAAAGTAAATACTGTCTTTCATACAACATATAAACACAGAGGGAACACCAAAGGTCTAGGAGATAAACTATAAGCAAGGAGGGAATGAACAACAAAAGAGCTCTTAGCTTAAGTCTTCTCAGAACCGATCCTATCTGCAGTCTGTATGAATGCTTTCACCGGCATCTAACACCCAGACTGGCAGGGATATAAAGGAAGCTAATTAGAACATAATCAAAAGCAGCCGGGCGAGGCTGGACCTAGTCTTAGCAAAGAGCTAGGTAAAATTAACTCTCTCATTACAAACACAAAGTAACAGCAACTCAGCTGCGAGAAGTCAGAATGTGCAATTGCGACGATCCTCGTGGAGATGCACCCATGACAGTACCCCCCCTTCTACGAGGGGCCTCCGGACCCTCAGGGCCAGGTCTGCCCGGGTAAGTTGTGTGGAAGGTCCGAACCAATCGATCTGCGTTAACCTCCGACGCAGGGACCCACGTCCTCTCCTCAGGACCATACCCCTTCCAATGAACCAGGTACTGAAGGGACCGACGATTCAGACGTGAGTCAATGATCTTCAACACCTGAAACTCCAAGCTACCATTGACCACCACCGGAGGAGGAGGCAGAGGCGACGGTATAACTGGTGCCACGTACCTTTTAAGTAACGATTTGTGGAACACATTGTGGATTTTAAACATAGGAGGGAGGTCCAGACGAAATGCCACAGGATTAACTATAGAACTGATCCTGTATGGACCGATGAACCTGGGACCCAGCTTCCAGGAGGGAACCTTGAGTTTTATATTCTTGGTAGACAACCACACCAGATCGTTCACACCTAGGTCCGGACCAAACACTCTCCTTCTATCAGACCTCCGCTTGTAACGGTTCCCCATAGCACTCAGACCATTCAGCACTCCTCTCCAAACTGAAGCAAGTGACGACGAGAATCGTTCCTCCTCAGGAACCCCAGATGGACGGGTTTGTGGGGTCTTAGAGTGAGCACAAACTCCACAGGACGTGACAAATTTTATTACCTCTTTATTTAAGTTAGGCCACCAAAATCGGCGAGAAAGGAGATCCACAGTTGCTTTACTCCCTGGATGTCCTGCTAAAGCAGAACTATGATGTGCCTCGATAACTTTTTGTCTTAACTGATTAGGAACAAACAGTCTCCCTGGAGGTCCTACAGGAGTGTCCCCCTGAGCCTCCAACACCTCTCCTCAAGCTCAGAGCACACAGCCGATACCACCACTCCCTCCTGCATGATAGGAACCGGGCCATCCGTCTTTCCGGCCCCTGGGACACTATGAGATAAGGCATCAGGAAGCAATTTTATTGAGCAGTCATACGTGCGATGAGGAGGTAACTCTTGACACCCCTCCTCTGAGAACATCTCCCCAAAGTCCTCCAGAAAAGGAGGCAAAGTCTTAGGCACGACCGCACCGATGACCGTGTTCATGCAGTTATTCTTGCAAAATTCACCCCACTGGCTTATCTTTCTGGATTGCCAATCATCACGGGTTATGTTTAGTCAACCAAGGGAGTCCCAACACAATAGGAGTAGGAAGACCCTCCAACACATAACAAGACAACCGTTCTTTATGTATTGCCCCTACTCGAAGGTCTATGCTATGAACAGCTTGTACAAAACTACCTTGACCGAGAGGTCTGGCGTCAATAGAAAGTATAGGGATCGGTTTGGCCAATACACTCAGTTGCATACCTTGCACCTGGGCAAACCGAGCGTCCACCATATTAGCCCCAGACCCACTATCAAGAAGAACAGAAATCCTCTCAACTCTCGCACCAACCACCACCTCCGCAGGCACGAGAAATTGAGACGGACCCGGGGACGAAATACCTACTCCCAGGTTGTCGTCCACCACACAACCTGGGATTAACAGTTTTTCGGTGACTCCTTTGCTCAATGAGGCACGGGAGGGACACCCCTAACAAAATGCCCCTCTCCCGCAGAAGAAACACCTTCTTGTCTTGCGGCGCACCGCTGATTCCCTCCTACAAATTGATGTCCCTCCCAACTGCATAGGTTCCTCAGTAGAGTTGAGCGATACTTTCCGATATCCAAAAGTATCGGAATCGGAATGGTATCGCCGATAACATTAAAATATCGGCGATACCCGATACCGATACCGGAAGTCCCATGTAAGTCTATGGGAACAAAATATCGAAATAAAAAAAACCCCATTCTTGCCTTGTTGGTTAATTGTACATGAAGGAAAACAAGAAAGAGTAATGTAGAATGTATTGGGGAAGGTTGAGGAGACATTAAAGGCATAGATGTTTAACCCAATCAAATGGAATAGCATAAATATTTTTTTTTTAAAGATGTTCGGATTGACGAAGAAATTGACAATGTTGTTAACGTTTTTTCTATTTTGCAAAATATGTATATTACACAACTTCCATGCTCTTCATCTTCACCTTTTTAACTTTTCACACACTTTCTCCTTCATAATCTTCTGCAGCATCATCTTTTTCATCAAATTATTCTTCATCTTCACCTTCTTTATCTTCTTCTTAAACTTCTTGCTATTCATCTTTGTTAACATTACTCATATTCTTCTATTAAACTATTATTCTTATTCATATTCTGCTTCATCTTCTTCATCATATTCTTATTTGTGACAGAGAATCCTGTACTTGTAATCTGTCAAAGTATGAATTTTTCATCCTTCCGTTCTTGCTGTCACAAAAGATTTAAATTACAACAGTATTTGTCCGTGTTCAGTTTAGCCTGCAGCAGCAGGCATTTTCCAGGGGCACCACGAGGAGGAACGGACTCACCCCCATACACTGCTTAGTCTTCTTCTGCTTAGAATTTAGAGCATATATTTGCTCTTCATTTTGGTCTTATACTTCATGTTCTTCTGCTTTTAGATCTTCTGCTTATTGTTCTTGTGTCTCTTTTCCGTATCTTGTATTTGTATCACAATCTTGTACCAGCTGATGTTACTGGGACACGGTTACTAAGCAGGAGGTACCTGTACTCCAAAGCACTACCAAGGACCAGCAGACGTTGCTGGAACTCGGATACCGAGATGGAGGCACCTAGGCCAAAGGCACTGCGGAGAACCAGCTGACGGTACTGGAACCCGGAGGGGCAGCAGAAGGAAAAGAGCCAATGGCACAACCGAGGACCAGCTGACGTTACTGAACCCCAGTAACACAGGAGCAAGTGTTGACTGTGCTAACAGCACTTCCGAGCAACAACTGGCGGTGTTGGAGCCCAGGGTCAAGGAGGATGTTTAAATACTAGATCAAGTAATTTCCTTGTTACCTGTCAATTTTAAATGTCTATACTTCAACAAGAGAAAGATAACCTTTACTACCATAAGATGATGATTTCATTTAAACTAATATCTAGATAAATAAAGAATTGACAAACATAAACACATACATTAACATGTTGAACAGCAATGCAAACCACAAAATAAATTAGTTAAGGAATCTGCTATACGGTTGTACATAAAAGCATACAAGTACATATCTGAATCCATTAATGATGGATAAGTAACAGTATGTACACCATTTTTATTGTATAGACAATGAATGTCTGACTTCAAAACATCATCAGCATTACAAGTTATCTGTGACATTACTAAAATGTTACATTTGCTGAATAATGTCACTAAACAGTTTATACAAAATTATACAATTTCCATCATGTAATACTCATAATATGTGGCAATAATCATTTTTATTAACAAACATAACCTTTAAAAAGTGCATAGTGCATAGTGAAAATTGGTATTTATGGCTGACTGTCGACTTGGAAGCATGACAACAGATAGATAAGGTATATATAGATGAGACTGCATAGCCACAGATGGTGAATGGCGATGTAATACTGTACCTCAATAAAGTGTGCGTCACTACTACATAATTTTTTTTATATAGCTTTATAAACAGGGTACATGGATGTATGCTTGTGCCTTTGTTTTGACGCACAGACTGCCTTCCTGCTGAGACGCATTGGGTAGTGAACAGTTGTGTGCAGTGTTCACTGCAGTCTCTGCGGAATAACCACACTTAGACCTTATAACTTTTCAGACTTTCTTTATCAATCTACCAAGATGAAGAAGGCAGGGAGTAAGGCACGTGGTCGTGGAGTTTCTTCAGGGAGAGGACGTGGGGATTCTGTGGCTGCTGCGGCCCCCAGTGACACAGCATCCACCAGTTTTCCCCGTGAGCGTTCCTTTATGCGCACTTTTGTAGGAGCTCGGAGTACCCCCCTGCTGTGGGAAGAACAAATTGAAGCCGTTGTTGTTTGGATGTCAGCCAATGCATCGACTTCAATTGCTTCCACCTCCTCTCAGGACCACAGCACTGTTGGGCAACCATCTGTCTCCTCACCGCCTGGCAAATTGCCCAGGCAGT
Source organism: Oophaga sylvatica (assembly GCA_033576555.1). Classification (NCBI taxonomy): domain Eukaryota; kingdom Metazoa; phylum Chordata; class Amphibia; order Anura; family Dendrobatidae; genus Oophaga; species Oophaga sylvatica. The sequence goes on from JARQOD010000005.1 coordinate 51,332,936, forward strand.
CAGAGAGTTCTGTACAGGAGCCAGCTGAGTGTCTGCTTCTGTTCTCAGAATCTATTGGCTTGCAAACAGGGGCCCAGCCAAGCAGCATTCTGTAATGTGAAGAGAGGGAGTATGCAGTGATGCGCAACAGCTGTGTCTCTCTGAATCTGAAGAGGCGGGTGAGACAGTGCCGATGGTCAGCACACCGCAGAACGCATCTGATGATGATGAGACCCAGGTGCCAGTTTCTGTTGAGCATGGTGCTGGCCAGACCACCCAACAGCAGGTGTTGGAAGAGGGTAGTGGAGATGATGAGGTCCAAGACCCAACATGGCATGAGGAACAGGAAGGTGGTGGGAGCAGCTCAGAGGAATAATAATAATATTTATTTATATAGCGCCATCATATTCCGCAGCGCTTTACAGTTTAGCAGTTTCAGAACACAAGTCATAATAACAACGTTAACAATACAATAATTTAAGCTAAATAAGTCGCCCCTGCTGTGACAGCTTACAATGTACAATGAGATGGGGGAGATACAAAGTATAGGTGTTTATATACAATGGTGCATTTACAATGATGTTCCAGCCATCTTAAGGGACTGAGGGATGGAGATAGTGAATGGGCTAGAGACACACACACAGTTACACAGAATACATAGAATGACTTTGATTAGTGAATGTGATAGGCCGCTCTGAACAAATGTGTTTTGAGGGAGCGCCTGAAACCATGCAAATTGTGGATAGTCCTAATTTCTTGGGGTACAGCATTCCAGAGGATTGGCGTAGAGCAGGAGAAGTCTTGGAGTCGGGAGTGGGAGGTACGTATTAGTGCAGAGGTTAGTCGAAAGTCGTTTGCAGAGCGCAGCAGTCGGTTAGGCCGATAGATAGAAATGAGGGAGGAGATGTAGGAGGGGTGCTGCACTGTGGATAGCTTTGTGGCTGAGAACCAGTACTTTGGTTGAAAGCTGGGAGAGGCCTAGAGAAATGGTTAGTGATAGAAGGAAGATAGAGGAAGACATTGCCCCAACGGTACAAACAGGAGGGAGAGTAGGCTGCAGACTCGGTTGCCTGTAGCCTCCAGTTTGGCACCTGTTCGGAGCAGTTGTCTTCCAAAAGTCAAAACGTGCGCTCCCAGGACTTGCACTGCGTGGTCCTTTTTTCACACACTTGCACATGATATTTGCTATGTGAAATGCAAGCTGTGTAATCAAAAATTAAAAATAGCTAAAAGTGTCAGTCACCTCAATACCACAAATATGTGGAAACATGTGCGGACAAAGCACGTAGTTGAGTTACAAAGACACACTGGAGATGTAGGCCAACCTACAGCAGCACCTACATCTTCAGGTTGTGTTGAAGCCTCTTCATCGAGCTCACACACACAGCTGATTCTGCTTCCTCACAGGATCGCCATGGAAGAACCTCGGCCACTGTTGTCCAGAGACAAACTGTTATTCCACACACAGCAGCAAGTTCCCTGTCATCCTCACACTCCCAGGCCACAAAACAGCCATCGGTAGCACAGGCATGGGATAAAAGACGGCCATACTCCGCAAACCATGCACGAGCACAGGCTCTGAATGCTGGCATTGCAAAACTCCTGTCCCTTGAAATGCTGTGATTCAGGCTGGTGGAGACAGACAGTTTCCGTAACTGAATATCATTGTCAGTCCCACAATACAATGTGCCAAGCCGATTTCATTTCAGCAGGAAGCCGTCCCTGGTCTGCAAAAGCATGTTGAGGGAAAAATTAAACATGCGCTACTAAAAGCCCTCAGTAGCAAGGTCCACCTGACCACCGATGCGTGGACCAGTACCCATTGTTATGATCTGCTACAACCAGTAAGGAAAGAAGGGAATTCTGTCCCTACAATACAACTAAGCTGAATCCCTACGATGTAACGAGGAACCTGATCCTGCGACCAGACCCGCTAAAGTCCTCATCTAGTGTGAACGAAGACCTATAGTTGCGAGGGAGTAATCCCTACAAGATCTAGGGACTGGGAGAAAAGGTGGACACCTCCTAACATAAATTGTAGCATGGATAATTAAACAGAAAAATAAATACTTTGTGATCCTAACATCAAGCAAAACTCACAGATTAAGGCACCTAAGCACCCGGCTAGCTTAACAGTAGATAATACAATGAAGTCAAGCAAAGCCAGAAGGGCGGAGCCAGACTAAATAGGGAAAAAAGGTCATGTGACCAGCAAACTGAAACAAAACCTAACAAGAGGGTTCTAACACCCATGGCCAGGGACAATACCTTTCCCTCACTGCCCATTGGGTCAATGTTTGCAGCCGGGTACTGATCTTGCGAGTGGCGCTGTACGTGTTCTGCCAACTCCAAGGATTGCAGGAATCAAGTCTGTACACATTGATTCCTCCTCCTACTCCAGTTCCTCAGAATCATCGCTGCAGGAGCCGTCACGGTCTACCTCCACATGGACCCGTGAACGTTTACCTGTTGCGACCGATATGAGCACAGCCGTGTCCAAATGTCAACAGGCCGTCCTGAAATTAATTTCCATGGGGAATCTTAGCCACACAGCGCAGGAGCTCTGTAATGCCATAAAGCAGGAGAGCGACGTGTGGTTTTTGGAAGAGAATCTACAGGCAGGCTTGGTAGTGTGTGACAATGGCCGAAATCTGGTGTCAGCTCTGGGCCTTGGCAACCTCACTCACATACCATGTCTGTCATATGTGCTCAACTTGGTCGTGCAGAGTTTTTTGAGGGACTATCCGGATCTTGATGCACTGCTGCACAAGGTCCGCACAAGGTCCGCCTAGAGTGCGCTCACTTGCGACGTTCCAGCATGGCCAGATCGCTGATTGCAGCTCTGCAACGCAGATTTCACCTTCATGAACATCGCATCATATGTGACGTACCCACCAGGTGGAATTCCTCGTTACATATGTTGGAGCGGTTGTGTGAGCAGCAGCCAACAGTAATGGAGTATCAGCTGCATCAGGCGCAGTCAACTCGCAATTTGCGCCGTTCACACTTCACCACTACTGAGTGGGCCTCTATAATAAGAATAATAATATTATTTATTTATATAGCGCCATAATATTCCGCAGTGCTTTACAGTTTAACAGTTTCAAAACACAAGTCATAAGTAACAACGTTAACAATACAATAATTAAAGCAAAATCAGCCGCCCCTGCTGGTGAAAGCTTACAATCTACAATGAGGTGGGGGAGATACAAAGTACAGGTGTTTATATACAATGGTGTTTTTACAATGATGGTCCAGCCATTTTAAGGGAGTGAGGGATGCATGGAGATAGTGAATGGGCTACACACACAGAATTACACATAGAATGACTTTGATTAGTGAATGTGATAGGCCACTGTGAACAAATGTGTTTTGAGGGAGCGCCTGAAACCATCCAAATTGCGGATAGTCCTAATTTCTTGGGGTAGAGCATTCCAGAGGATTGGCGCAGCGCGGGAGAAGTCTTGGAGTTGGGAGTGGGAGGTACGGATTAGTGCAGAGGTTAGTCGAAGGTCGTTTGCAGAGTGCAGCAGTCGGTTAGGCCGATAAATATAAATAAGGGAGGAGATGTAGGGGGTGCTGCGCTGTGGAGAGCTTTGTTGGTGAGAACCAGTAATTAGAATTGGATCCTATAATGAATGGGCAGCCACTGCCAGTGTAATGAGTGGCGAATAACTCTATGAAGGATATCTGCCACGTTTTGCGTGCGTTTGATGAGTCAACGCGGATGGCGAGTGCAGATGATGCACTAGTCAGCCTGACTGTCCCCCTTATCTGCCTGCTTCAAAAAACACTGCAAGCACTAAGGCATGAGGTTTTGGAAGAGGTGGAGGATGAGGAGTCACAAATTCCATCACCTTCTGGACAGTCAGCGCAACGTGATTCCTCACAAAGGGCTGGAGGACTTTCAAAGTACCATGCTGTATCAACAATTGAACCTCCAGAGTCGCTGTCTATATTTTCATAACCATTACAAACTTTTAATGTATTTACAAAGCACATAATGTACATTTTTTGTCTATCCTTTTGTAATGCTATTGTGTTTCCATAAACTGATGTTACAGAATTATGATACAAAGTTTTTAAATTTTGAGTTTTAAATTTTGTAAATTTATATGTATTTGAAGGACTTTGTGAGGAGGATGAGGAGGAGTCAATGGAGGAGGAAGACATCGCTCCAGAGGGAGGTAGACAATGCTCTAGTCAGTATGTAGACCAAGGGTGGGGTGATGCACAGCAGGCAGAGATGACGCCTCTTGCAGGGGACAACGTTTCTTGGCCAGTTGGGAGTCTGCAGCACATGGTTGATTTCATGCTGCAGTGGCTGAGAAACGACCGCCGCATCGAACACATTCACACCACGTCTGATTATTGGGTGTACACACTCCTAGACCCTCGCTACCGGGACAACTTACAAAGCCTCATCACACCGTTGAACCGGGAGCGTAAAATGCGGAAGTACCAAGACACACTGGTGCAATCCATAATGTTCTCCATTCCAGCCGAGAGCACTGCTGCTGCTACTGCTTTACAAAGCAGCTCTGTGCGTCGAGGCAGTGGAGACAGCTCTGCAACAAGAGGGAGCACAAGCAGCGCCTCTGCACAGGGCAAGAACAGTATGTTCCAAATGTGTCGAAGTTTTGTGGCAGCGCCACAAATGTCTACACCATCCGAGACGGCTCCAGTCAGCAGGAGGCAACATTTCCGTAAGATGGTGACAGACTACATGTCTTGCCCTCTCAGTGTACTCCCAGATGGCTCTTCCCCATTCAAGTTTTGTGTCTCTAAGCTGGATACATGGCCAGAGCTTAGCCAGTATGCATTGGAGGTGCTGGCTTGCCCTGCTGCCAGTGTATTATCGGAGCGCGTCTTTACTGCTGCAGGTGGTGTACTAACAGACCGTTGCATGCGACTATCCTCCGATAATGTAGAACGGCTTACTTTTCTGAAAATGAACTAGGCATGGATCTCGCCTGAATTTGCCTGTCCGGTTTCAGATTAACTAACTGGTTGGCAACGTTTTCCATGTCTCCTGTTATGTTCATCTTTCTACCACCTGAGCTATACTCCCTGGGCTACAACACTGCCAGTTGCTGCTCAGAAGTGTCGTGTCCACAGACCAATACACAAGCTATAGTGATAGTGGGGTTCAGTAACGCCTGCTGTTCCCCTGCTGCGTGTCTGACAAAAATTAATGCTGCTAACTCCAAATTAAAGTTCAAATTAAAGTTCAAACATCTCATACTAGGCCTCAGGCTACACCCTCCTTGACCCTGGGCTCAGAAGTGTTGGATGCACAGATCAAAACAATCGATGATGTGTTTGTGGGGTTCAGTAACGCCTGCTGTTCCCCTGCTGTGTGTCCGGCAAAAATTACTGCTACCTAGCTACACATGTTGAAAAAAACATGACATGTTAAAGTGGCTAGTGCTACACATAGATATCAGGCTACACCCTTATTTCTAAGCTGAAACAAGTGAAACGTCAAATTTAAAACCATTAGTGTTGGTAACAAATCTGTAACTAAATAATTGTGACATATTATGGCAGATATCCACATGTCTAACACAAATGCTAACACAAAAGCATACTTATGCTATAGGGTACTGATGGTGAACCTTCTCACTCCATAACTTTGACAAATCCAACTCACATCATGCCTCAAATGCTGCAATGTTGGAAGTGCATAATGTGGGTTGAACTTTGACAACAGCTGCAGTGCGAAGGTTATCCTTCTGTGTTCTTGGCTTTTAAATAAAAGCATACAAGTAAATATAATAATACATTGTTGATTAAGGGACATGATGTACACCTGTAATATTGTGCAAACAATGGATGTAGGACTATTCCTCTTCAACATTACTTATATTTGTGTCATTTGAAAAAATACATATTTTAGTTAAAAATTAAAAACCCATGTTCAGTAGCTGTGAAAGGCCCGTTTGTGTACTTCTATATTGTTTGCAACCAATGTATTGTATACGGATGGAAGCACGTCACTGTAATAGATTTGAATTATTTAAATAGAATAAAGCAGCACCAATTTTAGAAAAATGACAAGGATGAGCCAGTGACAGACACTCAGCAGAGTACACGCAGCGGTGGTTGAAGAAGTAAATGGAGCGTGATCTGCATTTAAAAAAAATAAAAAAAAAAATACTCACAGCTGCGTGAAAATAAACACAATATTCACAATCTGTGAAAGGCACTCCTTTGTTACTTCTATAGTGTTTGCAACCAATGTATTGTATACGGATGGAAGCGCGTCACTTAATAGATTAGAATTTTTTCAAATATAATGAAGAAGCACCAATTGGAGAAAAATGAAAGGATGAGCCACTGAAGACACCTCAGCAGAGTACAAGCAGCAGTGCTTGAAAAGTAAATGGAGCGTGATATGCACTCAAAAAATAAAAAACACAGACTGCAAATGAACACTGAAACACAACTCTCCACAATCTGTGAAAGGCTACTCCTTTGTCTACTTCTATAGTGTTTGCAACCAATGTATTGGATACGGATGGAAGCGCGTCACACTAATAGATTAGATTTTTTTCAAATATAATGGAGAAGCACCAATTGGAAAAAATGAAAAGGATGAGCCACTGAGACACGCTCAGCAGAGTACAAGCAGCAGTGCTTGAACAAGTAACTGGAGCGTGATATGCACTCCAAAAATAAAAAACACAGACTGAAGTGAACACTGAAACACAACTGTCCACAATCTGTGAAAGGCTACTCCTTTGTCTACTTCTATAGTGTTTGCAACCAATGTATTGTATACGGATGGAAGCGCGTCACACTAATAGATTAGATTTTTTTCAAATATAATGGAGAAGCACCAATTGGAGAAAAATGAAAAGGATGAGCCACTGAGACACGCTCAGCAGAGTACAAGCAGCAGTGCTTGAACAAGTAACTGGAGCGTGATATGCACTCCAAAAATAAAAAACACAGACTGAAGTGAACACTGAAACACAACTGTCCACAATCTGTGAAAGGCTACTCCTTTGTCTACTTCTATAGTGTTTGCAACCAATGTATTGGATACGGATGGAAGCGCGTCACACTAATAGTTAAATTGCATGGAGCTGCAAGAATTACACTGAAGAAAAAAAAAAGAGTCTGTGAGTGACATGTGCAGATGCCTACAGACAGCGTTGGATGCAGAGCAAACTGCAGCGTCACCTGCACTCACACACACCTTGCACAGAGCTGTTAAAACAACACTGCAGGCAAAAGGAAGCTTTACACAGCGGTTGGTGATAGCCTGCCTACAGCACAGTACACTAAATCGCAATCTCTAACTGTCCCTCAGAGTCAGCAGAGTAGCGTTCTGTCCCTATCTGAATTCACAGCACAGTGACGCTAAAATGGCGGCGGCGCCTTTTATAGTGCATTCTGACATCATTTCAGCAGCCAATCACAGCCATGCCATTAGTTAAGATGACCGCAGCATTACAGGATGTGCCCACACTTCGTAGGATTCCTCATTGGCTGACTAAAATCACATTGCCTCTCAAAGAATTATGGGAACTTCCGATTCCGGTATACGATATTGAAAAAGTATCGGAATTAAGTATCGGAATTCCGATAACGCGAATATCGGCCGATACCCGATACTTGCGGTATCGGAATGCTCAACACTATTCCTCAGAACAGACCAGGGGAATCTCAACATCAGGGACTTTAGTAGTAGGTGGAGTCATAACAGGGGGCGGAGTTACCTCGCACCTCCCCCGAAGCCGTCTATCAATACGAATGGCAAGAGCCATAGCAGCCTCCAATGACGGAGGAGAATCATACTGAGCCAAAACGTCTTTTACTTTGTCAGATAACCCTTGACAAAACTGGCTCCTAAGAGCTGGGTCATTCCACTGAGTATCTGTGGCCCATCTACGGAACTCAGAAGAAAATTCCTCCGCCGGACGATCTCCCTGCTGTATCCTACGTAACTTCGTTTCAGCAAGGGAGACCCGATCCGGGTCATCATACACCAAACCCAGGGCAGCAAAAAATTGATCTACTGACTGGAGGGCCGGGGAGCCCGGGGGAAGAGAGAACGCCCAGGATTGAGGGTCCCCTTGTAAGAGCGAGATGACAATTCCCACCCTCTGCTCTTCACTCCCCGATGACCGAGGCCGCAGCCGAAAGTACAATTTACATGCCTCCCGGAAGGTAAAAAATTTGTCCCGCCCACCAGTGAACCTGTCCGGGAGAGCAACCTTAGGTTCAGATCTGGTTTGCTCCGGGGGGGACAAAACCTTGGACTTAATATCCATAAGCTCCATGGACAACCTCTGCAACTGCCGGGCAAGCTGGGCTACTGGATCCATGGTAGCTGAGGAGACTTTTTAGTATGGCCGGTGAAAATGTCACGCTGTCTAGCAAATGGATAAATATATAATGTCAGTAATCTATCAATTGGGACAACATACTATCTAACATATAAGTAGGTAACATTAACATGTATATATAGCATAGTATTACCTGACATAATATCCTGTGAGTCAATACTGAATCCTTTTCACGCTGTCTCTGGCTAGAGGTGGACCGGGGTCTATGCTGACCCTAAACTGGGGACCTGACTAGTCCCTCTACCTGGAGGTACTGTTAATGGTACAGAGGTCCAGGCCACCAGCGTAAACCCTGTCTCCTACTAATCCCTGACCACTGTAATCTAGTCCTTAGAAGGACCCTGATTACCACCAAAGGGAATGGACAGGTAAAGGTTAACAAACAGTATAGACAAACGAGACAGACAGGGGATAAAGTAAATACTGTCTTTCATACAACATATAAACACAGAGGGAACACCAAAGGTCTAGGAGATAAACTATAAGCAAGGAGGGAATGAACAACAAAAGAGCTCTTAGCTTAAGTCTTCTCAGAACCGATCCTATCTGCAGTCTGTATGAATGCTTTCACCGGCATCTAACACCCAGACTGGCAGGGATATAAAGGAAGCTAATTAGAACATAATCAAAAGCAGCCGGGCGAGGCTGGACCTAGTCTTAGCAAAGAGCTAGGTAAAATTAACTCTCTCATTACAAACACAAAGTAACAGCAACTCAGCTGCGAGAAGTCAGAATGTGCAATCGCGACGATCCTCGTGGCGATGCACCCATGACATAATGTTGTTTGTTATTTTAACTCTTTTGCTAAAGACAATGGCGTTGGTGGAATGGGCAATGTTGTAAGTATATAAAAAAGAAAAAGTACAGATCACCCCGTTATGTCCAGGTTCCTTGGCTGGTCATCGAGCATGGAGCCGCCCTGGTCCCGGCGGTATGGAAATCCAATGTGCAAGAAAAGTTGTCTCCAGCGACCACAGGAAATTTGATTCTTAAAACTTGACGTTTATTTGATCATCATATTAAAAAGCACAGATATGCAGATATGGGCAATTCCAGTGTAAGGAAAATTCTACATGTTTCACCCTACACGGTCTTAATCGGTGTAGGTCGAAACATGTAGCATTTTCCTTGCACTGGGATTGCCCTTATCTGCATATATCTGTGCTTTTTAATATGATGATCAAATAAATGTCAAGTTTTAAGAATCATATTTCCTGTAGTCACTGGAGACAAATTTTCTTGCACATTGAATGTCGTAAGTATGGTTTAATTAAAATTTATTAAAGGAATCTGTGTCACTCTTTCAATTAAAGGACTTTTTTCTTAGTGTGTGTGTTTTTGTACAATATGACTATGGGGTTAGTAATGGGGGAGTCTTATTGACGCCTCTCCATTACTAACCTCTGGGCTTGATGCCACCTGACAATACAAAGGTGACATCAACCTCCACCAACTATCAACCCACTTGCCACCACTACAGGACAAGTGGGAAGAGCAAGGCTAATTGACAGAATTGGCACATCTTAGAGATGCGCCTTTTCTGGGGCGGCTGAGAGCTGATGTTTTTAGCCTTGAATAGCCAGTATACATGGCCCCTTCGTAGGCTATTAATATCAGCTCACAGCTGTCTGCATATCCTTTTCTGGTTATTAATTATAGGGGAACCCTAAGTAATTTTTTGGGGGGTTCCCATTTTAATATCCAGTAAAGGCTATGTATACAGCTGTGAGCTGATGTTAATAGCCTGGGAAGCTCCAAGGGTATTACCCCTAAACAGGCTTTGCACATCTGCCCCCAACCCCCTTATGCCACTCTTTTCTGAAAAATAATCTTTTAATAATTAAATACATGTACAGTAAGCTGCACATGCATTGTACTTATTGTATATGTTACTGACATCTGAATATCTATATATATATATGTGTATATACTGTATGTAATTCATCTCTTCTATCCTATCGGCTCCTGCTTTGATTTTACAGTACGCGGCTGCTGAATTGCTGGCTTTTCCTAGATAGATAGATAGATAGATAGATAGATAGATAGATAGATAGATAGATAGATAGATAGATAGATAGATAGATAGATAGATAGATAGATAGATAGATAGATAGATGTAATATATATACATATATTTTATATATATATATATACAGTATATATATGTGTGTGTGTTTCACTGACATCTATATATCTAATATATCTATCTATTCTATGTGTATATATCTGTTGTATCTATTCTATTCTAACTTATCAAGCTGTGATTTATCTGTACGAGGAAGATGAATTGACGGCTTTTCATCTACATCTATCTAACCCATCTATTTCAGCTTTTATCCACTGCCCCCAGATATAGTTGTTGGATCCAGCAGAAAAATATTTGGCTTTCCCGTTGACTTGCATTGGATCCGTTATTCGAATACACGGATATTAGAAAGAATTTGTGCCGATTTTCCCGAATCCGAATATTTCACTCATTTCAAATTCATTCACTACTAGTCAGCGCTCCGTTTTATGTTGGAACAATTCATGTAGCTCATCCCATACTCTCCGGTGTGTCACATCATGTAATGCACATCTGGGCGAGGAGAGTAGCATTCGGTAAGTGTCACGATTCAAGGAGTTTAACCTATCCAGCATATTGGAGCGCAAAGCTGGAACACATGACATCATATCCAGTGTCAGGCTCTCTGTATGTGTCAATTTATTCATATATATTAGAGCCTAAAATCTGTAATTAAGCATATAAGGGGGAGCAGACATAACCAATCAGAGGGTATATTTATAAAACAGTGCATAAACTGTCAATATGACCATTACAATATTATCCTATTACCCTGATTAGGAGGAGGATTAAAAAGAATAAAAAGGGCAATAGAGATATTAGGACCAGAGAATGGAAACACAGACTATATCAGATCCAGAGGACTGAACTATTGATGAAATAGGTACTGTGGGGGAAATAAGTGTTTGATCCCTTGCTTATTTTGTAAGTTTGTCCACTGACAAAGACATTACCAGTCTATAATTTTAAGGGTAGGTTAATTTTAACATTGAGACATAGAATATCAAAAATAAAATCCAGAAAATCACAGTGAATAAATTATATAAATTTATTTGCATTTTGCAGTGAGAAATAAGTATTTGATCCTATACCAACCTGTTGTGAATATGCTGGAGGCGGCTTCTGAGCTGGGGCTCCCTCCAGTGGTTGCTGAGGGTAATGAACTGATTAATGAATGGCCTTCAGGGATATAAGTGGCCTGAGTTCCCAGCAGCCTTGCCTGTTATCAATTGTTCCTTCTGGTCTTGCTTGAAGCACTGCTAGTTTCCTGCTCTCCTTCAGATAAGTGTTTGCTGTTTTTTTTTCCTCTGTTTGATTTTCTCTGCTGGTTTGCTGCTTGCAGTAGACTGCAGCCTGTCCCCTTTTGGGGGTCTGGCGCTGCAATTGTGCTCCGTTTGTGTCTGCACTTTTGCTTTGCTCCTTTGTTACTTTTTATTTGCTGAATAGCGTTTTGTTACACCAGTGATCTGATTTAAGTGGATCAGATCATGTGATCTCAGGTTTTTTTGGCAATCAGAAGTGTTGGTATTTTTGTTAGGGTTTTGTTGGATTGCAGTCAGAATTCTTTCCTGTACTTTTCTGTCTGGACAGATTGGGCCCCAGCGTTTGCTCATTCTATTTTCTGTCTGTGTCCGTGCTTTCTTATTGTCTAACCGCAATTACATGTTTGGGGGCTTCCTATTTTCTTTGAGGATCTGCTCCGGGGCAGATAGCTTTCATCTTTCTGCCTTTAGGGGTAGTTATCTCTCAGGCTGTGACGAGGCGTCTAGGATCACCGTAGGATTGCTCCACGGCTACTTCTAGTTGTGTGGTTAGTTCAGGTTACTGCAATCCAATAGGTTCCAGCCTCTCTGGTGTATTACCGCTTTTGCTATTTTTTGCTATTTCTCCTCAGTTACCAAAACATAACACCAACCATTAAGAGTTCTGGCTCCTACAGACCAGTTAGACGCTCCTAATCAACTTGTTACCTGCATTAAAGATATCTTTCTTACATAGTCATCTTTATAAAAGACTCAATTTATCAGTCAGACTCTAACCCAGTGTTTCCCAAACTCCCACCCTCACGGACCCCACGGGTTGTGTTTTCAGGATTTCCATAGTGTTGCACAGGTGAGAGAATTCCTGATGCCTTGATGATACTTCCACCATCTGCACAATACAAAGGAATCTTGAAAACATGACCCGTGGGTTCCGTGAGGACTGGAGTATGGGAAACACTGCTCTAACCTCTACAACATGGACAAGACCAAACAGCTTTCTAAGGATGTCAGGGACAAGATCATAGACCTGCACAAAGCTGGCATGGGCTACAAAACCATAAGTAAGACGTTGGGTGAGGAGACAACTGTTGGTGCAATAGTAAGAAAATGGAAGAAATACAAAATGACTGTCAGTCGACATTGATCTGGGTCCCCATGCAAAATCTCATCTTGTGGGGTATCCTTTATCATGAGGAAGGTGAGAGATCAGCCTAAAACTTCTTAGTGGGGATTTGTTATTGATCTCAAGGCAGCTGGGACCACGGTCACCAAGAAAACCATTGTAACACATTAAGCCATAAAGGTTTAAAATCCTGCAGTGCCCACAAGGTCCCCCTGCTCAGAAGGCAGATGTGCAGGCCCATCTGAAGTTTGCCTATGAACACCTGGATGATTCTGTGAGTGATTGGGAGAAGGTGCTGTGGTCAGATGAGACAAAAATTTAAGTTTTGGACATTAACTCAACTTGCTGTGTTTGGAGAAGAGAAATGCTGCCTATGACCCAAAGAACACCGTCCCCACTGTCAAGAATTGAAGGGAGTTTCTCTGCTAAGGGAACAGGACTACTTCACCGTATCAATGGGAAAATGGATGGAGCCATGTACCGTAAAACCCTGAGTGACAACCTCCTTCTCTATCCCAGGACATTAAAAATGGGTCATTGCTGGTTCTTCCAGCAAGACAATGACCCAAAACATACAGACAAGGCAACAAAGGAGGGGCTCAGAAAGAAGCACATTAAGGTCATGGAGTGGCCTAGCCAGTCTCCAGACCTTAATCCCATAGAAAACTTATGGATGGAGGTGAAGCTCCAAGTTGCCAAGCGACAACCTCAAAATCTTAATGATTTAGAGATGATCTGCAAAGAGTAGTGGACCAAAATTCCTCTTGACATGTGTGCAAACCTCATCATCAGCTACAAAAATCATCTGCCTGCTGTGCTTGCCATTAAGAGTTTTGCCATTAAGTATTAAGTCTTGTTTGCCAGAGGAATCAAATACTTATTTCTCACTGCAAAATGCAAATAAATTTATATAATTTATACAATGTGATTTTCTAGATTTTTTTATATTCTATCTCTCAATGTTAAAATTAACCTACCCTTAAAATTAAAGACTGTTCATTCCTTTGTCAGTGGGCAAACTTACAAAATCAGCAAGGAATCAAATACTTATTTCCCCCACTTTATATGATGGAGGGGACATCAGGGACCAGGAGGGATAGCTGGTCCTAACAGGCCCTATACTTATCCTGAATGAGAGACTACCTGACAGTGACATCTAGATAGATGCAAAAGATTGCGCTCTCAACGACGGTGTCGCTAGGATAGGCCTGCATGACCCTATACTAATTAAAGTAATAGAAAAGATTAGAAAAGAAGGTAGAGAGGTAAGTATAAGAGTTAATTGAGGAAAGATTAAGGGACTCAAACAATACTGTAAATGTGTGATGCTAACCTGTTAACCTAGAATTGTTCCCTGCCTATCCAGAGGAGGTTGGCACCCTAGGGGGGAAACAAAAGTGGCGCTCCCACTCAAAGATGGCTTACCCTGTCTCACCGTAGTCTGGGGAAAACATATTAAAGAAAACAACTAAAGGTGAGGGTCTCATTGAGACCTGTTGGTCTTTGAGTTTTCAGGTGATACATCCACCTTGTTTCACATTGCAATATCATTTGATTCCAATTGACTCCACTTTTTGGAGGCTCAGTTTTATCAATTCCCATAAATCTTAGCTTGGAGCTATCCCCATTATGATGGGTGTTAATATGCCTGGCCAGGGGAGTATCTTTTTTAAGGGCAAGGTCTCAATTGTTCATCCACTCTTCTAAATTCTCTGATTGTCTTTCCTATGTATTCCAGACCGCATGCACAAACTGCTCTAAAAATCACTGCTTTTGTACGACAGATGATAAAGGAACATATTTGGAATTCATGGCCTGTGATGTTACTTCTGAAGTGCTGTCCTGTTGATATTACGGGACTTGCTATAAAGCCACTACATTTGTGCATTTGTGACTTCCTTTCAAATAGTGGGTAAGCAATGTTTCCTTTTTTGGCAGAATAAAGTGGCTACAAACCAATCTGTCTCCTATAGATCTTCACTTTGGAAGGTTATTTTTGGGTGGGGTCCCACAAGGTCCCCAATGTCCCCATACATCTGCAGAATTGTCCAGTGTTTTTGAAGAATTGACCGAACCTACCGTGCATCATTGTTAAAGTTGTGATAAACCGACAAGAGGGAGACTACTCTTTTGATGGAGTTGGAACCAGAAGTTGGGTCCTGTTGATGTTCTTAGTCTCATTAAAGGCCTTTCTAAGAACACCATGTGGATACCCGCGTCTCAGAATTGTATAGGCAGATCAGTCGCTTGTTCTTGATAATCAGCCTCCAAGGAACAATTGTATTGCACTCTAAGATATTGTCCTTTTGGAATACCCTTCTTCAGCCGGACAGGATCTTGGCTGTACCACCGCAGAAGGACATTAGTGGACATAGGTTTCCCTTAAATTTTTGTATTTAAACTCACATGTTATGTTTCGGTAGCTGAGGAGGACAGGAACAACAGCAGGGCAGCCGAACACCTGAGATGTTGATAACTGATGGGTTGCAGATTCCTAAACTAACGACACAACCAGAGGTAGCCGTGGAGCGTTCCTACGTTGATCCTAGACGCCTCGTCACAGCCTGAGAGATAACTACACCTAAAGGCAGAAAGATGAAAGCTATCTGCCTCGGAGCAGATCCCCAAAGAAAATAGAAAGCCCCCAAACATATAATGGCGGTTAGACAAGTTGAAAATACAAACATAGGCAGAAAATAGACTGAGCAAATGCTGGGCCACAAGCTGACTAAATAGGATAGGACAGGAGAGATTACTTTCTGCAACCCAGAAAACCCTACAAAAATCCAACAATTCTGATTACAAAAATACTGAGATCACACGATCTCGCCTCCCACTAAATCAGATCTCAGTGTGAACAAAAACCAAGCTGCAGCTGCTGAAAAAACAGGAAAAAGCAAATGAGCAAATAACAGTGTCTGCAGAAAAACTGTGAGGAGCTCAGGCCCCAGGAGGGGACCTGGCTGACCTCCACAAAATTGCAGAAAACAATGCAAAAAGCAAGCACAAAAAGAAAAGCAAAAAATATCTTATCTGAAAGCAGGAGATGCAGGCAGGACTCCAGCAAACTTCCAAATGAACCAGGAATCTCAATTGAGACAAGAACAATTGATCACCGGCAACCATCATGGGAGGGAACCTCCCTTATATCAGACCAGTCCATGATTCCAGATTGCCACTCCTCGCTGAAAGGTTCAGTACTGTCTGTAACCACCAGAGGGAGCCTCTGCTCAGAAACCATCTCTAGCACATTCATAACACTCACAGGTTTTTTTTATTGAAAAGATCCAGAAATGGAAGCTCCGTTAGAACATATTCAAATGTAAAGAAGGGGCCAAGATGGTAATTATTGAGATGGCCACAAAGTCAGTTAGACTAGTTACATCACCATTCCAAATCGGCAGGATATCATCGATGTAGCATGACCATAGTGCTATTTTGGTTGATTCCTCAAGAAAAGTATCCCCAAAGCCAATGGTCTTCTCCCACCAGCCCAGTAGCAAGTTGGCATAAGAGGGCGCTCAAGGGCTGCCCATAGCTGTGCCCCTGAGCTGGTGGTAAAAGGAGCCATTAAACATGAAGAGGTTTGTTGTCAGACAGAATTCAAGTAGATTCAGTAGAAATTCATTGTGTCCCAAGTATTGTTGACCTCTACTTTTAGAAAAACTTCAACAGCTCTCAGGCCATCCTGGTGATTGATAGAGGAGCATAAGGCCTCCACATCAATACTACATAAGATGGAATCTGTACCATAAAAGGACTCCTTTCCCAAGTACCATAGAGTCACACTCTTGATTGCAGGAATCTGAAACCTTATTTATGTTTCTATATAAAACCATATGACATTATATGTTTGATTATTTGTCTCGTCTTGTCCTTTTACTCATTAGACAGATGATCTAATTTTAGTAATTCATTAAATAGAGATGGATGACACTTGACAACAGGTGGTCGGCAGCTTTTTCAGGGATAAGACAATGTCCTTTTTAAATAAAGTTTCAAAAAACTGACTGTAGATTTCAGTCTAAAGAGAGCATTCATAGGTTCCCATACAGATGAAGACTTTAGTCTAAGTGAAGATTGGCACTAGGTTTAGGTCCTGGAAAGCGAGAAACGCCTTAACGTGGCTTCCAGGTACACATAACTTGGCCATTTTATGTACTAAGCTTTCTCAATTTTTCATATTTCTAATGCAGTATTGCAATTGATTTTTCATATTTCATATTTGCATGCTATGGTGCTACAGAGTGCTGCCTTTTTTGATGTGACAGTCAGTTTTTTGAAATTTGTATTCATTAGCCTTCTGACTGAGCACTCCGCCTCTTAGCCGCAGGCATTTTTAATCACAGCAGGGCCACTACCCCTCCACAGAGATGTAGATTTCAGTCTAAAGAGAGGATTCATGGGTTCCCATACAGATGAAGACTTTATTCTAATTGAGGATTGGCATTAGGTTTAGGTCCTGGAAAACGAGAAATGCCTTAAAGTGGCTTCCAGGAACACATAAATTGGCCATTTTATGCGCTAAGCTTTCTCAATTTTTCATATTTCTAATGGAGTAATGCAATTCATTTTTCATATTTCATATTTGCATGCTATGGCGCTACAGAGTGCTGCCTTTTTTGTTTGACTTTTAAATAAAGTGACTTGCATTTAGCCATGTAACATATCAAATAAAATTAATTTAAAATTACAGTTACAATTTACAAGAATGCACCAAAAAAAAAGACTAAGTGATAATATAGCCCCTTCATATGGTATAATGCAGCCTCCCATAGAATATAATGTAGCCCCCTCTGGGTATAATGCAGCTCCCCTCTCCTATATTTTGCAGCCCCCCCCACAAAATATAATGTAGACCCTCATAGAGTATAATGCAGCCCCCCTCCATAGAATATAAAGTGGCCCCTCTCCACAGTATTATGGCCATCAGTACTCACTCACTGATATAAATAAAGAAAAGCACAATACTCACCTCTCCTCCTTGTTCCCCCACTGATTCCGGCTCTGCTCCAGTCCCAGCAGCAGCACTGTCATCTGCCCGTCACACACAGCATGATGCGTGACGAAGTGACATCATCGCGCATCAGCTGTGTCACAGGCAGAGGGGAATGATGGGGAAGGAGCGTCATCTGACACTCTCTCCTCCGTAATTGCTTTCAACTGTATCAACATCTATGATGCTGAT
Source organism: Oophaga sylvatica (assembly GCA_033576555.1). NCBI lineage: Eukaryota > Metazoa > Chordata > Amphibia > Anura > Dendrobatidae > Oophaga > Oophaga sylvatica. The sequence goes on from JARQOD010000005.1 coordinate 51,350,910, forward strand.
ACATTTGAATGCATTGGGGGGTAGCATTGGTGGAGCAGCGGGTGACAGGAGGCAGGAGCAGACTGCTGTGGCTAAAGCCTGTGCCCGATGCTAAAGACAAATGAATATTCAGTGCTCCCCATGCCCCAAATTCTCATTTTGTAATTGCTAAGTCTCTTGAAACTATGTTTATTATTAATAAAAGAAAAAAAATATTCATCTGCAGCAATCAAAGTGGTTTTGGGGAGTTTACACCACTGTAATGTAACAGAAAGAATGCAGAAGTGAATAGATTACAATCAAATTCAATCCAAAAAGTTCAATGCTTTTTTCTCAGTTTTATAGATCAAAGCATTGTATACTGACCACGTAAAGGTACTGCCACACTAAACAATCCCGCTAGCGATCACAATAACGACGCATACTAATGCGATCGCTAGCGGGATTGTTTCTATATCGCTAAATGCGGCCACATTTAGCGATATAGTTAACGACGCTATCGCCGTTAGCGATCTTCTTAACGACTTTAGCGGTACAAAAGTACCGCTAAATCGCTAAGAAAAGGTGCCACACAGCGATAAGATACTTACCCAGCGGGAGCGCCGACGAGAAAATAGGGTCCGGAACGATTCCAGCGACGAGCGAGATCACAGCAGGAAGCTCGTCGCTGGAAGCTGCCGCACTGAACAATATCGCTAACGGGATCGCTAAATAGTGACGTTTTTTAGCGATCCCGTTAGCGATATTGTTTAGTGTGGCATACCCTTAACACCGTATAGCTAACAAACTTTTTTAAGTTTTAGAGTTCACTGAAATGTTCACAAAGCAACTTAACACTGTGTGATTGAAAAAAGGAAACCTGCAAGACTTTTTAAAGCTTTTTTCAGTTCACAGATCATGTAATACTGTATGGCCGGGGTCACACTTGCGAGTGTGATGCGAGTTTTTTGCGCGAGTCTCTTGCATCAATACCCGGCACTGCAACCGGCACTCGGGACCGGAGTGTGCGGCTGCATGTATTTCTATGCAGCCGAAGGCTTCTGTCCGAGTGCCAGTGGCAGTGCTGAGTATTGATGCGAGACCCCGGCCTATGGCTGAGAAATGGAAGCCTGCAAAATGAAAATATTTTTTTTTAAGTTTTAAAGATCACAGAAATGTTAAAAGAGTACGTAACACTGTATGGCTGAGAAATGAAAGCCTAAAAATTTTTTTAATGCGTTTTCCCAGTTTTAGAGATCACAGAAATGATCACAGACCAAGTAACACTGTATGGCTCAGAAATGGAAGCCTACAAAATTTTTAAAAGCTTTTTCTCAGATTTAGAGATCTCAGAAATGTACTCCACACTGCGGAATAGTGTATGGTTGAGAAATGTAGCAAAGGAAAATGTTTCAATGATTTTTAGGTGTGTTATATAACACAAAAAAGACCTTCAAAGCATGTAATAGTTGATGGATTAAAATATATTTAATTTTTCAAAATCTACAAAAAAAAAAGCTGCAGCTGTATATTTGCCAATGGACTACACAGGCCTAATCCGTGTCTACAGACTGGATTCTGGTTCATTCTTTCTGCTCCTGCGACTCTATCTCACTCCCTAGGATAAATGTAGATTGCATATGATACAAACAATTAGAACAATTAGTCCTTAGAAGGGCTGTTAGCATAATGGCTCAGTTTCAGCACCAGTATCAACACTACAGGCCTCTAATTTATTAAACTGTGAACACAGCTCTAGTCACCTGTCCTTTTATAATGCTTGATCATGTCAGATAGCCAGCCAATCACAGTAATGCCATAACCAAGATAACTATGACATTACAGTTACTCACTGGCAATACCCGAGTGTTTATTGGCTGCGTAACAGGCGCCAAAAATACGGGGTGGGAATTCAAGTTCTACATTGAGAACTGCCCATTGCTCACCAAGTAACGAGCACATATGAGCACTCAGATACTAGAGTGATAACCATAACCAAGTATCATTTGGTACTTTCGCTCATTCCTAGTTTTCATAAGAAGTGTGCAAAGGAGGGAAGTCTTGGAGCTGCTACGGATTCAGTCCATGTGTCCAAATTAGTTGAGCCACAGAAATGCAACAGGTGGGTGCACGTGCAAGCTAGTAAGCATAGCAAACAGAAAAAGGAGGGTGACAGCACACAAAAAATAAAATAAAAAAACTTTATTGCGGCAAATCAAACCATATTAAAAACTAGTAACTGACGCGTTTCAAGTGCGTTCTTTGCATCCTTAGTCATAGGATACAAGACATAAAGCAAAGCAACCTTATATACAAAGAAAAGACCAATCAAAACGTGACAATCATTAATTATACATGCGCAAGGTGTGATTGCAAAACTCCAGAAAGAAACCAACCTTAGTAAATATAGAACAGATCATTTCTAGAATGCATACCTTGAGGAAATTTGATATCTAATTTGAGAATCCAATAGGCTTCATGAGTAAATAACATTCTTTGCTTGTTGCCACCTCGAATAGGATGAACAATTCTTTCAAAAGCAAAAAAAGCAAAATGAGAGGTATTTCCCTGGTGTGTATTCACAAAATGCTTTGCTGCAGCTGAGTAACTGCCATTTTTATTTGAAATATTAGTAAGGTGTTCCCCGATGCGCTTTTTTATTTTTCGGGTAGTACATCCAATGTATTGCTTTTTGCACGCTACACAACAGATGCAGTAAACGACAAAATGTGAACTGCAATTAATGAAGGAAGATATCTTATACGAAAAATCAGGAACAGAAAAAGAAAAAGCTTCTTTGATTTTATCTAAAGCAAAAGCACATGCGGTACACCGATTTCCGGCACATTTATAGAAACCCTCCGTTGACAACCATGATTTGGAACCAGGATCATGTTTCAATAAACTTGGTGAAAGGGCATTGCCAAGACTGAAACCTTTTTTCACCACATAGCAACATCCATTGCCAACAACTGCACGGAATTTATCATCCTGGTTTAAGACCGGCAGATATTTCTTAACAATTGCTTTTATAGAGTTAAACTGGGGGCTATAGGATGTAGAGAAAGGTATGTGTGTATTTTGATTGCTTGAAAAATCAGATCCACCCGAAAAAAATCTAGGTTGGTTAGAGACCTTATCCAATGCATGTTTTATATCATGCTGGTTGTATCCTCTATCCAAAAGATGCTGAGTTACAGTGCAGCTTTCCTTCAATAAGGACTCTTGGTCGGAACAAAGCCATCTGATTCTGTTAAACTCTCCATATGGAATTGCTCTAATTGTGTGTCTATCATGTGATGATGAGGATAAAAAAAGTGCTGTTATGTTTCGGTAGCTGAGGAGAAATAGCAAAAATATCCAAAGTAGCAATACACCATAGAGGCTGGAAACTATTGGGCTGCAGGACCCTAAACTAACCGCAACACTAGAAATAGCCGTGGAGCGTACCTACGGTGATCCTAGACGCCTCGTCACAGCCGGAGAGATAGCTACACCTAAAGGCAGAAAGATGAAAGCTAATTGCCCCGTAGCAGAACCCCCAAAGAAATAGGAAGCCCCCAAACATGTAATGGCGGTTAGACAAGAAGCAAATACGAACACAAACAGAAAATAGAATGAGCAAACGCTGGGGCCCAATCTGTCTGGATAGAAAAGTATAGGAAAGAATTCTGGCTGCAACCCAAAAAACCCTGACAAAAATACCAACACTTCTGATTAACAAAAAACCTGAGATCACACGATCTCTACCACCTAAATCAATCTCTGGTGTAACACACAGCAATTCAGCAAATAAAAAGTGACACAGGAACAGAGCAAAAGTGCAAACACAAACTGAGCGCAAGTGCAGCGCCAGGCCCCAAAAGGGGACCAGGCTGAAGTTCACTGCAAAACAGCAAACCAGCAAGGAAAATCCAACCAGAGGAAAAAAACAGCAAATCACTTATCTGAATGAAAGTAGGAATGCAAGCTGAGCTCCAAGCAAGACCAGGAAGAACAATTGATTACCGGCAAGGCTGATGGGAGTTCAGGTCACTTATATCAGACCATTCAGACCCAGCAGAAAGCCGTTCAGCAATTGGTTCATTACCCTCAGCAACCACCGGAGGGAGCCCCAGCTCCGAAGTCGCCTCCAGCGTGTTCACAACAAAGTGCGTTACCAGAAACACTTTTTCTATATACAGAAGTGTGTATTTTCTGAGTGATAAAATTACCTACCAACCAAATATCCAAAAAAGGCACTTCATTACCGATATTGCTGATGGTAAAGGATAAGTTCAAATTATTAGAATTAAAAAACGCATGAAATCCTTCCAAATCTGAACGAGGACCCTTCCAAATAAATATCTAATCATTCACATACCTGCGAACCAATGGATATAAAGAGAAAATAGATTTAAATCAGAAAAAAAGAAATTTTTCTTCCCATCAGGCCACGTAGAGAATGGCCAAGGAAGGAGAAAATTTCAGCCCCAACGGGGCACCAAGAATTTGCAGAAATTTTTTTTTCGTTAAGCATAAAAAAATTATGCTCCAGCAGGTATGTGAGCGATCTGATAAGAAAATACTTCAATTTGATAAAATAATTGCTGTAATTATCCACATGATATTTAATAGCTTGGATAGCTAAATTATGAGGAATAGATGAGTAAAGATTAACAACGTCACAAGTGAAAAAACAAAATCCACGTTTCCATTGCAAATCATTAAACACAGTCAAAACAGATGAAGAGTCCTTTAAATAGCCAGGAAATCTCAAAACCAAAGGGTGCAGGTGGCTGTCAACCCAAGAACTTAGATTTTCGTTTAAAGATCCTATGCTGGATATAATAGGTCTAAGAGGAGGAGGAAACACCCCTTTATGTGTTTTAGATGACCCATGAACGATGGGTATGATGGGAAAATCTGGTAAAAGCCACTTGCCAACCTTGCAGTCGGACACCCCAGAAACAATCCCCTCTTGAATTAAATGAAATAACTCCAGTTTGAATTTGGAAGTGGGGTCAGATTGAAAAGGCAAATATGTAGAACAATCATGTAAAACATTATTCACAGAATGAACATATAAACCAGCATCCAAAATCACTGTACATCCCCCTTTATCCGATTGTGTAATAGCAATATTTGGATTATCCTGTAATTCAGTAATAGCTCTAGATTGTTTCAAAGACAAATTGCGATGAAAATCATTATGGCTGGTGTGTTGTTCTAGCTTTCTAAGATCTCTTTCCACTAGAGACTGAAACAGGTCAAGACAGGGTACACGAGATTGCAAGGGATAATATGTTGCATTTTGAGGATAGATGCAAATGTCTGAATTCTGAATGGTGTTTGAATCAGACCACGGATCCTGCAAAGAAGACAGAGTTACCACAGCTTTTAGTTCATCGAACTGGACATAAGTAAAATCTACAATGGGTTTCGAAGATACACTCGGTAGAACAGGATTAGCAAAATCATCTGAAAAAAATGTCTTTTGACAGTCAAAAGACGTGTGAATTTATTTACATCCTTAATGGTTTGGAACAAGTCAAATTTTTTTGTGGGTACTAGTTTTTAATATGGCTTGATTTGCCGCAATAAAGTTTTTTTATTTTTATTTTTGACTGATGACAGTCCATTCTGGTCTTATCAGTGCTTTCAGTTTATCACAATTTCTTTTTTTTTGTTTGTCCACACACTTTTTGAGGATTGACCACTGGGCAGTTTCCCTGACATGGACCCAAAAACTTCAATGTTTTCTTAACAGAGCCACTTAGCTGTGACTTTAGACTTGTGACATGGTCTCCATCATGCTGGAACATACATTGTTTGTCACCAAATTGCTCCTGCATCGTTGTGAGAAGATTCTCTTGAAGGAAGTCTGTATCATATTCTTTATTCATGCAATACATAAGGAATGCTGTTATGATTTGGTAGCTGAGGAGAGCAGGCAAAAACGGCAATACACCAGAGAGGTTGGAATCTACTGGATTGCAGTACCCTGACTAACCACCACAACTGAAGGCAGCCGTGGAGCGTACCTACGTTGGTCCTAGACGCCTCGTCACAGCCTGAGAGGCTAACTACACCTAAAGATAGAAAGAGGAAAGCTATCTGCCCCGGAGCAGATCCCCAAAGAACATAGGAAGCCCCCAAACATGTAATGGCAGTTAGACAAGAGGAAATACAGACACAGACAGAAAATAGTATGAGCAAACGTTGGGGCCCAATCTTCCTAGAAAGAAAAGGATAGGAAGGACACTTACTGCAATCCAAAAAAACCTAAAAAAATACCAACTCTACTAATTGCAAAAACACCTGAGATCACAAGACCTCTACCACCTAAATTAGTTCTCTGGTGTAACAAAACTAAGCCGCAGCCACTGAAAAAACTGGAAAAGGCAAATGAACAAACAACAGTGGCTCAGATAAAGTGAGAGGAGCACAAGCCCCCGGAGGGGACCTGGCTGACCTCCACAGAAGTGCAGGAAAAAATGCAAAAAGCAAGCACAAAAATAAAAGGAGAAAATATCTTATCTGTTAGCAGAAGATGAAGGCAAAACTCAGCAAGCTTCCAAGTGAACCAGGAACCAAAGTTGAGACAAGAACAATTGATCACCGGCAACCCTGATGGGAGGGAACCTCCCTTATATAAGACCAGTCTGTAACTCCTGATTGCCAATCTTCACAATCTTCATTGAATGGTTCAGTACTGTTTGTAACCACCAGAGGGAGCTTCTGCTCAGAATTCATTTCTAACACATTCACAACAGAATGCGGTGGTTTGGAGTCCACGCTGCCCAAGGTTCAAAGATATGGTCACACACAAAGGCATGAATGCAGTTTATAATGTGAACGAATTTCAGTTTTCAAACCTCTTCATCAGGACCAAGCTACGATCATTGTGGTTTGGTCCTGATGAAGAGGTTTGAAAACCTCTACAGTCCAATCACTGTACTTCCTCCAAAGTTGCTTTGTCTAATGAATCCTCCTTCAGAGAACAAAGGGTTAATCTCCTGCTGAGCTGTTTCATCTTGCCTAGACTAAAGCCCTGCCCCTAAGAAGAGTGTTGTGTCCCAGCAATCTTTTTTCTTACTGCAGATAGGGAAATAAGGTGGAGGCTTCTGCTGCAGCCAGTTGTCTTATAGCCGTACACAAGACAACGAGGAGGCAGAGGCGGGCATGGTCGATCTCTTGAGACATACAGAGAAAATTTCTCATTTTTATTTGAAATATGAAACTATTTTTTTCTTTTGTTTCAAGGGTGCTCATAATTTACTGCCTGCTCAGCGCATGTTGAAATGTGTTCTCTGACGCTGTCTTTAACAACATACTTGCTGCATTGTGTGCATGGCGACTGTTTCTGCAGACATGAAATTGTCCTGCCATTACTCGGGCAGCACGGTGGCTCAGTGGATAGCACTACAGCCTTGCAGCGCTGGAGTCCTGGGTTCGAATCCCACCTAGGACAACATCTGCAAGGAGTTTGTATGTTCTCCCCGTGTTTGCGTGGGTTTTCTCCGGGTACTCCGGTTTCCTCCCACACTCCAAAAACATACTGATAGGGAATCTAGATTGTGAGCCCATCGGGGACAGCGACGATAATGTGGCAAAACTGTAAAGCGCTGCGGAATCTGTTAGCGCTATATAAAAATAAAGATTATTATTATTATTACTCACTCAGCTGCTGTGTATGAATGATTTAATCTCCACGCTGCATTTGAGAGAGCAACTATTTCAATCTGTCAGTCACTATCAAGCGTTTCAGTTAAAGCCTTCTCTACTACTGTACTTGCTAAGGGGTAAAACTTACATTATGGCAAAAGTATATAATGGGTGGATTTATTGTGTTTGTCATGTGGGATATTACATTGATTCACACACAAATTATCATCATCATCAACATTATCATCATAAATATTAACATTCCAGAAAAAAAAAATGAAATGAGAAGTATAGCTGATGCTTGGACCTTCAATCCCACCACAAAAATGTAACCAGGTTTCTAAGACACAAAGACTAAGTTTACATGATTGTATAAAAAAAAATTGTCAAATTTTTGTCCAGAAAGAAAGGATATTTTTTTCATCTCTAATGTGATCTGTATGGCATCCATATGGCATTCCTTTTTATACATCTGCAGTTAATAATTTGCAATGTGCAATCAGATTCATATGGGATCCATTTTTGTTTTTATTATTTGTAGATCTGAACAGGCAATTCTCATCCTAAAAATGGAGAATAGCGCAATCGGTCCTTGAAAGAAACTGTCACATGAGCAGCACAATTGAATAACATTGATGTGAGTGATGTCAGCACTCAGACCGAAAATACATTCATGAGAATGTAGCCAAACTATGGTGATCACATCTTAAACCTCTTCTTGCTATGAATATACTGTATATTCATCATGCAGCGGGTCAGAGATTTTGGAACAGACTCAGAAGCAGAGCTTGCTCCAGATAAGGCTGATGCCGACTTTACCGTTTAGCCGCATTTGTCTCTAACCACAGTGATTATCATGTTAACTGGTTGGTCTCTTACTCTGTGGGTGTGGGCAAAAATGGTGTGAGAACGCAATAACAATTTTGGTTTGGAGCTGTATCATCAGAATAGAAAGCATAATATGTCTGAAATACATCAAAAAGGGGCTCGTTTGCCTCAGAGGCCAATCACAGTAAATCGACTAGACACTCCAAACATGGTATATAATACTAAGAACAAGGAGACAAGTAGCCAAGTAGCCCACCAATAAAAGTACGGTATATTAATCTTTAGTAAATAATTACCTAAAAAGGAAAGCACACATATATATAAAAATGAAAAAAGGCTTGAGAAAAAGGCTTGAGAAAGGCTTAGTTGGAGCCGAAATGTCGCCCAGACATGTGGGTTTGAAATAAAGTTTCCACTTTCTTCAACACATATTGCAAGGAGTGCTGCCTTCATTTTTTCATTTTTACCGGATGTTTGGGCAAGTATTGGACTTCTTGCCAGGGGGCCTTGCACTCGAAGATAAGTTAAAATTGTGCTGTTCCTCTTTTTATAAATATATATATATATATATATATATATATATACAGCACAGACCAAAAGTTTGGACACACCTTCTCATTCAAAGATTTTTCTGTATTTTCATGACTATGAAAATTGTACATTCACACTGAAGGCATCAAAACTATGAATTAACACAAGTGTGAAATATATACTTAACAAATATATATGAATATATAAATTTAAATATGTATATATTATATATATATAAATATAAATAAATATATACTTAACAAAAAAGTGTGAAACAACTGAAAATATGTCTTATATTCTAGGATCTACAAAGTAGCCACCTTTTGCTTTGATTACTGCTTTGCACACTCTTGGCATTCTCTTGATGAGCTTCAAGAGGTAGTCACCGGAAATGGTTTTCACTTCACAGGTGTGCCCTGTCAGGTTTAATAAGTGGGATTTCTTGCCTTATAAATGGGGTTGGGACCATCTGTTGTGTTGTGCAGAAGTCTGGTGGATACACAGCTGATAGTACTGCTGAATAGACTGTTAGAATGTGTATTATGGCAAGAAAAAAGCAGCTAAGTAAAAAAAACGAGTGGCCATCATCACTTTAAGAAATAAAGGTCAGTCAGTCCGAAAAATTGGGAAAACTTTGAAAGTGTCCATCAAGCGCTACAAAGAAACTGGCTCACATGAGGACCGCCCCAGGAAAGGAAGACCAAGAGTCACCTCTGCTTCTGAGGATAAGTTTATCCGAGTCACCAGCCTCAGAAATCGCAGGTTTACAGCAGCTCAGATTAGAGACCAGGTCAATGCCACACAGAGTTCTAGCAGCAGACATATCTCTACAACAATGTTAAGAGGAGACTTTGTGCAGCAGGCCTTCATGGTAAAATAGCTGCTAGGAAACCACTGCTAAGGACAGGCAACAAGCAGAAGAGACTTGTTTGGGCTAAAGAACACAAGGAATGGAAATTAGACCAGTGGAAATCTGTGCTTTTGTCTGATGAGTCCAAATTTGAGATCTTTGGTTCCAACACGGTGTCTTTGTGCGACGCAGAAAAGGTGAACGGATGGACTCTACATGCCTGGTTCCCACCGTGAAGCATGGAGGAGGAGGTGTGATGGTGTGGGGGTGCTTTGCTGGTGACACTGTTGGGGATTTATTCAAAATTGAAGGCATACTGAACCAGCATGGCTACCACAGCTGTTGTGAATGTGTTAGAAATGAATTCTGAGGAGAGACTCCCTCTGGTGGTTACAAACAGTACTGAACCATTCAATGAGGATTGGCAATCAGGAGTTACAGACTTGTCTTATATAAGGGAGGTTCCCTCCCATCATGGTTGCCGGTGATCAATTGTTCTTGTCTCAACTGTTGTTCCTGGTTCACTTGGAAGCTTGCTGAGTCTTGCCTCTTCTCCTGCTCTCAGATAAGATATTTTCTGTTTTTTGTTTTTGTGCTTACCATTTGCATATTTCTCTGCATTTCTGTGGGGTTGGCCAGGTTCCCCCGCCCCGGGGGCTTGGGCTCCTCTCAGTTCTTCTGGAGCCACTGTTATTTGTTCATTTGCCTTTTCCAGTTTTTTCAGTGGCTGCGGCTTAGTTTTGTTACACCAGAGAACTAATTTAGGTGGTAGAGGTCGTGTGATCTCAGGTGTTTTTGCAATTAGTAGCGTTGGTATTTTTTAGGGTTTTTTGGATTGCAGTAATTGTCCTTCCTATCCTTTTCTGTCTAGGCAGATTGGGCCCCAACGTTTGCTCATACTATTTTCTGTCTGTGTCTGTATTTCCTCTTGTCTAACCGCCATTACATGTTTGGGGCTTCCTATGTTCTTTGGGGATCTGCTCCGTGGCAGATAGCTTTCCTCTTTCTATCTTTAGGTGTAGTTAACCTCTCAGGCTGTGATGAGGCGTCTAGGACCAACGTAGGAACGCTCCATCGGCTGCCTTTAGTTGTGGTGGTTAGTCAGGGTACTGCAATCCAGTAGATTCCAACCTCTCTGGTGTATTGCCGTTTTTGCCTGCTCTCCTCACCTACCAAATCATAACAGTATCAAACTGAAAATTATATGGTATTCAACAGAAGGGAAAAATAGTAAAAGGAAAAAGAAAAAAGGAAGTTGTCAGAAAATTTTTTTTCTCTGTTTGTTGCATTTTTTCCCTCTTTTTCTCTGGGTGCTGAGGAGGATTTTTTTTTTCTCTCAATGGAGTTTGCACAGTTTTCTGGCCGTGTGGATTAGCTTGCCACTGAAGTTCGGAGTATTGCTACCTATCTTGCAGGGTAGCAGGTTGTGGAACCTAGGATCGCTATGCCAGATTTATTTTTGGGGGATCGAGCTAAATTTCTGAATTTCAAAAATAACTGTAAGTTGTTTTTTGCCTTAAAACCTAAGTCCTCAGGGAACGCAGCACAGCAGGTTCAAATTGTCATCTCTCTCCTGCGCGGCGATCCTCAGGATTGGGCTTTTTCCCTGACACCTGGGAACCCTGTTTTGAGTAATGTTGATGCATTTTTTCTGGCTCTGGGGTTATTGTATGATTAACCTAATGTCACTGATCAAGCTGAAAAAACCTTGTTGGCATTAAATCGGGGGCTTGAGGACGCTGAGTTGTACTGTCAGAAATTCCGAAAGTGGGCAGTCCTGACCAAATGGAATGATGATGCTTTGGCAGCCTTTTTCTGAAGGGTCTGTCAGAGAATGTAAAAGATGTTATGGTGGGTTTCCCTGCTCCCTCTGGTCTCAATGATTCTATGTCATTAGCGATTCAAATTGACAGACGTTTGCATGAGCGTAGAGGTATGCGTGGAATAGTGTTGCCTTGTGAACCAGCTTCTAAACCCATGCAGTGTGATAGAGTGGCTTCAGGGGCACAGCGTCATGAGTTTCGAAAACGCAATGGGTTATGTTTCTACTGTGGTGACGACTCTCATGCTATTTCAGTCTGCCCTAAGCGGGGAAGATGTTTTGCACGCTCAGTTGTCTTGGGTTGTGTTCAGACTAAATTTCTGTTTACTGTTACCCTGATTTGCTCCCTGTCCACATTTTCTGCTCAGGATTTTGTTGATTCGGGAGCAGCTATTAACCTGATTGATTTTGATTTTGCTAAACGTTGTGGGTTTCCCTTGATACCCCTACGGAAGTCTATTCCCCTACTGGGGATTGATTCTACCCCTTTGGCTGAGAATAAACCCCAGTTTTCTACTCAGGTGATAATGAGGGTTGAACCTGATCATCAGGATAGTTGCAAATTTTTGGTGCTGTATAATCTGCATGACATTATTGTACTAGGTTTCCCTTGGTTACAGTCTCATAATCCTGTTTTGGATTGGAAATCTGTGTCTGTAACCAGTTGGGGCTGCCAATGTGTTAATGCCAACACTCCTGTTTTTTCTGCCTCTCCCCAGGCTCAGGATGTTCCTGACTTTTTGACTGATTTTTCTGTGTTTAGCGAAAGTTAATCTGCATCCTTGCCCCCCCATAGGAGCTATGACTGCGCTATTGAATTAGTACCTGGTAGTAAATTCCCTAAAGGTCGCCTTTTTAACTTGTCTGTACCTGAACATGATGCTATGCGGTCTTATATCAAGGAGTCATTGGAGAAGGGTCATATCAGACCATCCTCTTCACCCTTGAGTGCCGTTTTTTTCTTTGTGGCCAAAAAGGATGGTTCATTAAGGCCTTGTATTGATTATTTTCTATTGGACAATATCACTGTGAAATATCAATATCCGTTACCCTTGATTTTTGACCTGTTTTCCAGGGTGAAAAGTGCTACTTGGTTTACCAAGCTTGACCTCAGGGGGCGTATAACCTTATTCGCATTAAGCACGGGGATGAATGGAAGATGGCTTTTAATACCCCAGAGGGGCATTTTGAGTACCTAGTGTTGCCCTTTGGGCTCACTAATGCTCCTTCCGTCTTCCAGTCCTTCATGAATGACATTTTCAGGGATTTTGTGGATAAATTTCTGATTGTTTATTTGGATGATATCTTGATTTTTTCCAATGACTTGGACTCTCATGTGAAACATGTTCGGACTGTGTTCCAGATCTTGAGAGAGAATGCTCTGTATGTGAAGGGATCAAAGTGTCTTTTTGGCGTACAGAGGATCTCATTTTTGGGATTCATTTTGTCCCCATCTGTTATTGAAATGGACCCGGTCAAGGTTCAGGCCATCTGTGATTGGGTCCAACCTACTTCATTAAAGGCTCTTCAGAGATTCTTGGGTTTTGCCAATTTTTATCGTAAATTTATTGGTAATTTCTCTGTTATTGTTAAACCATTGACTGATTTGACCAGAAAGGGTTCTGATGTGGTGAATTGGCCTCCTGAGGCAGTCTCTGCATTTCAGGAACTTAAGCAGAGATTCACTTCTGTCCTGTTCTACGGCAGCCTGATGTTTCTCTGCCATTTCAGGTGGAGGTTGATGCCTCTGAAATTGGGGCAGGTGCCGTTTTGTCCCAAAGAGATCCAGAGACCTCTAAAAGTAACCCTTGTGCCTTTTTCTCTCGAAAATTTTCTCCAACTGAAGTAATTATGACTTGGGTAATTGGGAGTTATTGGCCATGAAGTGGGCTTTTGAAGAGTGGAGACATTGGCTGGAGGGAGCCAAACATCAGGTGGTGGTCCTCACGGACCATAAGAATCTGGTTTATCTGGAATCAACCAAGCGACTTAATCCTAGACAGGCCAGGTGGGCCTTGTTTTTCACACATTTTAATTTTGTGGTTTCCTTTCTTCCTGGCACTAAAGGGTATGCCACACTAAACAACATCGCTAACGGGATCGCTAAAAAACGTCACTATTTAGCGATCCCGTTAGCGATGATGTTGTGTGCGGCAGCTGCCAGCGACGAGCTTCCTGCTGTGATCTCGCTCGTTGCTGGAATCGTTCCGGACCCTATTTTCGTCGCTGGCGCCCCGCTGGGTAAGTATATATCGCTAAGTGTGGACACCTTTTTTAGCGATTTAGCGGTACTTTTGTACCGCTAAAGTCGTTAAGGAGATCGCTAACCGCGATAGCGTCCTTAACGATATCGCTAAAATAGGTAGCTACTAGCGATATAGAAACAATCCCGCTAGCGATCTCATTAGTATGCGACGCTAACGAGATCGCTAGCGGGATTGTGTAGTGTGGCAGTACCTTTAGAATGTTAAGGTGGATGCCCTCTCGAGGAGTTTCCTTGCGGACTCTCCTGAGTTATCTGATCCTGCTGTTATTTTGAAAGAGGGTGTAGTTCTTTCCGCCATCTCGCCCAATTTGAGACTGGCTCTGGAAGGGTGTCAGGAGGATAAACCCGAGCGCTGCCCTATTGGGAAATTGTTTGTCCCAGACCGTGGTAAAAGAGTGTGATGTCTGAGATTCATTGTTCCGCGTTGGCCGGTCATCCCGGAATTTTTGGTACCAGAGACTTGGTTTGTTGGTCCTTTTGGTGGCCTACTTTGTCTTGTGACGTCAGGGAATTTGTGCAGTCCTGCGGGACTTGCTCTCTCTCCAAGCCTTGCTCTCGCTCTAGTGGTTTGTTGATGCCATTGCCTGTGCCCAAGAGACCATGGACCCATATCTCTATGAATTTCATTTCCGACCTCCCTGTTTCTCAGAGAATGACCATTATCTGGGTGATTTGTGATAGGTTTTCCAAAATGATACATCTTGTGCCATTACCTAAGTTGCCTTCCTCCTCCGAATTGGTGCCTTTGTTCCTTCAGCACGTGGTTCGGTTACACGGCATTCCTGAGAACATTGTGTCTGACAGAGGAGTCCAGTTTGTTTCCAGATTTTGGAGGACTTTATGTTCTAAACTTGGTGTTCAATTGTCTTTCTCCTCGGCTTTTCATCCTCAGACCAATGGACAAACTGAGAGAACAAACCAGACATTGGAGACTTATCTGAGATGCTTTGTGTCTGCTGATCAAGATGACTGGGTTTCTTTTTTGCCTTTGGCTGAGTTTGCTCTTAATAATAGGGCTAACTCTGCCACTTTGATGTCTCCATTATTCTGCAATTTTGGGTTTCACCCTCGATTTTCTTCGGGACAGACGGAGGTTTCTGTCTTTCCAGGTGTTGACTCTGTTGTGGAGCGTATGCAGCAGATTTGGGACCAGGTAGTGGAGAGGTTGTCCCTCTCTCAGGAGAGGGCCCAGCGGTTTGCCAACCGGCATAGGACTGATGGTCCTCGGTTTCAAGTAAGGGACTTGGTCTGGTTGTCCTCAAGAAATATCCCTATGAGAGTTGCATCTCCTAAGTTTAAGCCTAGGTTCATTGGACCTTATAAGATCATGGAGATTCTTAATCCTGTTTCCTTTCGTTTACTTCTTCCAGGGACATTTAAGATCCATAACGTGTTCCACAAGTCCTTATTGAAGAGGTTTGTCGAGCCAGTGGTTCCTATGGCTGCGCCTCCTGACCCTGTTTTGGTTGAGGGCAATCTGGAGTATGTGGTTGAGAAAATATTGGATTCTCGTTTTTCTAGACGGAAACTCCAGTATTTGGTTAAGTGGAGAGGTTATGGTCAGGAGGACAATTCTTGGGTGTTTGCTTCGGACATCCATGCTAGGAGACTGATCCGTGCATATCACAGAGCTCATCCTGACCAACCTGGTTGCCCAAATGAGGGTTCGGTGACCCCTCCTCAAGGGGGGGTACTGTTGTCAATGTGTTAGAAATGGAAGCTCCCTCTGGTGGTTACAAACAGTACTGAACCATTCAATGAGGATTGGCAATCAGGAGTTACAGACTGGTCTTATATAAGGGAGGTTCCCTCCCATCATGGTTGCCGGTGATCAATTGTTCTTGTCTCAACTGTGGTTCCTGGTTCACTTGGAAGCTTGCTGAGTCTTGCCTCTTCTCCTGCTCTCAGATAAGATATTTTCTGTTTTTTGTTTTTGTGCTTACCATTTGCATATTTCTCTGCATTTCTGTGGGGTTGGCCAGGTTCCCCCCCGGGGGCTTGGGCTCCTCTCAGTTCTTCTGAAGCCACTGTTATTTGTTCATTTGCCTTTTCCAGTTTTTTCAGTGGCTGCGGCTTAGTTTTGTTACACCAGAGAACTAATTTAGGTGGTAGAGGTCGTGTGATCTCAAGTGTTTTTGCAATTAGTAGCGTTGGTATTTTTTAGGGTTTGTTGGATTGCAGTAAGTGTCCTTCCTATCCTTTTCTGTCTAGGCAGATTGGGCCCCAATGTTTGCTCATACTATTTTCTGTCTGTGTCTGTATTTCCTCTTTTCCATTTCCGGTGACTACCTCTTGAATCTCATCAAGAGAATACTAAGAGTGTGCAAAGCAGTAATCCAAGCAAAAGGTGGCTACTTTGAAGAACCTAGAATATAAGACATATTTTCAGTTCATTCACACTTTTTTGTTAAGTATATAATTCCACATGTGCTAATTCATAGTTTTGATGCCTTCAGTGTGAATGTACAATTTTCATAGTCATCAAAATATAGAAAATTCTTTGAATGAGAAGGTGTGGCCAAACTTTTGGTCTGTACTGTATATGTGTATGTGTATATATATATATATATATATATATATATATATATATATATATATATTATATATATACATATTATAATTATATATATATATATATATATATATATATATATTATGTATATATATTTACATATATACAGCTCTGGCAAAAATTAAGAGACCACCGCAAAATTTTCAGTTTGTCTGATTTTTCTCTTTACAGGTATATTTTTGAGTAAAATGTAAATTGCTCTTTTATTCTATAAACAACTGACAACATGTCTCCGAATTTCCAAGCAATAAATTTTGTATTTATTTTCAGAAAATGAGAAATGTTCAAAATAACAAAAAAATGCAGTGCTTGCAGACCTCAAATAATGCTAAGAAAACAAGTTCATAATCATTTAGAAACAACAATACTAACGTTTTAACTCAGGAAGAGTTCAGAAATCAATATTTTGTGAAATAACCATGATTTTTAATCACAGCTTTCATTCGTCTTGGCATGCTTTTCACCAGTCTTTCACACTGCTTTTGGTGACCTTATGCCACTCCTGCTACAAAAATGTAAGCAGTTCTTCTTTGCTTGATGGCTTGTGACTATCCATCTTCCTCTTGATTGCATTCCAGAGGTTTCAAATGTGGTTCAGGTCTGGAGATTGGGATGGCCATGACAGGGATTTGATGTGGTGGTCCTTCATCCACACATTGATTGACCTAGCTGCGTGGTATGGTGCATTGTCCTGCTGGAAAAACCAGTCCTCAGAGTTGGGGAACTGAGCAGAAGGAATCAACTGTTTTTCCAGGATAACCTTGTATGCTGCTTGATTCATATGTCCTTCACAAAGATTAACCTGCCCAATTACAGCTTTGCTGAAGCATCCCCAGATCATCACCAATCCTCCACCAAATTTCACAGTGAGTGCAAGACACTGTGGCTTGTACGCCTCTTCAGGTATCCGTCTAACCATTAGATGACAGGTGCTGGGCAAAGCTGAAAATTAAACTCATCAGAGAAGTTTACCTTACTCCAGTCCTCTATGGTCCAATCCTTATGGTGTTTGGCAAACTTCAGCTTGGCTCTCCTTTGCTTCTCATTGATGAAAGGCCTTTTTTTACCTTTACATGACTTGAGCCCTGCCTCTAGAAGCCTGTTACAAACTGTTCTTGGGGTGCACTTCACCCCAGCTGCCATTTGCCATTCCTTTTGTACGTCACTTGGTGTCATGCTGCGGTTGCTGAGTTACATTTGAATAATATGACGGTCATCCCGGTCAGTGGAGAGTCGATTTTGCCCTGTGCCGGTCTGTAGCTTTGTTGTCCCCAATGTCTGCTGCTTGACCTTGTTGTAATGGACTGCGGTCTTAGAAATTTAAGGATGGAGGCAACATGATGCTCATTGTATCCCTTTGCTAGTAAAGCCAGAATTGACCTCTTCTTTTCCTAACTCAAGACTTTTCTTTTCATCTCCTTTGGCATGGTTGAAAGTTATTTTTTCATTCCTATTACTTTTGGAATATTTCTAGCACTTATTTTGCTATCCAGCTTGTCCTATTGCAAGAGGATTGTGAGCACCACACAGGGCCGGCTCCAGGTTTTTATGGGCCCCGGGCGAAAGAGCCTCAATGGGCCCCTTTAACACAGACCACGATTCATAATACACAGATACTGCAGAGAAATATGGGTATAGTACAATGCCAAACACTTCACTTCTTCCATTACATGACTGATGCCTATTGTAAATTGTACAATAGCTCAAAAACCGCCAAATCCTCACAGCGCACAGAACAGACTGGACAGTACAGTCCTCCATACAATATTATGGGCACCACAGTCTCCCCCTCATCACCCATATAATACCCCATGCAGGATGTCACCCCTCATATAATGCTCCATACAGAATACTGGACCCAAAATAATGCTCCATACAGAATACTGGACCCAATATAATGCTCCATACAGGATACTGGTCCCCATATAATGCTCCATACAGGATACTGGTCCCCATATAATGCTCCATACAAAATATGGAGCTCTCCTCTGCGCTGTACTGCGTTCTGCACATTTACGGCTCAGGAAAGGGCGCTGTGGAAAGACTCCCCATTATCATCATGATTTCCTCCTCATCATCATCATTGCCTCCTTATCATCATCATTGTCTCCCCATCATCATCATGGCCTCCCCATTATCATCAATGCCTGCCCATCATCATCATCATCTCCTCCCCATCATCATCAATGCCTGCCCATCATCATCATCATCTCCTCCCCATCATCATCAATGCCTGCCCATCATCATCATCCTCCCCATCATCAATGCCTGCCCATTATCATCATGGCCTCCCCATTATCATCAATGCCTGCCAATCATCATCTTCTCCCCATCATCAATGCCTGCCCATTATCATCAATGCCTGCCCATTATCATCATCTTCTCCCCATCATCATCATCAATGCCTCCCCATTATCAGCAATGCCTGCCCATCATCACACACAGACAGCACACAAGCACTCTCTCACATACATACACACACATACACACACACACACACACACAAAGCACCGCACTACATACACACA
This sequence comes from Oophaga sylvatica, assembly GCA_033576555.1. Lineage (NCBI taxonomy): Eukaryota > Metazoa > Chordata > Amphibia > Anura > Dendrobatidae > Oophaga > Oophaga sylvatica. Next base: position 51,369,912 of record JARQOD010000005.1, read on the forward strand.
GACACACACACACACACAGAGACACACACACACGTCTTACCCGTCCAGCGTCCGCGCTCTCTGTCACAGCCGGCCGCTGAATGATGACGTCATTCAGCGGCCTGCTGTGAGAGGAAGCGCCGGCGCCCCTGGAGCCCGGAGCTGCGGCAGCGGAGGCATGGGAGAGGTAAGTATTGTGCCATCTGATGCCGGGGCCCTGAGCAAGCGGGGGGGGCCCAGTGGCGGCGCTGACACCGCTCTCCTCCGCTAAAGGAGGGGGGGTGCCAGACGGCGAGTGGGCCCCCCGCCTGCTCAGGGCCCCGGCACTTGCCCGGGTGTGCCGGGTGCTGACGCCGGCCCTGACACCACAGCAGTGTTTTTTATACTTTCCTTCGTTAAATAAGATTTGGTTCAGGTGATCAGCTAATCAGAAGCATATTAAGTAGAATGAGGTGCACTCTGGTTGGAGTTCAACTGACACTGGAATGGAATGGCTGTCAGACATGTAGAGAAGCTGATTTTTATAAAACTGTGCAGTGGTCTCTTAATTTTTGCTAGAGCTGTATATATATATTACATACAGTGGGTACGGAAAGTATTCAGACCGCTTTAAATTTTTCACTCTTTGTTTCATTGCAGCCATTTGGTAAATTTAAAAAAGTTTATTTCTCATTAATGTACACTCTGCACCCATCTTGACTGAAAAAAACCAGAAATGTAGAAATTTTTGCAAATCTATTAAAAAAGAAAAACTGAAATATCACATGGTCATAAGTAGTCATACCATTTGTCGCATCCTAGTCCAGCAAACCTTTCATTAACCCCTTTCTACCATTTGACGTACTATCCCGTGCATGTGCTCTGGTACTTAATTCCTAAGGACCGGATTGAACATCATCACCGATCAGCCGCGCTCACAGGGGGGAGCACGGCTCATCGCTGCCAGTTGTCATCAGTTTCTCACAGCTGACACCTGGCACTAAGTGCCAGGAGTGGTCATGGACTGCTCCCGACACTTTAACCCCCGTCACACTGCGATCGCAGTGTTCCGGTGGCATAGGGAAGCTTCGCGCAGGGAGGGGCTCCCTGTGTGCTCCCTGAGACCCTCAGAACTATGCGATGTGATTGCATTGTTCCAAGGGCTTCCTCCCTGCAGGCCCCAGATCCAAGATGGCCGCAGGGTCCTTCCAAGTCCTGCAGGGAGGTGGCTTGTCAGAGCCTGCTGAGAGCAGGCGCCGGCAAGCCTCCTGCACTGCCTGTCAGATCGCTGATCTGACACAGTGCTATGCATAGTGTCAGATCAGCGATCTGACATTATATAGTGATGTCTCACCGTCCCACCCTGGGACAATGTAAAAATGTAAAAAAAAAATACTGTGTAAAGATATATTTAAAAAAACCCCTAAATAAATTTAAAAAAAAATTCCCCAATAAACACATTATTATTATGTAAATAAAAAAAACAATAAAAGTACACATATTTAGCATTGCAGCATCCATAACGACTGCCCTATAAAACTGTCCCACCAGTTAACCCCTTTAGTGAATCCCTTAAAAAAAAAAAAACAAGGCAAAACAATGATGCTTTAACATCATACCGCCGAGCAAAAAGTGGAATAACACGCGATCAAAAAGACCAATATATATAAATATGGTACCGCTGAAAACTTCATCTTGTTCCAAAAAAACGAGCAGCCATACAGCATCATCAGCAAAAAAATAAAAAAGTTATAGCTCACAGAATAAAGCAATGCAAAAATAATAATTTTTTATATAAAATTGTTTTTATTGTATAAAAGCGCCAAAATATAAAAAAATGATATAAATGAGGTATCGCTGTAATCGTACTGACCCGAAGAATAAAACTGCCTTATCAATTTTACCACACGCAGAACGGTATAAACGCTCCCCCAAAAGAAATTCATGAATTGCTGGTTTTTGTTCATTATTCTGCCTCCCAAAAATCGTAATTAAAAGCGACCAAAAAATGTCATGTGCCTGAAAATGGTACCAATAAAACCAATCAACTCGTCCTGCAATAAACAAGACCTTGTATGACTAAGTGGGCCAAAATATGGAAAAATTATAGCTCTCAAATTGTGATAATGCAAAAACTATTTTTTGCAATAAAAATCGTCTTTTAGCGTGTTACAGCTGCCAAACATAAAAACTCGCTATAAATAATAAATCGAACCCCCCTTTATCACCCCCTTAGTTAGTGAAAAATAATAAAATTACAAAAATGTATTTATTTCCATTTTCCCATTAGGGTTAGGGTTGGGGCTAAAGTTAGGGTTAGGGTTGGGGCTAAAGTTAGGGTTGGGGCTAAAGTTAGCATTGGAGTTGGGGCTTGGGTTAGGGTTGGGGCTAGGATAAGGGTTGGGGCTTTAGTTAGGGTTAGGGTTGAGTTTAAGTTAGGGTTTGGGTTGGGCTAAAGTTAGGATCAGAGTTATGGTTGGGATTAGGGTTAGGGTTGTGTTAGGTTTGTGGTTAGGATTATGGAAAAGGTTTGGATTAGGCCTAGGGGTGTGTTGGGGTTAGGGTTGGAGTTAGAATTGGAGGGTTCCCACTGTTTAGGCACATCAGGGACTCTTTAAATGTGACATGGCGTCTGATCTCAATTCCAGCCAATTCTGCGTTGAAAAAGTCAAACATTGCTCCTTCCCTTCTGCGCTCTGCCGTGCATCCAACAGTGGTTTACCCCACATATGGGGTATCAACGTACTCAGGACAAATTGCACAATAACTCTTGGGGTCCAATTTCTTCTGTTACCCTTGGGAAAATAAAAAATTGGGGCAAAAATATATTTTTTGTGGAAAAGATATGATTTTTTTAATTGTATGGCTCTACGTTATAAACTTCTGTGAAGCCCTTGGGGGAGTTCAAAGTGCTCACCACACATCTAGATAAGTACCTTGAGGGGTCTAGTTTCCAAAATAGTGTTATTTGTGGGGGGTTTCCACTGTTTAGGCACATCAGGGGCTCTCCAAACGTGACATGGCGTCCGATCAAAATTCCAGCCAATTTTGCGTTGAAAAAGTCAAACGGTTCTCCATGCCTTCCGTGCTCTGATACACATATGGGGTATCAGCATGCTCAGGACAAATTGCACAATAACTTTTTCGGTCCAATTTCCCCTGTTATCCTTTGGACAATAAAAAAAAATTGGACCAAAAGTAATTTTTTTGTGAAAAAATTTAAATGTTCATTTTTTTTAAAACATTCAAAAAATTCCTGTGAAGCACCTGAAGAGTTAATAAACTTCGTGAATGTGATTTTTCGCATCTTGAGGGGTGCAGATTTTAGAATGGTGTTACTTTTGGGTATTTTCTAACATATAGACCCCTCAAAGTGACTACAAATGTCATGTGGTCCCTAAAAAAATGGTGTTGTAAAAATGAGAAATCGCTGGTCATCTTTTAATCCTTACCTATTAAAAAAAATTTTGATTCCAAAATTGTGCTGATGTAAAGTAAACATGTGGGAAATGTTACTTATTAAGTATTTTATGTGTCATATCTGTGTGATTTAAGGGCATTAACATTCAAAGTTGGAACATTGCAAAATTTTCAAAATTTTCGCAATATTTCCCTTTTTTTCACAAATTAACGCAAGTCATATCAAAGAAATTTTACCACTATCATGAAGTACAATATGTCACGAGAAAACGTCAGAATCACCAGGATCCATGGAAGCGTTCCAAAGTTATTACCTAATAAAGTGACAGTGGTCAGAATTGTAAAAATTGGCCCGGTCATTAATGTGCAAACAACCCTCGGGAGTAAAGAGGTTAAGACTGTCGTGCAAATGAATTGGACCCTATGTGTCTAACTGATCACTCCCACTGACCTTAGCCTTCATAAATGGCGTAAGCAAATTTCCCCTGTAGTCTATTATATGTCCTTGCTTATCTAGATCACATTTGGATTATTTGCTCTAATAAATTCTACATCCAGGGATGTATAACAGAAAAGCTTACATCTATACTGGTTATGGAAGGGAGATTGTGACATGAAATGCAAATGGAAAGGAAAAATAATCTGCTGAACCTAAACCCATAATTGTAATATGGCAAATGAAGGCTTGTCGGTCCCGTCACAAAGGGTTAAATTTCCATTTGTCAGAGGCGCAATGCTAATTATTCATTGGCCTTTGAAAACCCTTTGTTTTGAAATCTTTGCTCTAGAAAACACAGACAGATATTAATTTTTAGCCATGTGTCTCATAAATGAAGGCCATTCTGCTATACTTAATGACAAGGCTGAGGCAGCAAGATGTCATTTGCTTTTTTCTCAGTTTTCAAATTGCTTTCTAAATGAACTACAGCTGTGAGGGCCAGGTGCTGTGATCCCCTTAGAAAGAGCAGGAAATGATGAAATCCAAAAATTCAAAGTGTGATGGATGTCAGCTACCGATTCTGTATGTGAGGTCACCCTCGTGCACCTGGTGCTATCTGCAGAGCACAATTACTGTACATTGCTGCTGCAAATAAATAGATGCACATGTCTAATGCGTGCAACAATAAAATAAAAAGCCCCGTAATTATTCTTTTGTTGCCATCACATTCAGTATTTTATTATACTTTGTGGCAGTGGATTTTCCTCTATTCTGTTTACTTTATGGTATAATATTTTAACAAATACATAAATGTACATAGATTTTAGATAGATAAATAAATGATAGATCATTATTAGATACAAAGAATACAGCAGCACTTTATGTGTTAAGATGTATGCAAACATTGATTATATGAAATTTTAACTGCTTTATGCTATATAGAACATACATATAAATAATAAATAAATAAAATTACTTACTACACAAATTGATCAATTCATGTGTGCCCACCAGCCATGATAAGGTGACCTTCTCTGGTAGGACCCTAAACCTAATATTTATCAAACATGCCTCTCCTGGGCTAAAAACCTAGAAGTTTAAAGGGCAGATAAGATCCAGTATTAGTTAAGAACAGCTTAAAGCTGATGGGAGAAGTGCACAATCAGAAAAGGAGCAAATCAAAAAATCCAAAGGTAGCACTCCTCCCATCACCCTAAGTCTGTTTTAAATTAGTGCTGGGTCTTCCTTGCCTTCAAATTTGTAGACTTTTAGCCCTGGAGAGGCATGTTTGTTATCTACTAGAATTAGGTCCTACAAGAAAAAGGCCACCTCGTTGTGGCTTGTGGGCACACATTTATTGGCCAATTTGTGTGCTAAGCACCTTCGATTTTAAGTATACTTTATATGTTAATAATACCATCCAAAATTCATATATTCATATATATGTCTATACACAAAAATTCTGAACATATATAATTATCTATAAGTCTGATAATTCGAGATTTTTATCCTATGATAGTGTCTGGGGCATATAACATTCACTATAATCTTACAAGTCACATTATTTCTACTTTTATTTACTGTATTTTTAATTTACCTTCAGATATTATCACTTAGAGTGGGTACACAAAGTATTCAGACCCCTTTAAATTTGTCACTCTTTGCTTCATTGCAGCCATTTGGTAAATTCAAAAAAGTTCATTTTTTCCTCATTAATGTAGACTCTGCACCCCATCTTGACTGAAAAAAAAACAGAAATGTAGAAATTTTTGCAAATTTATTAAAAAAGAAAAACTGAAATATCACATGGTCAAAACTAGAGATGAGCGACTTTGCCTCCGGGAGGGTCGAGCAGGGTTTCGGTCAGCTCAACTTTTACAAAAGTCGAGTCGAACGAAGTCGGCCGACTAACAGAAACAGTCGAGTCGGCGTCGGAAACCAATGCAAGTCAATGGGGAATAAAATTCGCCAGTGAGTGGAGGACAGAATACACACCTACAGTGTCCATTTCAATGCCAACGACATCAATTCTTATTACTTAAGCTTGTCAACCTTAATTTACTTTATAATAATAGTAACGCATTGAAAACTGGTGGTTATTTGGCTAAAGTTATGGGGGGGTACAGCCCAGTTAGGGAGGTGGAAAAACTGGCATATGATTGTTGAGGTTTAGGCTGGATGTTCAGCAGCTGCAAATGGAGGAATTGGAGAAGTCGGAGGAAGAGGAGGACAAAGCGAGCCATTTTGCTGGCAACCTATGTGTCATCCAGGGAAGGTGGTACAAAATCCTTTGAAACCCAGGCATGGTTCATTTTAATGAAGGTGAGATCACCTGCATTTTGGGTCGACAGCCGGGTCCTTCTTTCTGTCAAGATTGATCCAGCAGCACGGAAGACTCTTTCTGATAGCACACTACCAGCTGGGCAAGCGAGCTCCTGTAAGGCATATTTGCCAATTCAGGCCAGGTGTCCAGTTTACAGGCCCAGTAGTCAAAGGGGAATGAACTGTGAGGGAGAACATTGATAGGGGAGGAGAGGTAATTTTGAACCATAGTTGACAACTGCTGTCTCCTGTCTGTTGCAATCGATTTAGTATTGCCAGTTGTGTGAGTGGTACTCGAGAAATCAGTCCACAACATGGTCATGAAACCCCTGTCTCCAATGCCACTTCGGCTGTGTGCACCACGAACACCTCTTCCATGTTGTCCAGTACGGATCGTGGTAGAACCTGCATCGCTGCTGTGTGCTGGGAATGTGTTGTGAATTCACTGGATTCTGAGTTGGGGCTCCCTCTGGTGGATGTTGATATTAATGAAACTGTCTTGACTGACAGAGACCCTTCAGCTGAGGATTCAGCTGCCGACGATTGGCAATTGACTGGGGAGATTTAAGGGAGTAACTTTCCCATGATCCTCGCCAGTGATTAGTTGTCTCTTCCTGGTCCAGAATGGACGTCAGCTTGCTGCGAGCTCCTGCAACTTTTAGATAAGCTATTTCTTGCTTGCTTCTGTGGTTTTGTTTTCTTTTTTCTGCCTTCTGAGTAAGGTCAGCCAGGTCCCCCTGCTGGGACCTGCGCTGGTCTCTGTTTCTCAGTTATCTCGTTCATTTGTTCAGTACCTGTTATTTCAGTGGCTACTGGGTAACTACCTGTACACACCAGAGTTCTGATATAGCGGGAGAGATCGTGTGTCTCAGTATTTTTTGGAATCAGAAGTCTTGGAATTTTTCCTAGGGTTTTGCTGATTGCAGAAAGTATTCTTTTCTGTCCTGTCCTATCTAGACAGTTTTGGGCCCCAGCGTTTGCTTACTCTATTTCTTGCTGTGTTTGTATTTCATCTTGTCTCATCACCATATATGTGTGGGGGCTACCTATGCCTTTGGGACGCTACTCCGGGCAGTTAGCTTTCCCATTCTATTTTAGGCTTAGCTATCTCTCGCTGTGTCGAGGCGTCTAGGTCATCGTAGGTATGTCCACGGCTGCTTCTAGTTGTGCGTTAGTTTAGGGGTCTGCAATCCATTAGTTACCAACCACTCTGGGTGACTGGTTGCCGTGGCTACTTTTGTTACTGTCCCTCTCCGCTACCATTCATAACAGATTCACCGGCCCAACCATAATCCTAGGGTACTCAAAAGATGGAAAGAATAGTAAAAAAAAAAAAAAGAGTTTCATAGATTTTATGTTTTTTTCCTCTTTTTCTCTGGGGCCGCAGGAGATTTTCTTTCTTCTTCAATGGAGATTGTGCAGTTGTCTGTCATGTTGACAGCTCGCTACTGAAGTTCGGGGAATTTCTGTTATCTCACTCAGTTTTCTGATATAGAACTAGGATTTCCCCTGCCTGATTTATTTTCTGGGATCTGTCTAAATTTTGAACTTTAGGAATAATTGTAAATGTTTTTTGCCTGAAACCTAAGTCCTCGGGAACGCAGCGCAGCAGGTTCAAATTGTCATCTTCCTGTTGTGCGGCGACCTCAGGATTGGGCGTTTTCACTGACACCTGAGGATCCTGTTTTGGCTAATGTTGATGCATTTTTTCAAGCTCTGGGCTTATTGTATGATGAACCTAATGTGATTGATCAACCTGAGAAAACCTTATTGGCATTGAACCAGGGTCAGGAAACAGCAGAGTTATATTGTCAGAAATTCCGAAAATGGGCAGTCCTTACTAAATGGAACGATGATGCCTCGCGGCTCTTTTTCAGAAAGGGCTGGCAGAGACCGTAAAAGATGTTATGTGGGATTCCCTGTCCCCTCGGGGCTCAATGATTCTATGTCATTGGCCATTCAAATTGACTGACGCTTGAGTGAATGTAAAACTATGCGAGAGGTGGTGTTGCCTTTCGAATGGGCCCCTGAGCCCATGCAGTGTGATGGGGTTGTTTCTGAGGCTCAGCGTTGAGAATTTCAGAAGCGTAATAAGTTTTTTTTATTGTGGAGACGCTTCTCATACTATTTCCGTATGCCCTATGCGGTGAAGACGTTTTTTCACGCTCATTTGTTTTGGGCAATGTACAGTCTAAATTTCTCTTGACTGTTACCTTGATCTGCTCCTTGTCCACATTTTCTGCTCAGGCTTCTGTGGATTCAGGAGCAGCCTTGAACCTGATGGATTTCGACTTTGCCAAACGTTGTGGTTTTCCCATGGTACCCCTGCGGACACCTATTCCTTTGCTGGGCATTGATTCAATCCCTTTGGCAGAGAATAAACGCCAGTTTTGGACCCAGGTGATAATGCGGGTAGCCCCGGACCACCAAGAGAATTGTAAATTTTTGGTATTGCATAATTTGCATGATATTATTGTGCTGGGTTTCATTGGTTGCCTACTCATAATCCTGGTTTGGATTGGAAGTCTATGTCTGTGGCCAGTTGGGGTTGCCAATGTGTTCATGGTGACACTCTTGTGTTTTCTACCTCTCCCCAGCCTCAGGAGATCCCCAGCTATTTGGCTGATTATTCTGATATTTTTAGTGAAAGTAAGTCTGCGTCCTTGCCTCCTCATAGGAGTTATGATTGAGCGATTGAGTTGGTGCCCGGTTTTAAATTTCCCAATGGTCGGCTCTTCAATTTTTCTGTACCTGAGCATGATGCTATGCGATCTGATCTGAGAAGGGTCATATTAGACAGTCCTCTTCACCCTTGGGTGCCGGCTTTTTCTTTGTGGCCAAAAAGGATGGTTCATTGAGACCATGTGTTGACTATCATCTCCTTAATAAGATCACTGTTAAATATCAGTATCCATTACCCTGAATTCTGATTTATTCTCCCGAATGTGGAGCATGTTCAGATGATGTTCCGTATTTTGAGAGAAATGCTTTGCATGTCAAGGGATTAAAATGTCTCTTTGGCGTACAGAAAGTTTCGTTTTTGGGATTTATTTTGTCTCCGTCTGCTATAGAAATGGCTTGAACCTTGACTGTGTCCAATTCAAATTGGGTTCAGCCCATATCATTGAAGGCTCTTCAGAGATTTTTGGGTTTTGCTAATTTTTACCGTAAATTTCTAAGTAATTTTTCTGGTATTGTGAAACAACTGACTGTTTTGACCAAAAAGGGCTCTGATGTGGTTAATTGGTCTCCAGAGGCAGTTTCTGCTTTTCAGGAGCTTAAGCGGAGATTCACTTCTGCTCCGGTTCTGCGGCAACCTGATGTTTCTCTCCCATTTCAGGTGGAAATAGATGCTTCTGAGATTGGGGCAGGAGCCGTTTTGTCCCAAAGGGATCCTGTAACCTCTAAGATTAACCCTTGTGCCTTCTTCTCCCAAAAGTTTTCCCCAGCTGAACGTAATTATGATGTGGGGAATCGGGAATTATTGGCTATGAAGTGGGCGTTCGAAGAGTGCAGACATTGGTTAGAGGGAGCCAAACATCAACTTGTGGTCCCCACTAAACACAAAAACTTGATCTATCTTGAATCAGCCAAGCGATTGAATCATAGACAGGCCAGGTGGGCCTTGTTTTTCACGCGTTTTAACTTTGTGGTCTCCATTCTCCCGGGTACTAAGAATGTTAAGACGGATGCCCTCTCTAGAAGTTTCCTTGCGGATTCTCTTGATGTGACTGAGCCTACGGCCATTCTGAAGGAGGGTGTCGTTCTTTCTGCTATCTGACCCGATTTGAGACTGGTCCTGGAGCAATTTCAGGGGGATAAACCTGAAAGTTACCCTGCGGGGAAATTGTATGTCCCAGACCAGTAGAGTAAAAAAGTTATGTCTGAAGTTCATTGCTCTGCGTTGGCTGGTCATCCCGGTATTTTTGGTACTAGAGATTTGGTGAGTCGGTCCTTTTGGTGGCCTACTTTATCTAGTGACGTCAGGAACTTTGTGCAGTCCTATGGGACTTGTTGTCGGTCCAAACCTTGCTCTCGCTCTAGTGGATTGTTAATGCCATTGCCTGTGCTCAGAAGGCCATGGACCCATATCTCTATGGATTTTATTTATGACCTCCCTGTCTCTCAGATAATGAACGTTATCTGGGTGATCTGTGATAGGTTTTCCAAGATGATCCATCTTGTGCCACTGCCGTAGTTGCCATCCTCTTCCGAGTTGGTGCCCTTGTTTTTTCAGCAGGTGGTTCGGTTGCACGGCATTCCAGAGAACATTGTGTCTGACAGAGGAGTCCAGTTTGTTTCCAGATTTTGGAGGACCATTTGTTCTAAACTCGGAGTTCAGCTGTATTTCTCCTCTGCGTTTCACCCTCAGACCAATGGGCAGACTGAGAGAACAAACCAGACCTTGGAAACTTATTTGAGATGTTTTGTGTCTGCTGATCAGGATGACTGGGTCTCTTTTTTGCTCTGAATTTGCTCTAAATAATAGGGCTAGTTCTACCACTTTGATGTCCCCGTTTTTCTGCAATTTCAGGTTTCATCCTCGATTTTCCTCTGGGCAGGTGAAGGCTTCTGTCTGTCCGGGTGTTGACTTTATGGTGGAGAGAATGCAGCAGATTTGGGATCAAGTAGTGAATAAGCTGTCTCTCTCTCTGGAGAGGGCCCAATTGTTTGCCAACCGGCATAGGACTGATGGTCCTCGGTTGAAAGTGGGTGACATGGTTTGGTTGCCCTCAAGAAATGTCCCTATGAAGGTAGCGTCTCCAAAATTTAAGCCAAGGTTCATTGGAACTTATAAGATCTTGGAAATTCTTAATCCTGTTTCATTCCGTTTGGCTCTCCTAGGGACGTTTAAGATTCACAACGTCTTCCACAAATCTTTATTGAAAAGGTTTGTTGAGCCAGTAGTTCCTTTTGCCCCTTGAGCCTGTTTTGGTTGAGGGCATTCTGGAGTATGAAGTGGAGAAGATATCGTTTTCTCGTCTGGCTAGACGGAGACTCCAGTGCTTGGTTAAGTGGAAAGGTTATGGTCAGGAGGACAATTCTTGGGTGTTTGCTTCTGACATTCATGCAGAGAGATTGGTTGGCACCTTTCACCAGGCTCACCCTGATCGGCCTGGGGGCCAGGTGAGGGTTCGGTGACCCCTCCTCATGGGGGGGGTACTGTTGTGAATTCTCTGGATTCTGAGTTGGGGCTAGCTCTGATGGCTGTTGATATTAAAGAAGCTGTCTTGACTGACAGAAACCCTTCAGCTGAGGATTCAGCTGCGGATAGTGTTGAGAGATACGATACTGCAAATATCGGGTATCGGCCGATATTAGCTGTATCGGGCTTTCGATTCCGAATACCGATATTTTCGTCATATCGGATACCGGAATCGGGATTGTCACTGTCACTGTCTGTGTCCGGCGGTCGGGTCTTTCACTGTCAGTGTCCGTCGGTCGGGTCTGTCAGGAGTCAGCGGCACTTACCTGGCAGAAGATCTCCGGCGGTCACGGCCTGGACTGCTTCATGACCGCCATCATCTTTCCCCGGCGGTCACATGCAGTTTCTCGCGATAACTGCAGTGACTGCTGGGTAATCCCGGCCGTAAAGCAGTCAGTCCGATGACGTCACCGCCGGGGAAGCAGGTAATCAGCTGTGCTGCGTCGCGATGACAGGCTCTGCCTGTCATTGCGATGTAGCAGAGCTGGATCGTCGTGGGACAGTCGTTACTATGGACTGCGTCGGACAGGTGGTATACTGTTGGTTTGTTTTTTTTCTTTTTTTACAGGAGATCGATGGCGTCACAGGAATGAGTGTACAATAAAAGAAATGAAAACTGTGTTGTCTCTTTTATTTCATTAAAATACTTTTTTCTTGCTTTGTCTTTTTTTTATGCATTTAATAACTTTGGGATTAATAATGGATCGGTGTCTTATTGACGCCTCTCCATTATTAACCGGGCTTATTGTCACCGTGCAATCAACGGTGACATTAACCCCTTATTACCCCGCTTGCCACCGCTACAGGGCAAGTGGGAAGAGCCGGGTAAAGTGCCACAATTGGCACATCTTTTGATGCGCCAAATGTGGGACTGCTGTAGCCTGGTATTATCAGGCTGTTGAGGCCCAAAATCCATGGGCCTTGACAGTCTTTTAATACCAGGCCGCAGCAGTCTGCATTTTACTTGGCTGGTTAACAAAAATAGGGGGACCCCTACGCCGTTTTTTTTCGAGGGGATCCCCTATTATTGTTAACCAGCCAAGCTAAGCAGACTGCTGTGGCCTGGTATTATCAGGCTTGCAAGGTCCATGGATATTGGATCCTTACCAGCCTGAAAAACCAGGCCTCAGCGGTCTGCTTCATCTGGCTGGTTAACAAAAATAGGGGGGACCCCACGCCAATTTTTTTCGAGGGGATCCCCTATTTTTGTTAATCAGCCAAGATATGCAGACTGCTGTGGCCTGGTATTATCAGGCTGGCAAGGTCCATGGATCTTGGCTCCTTAACAGCCTGAAAATCCAGGCCTCAGCGGTTTGCTTCATCTGGCTGGTTAACAAAAATAGGGGGAACCCCACGCCATTTTTTATTCGAAGGGAACCCCTATTTTTGTTAATCAGTTCCCTCTGACGTCACTGATTGTGTCCCTGGCTGACCTGAAGTGAAAGTGGAAAGCAATCAATTAAGCTTTCCACTTCCTCTCCTGTCAGCCAGGAGAGGAACTTATTCATTTGGGGGTTTACTGTGAGGCTGCAGCATTAGCTGCGGTCCCTGCAGTAAACATTAACCCTTTCTGAAGGATTACACCGTGGGACCTGACTGTGCATGGGATAGGTAAGAATAATTTTGCTTTTTTATTTTATTTTTATTACAGGAAATGGTTTTTGCAGTCAAATAAAAGATGGTCAAAAACATGTGTCTTTATTTCATTAAAATGATTTTTAATTAAAGTGTGTGTGTTTTATTTTTATTTCATGCAATAGGATTAATAATTGATAGTTGTCTAATTGACAGCTCTCAATTATTAACCTGGCTTAAGGTCACCTTTCAATTGCAATGTGGCTTTAACCCCATATTAACCCATTCGCCACCGCTACAGGGCAATGGGAATAGACGGGCAAAGTGCCAGAAAGGGCGAATCTAATTATAGATTTGTCTTTTCTGGGGTGTCTGGGGGCAGATGTTAGTAGCCAGGGGGGGCCAAAAATAATGGTCCCTCTCTGGGCTATTATTATCTGCCCCCATTCGCTGGCTTTGTCTGTCTGGTTGCGAAAATAGGGCGGGAGCCCACGCATTTTTTTTAAACAATTTTACACCTCATATATATATATATATATATATATACATGTCATTGAATTTGTGACACATATATATATATTTATATTTATAGTTCATACACTTCTACATAGTATAATAGCCGCTAATTCAATTGCAGGCTTTTGTGAAAATGCAGAACCCGACATGAAATGACACTTGGTGTACATAGGGTTAACCATGTCTTTTCATGTCCTTTGCTATCTGATTTGCACAAACAATTACATCAGTCTATGTGTGCAAAATTTCACACCTGTAGGGGTTAATTAAAGGTGTAAATTCGTAGCAAAAAAAGTCAGTTTTTTTACAACGAATTTACACCTTTAATTAACCCCTACAGGTGTGAAATTTTGCACACATAGACTGATGTAATTGTTTGTGCAAATCAGATAGCAAAGGACATGAAAAGACATGGTTAACCCTATGTACACCAAGTGTCATTTCATGTCAGGTGCTTCTGTCTTTTCACAGAAGCCGGCTTTACCCGGCAATTGAATCAGAGGATATTTTACTATGTAGAAGTGTATAAACTATACATATATGTATATATATATGTCACAATGACATGTATATATATATATATATGTATTCTATGTGTGTATATTTAGTGTTTACAAGGAAATAAAGGTTTTTTTTAGTTGCGATATTTTGTTCCCATAGACTTACATTGGACTTCCGGTATCGGAATCGGATATCGACGATATTTAGTGATATCGGCGATACCATTCCGATCCGATATTTTTAGATATCGAGCAGTATCGCTCAACACTAGCTGCGGACAATTGGCAATTGACTGGGGAGATTTAAGGGAGTGACTTTCCCATGATCCTTGCCGGTGATTAGTTGTCTCTTCCTGGTCCAGATTGGAAGTCAACTTGCTGCGGGCTCCTGCATCTTTTAGATAAGCTATTTCTTGCTTGTTTCTGTGGTTTTGTTTTCTTTTGTTTTTCTGCCTTCTGAGTGAGGTCAGCCGGGTCCCCCTGCTGGGGCCTGCGCTGGTCTCTGTTTCTCAGTTATCTTGGTTCATTTGTTCAGTCCCTGTTATTTCAGTGGCTACTGGGTAGCTACCTGTTCACACCAGAGTTCTGATCTAGACAGTTTTGGGCCCCAGCATTTGCTTACTCTATTGTCTGCCTGTGTTTGTATTTCATCTTGTCTCATCGCCAATACATGTGTGGGGGCTACCTATTCCTTTGGAGCACTACTCCGGGGCAGTTAGCTTTCCCCTTTCTATCTTTAGGCTTAGCTAACTCTCTGGCTGTGTCGAGGCATCTAGGTCATCGTAGGTACGTCCCACGGCTGCTTCTAGTTGTGCGGTCAGTTTAGGGGTCTGCAATCCATTAGTAACCAACCACTATGGGTGACTGGCTGGCATGGCTACTTTTGTTACTGTTCTCCTCGGCTACCATTTCATAACAAGAATGCCTCTAACAAACGGTTTACCAGAGTTGCTTGTTTGTTCGCCAAAATTAGCTGTAGGTTCTCCTGTGGCATGATGTTCTGTAATTTGCCTTTATAGCGTGGATCGAGGATGCTGGCCAACCAGTAGTCGTCATCCTTCATAATTTTGGCAATGCGGGGGTCCCTTTTTAGGATCAGCAACAGAAAATCACACATGTGGGCCAATGGTCCAGGTGTCAATGATGCACTGCCAGTGGTGGGTGGAGGAGCACTTTCTGCCAAATCCACATCCCTCCAGTCACGCACCAACCCTGTACCTGACCTTGGCAAGCCAACATTTTCTCTTGCCCCATGAGAAGCATCCTCCTCCCCAAAATAATCATCCCCCTCATCCTCCTCCTCCTCTTCCTCTTCTTCCTCCACCTCATCCAGGAGAGTTCCCTGAGCAGACAATGCCTGACTGTCATCAAGGCTTCGCTCCTCCATCTCCTCCTCCTCCGCTGCAGATGCCTGATCCTTAATGTGCGTCAATTTTGGCATGAGCAGACGCATAAGTGGGATGCTCATGCTTATGATGGCGTCGTCTGCGCTTACCAGCCGTGTGCATTCCTCAAAACACTGAAGGACTTTACAGAGGTCTTTCAGCTTTGACCACTGCACACCCGACAACTCCATGTCCACACTCAAACTGCATGCCCGTGTATCCTCCCACAAATGCATTACAGCCTGCCTCTGTTTGCACAGCCTCTCAACCATGTGCATGGTGGAGTTCCACCTTGTTGCAACGTCTATGATTAGACGATGTAGACTGTCCAGCCATGACTCAGTTTCTCGCTGCAAGTAGTCGGTCAGTACCTCCGCGGTGTGTTCTGTTGTCGCCCAAAGACATCATCTTTAAAACAGCCTGCTGACGCTTACCACTAGCTGATCGATAGTGGGACACCTCGTGTGCAACACTGGCAGCTGCGGATGGAGTGCTCGTGCGACTACGCTCTGTCGACGAGCTTTTGCTTCTGGAGGAGGAAGAGGAGGAGGGTCGAACACCTACAGCCAACTGTTGCCTATACCGTGGGCTAAGCAGTACTGTCCCACCGCCGCTGTCCCCTGTGGACACTACATCCACCACATTAACCCAGTGCACAGTGATGGACACGTAACGGCCCTGGCCATGCGTACTGGTCCATGCATCTGTTGTGAGGTGCACCTTTCCACTCACTGATTGTTTGAGTGCATGACAATGCGGTCTTTCACATGCAGGTGGAGGGCAGGGATGGCTTTTCTAGAAAAGAAGTGCTGACTGGGTAGGTCATAGTGTGGGACAGCATAGGCCATGAGCTCTCGGAACGCTGCGCTTTCAACCAAACAGAAGGGCATCATCTCTAATGAGGTCAATTTGGCAATGCAGGCATTCAAAGCCAGTGAGGCTTTGTAGTCTGTTAACGCTTGCAAGTGCATGGTGTTTAAATGTCTAAGCATGCAACTGGTATTCAATTTTCGGAGATTTTGCCCTTGGCTAAAGGTCCATCCTAACTTCTTACAGATAACCTTTGCCTCATCAAATAGGATTTTGGTCAAAAAAGTGCCACACTGCACTCTTCCTACTATGGGATAAATTTTCAGGGCTTGCACGCTGTGCTAATTTTACCATCTGGCCAAGCTGTCCTGCAACTCTTTTTGTTTTTTTAACACGTTTTTAGACTGATACGAGCCTGCCAGATAACCGCAGCTGCGATGTTCATGCCTGCCGCGGGTCCTCCTTCTCTTCTGAGCTATTGCCAGTGGCACCCTCTTTCCCCAATGGATGCCAATCCGGGTCAACAACTGCGTCATCCATCACCTCCTCTTCAATTTCATCTGCACCTTCCTCTGTGTCACCGTGTAAGGTGGTATCGTATGCAGGAAGGGGCACCTGAGTTTCATCAGGGTCAGATTCTGGCTCAGTAGACTGAGAGGGCAATGCAGTGCTCTGGGTGAATGTACCAGCAGAATCATATAGCAGTGGCTGTGCATTAGTGCACGACATGTCATATTCATCTTGGACTGGGGAATTCTGGTTTTCACTTGATAACCCATGCATGGTATGTGAAAAGAGCTCCAGGGAGTAATCTGAAGTGTGGCCTGTGGCATCCTTCACTTTTGGTGGGGGTGAAGGACACAACGAAAGGTTTTGATCCTGACCAGGAGCCTGCACTGACGACTCAGTGCTTGCATTTTTTGAAACTTCAGAAGAGGAGGCGATAGAGCTGGAGGCTGTTTCTTCAATGTAAGCCAAAACCTGTTCCTGATGCTTCGGCTTTAAAAGCGGTTTACCTACTCCCAGAAAAGGGAGCCTTCCAGGCCTTCTGGAGCCAGACGATGACGCAGGCTCAACACCTCCTGCCTTAGGTGCTATTGGGCTTTTGACACTACCAGCAGATGCACCACACCACCATCATTCCCAGCTGGCCCCCCCCACCCACAACCGTGGCCTCTTCCATCATACTTCCTCTTGTTTGGGAAAATGTACCCAAAATAACAGCAGATATATGGTACTGTATGAGGAGCGTACAGCTGTATATGGCATAGGGGAAAATTTAAATCTCCGTATATATTTCCGGAGTCACACACAGACGCTCAATCAGTATGGATTTGACTGTAATACAAAGAGCAGATATACAGTACTGTATCAGAAGCGGACAGCTGTATACGGTGTAGGGTAACATTGCAATCTCCGTATATATTTCCGAAGTCACACACAGACGCTCACTCAGTATGGATTTGACCTTAATACAAAGAGCAGATTTACGGTACTGTATCAGAAGCGGACAGGTGTATACGATGTAGGGGAAAATTTAAATCTCCATATATATTTCTGGAGTCACACACAGACGATCACTTAGTATGGATTTGACCGTAGTACAAAGAGCAGATATTCGGTACTGTCTCAGAAGCGGACAGCTGTATACGGTGTAGTGGAAAATTACAATCTCCGTATATATTTCTGGAGTCACACACAGATAGTCAGCATGTATTTGTCCGTGATACCAGCCAGTACATGGTAGTTTGTGAGTAGCGTACAGCTCTATACGGTGTGGGAAAAAATGAACGGTTGGTAAGTGTGCAGAAAAAAAGAATAAAAGTATTAGTGCTGTGTAAAAAGCACAGCAATACAGCTATCAGGCAGCCTAATAACCAGCGCTACTGCACACAAGAAAATCCTCCCGTCACTGCACACTAACTGTACAGCACAATTGCTATCAGCACAAGCACAGAAGAACTTCTCTTTCCTGCCCTAACTCTCTCCCTACTGATAAACAGTGTCAGCAACCTCTCCCTACTGTTAATATCGGCAGAAGTAAATGGAGGTCGGCGCTCAGGGCTTTTATAAACATAATGCGCTTCCCAAAGCAAGCCAATCACTGCAATGACCTTCTCTAAGATGGTGGTGAACGCTGCCCATATCATCTCGTTGCCCACAGTGTACGTACTTGCTCATTGGCTGAAAAAAGGCACCTGCAAGCATTATGGGTTAACCGACTTGGGCACTCGGGTCAACGACCGCATGGCCGACTGCATGCTATGGTCGGGTTTCGGCCAACGAAATCCGACTTTGGCGAAAGTCGGCGACATTTGAATCTGACTGACCTGTTTCGCTGAACTCTATCATCCACTATTATTGTTCACAATATTATACACTATTATTGTTCATCGTTATCGTTCACATCATCATCTCAATAAATATAGACTTAAGAATCCATTCAGTCTGTTTAATGGGAAGTGGATGAAGGTTTAGCAGTATGCTGGAATCCACACAGCATCACACGTGGAGGAAGGCAGAACAATGAATGCGACCAAGTACAGGGATATCCTGGATGAAAACCTCTTCCAGAATGTTCTGGATCTCAGACTTGGCCAAAGGTTCACCTTCCAACAAGACAATGACCCTAAGCACACAGCTAAAATATCAAAGGAGTGGCTTCAGAACAACTCTGTTACCATTCTTGACTGGCTCAGCCAGAGCCCTGACCTAAACCCAATTGTGCATCTCTGGAGAGTAGAGTTGAGCGAAACAGGTCGTCAGATTCATAAGTCGCTAAATTTCGCCAAAGTCGGGTTTCGTTGACGGAAACCCGACTATAACGTGCAGTCGGCCATCCAGTCGGCAAAACGAGCACCAAAGTCGGTTTTCCCAGAATGTTTTCAGGCGCCTTTTTTCAGCCAATGAGCAAGGACGTTCACTGTGGGCAACGAGATGACATGTGCAGCGTCACCACCATCTTAGAGAAGGGCATTGCAGTTATTTGCTTGCTTTGGGGCATCATAGTGTCTATAAAAGGCCTGAGTCTCGACTTTCATTTTACTTCTGCCGATCTTAACAGTAGTGAGAGATTGCTGATGTTGTTTATCAGTAGGGAGAGAGTTAGGGCTGGAAAGAGAAGTTCTTCTGTGCTTGTGCTGATAGCAATTGTGCTGTACAGTTAGTGTGCAGTGACAGGGGAGGATTTTCTTGTGTGCAGCAGCGCTGGTTATTAGGCTGCCTGATAGCTGTATTGCTGTGTGTAGACTGCTGTGCAGACTGCTTTTTACACAGCACTAATACTTTTATTCTTTTTTTCTGCACAGTTACCGACCGTTCATTTTTTCCCACACCGTATAAAGCTGTACGCTCCTCACACACTACCGTGTACCGGCTGGTATCACGGACAAATACATGCTGACTATCTGTGTGTGACTCCAGAAATATATACGGAGATTTAAATTTTCCCCTACACCATATACAGCTCTACGCTTCTGATACAGTACCGTATTTCTGCTGTTTGTATTACGGTCAAATCCATACTGAGAGAGCATCTGTGTGTGACTCCGGAAACATATACGGAGATTTAAATTTTCCCCTACACCATATACCGCTGTACGCTCCTCATACAGTACCATATATCTGCTGGTATTTTTGGTATATTTTCCCAAACATGAGGAAGTATAGTGGAAGAGGCCGCGGACGTGGGTGGGGGGGACCAGCTGGAACTGATGGTGGTGGTGGTGCATCTGCTGGTAGTGCCAAAAGCACAATAGCACCTAAGGCAGGAGGTGTTGAGCCTGCGTCATCATCTGGCTCCACAAGGCCTGGAAGGCTCCCTTTTCTGGGAGTAGGTAAACCGCTTTTAAAGCCGGAGCATCAGGAACAGGTTTTGGTTTACATTGCCGAAACAGCCTCCAGCTCTATCGCCTCCTCTTCTGAAGTTTCAAAAAATGCAAGCACTGAGTCGTCAGTGCAAGCTCCTGGTCAGGAACAACACCTTTCCTTGTGTCCTCCACCCCCACCAATAGTGAAGGATGCGGCAGGCCACACTTCAGATTACTCCCTGGAGCTCTTTTCACATACCATGCCTGGGTTATCAAGTGAAATCCTGAATTCCCCAGTCCAAGAAGAATATGACATGGAGTGCACTGATGCACAGCCACTGCTATATGATTCTGCTGGTACATTCACCGAGAGCACTGCATTGCCCTCGCAGTCTACTGAGCCAGAATCTGACACTGATGAAACTCAGGTGCCTTTTCCCGCACACGACACCACCTTACACGGTGACACAGAGGAAGGTGCAGATGAAATTGAAGAGGAGGTGATGGATGACCAGTTGTTGACCCAGATTGGCATCTATTGGGGAAA
>JARQOD010000005.1:51390498-51490217 GCA_033576555.1 Oophaga sylvatica
CGAGCTGCCCCATAGAGAAATATGGGTCCGTGTGTAATGCGTGGTTTTCACACCTCTCACTCGTCTGTATTCGTCCTTAGTGTGACGCCGGCCTAAATGTACTGCTCCTCAAACCTGCTGGTCAATGCATCAACTGCTGCTGTATGCATTACAAACTGCTATCCAGAGACTGTTGATATTACGCCGCAATTATTTCTGCAAAACTACCTTGGTTTCAACAGCCTTCATTTACATCCTGGTTCAGAAGTGCCATTTAACCCATCAGTGTTTGTCTACACTCCTGGTTCTGTAGCTTTCAGTATGTCCCGTTATGCTTGTTTGCTTAGGGCCAACTCAATTCATTGTCCTTGTCCTTTTTACTGTACTATTCTCTTCAGTCCATGCGACCTGCGGCTTGATGAATTCACCTCACCAGGTGATCCCTAACACAGCCATTCTAACACAGATTATCAAATTAAGTACATCAGATCTTAAAATATTTAACAATTAATGCAGTTTGTATTGTGCAATGAGGTGATAGATATTCAGTCTTAGGCCTCATACTCACTGGAGTGAAAAACGAACGATTGCAAGCCGATAAAAAATCGGATTGCAATCGGACCAATGTTATTCAATAGGTGACTTCTCATTTGCGATTTTTTTCTCAGCTGAAATCGGTCTGAGAAAAAAATCGCAGCAAGCTGCGATTTGCAGCGATTTTGGCATGATAATCGCTAATGCAAGTCAATGGGTGCGAGAAATAATCGGACAGCACTCGCACCATGTGAGTGCTGTCCGATTTATACGCACTGGTGTCCTTTGAAAATCCGGCAATACATCCCCGACTACTGTAAAATCACACTGACAGCTCACAAAACACTACATATATACACATATAATACATATATATACATATATACACGTCATTGTGACACACACACATATATATATATTTATAGTTCATACACTTCTACATAGTTTAATAGCCGCTAATTCAATTGCCAGCTTTTGTGAAATTACAGACCCGACATGAAATGACACATGGTTTACATACAGTTAACCATGTCATTTCATGTAGTTTGATATATGGTTTTCACTAACAATTACATGAGTGTATGTGTGCAAAATTTCATACATGTAGGGGTTAATTAAAGGTGTAAATTTGTTGAAAAAAAATATGAGGGCTCCCGCGCTATTTTCCCAACCAGACAGACAAAGCCAGCGAGTAGGGGCAGATAATAATAGCCTAGGCAGAGTGCATTCATTTTGTGCCCCCCCCGGCTACTAACATCTGCCCCCAGCCACCCCAGAAAAGGCAAATCTATAATTAGATGCGCCATTTCTGGCACTTAGCCCGTCTATTCCCATTGCCCTGTAGCGGTGGCTAATGGGTTAATAATGGGTTAAAGCCACCTTGCTATTGAAAGGTGACTTTAAACCAGGTTATTAATCCTATTGTATGAAATAAAAATAAAACACAAACACTTTAATAACAAATCATTTTAATGAAATAATCACACAGTTTTTGACCATCTTTTATTTTACAGGTAATCCGTGCGAAGCCCTTGTTCTCCTGTAATAAAAATATAATAATAATAATGCAACATTATTCTTACCTATCCGGTGCTCTGTCAGGTCCCACTCTGTAATCCTTCACAAAGGGTTAAGTGACTTACAGCTAGCAGCACAGCTAATAATGGCAGCTCAGCTGTAAGCCCCCGAATGAAGGAGTTCCTCTCCCCGGTTGACAGGAGAGGAAGTGATTTGTGTGGGAAGCTTAATTGATTGTTTCCCAGGCTTATCAGTTCAGGTCAGCCGGGGACACCGCACAGCATCAGTGACATCAGAGGGAGTCCCGGCTGACCTGAAGTGAACTTATTAGCCTGGGAAGCAATCAATTAAGCTTCCCACACTAATCACTTCCTCTCCTGTTGGCTGGGAGAGGAACTCATTCATTCGGGGGCTTACAGCTGAGCTGCCAGCATTAACTGTGCTGCTAGCTGTAATCCAGTTAATCCTTTGTGAAGGATTACAGCGTGGGACCTGACAGAGCACCGGATAGGTAAGAATAATGTTGCTTTATTATTTTATTTTTATTACAGGAGAACTAGGGCTTCGCTCGGATTACCTGTAAAATAAAAGATGGTCAAAAACTGTGTGATTATTTCATTAAAATGATTTTTAATTAAAGTGTGTGTGTTTTATTTTTATTTCATACAATTGGATTAATAATTGAGAGTTGTCTAATTGACAACTCTCAATTATTAACCTGGCTTAAAGTCACCTTCCAATAGCAAGGTGGCTTTAACCCATTATTAACCCATTAGCCACCGCTACAGGGCAATGGGAATAGACGGGCTAAGTGCCAGAAAGGGCGCATCTAATTAGAGATTTGCCTTTTCTGGGGTGTCTGGGGGCATATGTTAGTAGCCAGGGGGGACACAAAAAAAAATGCACCCTCCCTAGGCTATCATTATCTGCTTTCACTCACTGGCTTTCCCTGTCTGGTGGAGAAAATAGCACGGGAGCCCACGCATTTTTTTTCAACAAATTTACACCTTTAATTAACCCCTAGCTGTATGAAATTTTGCACACATACACTCATGTCATTGTTAGTGGAAACCATATATCAAACTACATGAAATGACATGGTTAACTGTATGTAAGCCATGTGTCATTTCATGTCGGGTCTGAAATTTCACAAAAGCCGGCAATTGAATTAGCGGCTAATATACTATGTAGAAGTGTATGACCTATATATATATATATATATATATATATATATATATATATATAATTATTTGCTTTTTGTGTACATTTTTTTTTACAATGTGATTTTTACATGAGTTTTTACATAGAGAGAACTGCTCTATGTAAAACGTCATGTTAATATTGCATTGCATACAGAAGGAAAACGGATGGTGCGATTAAAAATCGCATACAAATCGCATGACAATCGCATGACAATTGCATATATTCGGACCATTTTTTCCATCCAGAAAACAGACTGTTTTTTTTTCCACAAATGGGTATGTACCCTTAGAAGAAAAGACAGCAGTCACTCTATGTAACTGCAGATTGTAGAGCTGTGAAAGTGTGAAATGAGCACTCTGTCAGGTTTCGCTTTTGTATTTCCCATGTGGTTGGGCAGTCACATGACCGCATATATGCGATCGGCATACATGCAGTCACATTGCGGCTAGTCTCACCCAGCTTTAATAAAACGGAACTAAGAGAGTCATACATGCAATTATGTGACCGTCCACCCACATAGGGAATAGAAAGGCATTGTTCCAATACGACAGTCTGCAGTCACGTAGACTTTTCTACTGAGACCAGATAATCTCTTTAATGCTCTTTGACCCAAATGTAAAATCAATGACAAGGCCACAGATTAACTGCATTTTCAAAATACTTTTTATATGCTAAAGCAGGGGTGGGGAACCTTTTTTCCGCCAAGGGCCATTTGGAATTTTATAATAGCGTTCAGGGGCTGTATAAAATTATTAACTTAAACATTAGTCAACTATATTTATTCAAACATTTAAATAACTTGCAGCTCCCCCAACACACAGAATAATGCAGCTCTACCCACACACAGTATAGTGCAGCTCCCCCACACACAGTATATTGCAGCTACCCCACACACACAGTATAGTGCAGGTGCAGCTCCCCCAATACACAGTACAGTGCAGCTCCCGCCACACACAGTATAGTGCAGCTCCCCAACACACAGTATAGTGCAGCTCCCCAACACACAGTATAGTGCAGCTCCCCAACACACAGCACAGTACAGCTCCCCCAGCACACAGTACAATTAAACTCCCCCAACACAGTGTAATGCAGCTCCCCCAACACACAGTATAGTGCAGGTGCAACTCCCCAAATACACAGTATAGTGCAGCTCCACCACACACACAGTATAGTACAACTCCCCCAACACACAGTACAATACAGCCCCCCAATACAGTATAGTGCAGCTCTCCCAATACACAGTATAGAGAAGCTACTCCAACACACAGTATAGTGCAGCTACTCCTACACACAGTACAGTGCAGCTCTCCACCAACCCACAGTATAGTGCAGACACAGCTCCCCAATACACAGTATAGTGCAGACACACACACAGTATAGTGCAGCCCCTGCACTTACACACACTCACCCCTCCTCCTTGTTCCCAATGCTGCTCAAGGCTCTGCTTCGGTCCCATCGGCTCCACTGCTGGTACAGCGTGGCGCATGATGAAGTGACGTCATAGCGCGCCTGCTGACTCACAAGCAGAGGGGGAGTGATGGGAGAGGGAGCATCTGACGCTCTCTCCTCCATCACAGCTTTCAACTGTATCGGCGTCTATGATGCCGATAAGTTGAATGAGTGACGGGGCGGAGCCAGGCCACATAGCGGCCATCCGAATGCACCTCTGAAGAATTAAACTGCCCGCGGCCAAAAAAACGGGCAAAGTGGCTGCAGGCCGCACCATATGCTCTCGCGGGCTATATAATGCCTGCGGGCCTGACGTTCCCCACCCATGTGCTAGAGGGTAATTAATAATGGGGTAAGACTGTGGTAATTTACACTTCAAGGCTTGCTCATTTGGGAAAGTTTCTACTTTAAAAGAGCCAAATTGACAGGATAAAATAAGCACATAGTCTTTCAGGGATATAGCCCTTATTAAAATCATACTTTTAGCATTGTAATTCCTGCCGCTATTCTGCAAAAACTAATCTTTAATTCAACATGTTAATTATGGTGTTAGGTGCAGCAATTGTTGTGGCCCAGTGCATGGTTTCTCTCACTGGCTTAGTATGTCCCCGTTTCCCTCACTGGTTATTGACAGCACTGGCTTGTCTGGAGCAAGCACTGCCTGCAGCGAAAGCTGACAAGCCAGTGCTGTCAATGGCAAGTGAGGGAGGAGGGGCATTCACAACCAGTGAATGAAATGGTGCACTGAGCCTCTTAACCACACCCAGGGTTAGCAGAGGAGCATCATAATTAGCATATTTAATTAAAATTCCATTTCTTCAACTATTAGACTCTAAACGTGTGATTTTTATAGGGGTTATATCTCCTTAAAGGATACTTGCTTATTTCATACTGTCATTTTGTCTGAAAAACTCCCTTTAAACTGAGCCTTAAAGAAATTTGCTGCTTCCCACTTTGTTATACATGAAGAAATCTTTACACAATCCCTACTGTAAAAGTGCCAGCACCTCGTGCTTCTGTTTTCAGGGCAACCCCGGAATAAGTCCTCGGAAGCACTGCTTTAGGATATGACTTTCTGCGGAAACTCATATGAGGACAGATCAGTTTTGGTTGGTTGAACCTTATCAGCTCAACTAATGACCAAGCAAATGACATTGGGAGATGATTTCTCTCTTTTTTTGTTGAGTTTTTTTCCCTGATTTAAGTGCTGGAGAATTAAGACCATCATCTACTTTATACTGATGTTCATATATATTTAAAAATGTTTCTTCAATAATAATTAATTGAATTAATTCACCAGCCTTCCTTTTACTCAGTGACAATATTTTGACATTAGTCTCTAGCATACAGTTCTATTTTCCAGGTGGGCGGCCGACGACTATTTTACCAACATTAATATAAAATATATATTTCAGCTAATTACAATATGACCTTAAATCCTTCATATATTTCTGTGTGCTACTAAATTAACATTTCTTTTTTATATAAAATAATAATGACTATGACACATGCAGATGAGGTTAATGTATTAATAGGTGTGGTCAGAAGTCATTATGGCAAATGTGCAAACACCTGGTCCTGTGTAGGCGGTATTCATTTCTCCTCATCTTCTACTGTCATGTTCATCAACTTTGATGCAAACCACATCCTTTCACTTACGGCACCTTCAACCTTTATTAAATCTGCAGAAACATCTGAAGATCAATGAGAACCTGATGTAAAATATCTTGTTGTTTGGAAAATATGATGGTAAATCTAAAAAAACTGAAAACAAAGAAACCTTCGCAGATCAAAGATAGGTTTCTACATTGGGAGGGTATAGGAAAATGTATTCTATTTATACCGATAGGTTATTTTTCCTGGCTTTCAATAAGTACTTAATAAAGAAAATAATATGCACAACAAGCGCTTTTGCGGGTTATTACACAGTGATTGGAACGCATATGGTAACATTTGTAATTCTTGCAGTACACGGTTACAGAACATGTAACAAAACAGCACCTCCTACTGAAGGATGATGTAAAAATGTTAAAATTCTTATTATACTTTATATTTAGAAAGTAAGTACTGGCCATAACCAATGGTGGTTCTGCAGGACGTACGGACTTTCCAGTAAAAGACAAAGCCTGGTGGCGAAGGCAGTGCAAACGTTTGAAAGTGAGGGTCATTGGTACTGATTTTGCCTTTCAGTGTTAGATTTATAAATCCTCTGAAAAGGTTTATAAATATTTCTAGGGTATGATTTTGTATGGGGCCATAAAATCCTGCAGTACATCCTACAGTATCTCAGACACGTTGTTGTTACTTTCTTCTGTTGGACATAATTTTGTAATGCTAGCAAATCCCACTCAAGCTGCAATTCATTACAATTGGGTGCACACATCTATACACATATACTATATGGACAAACAAACTGGGACAGGCAAATAATGCCACCGGAGTATAACATCCAACCCCTCTCCATGCCATTTCACTTTACTAATATGTAATACAATCGCTGGTAGTAAAGAGCTCACTGTTACCAGCTCAGTCTTGCAATAAAACAACACCGGTGTAAGATGGCAGTTCATGACTTTTCTTCCCCACTAAATATTACTCAATCTCCTGTGAGTGGTATTACTAAAAAGGGGAACAAACCACAGTAATTTACTGTATGTGTATGCAGCGGTGAAATAAGTATTAAACATGTTACCAATATTCTACATAAATAAAGGTGCTCTTGAAATTAAAATTCTCACCAGATGTTTGTAACAACCCATCCAATCCACATTGGCAAAGAAATCAAATTGTTTATGTCTATAAATGAAGCTATGTGCAATAATGAGAAATGACATATGGAAAAAGTATTGAACACAAGAGCGGTGCAAAAAGCCACAGAAAGTCATGACACCAGCTGAAATCCTGCTGTTAGAATCTATTTAGTTTTGACTATCCGCAATCTTGTTGAGGTTTTCTGGATGCTGGTTTTCCTCCCCTGGTGCTGGGCTTGTCGTTGGTCAGGTGATTGTATCACTCCTTATTACACTGCACCTGCCTCCCAGTCCTTGCTGGAAATCAGTGTTAATCCGCTAGAGTTCTGGCTAGGGGCTTTGATAGCTTTTTGTGCTTAACTTTGTGCATTTCAGGGAACTCCAGTTCTGCTTGCTTAGTCTTTTGTTTTTCATTTCGTTTCTGCAGCTTCCTCTATTTCCCTGCTAGGAGGTTACCTTTTTTTTGTTCCCAGTCCCTAGATCTTTCAGGGATACCCTTCCCCCCACCTTCTTCGCTCGAGTCTAAACTAGGAAACGTCGGTGGGTCTACTCACAAGGAATAGGTCGGCCGCACCATCGTAGGGATTCAATTTGGTCCTAGTGCAGGGTCAGCTTCTTCCCCTCCTGTCCTATTACTGAGTTGCAGATCTGTAACACCTGCCACTTAGTGAAAAATAATATCAGCTGGTTTAACTGATGGCCTATAAAAACATGTCTCATTACCAAGCTGCCATACAAAAGCATCTAATGAAGGGTAAAAAGAGTGAGCAGTCTCAAGAACTTTGCAACCTTATGGTTGCAAAACATACTGATGGCATTGACAGAAGAATTTTGAAACTAGTGAAATGTTCTGTAAGCACTGCTGGGGCCATTATCCGGAAGTGGAAAGAAAATTATTTCACCTTGACAAGATGCTGCCTGCAAAGTTTCAGAGGAGTGGAAAGAATTATCAGAAGAGTTGTCCAAGAACCACCTGTGAAGAGCTACAGAAAGACTTGGAGAAAACTATAAATAATGCAATCAACCTCCATGGCCTGTATGCACGCTCACCACTGAAGACTCCATTGCTGAACAAAAAGCATGTTCAAGTGCGTTTAAAGTTTTCTCAACAACATTTGAACAAACCTGTGAAATACTGGTAAATTATTGTCTGGTGAGATGAGACCAAAATTGAACTCCTTGGATGCCATGATACTTCCATGTTAAAACAGCATACCAACAGTGAAATTTGAAGGTGGGAACTGTGGGTGGGGCTGTTTTACAGAATAAGGCACTGGCAAACTGCGCTCTGCAAACGACTTTCGACTAACCTCTGCATTAATCCGTACCTCCCACTCCCGACTCCAAGACTTCTCCCGTGCTGCGCCAATCCTCTGGAATGCTCTACCCCAAGAAATAAGGACCATCCACAATTTGCATAGTTTCAGGTGCTCCCTCAAAACACATTTGTTCAGAGCAGCCTATTACGTTCACTAATCAAAGTCATTCTAAGTGTAATTGTGCGTGTGTAGCCCATTCACTATCTCCATCCCTCACTCCCTTAAGATGGCTGGACCATCATTGTATATACACACCTGTACTTTGTAACTCCCCCACCTCATTGTAGATTGTAAGCTCTCAAGAGCAGGGGCGTCTTATTTTGCTTTAATTATTGTATTGTTAACGTTGTTACTTATGACTTGTGTTTTGAAACTGTTAAACTGTAAAGCGCTGCGGAATATGTTGGCGCTATATAAATAAGGATTATTATTAAGGAAGAATGAATAGACATATGTACTGAGGCATTCTTCATCTACCAGAATGATGAAAATGAAACGAGAGTGGACATTCCAGCAAGACAATCAAAAGCACACATCCAAGGAAACTTTCATTTGGCTTCAGAGAAAGAAAATAAAGCTGCTAGAATGGCCGAGCCAATCACCTGATCTGAATCCAATGGAACATTTTTGGAAGGAACTAAAGTTCAGAGTTCATAGAAGGAACCCAAGTAATCTTCACGATTTAAAGAGTGTTTATGTGAAAGAACGTACCAAAATCACACCTGAACAATGCTTGCAAGTTGCTACTAGTTTCTTCATAGAGGCTGCATCTTGAAGCTGTCGTCACCTATTGATTACATTTGAGTAAGCGTGTTCAATACTTTTTCTTTGTGTAATTTCTCATTATTGCACAAAATTTAATTTATGGACATATATGGTTTGATTTCTTTGCCTGTGTGGATTGGATGGGTTGATACTGACATCTGGTGAGAATTTAATTTCCATAGCATCTTTAGAAATATATTTACTCAGAATATTGCTAATGAGTTCAATACTTATTTCACCTTCTGTAAAATAATATACGGTACATAAATGTGCATAGTAGATAAGACATAGGACATAGGGCATATTTGGGATGGATGGCAATGAACTAGAAGTTGTAAAGGACTTCAACCTACTTGGATCGATGAGAATTCAAGATGCAGCGAAGACACCAAAAGTCAACAAGAAAATAGCTATTGGCAAATTAACAATGAAGTAATTGGACAAGGTCTTCAAATTGAGGAACATTTTATTGTCGACTAAGACACGGCTTATACATAGTTTGGTCTTTTCTGTGGTAACATACAGATACGAAACCTGAATGATAAAGAAACAAGGCAGAAGAAGAATTGATGCCTTCAAAATGTGGTGCTGGAGAAGGATATTATCGATACCATGGGTGAGAAGAACAAACAAATCAATTTTGGAACAAATCAAGCCAGACATATAATTTGAAGCAAGGATCACCAAGCTATGAATTGCCCACTTTGGACACATCATACAAAGAGACCAATCACTGAAGAAGGACATCATGGTCGGAAGAATAGAAAGAACAAGGCAGAAGAGGAAGACCAGAAACCCAATGGCTTGATACTATGAAGATAATGGCGGAGAACATCCTGGTGGACCTATCTCGGCTTGCAAAGAGCATTCATCCATCAAGTCGTAATGGCTCAAAATCAAGCTGAAGGCCATTAAAATAACTGTCTGCTGACTCGATAACTGCTTGGTCCAAATGACCTCTAGGATTAACATCTACAAAAAAAACTGTGCTGAAAGCTTCATGGTGTGGGTTTCATTGGCTGAGCAGTTGCATGCAAGCTTTATATCACCAAGCCTAATGCCAAGAGTCAAGCATCAGATGGCATGATGTAAAGCAGTCAGCACAGGAGCTCTGGAACAGAGGATACGTGTTCTGTGCAGTAATGGATCACACTTCTCTATCTGGTATCTAATGGATGAGTTTGGATTTGGTAACTACAAGGAGAATGTTGCCTGCTTGACTGCATTGCGTCTGCTGTAAAGTTTGATGGAGTAGGGATAATGCTTTGGGGTTGTGTTTCACAGTACGCCCTTAGTTCTAGTGAAAGGAAATCTTAATGCATCAGCATATGAGACATTTTGTTCAATCATATGCTTTCATCTTTGTGGTGGTTTGGTTATGGTCTTTTTTTGTTCCAGCATGACTGTGCCCCAGTGCAGAGAACAAGGTCATAAAGGCACAGTTGGGTGGGTTTGTTATGGAGCTTGACTGGCCCCTCACATAGCCCAACACAACTTCATGAAACACAATTGGGGATGAACATTTGTGAGTCCGGCCCTCTCATTCAATATTAGTGCCTAACCTCATAAATTTTACTTAGTTGAAATTTTAGGCAAAAGTTTCCACAGAAACCATGTTTTTAGAAAGTCTTCCTAGAAGACTGGGAGCCGTTTTAGCCTCATAGTGACTAACTCCATATTAATATCTATGGAATTAGAAAAGCTCCTGTACAGTAGATGTAATGTGTAGGTATCTCATTTCTTTTGTCCGTGTAGTTTATAGCATCAACTTTTCTTTACTTTGGAGTATTGTAAAATGATTTTGTATCCCATAGTTGGTTATTTTGTTCAATTCAGCTCAGGATATGTAAAGCCAAGTAGAACAGTAGAGAATGACTGTTAGGGTCTGCGGAACGCACCTAATAGATATATTAGAGAGGTGCGTTCGCAGCCCGGGGTCCACCGTGCAGGCGAAGCCCGCTGCTAGTAAGATGGCGAAAGTAGCGAACTCTGTTATCCCGCAGAGTCGCTAAAATAAATGCCGTAGCGTGCTGTGGCAGTAAGTGCGAACTCTGTTAATCCCCAGAGCCGCTAACGGGAATGCCACAGTGCTATATGGCGATAGGTGCGAACTCACTTAGCTTCAGTGAGCCGCAAAGTAAAACAGTAGGGCGCTGAACCAGCGTTATAAAGCGAACCCTGTTGCGTCACAGAGCCGCTGAGAAAAAGACTGTGTCCTGTTAACACCACAGGGATACACAGATAACTGCTGTGTGGATAGCAGTCTGTGACCATGCAGACAGCAACGCAATCAAGCAATCTCCTCACCGGAGAAGCCGGTATTCTAGGGGCTTATTTCAGCCGAGCCCTAACCACATGCGTGCATGATCACACTGGCGCAAAGCACATAATGCAATTGATACTAGCGCATGGCGACCCAGCCATGCCACCCTTTTATAGTAACAGCTACAGGACCTGCCAGAAACAAGGACCAATGAAACTGTTCCAGAACACCAGTAGTCACAGGACCTTCCTGGCGGACCAATAGGAGCTGCTGCAGTACCTGAGCATGTGACCCCTGATCTCCAATGAGAGATCTCACCCTGGGCATGCTCAGAAGGGGAAAACAAGGACTTTGCGCTAAAGACGTCTGCTCGCCGCTAACCAGTACTGGCCACGATAGCAGAGCCTGGAGGAGCAGCAGTAATCCTCTGCACACTGTTAGACTGGGCGAGATGCTGGGACTGACGTCTAAGCTGAGCAGAGTCCACTGCGGCCGGAGATGAGTGGGAGACCACAGCCGGAATGGCTCGAGATTCCCCTTGTGCAGAAGCGGGAACTCGACCCCTAACAATGACATTCCTATTAATTATTGACCCTGCAGTTGCTGCTGTTATAAAATTATGCACATCCTAATTCGTAGCAGATTAATACTAGCATTTATACTATAACCATTAAACAGAAAGATTAATATTTAATCTGTATTTATAATACACTGAGCTAAAGGCCACAGATGTTTAGTAAAATAAAGAGAAGTGTATAGGTGACTAGTCGGTTCTCAAAGGGAATCTGTCAGCAAGATTTCACACCCTCAAAAATGTATATGTGCATGTAGCTCTTTCAAAATCAAGTGTAAAAATCAGAGCCAAAAAAAAAAAAAATGATGATGATCTATGAATATATATGGCTGCAACTTTATTGTCACTTCTACCTTTTGCCAATTTTGTTATTTTATTTTAAGACTGTACATATTGACTATTCACTGGAGATTTTTGTACCAATCTTTATGTCACCTTATATTTACTTTCTTATTTATATATGTTATTTATATAGTTCTTTTTATTCACAGCGACTACATGACTAAGGTTCTGGATGAACCGAAACGTTGAGATATTAGTGTCGCTTTATGCTTACATTCCTGTTTTGCTTCACAAATTTAGTTGTCCACAATAAATTGATATTTTGCAAATTGATCATTTGGAGTGTGCGGTAAAAAGTTATTCCCTACTATTGGACGTACTAGTCCATTGTACCAGCACCTCAACTGTATGAGACCTGAGTGCTCGCTAAATAACCCCCTTATAGGGAAAGAGCAGGAAGCCGATGTTGTACCTTCTTTTTCTCATCTCGGTTCTTATTAAAATTCGTTTTACCTGTTGGAACACAGTTGTAATCCTGAACTTAATTACCTGGACTACCGTGGTTGTGGAAAGAAAAGGTCCATGGGGAAGCTGTGTCCCATCTGTGTTTCATGTGCAAGGGGCCAGGGTGTCTACAGACTGTGTTTTGTGGGTGTACTCGGTGTACTCACTCAGGACTACCATCCCGGTCGCCCTTGTTACAACTTTACCACTGCTTGGCTGTCACACACTATCTGTACAATTTATTTAGTGTAATAGGGCTTTTTGCTCCTTATTTCATGACAGAAACTCTCTGTACCTTTGAAATAATCCCCCTCTACAATGAATATAGGCCTGTAACAGGATGTATGGAACAAGGTGCTCTAGATGAGACAACCCCTTTAAACAGTTTTGAGTGTCCTAAAAGGAAGTTTACATTTTACTTTTCATTTTTTGTCCACATAAACAACTTGAAAGTAGCTTGAAAGTTCATCATAGCTGAATTAAATATGTAGAAATCTCACGTTATGCCTAGTTAACCGCGTATGTCAATTAACTGATCATTATTTTTCAAGGAGAACATTTTTACTCTTCATCTAAAGAAAAATATCTTAAAATAATCTCCTCAAATTAAAATAATGTTGCACTGCGTGATTGTAAACCAATTAGACTTTTGGATGAAATTTCTATTTTCTCTAAATTGATGGGTAAGGAGAAATCCATAAGTTAATCATCTTTCCCAGTTCCATGTGCTATAATTGGTGGCAAATAACCGGTATGTTTATTTTCAAGTTTTACACAAATTGCCTATCAGGTTTCACATTGCTTCAAAGTTAAGTGGTTATTGCCATGGAATATAATTCAATAATCAATCTAAGAATCCAACAAAGTAACCGTTCTATCCATTTAATTAATGATCCTGCAAGATTTACCAATTGGCGCCAGGTAATAATCAGTTACACAAATTCTCCAAGGAGCCATTTAAATCTAAGGCTTCTAAATTAAAATTTACCGTAGGCTGGTACGAAACCATAATTAATAAGAAAGTCAATGAATTATAACTTAAAATAAAATTACTGACGTTCGTGTATCTGCATAGTCTTAATACTCTAAGTCTAAATCAGTTGACGTAAGAAATTAAAACTTGTAAAAGAAATTACAAAATGGTCATTAGTGACACTGCTGTCATGAGATGAACATTCTTATTAATGATGGGAATCATTTATTTTAAAAATATTAATTTGTTAATTAAAGTTGTAAAACCATCAGACATACTTGAGGCATCTACCATTAATGAAAGTGAAGCTAAACAGCAAATCACTTAACTGCCACGTGCTAAAAAAAAAAACCTTTAGGAGTTACCCGAAACTAAACAATTGCCACTGTAACCTGTTATGATTTGGTAGCTGAGGAGAGCAGGCAAAAAAGGAAATACACCAGAGCAGTTGGAAACTATGAGATTGCAGTACCCTGACTAACCACCACAACTAGAGGCAGCCGTGGAGCGTTCCTACGTTGGTCCTAGACGCCTCGTCACAGCCTGAGAAACTAACTACACCTAAAGATAGAAAGAGGAAAGCTATCTGCCCCGGAGCAGATCCCCAAAGAACATAGAAAGCCCCCAAACATGTAATGGCGGTTAGACAAGAAGAAATACTGACACAGACAGAAAATAGTATGAGCAAACGTTGGGGCCCAAACTTACTAAATAGAAAAGGATAGGAAGGGCACTTGCTGCAATCCCAAAAAACCCTGAAAAGCACCAACTCTACTAATTTCAAAAACACCTGAGATCACACGACCTCTACCACCTAAATTAGTTCTCTGGTGTAACCAAAAACAAAACAGCAGCCACTGAAAAAACTGGAAAAAGCAAATGTACAAACATCAGTGGCTGAACTGAACTGAGAGGGCAAAAGCCCCCAGAGGGGACCCTGAAGGCCCCCACAGAAGTGCAGGACAAAATGCAAAAATTAAGCACAAAAACAAAAAGAAGAAAATGTCTTATCTGTTAGCAGGAGATTCAGACACGACACAGCAGGCTACCAAGGAAACAGGAATCAAGGATTGAGACCAGAACAATTGATCACCGGCAACCCTGATGGGAAGGCGACTCCCTTATATAAAACCAGTCAGTAACACCTGATTCCCAATCCTCACAATCTTCACTGGACAGTCCAGTACCGTTTGTAACCACCAGAGGGAGCTTCTGCTCAGAACTCATTTCCAGCCTATTCACAACAGTACCCCCCCCTTGAGGAGGGGTCACCGAACCCTCACTAGAGCAACCAGGTCGGTCTGGATGAGTTCTATGATACGCACGGATGAGTCTCCTAGCATGGATGTCCGAAGCAAACACCCAAGAATTGTCTTCCTGACCATAACCTCTCCATTTAACCAAATACTGGAGTTTACGTCTAGAAAAACGAGAATTCAATATTTTCTCAACCACATACTCCAGATTGCCCTCAACCAAAACAGGGTCAGGAGGCACAGTAGTAGGAACCACTGGCTCAACAAACCTCTTCAACAAGGACTTGTGGAACACGTTATGGAATCTTAAATGTCCCTGGAAGAAGCAAACGAAAAGAAACAGGATTAAGAATCTCCATGACCTTATAAGGTCCAATGAACCTAGGCTTAAATTTAGGAGATGCCACTCTCATAGGAATATTTCTTGAGGACAACCAGACCAAGTCCCCCACTTTAAACCGAGGACCATCAGTCCTATGCCTGTTAGCAAACCGCTGGGCCCTCTCCTGAGAGAGGGACAACCTCTCCACTACCTGGTCCCAAATCTGTTGCATACGCTCCACAACAGAGTCAACACCTGGACAGACAGAAGCCTCCGTCTGTCCTGAAGAAAATCGAGGGTGAAACCCAGAATTACAGAAAAATGGAGACATCAAAGTGGCAGAGCTAGCCCTATTATTAAGAGCAAACTCAGCCAAAGGCAAAAAAGAGACCCAGTCATCCTGATCAGCAGACACAAAGCATCTTAGATAAGTCTCCAATGTCTGGTTTGTTCTCTCAGTTTGACCATTGGTCTGAGGATGAAACGCCGAGGAGAAAGACAATTGAACACCAATTTTAGAACAAAAGGTCCTCCAAAATCTGGAAACAAACTGGACTCCTCTGTCAGACACAATGTTCTCAGGAATGCCGTGCAAACGAACCACGTGCTGAAGGAACAAAGGCACCAATTCAGAGGAGGAAGGCAACTTAGGTAATGGCACAAGATGTATCATCTTGGAAAACCTATCGCAAATCACCCAGATGACGGTCATTCTCTGAGAAACAGGGAGGTCGGAAATGAAATCCATAGAGATATGGGTCCATGGTCTCTTGGGCACAGGTAATGGCATCAACAAACCACTAGAACGAGAGCAAGGCTTGGAGCGAGAGCAAGTCCCGCAGGACTGCACAAACTCCCTGACATCACGAGACAAGGTAGGCCACCAAAAGGACCGACTAACCAAGTCTCTGGTACCAAAAATTCCGGGATGACCGGCCAACGCGGAACAATGAATCTCAGACATTACACTCTTTTTCCACTGGTCCGGGACAAACAATTTCCCAACAGGGCAGCGCTCGGGCTTATCCTCCTGACACCCCTCCAGAGCCAGTCTCAAATTGGGCGAGATGTCGGAAAGAACTACACCCTCTTTCAAAATAACAGAAGGATCAGATAACTCAGGAGAGTCCACCAGGAAACTCCTCGAGAGGGCATCCGCCTTAACATTTTTAGTGCCAGGAAGAAATGAAACCACAAAATTAAAACGTGTGAAAAACAAGGCCCACCTGGCCTGTCTAGGATTAAGTCGCCTGGCAGATTCCAGATAAACTAGATTCTTATGGTCCGTAAGGACCACCACCTGATGTTTGGCATCCTCCAGCCAATGTCTCCACTCTTCAAAAGCCCACTTCATGGCTAATAACTCCCAATTACCCACGTCATAATTACGTTCAGTGGGAGAAAATTTTCGAGAGAAAAAGGCACAAGGGTTACTTTTAGAGGTCTCTGGATCTCTTTGGGACAAAACGGCACCTGCCCCAATTTCAGAGGCATAAACCTCCACCTGAAATGGTAGAGAAACATCAGGCTGCCGTAGAACAGGAGCAGAAGTGAATCTCTGCTTAAGTTCCTGAAATGCAGAGACTGCCTCAGGAGGCCAATTCACCACATCAGAACCCTTCTTGGTCAAATCAGTTAATGGTTTAACAATAACAGAGAAATTACCAATAAATTTACGATAAAAATTGGCAAAACCCAAGAATCTTTGAAGAGCCTTTAATGAAGTAGGTTGGACCCAATCACAGATGGCCTGAACTTTGACCGGGTCCATTTCAATAACAGATGGGGACAAAATGAATCCCAGAAATGAGATCCTCTGAACGCCAAAAAGACACTTTGATCCCTTCACATACAGAGCATTCTCTCTCAAAATCTGGAACACAGTCCGAACATGTTTTACATGAGAGTCCCAGTCATTGGAAAAAAATCAAGATATCATCCAAATAAACAATCAGAAATTTATCCACAAAATCCCTGAAAATGTCATTCATGAAGGACTGGAAGACAGAAGGAGCATTAGTGAGCCCAAAGGGCATCACAAGGTACTCAAAATGCCCTTCAGGGGTATTAAATGCCGTCTTCCATTCATCCCCGTGCTTAATGCGAATAAGGTTATATGCCCCCCTGAGGTCCAGCTTGGTAAACCAAGTAGCGTTTTTTCACCCTGGAAAACAGATCAGAGATCAAGGGTAACGGGTATTGATATTTCACAGTAATATTGTTCAAGAGACGATAATCAATACACGGCCTTAATGAACCATCCTTTTTGGCCACAAAGAAAAAACAGGCACCTAAGGGTGAAGAGGATGGTCTGATATGACCCTTCTCCAATGACTCCTTGATATAAGACCGCATAGCGTCATGTTCAGGTACAGACAAGTTAAAAAGGCGACCTTTAGGGAATTTACTACCAGGCACTAATTCAATAGCGCAGTCATAGCTCCTATGGGGAGGTAAGGATGCAGATTTACTTTCGCTAAACACATCAGAAAAATCAATCAAAAAGTCAGGAACATCCTAAGCCTGGGGGGAGGCAGAAAAAACAGGAGTGTTAGTATTAACACATTGGCAGCCCCAACTGGTAACAGACACAGATTTCCAATCCAAAACAGGATTATGAGACTGTAACCAAGGGAAACCCAGTACGATAATGTCATACAGATTATACAGAACCAAAAATTTGCATCTCTCCTGATGATCAGGTTCTACCCTCATTATCACCTGAGTAGAGAACTGAGGTTTATTCTCAGCCAAAGGGGTAGAATCGATCCCCAGTAGGGGAATAGACTTCTGTAGGGGTATCAAGGGAAACCCACAACGTTTAGCAAAATCAAAATCCATCAGGTTAATAGCTGCTCCAGAATCAACAAAAGCCTGAGCAGAAAATGAGGACAGAGAGCATATCAGGGTAACAGTTAATAAAAACTTAGTCTGAACACTACCCAAGACAACTGAGCGTGCAAAACGTCTTCCCCGCTTAGGGCAGACTGAAATAGCATGAGAGGCATCACCACAGTAGAAACATAACCCATTGCGCTTTCGAAATTCATGACGCTGTGCCCCAGAAACCACTCTATCACACTGCATGGATTCAGAAGCAGGTTCACAAGGCAACATTATTCCAAGCATACCTTTCCGCTCACGCAAACGTCTGTCAATTTGAATCGCTAATGACATAGAATCATTGAGACCAGAGGGAACAGGGAATCCCACCATAACATCCTTTACATTATCTGACAGTCCCTTCTGAAAAAGAGCTGCCAAAGCGTCGTCATTCCATTTGGTCAGGACTGCCCACCTAAGGAATCTCTGACAGTATAACTCAGCGTCCTCAAGCCCCTGACTTAATGCCAACAAAGTTTTTTCAGCTTGATCAGTGACATTAGTCTCATCGTACAATAACCCCAAAGCCTGAAAAAACGCATCAACATCACTCAAAACAGGATCCCCAGGTGTCAGGGAAAAAGCCCAATCCTGAGGGTCGCCGCGCAGGAGAGAGATGACAATTTGAACCTGCTGCGCTGCGTTCCCTGAGGACTTAGATTTTAAGGCAAAAAACAATTTACAGTTATTTTTGAAATTCAGAAACTTAGCTCGATCCCCTAAAAACAAATCTGCATGGGAATCCTAGGTTCCACAACAGGCAACCTAGCAAGATAGGTAGCAATACTCCGAACTTCAGTGGCAAGCTGATCCACACGGCCAGACAACTGTGCAAACTCCATTGAGAGAGAGAAAAAAAAAAATCCTCCTCAGCACCCAGAGATACAGAGGGAAAAAAAATGCAACAAACAGAAAAAAAAAAAATCTCTGACAACTTTTTTCTTTCCACAATATTTTTCCCTTCTGTGAGTACCATATAATTTTCAGTTTTGGCCGGTGATACTGTTATGATTTGGTAGCTGAGGAGAGCAGGCAAAAAAGGAAATACACCAGAGCAGTTGGAAACTATGAGATTGCAGTACCCTGACTAACCACCACAACTAGAGGCAGCCGTGGAGCGTTCCTACGTTGGTCCTAGACGCCTCGTCACAGCCTGAGAAACTAACTACACCTAAAGATAGAAAGAGGAAAGCTATCTGCCCCGGAGCAGATCCCCAAAGAACATAGAAAGCCCCCAAACATGTAATGGCGGTTAGACAAGAAGAAATACTGACACAGACAGAAAATAGTATGAGCAAACGTTGGGGCCCAAACTTACTAAATAGAAAAGGATAGGAAGGGCACTTACTGCAATCCCAAAAAACCCTGAAAAGCACCAACTCTACTAATTTCAAAAACACCTGAGATCACACGACCTCTACCACCTAAATTAGTTCTCTGGTGTAACCAAAAACAAAACAGCAGCCACTGAAAAAACTGGAAAAAGCAAATGTACAAACATCAGTGGCTGAACTGAACTGAGAGGGCAAAAGCCCCCAGAGGGGACCCTGAAGGCCCCCACAGAAGTGCAGGACAAAATGCAAAAATTAAGCACAAAAACAAAAAGAAGAAAATGTCTTATCTGTTAGCAGGAGATTCAGACACGACACAGCAGGCTACCAAGGAAACAGGAATCAAGGATTGAGACCAGAACAATTGATCACCGGCAACCCTGATGGGAAGGCGACTCCCTTATATAAAACCAGTCAGTAACACCTGATTCCCAATCCTCACAATCTTCACTGGACAGTCCAGTACCGTTTGTAACCACCAGAGGGAGCTTCTGCTCAGAACTCATTTCCAGCCTATTCACAACAGTAACCATAACATAGGTCATCAATATGAGATGGGTGAGGGTTCGGCACCCTGTAGCGCCCGCGTCCCTGCCTGCTGCCAGACAGGGACGTCGCTCTCCTCACCTGCGCTCAGCGTCCTCAGTGCTCCCAACCCCCTCTGCGCCTATGGCGTCCTCCTTCCGCCCTGCTGGTCCCGCGCGCTCCTTCCCTGCTACTGGCCTTAGGGCGCGTGCCCGCACCCTCCCCCGCTCTTAAAGGAGCCGCGCGCATTTTCCAAATCAGTCTCCAGCCAATGCTGGAGGACTCCACCCTATATTAAGGGCTTCCTCCTTAATGTAGGTGCCCGAGCAATGTTGTTCCTGTGCAGTCTAACTCTGTTTCAGCCATCAGCTCCTGATTCCAGTTACCTGCCTGTTACCTGTCGGCTTGCCTGTCTGCCATCCGTCTGCAGTTCCATCCAGAGGTTCGGACGTCATCTGCAGAGATCCCCGGCTCTTGCCTGCTCACCTAGGAGCGATCATCTGCCATCCGACTGCAGCTCCATCCGGAAGTTCGTACATCATCTGCAGAGATCCCCGGCTCTTGCCTGCTCACCTGGGAGCGATCATCTGCCATCCGACTGCAGCTCCATCCGGAAGTTCGGACATCATCTGCAGAGATCCCCGGCTCTTGCCTGCTCACCTGGGAGCGATCATCTGCCATCCGACTGCAGCCTACCTGGAGGCTCCACCATATCAGGTCGTATATACCTGCCTGTCTAGAGACTGCCTGGTCACTTGCCGTGACAACCTGCCTGCCCAGAGCCTGCCTGGTCACTTGCCGTGACAACCTGCCTGCCCAGAGACTGCCTGGTCACTTGCCGTGACAACCTGCCTGCCCAGAGACTGCCTGGTCACTTGCCGTGACAACCTGCCTGTCCCAGAGACTGCCTGGTCACTTGCCGTGACAACCTGCCTGTCCCAGAGACTGTCTTGGTCACTTGCCGTGACAACCTGCCTGTCCCAGAGACTGTCTTGGTCACTTGCCGTGACAACCTGCCTGTCCAGAGACTGCCTCGGTTACTTACCGTTACAACCTGCCTGCCCAGAGACTTCCTTGGTCACTTGCTGTGACAAACCTGCCTGTCCAGAAATTACCTATATCCTCTGCTGTGAATCCCTGCCCTTTTCCAGGTGCCACCCGCTCTCTTACAAGTAAAATCTCTTGTATAATAAAGCTTTGTGGTTCCACCAACCTGACCTGTCTCGTCAGTAGTTCCACCCACCAGACCCGTTACAGTTTGCTCGGGCCATGGAACCCGGTGGCACCCAAACCCCTTCACTCCCGGAACTGTGTCATGAGCTGTCTCGCCAGAGGTCTCAACAGGAGACCATCCTGGGTCACCTGCGGAACGTCAAATCCCGTCTGGACACTCTGAAATCATCACTTGCAACCATCACTGGAGCCATGACTCATAATCCGTCAGTCCCGCTGATTCCCAATTCCGTGGTTTCCATTCCCGGACCCCGACTGTCAGCTCCTCCTAGGTTTGGAGGCGATCCTGCTCTGGCTCGGGGTTTCATTAATCTGTGCACCCTGCATTTTGAACTCCTGGCACACCAGTTTAACTCTGACCGGGCCAAAATTGCCTTCATCATGTCCCATCTCACCGGAGAAGCCCTGGCCTGGCTTAATCCTCTCTGGGAGAGAGAGGATCCTCTGGTATCTGACCTGCCTGCTTTTCTCTCGGCCTTCCGGAAGGTATTCGACGAACCTGGACGGAAGACTTCCTCTGCATCATCTCTGCTGCGTCTCCGTCAGGAGAGTCTCACCGTTGGTCAATATGCCATACGGTTCCGGACTTTAGCCTCAGAACTAGCTTGGGACAATGAAGCTCTAATTTCGGTCTTCTGGGAGGGTCTGTCCGGCCGTATTAAAGACGAACTTGCCGGTCGGGACGTTCCAACCTCTTTAGATGATTTAATTAATCTTGCCAATCGAATTGATCTACGGTTCCAGGAACGAGCCAAAGAGATC
The DNA here is from genome assembly GCA_033576555.1 of Oophaga sylvatica. Taxonomy (NCBI): domain Eukaryota; kingdom Metazoa; phylum Chordata; class Amphibia; order Anura; family Dendrobatidae; genus Oophaga; species Oophaga sylvatica. The sequence continues at coordinate 51,412,423 of JARQOD010000005.1, forward strand.
ACCCGTAAAAAAGAATTTTCCCATCTTGCACCCTCGTGTCAGAGATCTATAACCTCTTCCGTTTCTCCTCAGGTGCACACTGCTGAGCCTATGCAGGTCGACCAGACCAAGATGGTCAAAGCCCGTCAGGACTCACGCCGTGCCGAGAAAAGTTGCTTCTACTGCGGCAGTAAGGAGCACTGGATCCAAACCTGTCCGGAGAAGTCGGGAAAACGCCTGTGTCTAGGTTCGCTCGGAGAGGTCAATCTAGACAAAAATAAATCCTCTTCATCCCTGCTGCTGTCGGTTTCAATTCTGATCGGTAAGAACCGCCACTTCGAAATGGCCCAACTTGATTCTGGAGCAGCTGGGAATCTCGTGTCACAGGCTCTAGTTGAGAAGTATCACATTCCCACCAAACCTCTTGTTGAACCTGTATCTGTTGCTGCTGTGGATGGGGGCCTCCTACCTCGTCCCATCCGACTTATCACCGAAGTCATAACCCTGCAGGTGGGAATGTTGCATTCTGAGAGCATCTCATTTCATGTTCTGCCTGGTCTCTCTCATGCTTTCTTACTAGGTCTGCCTTGGCTCCAAAAACATGCACCTGTGCTCGACTGGCAGAATGGAGAGGTTCTTCGCTGGGGACAGGACTGTCATAAAACGTGTCTGGTGCCTGTCCATCCCGTCCGTTCTTCTCCTACACCTGCTAATCTACCAGGACTCCCGATTCCATATTGGTCATTTGCTGATGTCTTCAATAAAAAGGAAGCAGAGACATTACCCCCGCATAGACCATATGATTGCCCGATTGACCTGTTACCCGGTACTACGCCTCCCCGTGGGCGTATTTACCCGTTGTCTGCTGCTGAGACCAGGTCGATGTCCGAATATATCGAGGAGAACTTAGCAAAGGGATTCATCCGGAAATCTACCTCCCCAGCGGAGCAGGTTTCTTTTTCGTTAAAAAGAAAGACGGATCTCTCCGTCCCTGTATTGACTACAGAGGCCTAAATTCGATCACGGTGAAGAATAAGTACCCTCTTCCGCTCATTCCAGAACTGTTTGATCGTCTTAGAGGGGCTAGAGTCTTCACCAAACTAGATCTTCGTGGAGCATACAACCTGGTTCGTATCCGTCGAGGAGATGAATGGAAGACGGCATTCAACACCCGGACGGCCACTACGAGTACTTGGTGATGCCCTTTGGTCTCTGTAATGCTCCAGCAGTCTTTCAGGAGTTGGTCAACGACATCTTCCGGGACCTCCTCTATTCCTGCGTTGTGGTGTACCTTGACGACATCTTGGTCTTCTCTCCGGATCTTCAGTCTCACCGGAGGGATGTTCGTCAGGTTCTGCTCAGGCTCAGGCAGAATCACCTCTTCGCCAAATATGAGAAGTGCCTCTTTGAGCAGACATCGCTTCCGTTTCTGGGCTACATCATTTCTCAGACAGGCCTACGAATGGATCCGGAAAAATTGTCTGCCATCGAGAAGTGGCCCCGACCAGAGGGGTTGAAGGCCATTCAGCGGTTCCTGGGATTCGCTAACTATTACCGTCTCTTCATACCGCACTTCTCTTCCAGGACTGCTCCAATCTCAGCGCTCACTCGCAAGGATGCTAACCCCAAACAGTGGACGACCGAAGCAGAGGAGGCCTTCCTTTCTCTGAAACAGGCCTTCTCTTCCGCTCCAGTGCTGCATCGCCCGGATGGCAACAAGCAGTTCTTCCTGGAGGTGGACGCTTCCTCAGCTGGAGCCGGAGCGGTTCTTACCCAAAAATCGCCATCCGGGAGAATGGTATCCTGCGGTTTCTTCTCCAAACTCTTCTCCTCCTCCGAGCGCAACTACTCCATAGGAGATCGAGAGTTATTGGCCATTAAGTTGGCATTGGAGGAGTGGCGTTACCTACTCGAAGGGGCTCTTCATCCGGTAATCATTTACACGGACCACAAGAATCTGGCATACCTCCAGCATGCCCAGAGACTTAACCCTCGCCAAGCCCGGTGGTCCTTGTTTTTTGCCCGCTTCGATTTTCTTTTGCATTTTCGCCCAGCTGACAAAAACGTCAAGGCGGATGCCTTGTCTCGGTCCTTCCTGGTGTCGGATCTCGAAGATGAGCCTAAACATATCATCGATCCCGCCAGAGTGATGCAGGTGGCTCCCGTGAGTCTAAATCGTCTCCCTCCTGGTAAGACGTTCGTATCAGAAACCGATCGGAAGAGAATCCTACATTGGGGTCACTCGTCTAAACTCGCCGGCCACGCTGGTCAAAAAAAGACCCTCCAACTCATTACCCGGCATTATTGGTGGCCTACCCTGTACAAAGACGTAATAGACTTTGTTTCTGCCTGTGTTTCCTGTGCCCGCAACAAAGTTCCGAGACACCTGCCTACCGGCCGTCTTCTTCCGCTTCCTGTACCCGCTGCCCCCTGGCAGCATATAGCCATGGACTTCATAACAGATCTGCCTGTCTCTGCCGGTTGTACGGTCATTTGGGTGGTCGCTGACCGCTTTTCCAAGATGGCTCACTTCATTCCTCTGCCAGGTCTTCCGTCTGCACCCGAGTTGGCTAAAGACTTTATCCGCCACATCTTCCGTCTTCATGGTCTGCCTCGTCACATTGTGTCGGATCGTGGGGTTCAGTTCACCTCACGTTTCTGGAGAGCCACTTGTAAGTTGCTAGACGTCACCCTGGATTTTTCCTCCGCTTACCACCCACAGTCCAATGGACAAGTTGAACGAATAAATCAGAATTTGACCAGTTATCTTCGACACTTCGTTAATGCCCACCATTCTGACTGGGTGGAGCTCCTGCCTTGGGCCGAATTCTCCTACAATAATCATGAGAGCGAATCTTCCACCAAGTCTCCGTTTTTTGTAGTCTTCGGTCAGCACCCTCGGATCCCTGTCCCTGTTTCCATCTCTGTGGACAATCCAGCTGCGGAATCTCTGGTTAGAGAATTCTCCTCCATCTGGGAGAGTACCCGGTCCGCACTCATTCAGTCATCCGAGCGCATGAAAAGACATGCTGACAAAAAACGTCTGGATCCTCCTCAATTCCGTCCTGGGGACAAAGTCTGGCTTTCGTCCAAATATGTTCGACTCAAAATTCCGTCCTACAAGTTAGGTCCTCGGTTCATCGGTCCTTTTGAGATCATCAGTCAGATCAATCCGGTGTCCTATAAATTGAAACTCCCGGCCAATTTGAGAATTCCTAATTCTTTTCATGTATCTCTCCTCAAACCTGTGGTTCTTAACTCTTTTTTTAAGTCTACAGGTACACCTCCTGCTCCAGTGTCTGCTGATGATGAATTTGAGGTAGAGAACATTTTGGCCACAAAAAGGGTAGGAAGAAAGACTTATTTTTTGGTGGATTGGAAGGGGTTTGGTCCTGAGGAGAGAACCTGGGAACCTCGGGAGAACATCCATGCCCCTCTTATCCTAGCTAAATTTCTTTCTGGCCTAAAGAAGGGGGGGCCTAGAGGGGGGGGTACTGTAGCGCCCGCGTCCCTGCCTGCTGCCAGACAGGGACGTCGCTCTCCTCACCTGCGCTCAGCGTCCTCAGTGCTCCCAACCCCCTCTGCGCCTATGGCGTCCTCCTTCCACCCTGCTGGTCCCGCGCGCTCCTTCCCTGCTACTGGCTTAGGGCGCGCGCCCGCACCCTCCCCGCTCTTAAAGGAGCCGCGCGCATTTTCCAAATCAGTCTCCAGCCAATGCTGGAGGACTCCACCCTATATTAAGGGCTTCCTCCTTAATGTAGGTGCCCGAGCAATGTTGTTCCTGTGCAGTCTAACTCTGTTTCAGCCATCAGCTCCTGATTCCAGTTACCTGCCTGTTACCTGTCGGCTTGCCTGTCTGCCATCCGTCTGCAGTTCCATTCAGAGGTTCGGACGTCATCTGCAGAGATCCCCGGCTCTTGCCTGCTCACCTAGGAGCGATCATCTGCCATCCGACTGCAGCTCCATCCGGAAGTTCGTACATCATCTGCAGAGATCCCCGGCTCTTGCCTGCTCACCTGGGAGCGATCATCTGCCATCCAACTGCAGCTCCATCCGGAAGTTCGGACATCATCTGCAGAGATCCCCGGCTCTTGCCTGCTCACCTGGGAGCGATCATCTGCCATCCGACTGCAGCCTACCTGGAGGCTCCACCATATCAGGTCGTATATACCTGCCTGTCTAGAGACTGCCTGGTCACTTGCCGTGACAACCTGCCTGCCCAGAGCCTGCCTGGTCACTTGCCGTGACAACCTGCCTGCCCAGAGACTGCCTGGTCACTTGCCGTGACAACCTGCCTGCCCAGAGACTGCCTGGTCACTTGCCGTGACAACCTGCCTGCCCAGAGACTGCCTGGTCACTTGCCGTGACAACCTGCCTGTCCCAGAGACTGTCTTGGTCACTTGCCGTGACAACCTGCCTGTCCCAGAGACTGTCTTGGTCACTTGCCGTGACAACCTGCCTGTCCAGAGACTGCCTCGGTTACTTACCGTTACAACCTGCCTGCCCAGAGACTTCCTTGGTCACTTGCTGTGACAAACCTGCCTGTCCAGAAATTACCTATATCCTCTGCTGTGAATCCCTGCCCTTTTCCCAGGTGCCACCCGCTCTCTTACAAGTAAAATCTCTTGTATAATAAAGCTTTGTGGTTCCACCAACCTGACCTGTCTCGTCAGTAGTTCCACCCACCAGACCCGTTACACACCCCAAACCCCATCGATCAGATGAAGTTTTCTGCAGCAACCGGATGAAAGCAAAATGTAGAATGGAACACTATAGCTCCGTACCTGTGATGAGTACTACTGTTTAATCCTAATCAAGTCAATGGGCCCCACTAGTGGACACACAGCCGAGGGAGACCACACCGATAATGCCCAGCTCAAGAGAAATGCAGGCTATGGTATTTAATCATTATCTTTCTTGTTTTCTTCTTCTCAGTGGCTGCATGCACACCAGTTTATATTCCAGTTTATACCTTTGGGTATTTTTCTGTCTGCATCATGTGCATGTAAAGGTGTGGCCTGCCTTTCTCTTGATCTGGACATTATTGATGTGGTCTCCCTCGGCTGTGTGTCCACTAGTTGGGCTCAGTCCATCTCAGCCCTTATCTACATGCATGTCACTTGACAAACAGTAAGGTTTTTAATATTAGAGTTAGGACTGTCAACAATTACGTGTACAACCTAAGAGCCTGAACAAGGTTTTGAGTTTTGCTCTCTTTCTCTGATTTAAAGTCTCAGTGTTTTTATATTGATTTTAACTTCTTTTCTTGTCCCATTTTAGGTTCCTTGTGTTCCTGAGTTTGTGTGTGTGTGTGTGTGTGTGTGTGTGTGTGCTATCATCTTCTTTTTCATCCCTGTGCTATGGACCCACTGGACGATTTGAAGTGGATATTGGAGCTATTGGTTTTCTATCTATGTATTAGTCTTTAATCCCTTGGAACATTGTATATGTATAATCTTCTTTGTTTCCTCTTTTTCCGCTTCTCCTCCCTTCCTCCCCGTCGCATTTGCTTATATTTATTGCAGATTATATAACATTGTCTGATGTCCACTATGAGTCCATTCTATGTGATCAATTGGATCTAAGTTTAATTCTGTTGGTCTAGTCCTGGGTTGATTATTATTTTATTTGTTTATATTTGTTTTAAATGTATTGGTAGCACTCTGTTATCGACTGCTTACTATTTACTGCCCTATGCACATGACCTTTTGGAATTTTTTGATACTGTGTGGTTTTATTGCATGGGGTACTGGATGGCTTTGATTACCGGCTCATGTCTGTCAACAAGGAACATATGTCCTGGTACGTCACTGGTTCTGCTTCCTTATGCAGGGAGAGCTTCCGGCAGACGGGCTGTTTACTAGTTGCCTTGGACACGCGTCCTTTCAGCGTCGGGGACCTCGCCTCTCAGCTGACGCGTCGCTGATTGGCTAGCTCTGTGATGTCGGACGCCGACTCCGCGGCTTCTGGTTCTCGGCGCCCGTACCAGAAGAGCCGCCACACCGCTTGCTTTCATTCATTTTTTTCACCACACAGTATATAAGGGCTGCCTTTGTCTTGTTTCTACACAACCCCCGAGGAAGCTGATGCGAAATGTACGTCGGGGTTCTGTCTTCAACGCCAAGTAATGCACACAGCACTTTGCAGAGAGTATAGTATGTTTACAGGTCTGCGTGACATTTTGAGGCACTTTTTGGGCTCATGTGCAATATTGTATATGGATTTACCATTACCGTGTGGGAGTACTATTTGCTTATGCACTCTGTTGAGACCTCTCTACTAATGTATGTGATACTACCTCCCACATTGGGGAGTATGATAGGCCACCAGGCTTGATATGTTCTTTTTATATACATCTGTGTTTTGAGGTTTCCTTCTGTGAGGGTATATTTATTTATTCCCACCACTTTTACATATTGTATGGCCCGTTGTCATAGTGTTTTTATATCTGGGCATTGCCTTCTACACTTATGTGCCTGTGGACTACTACTTCTCTGTACACATATTTTGATGTGCTTATGGCGCTGTTACACCTGTTTGTCTCTTCTCTTGTTCATAGTGTTATCATTTTTTATTTAAATAAAATTTAATTTCTGATGCTTGCCCATTTCCTTTGGTTTGTTGGTTCTTTGATAACCGGTTCATGCAGCTTTACATGAACACTTGATTCTTACACTATGTATGGTCCGAACAACGAATGCAGTGGTTACCATCCACTTTTCATGTCCCCCCTTCTTCCTCATAGATTGTAAGCTTGCGAGCAGGGCCCACATTCCTCTTGGTATCTGTTTTGATCTATGCATTTATTGTTATGCTGTAATGACTATTGTCTGTACAAGTCCCCTCTAAAATGTAAAGTGCTGCGGAATATGTTGGCGCTATAGAAATAAAATTATTATTATTATAGGACAATTAAAGGCGCCAGGGGTTGGCACAATGCAAATGGGCATGCAGGAAGAAACGATAAGCAGATAAATGAAGTATCTATAAATAAAAAAAGGTGCAATTATCAAAGGTGAATGAAAACAGCAATAATAATAATGATAATGTACAAAAATATATACATAGTGGTGCCAGCTATAATTAATAATCATAAAAGAAGATAGTAATGCTAGGCATCCAATAAAATATATTAATATATAATTGGTGACTGGATTCACACACAGCAGAGAAAAAGCTCCCAAAATATAATTTAATTTAAACAATAAACAATGGCACAGCATGATCAACTGTATGGTGCCAGACCAAGTAAAGGGGCCTCCAAGTGCCTGTCCAATCCAACGAGGGCTTCATGAGGAGTGTAAACGCTTATGATCAGTGAGATTATATCTCTCATGTAGAGTGTAAGCTCTTATGGTCAGTGAGGTCATCTATATCTCTCTTGTAGAGTGTAAGCCCTTATGATCAGTGAGGTCTACTCTCTCTCCTGTAGACTATAAGCTCTTATAATAAACAAAACAGTTGCACTCTGTAGTGCTAAAGCATGTCAATATGAAATATATGAAATATGAATAGCAATACTGCTTCTGGATGCTAGAAAAAAAATGAGACACCTAGCACATAACTTGGCCAGTTCATGCATGCCCAACAACCAGTAACAAGGTGGTCTCAAAACTGTGGGGTCATAACGTGTCTAGTGTGAATACCTCTCTAAGTCTGAATTTCTGGGTAGATGTGAACACCTCTCTTCCAAGTCTGATTTTATAGTTAGGTAGGACCCTGTTGCAATTAAAATCCACCACATGCTAAAAAGAAACGAGAGAAAAATGCGACCAAAAAGTCAAAGGTATAGTAAAAATAAAATAGTTTTATTAAATAGCAACAAGAATATGTAAACAAGTGATACACGCTAAAGTGCAGGTGTGCAATCCAGGACGCAGAGGTGCTGCTCAATATAAGAATCAAGACATATCAAAAAAGTATATAAATACATTGATGAAAAATAGAAACAACATATGATTTCCTCAGATATATATAAAAATCAATGGCCTGACAACGTCCAACCTAATGGTATGAAACACAAAAGAGTGTGATATCCTATAAATAATAGATGTGCATAATGCCATAATCAGAGTAGAAAAACATACCACTGAAGATGGATTAAAGCCACCCGGGAGGCCGGCGGATGAAGAGGGAGAGCAGCACGTCACGCGTCACCCCATTTCTTTGCCAGGTGTTGTTGGCGACTAGTCCTCTATTTTTTGTCCTTACTATTAGGTATTAATATAATTTCTTTTGCGAGTTTGCATTATTATGTCATTATAATAACATAACGATACCTATATTTGTGTTTAAGCTTTTTTTCACATGCTGAAAAGCGGAGTGCTTGGTCAGAGAGCTAATATACAATGACAAAAAAACTGAGGTAGCTGCTCCTATTTTGCACCTGTTCACATTAGCTTGGAAGTGCCAATTAAAGGAATTGTCTGCTACCTACTATGTCCTGTATAAATATTTATCTACAGTATAAGCACTATCTCCTTTTGTTACTTGCTTTATTATAAATTTGCCCTATACAGCAAATCTCTACATATGTTTTTTACTGTACTTCCTGTGACGTTTTGTTGGGAGTCTCAAATTCGTACGTCATCTCTTCCCCCAGTGTCGATCACACTTCGTGAAACAAAATGTCATCAGGATGCAGCGCTGCTGTCACTTACCACAGCTTCTGTCACTGCCATCCCCTCTAGATGTCGTGTTTCATTAGCTGTGATGGAGAAGTGAGCTCCAGTAGCAGCACTATACTTCTTCTGTCCCTGCTACCTGCCTCTTCAGTTGATGCCACAGTCCATGCTTCTGACTATGATGCCTCTTTATTGGAAATAAAAGATCATTGGGGGCAGTGATACAAGCAGGGTGAGTGACAGCATTACTGTCTCATAGCTTCTATCACGTGCTGAAAGTGTGGCACTGGTGTCACTTACACTGCTTCTATCACCACACCCTGATAATGTTTCATTTCAGGGAAAGAGGCAGCTGTGTCAGAGATAGGGACTTTAGTGGAGGGCACTGAAGATGCAGACATCGAGAACAGAAGAAGGGTAGCGGTGGCCACTGCAGCTGAGATCTCTTCTCCATCACAGTTACTGATTCAGGACATTTAGAAGGGACAAAACTGGGGTAAGAAACCACAAGCCACCACCTTATTATTTGCTGTTTCGAGAGCAATGATAGAAAAGAAAAGTGACTGTAGGGCCATCGTCCTGTGACATCCTATTTGAGATTCCTCTGAAATGAAATGTCACAGCGCACAGGAAGTAGAGTAAAAAAATAAACATTTAGGGAATAGCTATATAGGGAGAATGTTAAAGGATTTTATTATAACGTAAATTATAAAAGTGATTAGGGCTTGACGATAGAAAACTATAAATTGCATTTTAGGTATCAGACAACCCCTTTAAGAGCACAAACTTTTTAATCAAGCATGCAAAATGCAACTCAGATACAAATTTAATTCTATTTTAATAGATTTGCCCAAGAAAAGTTAGAGAAGAGTGAAAACAATTTCTCAGAAGAGGGTGGAGGGCCGTTAAATACATCTGCTCTGTGTTATCACGTAGAACACTGGTTATGCGTAGGTGTAAGGTAAAACCACATTGACTGTATGGCACTGTTAATCACAAGGTACCTAAGCTTCTTATTTTATCTCTGCAAAAAAATAAAAATAAAAGTAATGGATGAACCAAGTCGTGGTGTACACGGAAAACTCATCTCCTGTCATATGACAAAATCTAACAAAGGGAGCCGGCCACCTACTGCCAATCCCTTTTAAATCTAATTGAGGACAAACACACAGTACATTATGAAATCTTGCAGCTGGGTAAGCCATGATGAAATATCCATTGATCCATTCTGGTTTATTAGTTATGAGAGATTTCAGTTGATATGACAGTAGGAAGTCTCCAGTGGCAAACAATCAAATAATTTCCAGCCCAAAGTACATATAATCATTGTAATTTTTCTCTTTGAGATTTGTCACATGAACAGAACAGCTGGGGTCCTAGGAAACAGCCTAAATTGAAGGTTTCTCTGATGCATACAGTGAAGGAAATGTATTTGTCCTCAGACATGTTGTGGAAAATGAGACAAGAATACTCAGTTTCTGAACAGAAAGCAATTGTATGGCAGCCATTGTAAGTGCCGGCCGACGTGCAATAGAAACTCATCTGTGGAACAGAAAATTTTACTGCGTTGAGCTTTAGATTTGCTATTATGTGATTAATGCTAAATCAGGATTTTGCTCTAGCAATTAGAATTTATGGACATGGTCATTTTATGGTTTCTTGTGGCAGGGATCACAACTGTTATTCCTTCGTATGCCTATAATTTCATAGTGAGCTATACACAGGTTTTTATACAGAATGGTAGCACAAGGGGGAGATTTATCAAAGATTTTTTGCCAGTTTATTAGCGAAAAAAGCTTAAAAAGTCAAATTTTTTTGCGCAATGCGAGGTTGTGAAACAAAAGTGACCTCTGTCATGCTCACCCTATTTTCACCCAAACTCAGACAAAGTAGTCGGGATGGAAGTGTGGCAGCCCCAACTCATTCATTTCATGATAACAAGTGGTGGCGTCGACTACACCACAAATCTTAGTGCAACAGGGGCTGGAGTAAGATTTGTGGTGAGGTGCATGCCACTATGCTGTTCATCTAATTACAAGGCTTTAGGGTCGAATCAGGTGAATCAGGCTCGTCTGCTCCTAAACTTCTACATTCTGCTACATCAATATTATTAATATCACATGGCATATGGTGGCCTCTGTTTAGATTTTGCAGTGGTGTCCAGAACCTTTATGGTCCACCACTAATCAGCTTTCCCTTTTGCCCATGCACTATGTGCAGCTACAACAACTGAAATTTCATGCAGTGGCATAGGGGCTCCTTTGGTTATGGGCTTTATTTCGGTTCTGCGCACATATGAAGAGCGATTTGGATCATCAATGTTGGATCAGCTGGGGTCCAGCCCTTAGGACTTTTCATGCTTCCTCTTTATAGTTTATACAGACACAGCAAATAGTCTGTATAAACTGCTGTGCCTCTTGTACATGGGTATTCATGAGTTAGAGTGCTTTCACATTGCATTTTGGCACCCGTTTGTTGATCCTGTCGGGGCTTACATCAGAACCACCCACAAAACAGGATTTGGACGTATGCACCAATGGACCCATAGACTATAATGGTGCCGAAGGAGTGAATGTGTCACGACTCTGTTGTCGGTTCTCCCGGGCCCAGGGGCTCCGTCCCTGTCCCTAACACTATGAACATCCTAGCTTTCCTTTTCCCTGGATTACTTCTAATGTTGAAGATGCCGGGGCCATGTACCTAAGCTGAGCACCTGAATCCATCTTCAGTCTGTTCCTTTCCCACACCAAGGGAAGAGTGGAGTAGTAGTGGTGTATGACAGTACACCAACCAGACTAACAAGTAATACGAACAGGGATAAAGGAAAGTTCCAATTATACAAATATGCACACACAAACAACAGAAGAACACAGCAGGGAGTGGAGGATGAAGAAAAAAGCAAAGTACGAGAGGATTAGCAGCTCACAACCTAAACCAAGCAACAGTCTTAGATAAATCCACCAAACACCTTCTCAACCAACAACACTCCACCAACTCCTGTACCATGCAGCAATGAAGCTAGCTCTGGCAATGCCTGCTTGCCATGGTCCAGTTTATATAGGAGAGGGGAGTAGCCAACATAGAACAGCTGAGAGCCTTAATGCAGTTAAGCTTCCAGGAGCACTCAACTGAACAGATTCACCCCTTCACTAGTAGAAGAAACCTGCACTATTTAATATGAAGGATAAGTGCTTCTGGTTGGTACAGAAGTAGGAGAAATTAAACAGTGTGGTCACCTGACTCCTCTCTGTCACGGTAAACCAGTGACAGAACATGTGTTCTGTCATGCATCATTTTTGAGCGTGTATGCCTTCTGAAGATGGACACCCAGATTCAGTCTACTACTTGAATTAAATCCCCCTTTCATGTTGGGTGAAATAGTTAAAAAAAACACAATTCTGCCATAGTTTGTAGAATTTGTTTTCACAGCTTAAAGGGAATCTGTCACTCCATTTTAGCCATATAAGCTAAAGATATGACTGAATAGTGCGTCTCATAAGCAAGCTATTGGTATGTAGCCTATATCCAGATACCCCCGTTTTGCGCTGTAATGATTTTATGCTTTGCCCACTGTTGGGCAAAGCACACTGCACATGCACGGGTGGGAATTTGAAAAACGCAATCGCCGGAAGCAGAATGCCGTCTGTGCGATTCACAGACGGCCTACGCCAGAGATGCAGAGGAGCGGTGGGGGGAGAAGACAGAAAACGCCGCCCTCCAGACCGGACCACCCTGATTTACAGAAAAGAATCCCAACTTTACAAAGGTATTTTGCTATCAAAACGGGGTTATCTGGATATAAGCTACATACCGATAGCTTGCTTATGGGACGCACTATTCAGTCATATCTTTAGCTGATATGGCTAAAATGGGGTGACAGATTCCCTTTAAAGCTGTTTTCCACTATTAATTTCACCCCTTTTCATATGCCCTAACTGTTTCTAAAAATCTATTTTCTATTATATTCATATTACCTGCCTGGCAACAGTAAGATCATCTCTGGGTGATGTAGTCCTCTGTTGGGATTCTGGCTCTGCTACTTCCGATCTGTGGGCAAGAATAGGACTAGCTGAGCACTGCAGGGGACATCATTGCTGGGGGTGAGGTTACCTCTGTGAGTGACAGCAGTCTAACCACACATGCCCAGATCAGATTTCACTCTCCTCCTGTGAACAAATTTTACTGATGCTTTGGAGTACCATGCCTTCAGTTGACAAGATGTGCAATGTGCTGCTGATCATTAGAAATCATATCACAGAGTTACTCAGCTGAAGAGGCAGCACTTCAAAGCATTGGCAGAGTCCGAGTCCTTCTGCACCACACATGACTGAGCTCAGATCAGACTTCACTTACCTCTCTGCTTGAATCCTGCTGAAGCTTTAGGCTAAGTTCACACGTTGCGGAATTGCCGCGGAAATTTCCGCGGCAATCCCGCACTTCTCCCGCGGGAAATACGCAGTTTTTTTGTATGCGTATTCCCGCCAGAATAATAGCGTTTTGCAAGCGTAATTAGCTTGCAGAATGCTAGCGTTTTCCTAGCGATTGTAGCATCGCTTGGAAAACTGATTGACAGGTTGGTCACACGAGTCAAACATAGTGTTTGACACGTGTGACCAACTTTTTACTATTGATGCCGCCTATGTCGCATCAATAGTAAAAAGATCTAATGTAAAAATAATAAAAAAAATAAAAAAAATAATGATATTCTCACCTTCCGGCGGCCCCCGCGGCCTTCCCGCCTTCAGCGACGCTCCCGGCAACTCCCGGTCCCAAGGATGCATTGCGACAAATCACACCGATGAAGTAGCATCACGCGAGACCGCTACGTCATCTGGGTGATTCTCGCAAAGGACTCTTGGGACCGGGAGTTGCCGGGAGCGTCGCTGAAGGCGGGAAAGCTGCGGGGGCCGCCGGAAGGTGAGAATATTATTATTTATTATTTTAATTATTGTTTTACCAGGGATATGGTACCCAGGGCCTGGAGGAGAGTCTCCTCTCCTCCAGACCCTGGGTACCACCGCACATGAACCGCTTACATTCCGCAAAATTAATGAACATGTTGCTATTTTTTCCGCGAAGCGTTTTTACCGCAGAAAATACGCGAAAAAAACGCAAATATTCCTGAACGTGTGCACTTAGCCTTAAAGTACCAGTCCTTCAGCTGACAAGTCCTGATACATGTTTTCTAATAACAAGCAGCACATTGCAGTGCTTGTCAGCTGAAAGTATGGCACTCCAAAACAACGGCAGGATCCAGACAGAGGAGGAGAGTGAAGTCTGATCTGAGCATGTGTGTTCACACTGCTGTCACTCACAGTGGTAGCTGTTATGATTTGGTAGCTGAGGAGAGCAGGCAAAAACGGTAATACACCAGAGAGGTTGGAATCTACTGGATTGCAGTACCCTGACTAACCACCACAACTAAAGGCAGCCATGGAACGTTCCTACGTTGGTCCTAGACGCCTCGTCACAGCCTGAGAGGTTAACTACACCTAAAGATAGAAAGAGGAAAGCTATCTGCCCCGGAGCAGATCCCCAAAGAACATAAGAAGCCCCAAACATGTAATGGCGGTTAGACAAGAGGAAATACAGACACAGACAGAAAATAGTATGAGCAAACGTTGGGGCCCAATCTGCCTAGACAGAAAAGGATAGGAAGGATACTTACTGCAATCCAAAAAAAACCCTAAAAATTACCAACGCTACTAATTGCAAAAACACCTGAGATCACACGACCTCTACCACCTAAATCAGTTCTCTGATGTAACAAAACTAAGCCGCAGCCACTGAAAAAACTGGAAAAGGCAAAAGAACAAATAACAGTGGCTCCAGAGGAACTGAGAGGAGCCCAAGCCCCCCGGGGGGGGGGGAAACCTGGCTAACCTCACAGAAATGCAGAGAAATATGCAAATGGAAAGCACAAAAACAAAAAACAGAAAATATCTTATCTGAGAGCAGGAGAAGAGGCAAGACTCAGCAAGCTTCCAAGTGAACCAGGAACCACAGTTGAGACAAGAACAATTGATCACCGGCAACCATGATGGGAGGGAACCTCCCTTATATCCAGCCAGTCTGTGATTCCTGATTGCCAATCCTCATTGAATGGTTGAGTACTGTTTGTAACCACCAGAGGGAGCCTCTGCTCAGAATTCATTTCTAACACATTCACAACAGTACCCCCCCTTGAGGAGGGGTCACTGAACCCTCATTTGTGCAACCTGGTCGGTCAGGATGAGCTCTGTGATACGCACGGATCAGTCTCCTAGCATGGATGTCCGAAGCAAACACTCAAGAATTGTCCTCCTGACCATAACCTCTCCACTTAACCAAATACTGGAGTTTCCATCTAGAAAAACGAGAATCCAATATTTTCTCAACCACATACTCCTCAACCAAAACAGGGTCAGGAGGCGCAGCCATAGGAACCACTGGCTCAACAAACCTCTTCAATAAGGACTTGTGGAACACGTTATGGATCTTAAATGTCCCTGGAAGAAGTAAACGAAAGGAAACAGGATTAAGAATCTCCATGATCTTATAAGGTCCAATGAACCTAGGCTTAAACTTAGGAGATGCAACTCTCATAGGAATATTTCTTGAGGACAACCAGACCAAGTCCCCCACTTCAAACCGAGGACCATCAGTCCTATGCCGGTTGGCAAACCGCTGGGCCCGCTCCTGAGAGAGGGACAACCTCTCCACTACCTGCTCCCAAATCTGCTGCATACGCTCCACAACAGAGTCAACACCTGGACAGACAGAAGCCTCCGTCTGTCCCGAAGAAAATCGAGGGTGAAACCCAAAATTGCAAAAAAATGGAGACATTAAAGTGGCAGAGCTAGCCCTATTATTAAGAGCAAACTCAGCCAAAGGCAAAAAAGAGACCCAGTCATCTTGATCAGCAGACACAAAGCATCTCAGATAAGTCTCCAATGTCTGGTTTGTTCTCTCAGTTTGTCCATTGGTCTGAGGATGAAAAGCCGAGGAGAAAGACAATTGAACACCAAGTTTAGAACAAAAAGTCCTCCAAAATCTGGAAACAAACTGGACTCCTCTGTCAGACACAATGTTCTCAGGAATGCCGTGTAACCGAACCACGTGCTGAAGGAACAAAGGCACCAATTCGGAGGAGGAAGGCATCTTAGGTAATGGCACAAGATGTATCATTCTGGAAAACCTATCACAAATCACCCAGATAACGGTCATTCTCTGAGAAACAGGGAGGTCGGAAATAAAATCCATAGAGATATGGGTCCATGGTCTCTTGGGCACAGGCAATGGCATCAACAAACCACTAGAGCGAGAGCAAGGCTTGGAGCGAGAGCAAGTCCCGCAGGACTGCACAAATTCCCTGACGTCACGAGACAAAGTAGGCCACCAAAAGGACCGACTAACCAAGTCTCTGGTACCAAAAATTCCGGGATGACCGGCCAACGCGGAACAATGAATCTCAGACATCACACTCTTTTTCCACCGGTCTGGGAAAAACAATTTCCCAGTAGGGCAGCACTCGGGTTTATCCTCCTGACACCCTTCCAAAGCCGGTCTCAAATTGGGCGAGATGGCGGAAAGAACTACACCCTCTTTCAAAATAACAGCAGGATCAGATAACTCAGGAGAGTCCGCAAGGAAACTCCTCGAGAGGGCATCCACCTTAACATTCTTAGTGCCAGGAAGAAAGGAAACCACAAAATTAAAACGTGTGAAAAACAAGGCCCACCTGGCCTGTCTAGGATTAAGTAACTTGACTGATTCCAGATAAACCAGATTCTTATGGTCCGTGAGGACCACCACCTGATGTTTGGCTCCCTCCAGCCAATGTCTCCACTCTTCAAAAGCCCACTTCATGGCCAATAACTCCCGATTACCCACGTCATAATTACGTTCAGTTGGAGAAAATTTTTGAGAGAAAAAAGGCACAAGGGTTACTTTTAGAGGTCTCAGGATCTCTTTGGGACAAAACGGCAACTGCCCCAATTTCAGAGGCATCAACCTCCACCTGAAATGGCAGAGAGAAACATCAGGCTGCCGTAGAACAGGAGCAGAAGTGAATCCCTGCTTAAGTTCCTGAAACGCAGAGACTGCCTCAGGAGGCCAATTCACCACATCAGTACCCTTTTTGGTCAAATCAGTCAATGGTTTAACAATAACAGAGAAATTACCAATAAATTTATGATAAAAATTGGCAAAACCCAAGAATCTCTGAAGAGCCTTTAATGAAGTAGGTTGGACCCAATCACAGATGGCCTGAACCTTGACCGGGTCCATTTCAATAACAGATGGGGACAAAATGAATCCCAGAAATGAGATCCTCTGTATGCCAAAAAGACACTTTGATCCCTTCACATACAGAGCATTCTCTCTCAAAATCTGGAACACAGTCCGAACGTGTTTCACATGAGAGTCCCAGTCATTGGAAAAAATCAAGATATCATCCAAATAAACAATCAGAAATTTATCCACAAAATCCCTGAAAATGTCATTCATGAAGGACTGGAAGACGGAAGGAGCATTAGTGAGCCCAAAGGGCATCACTAGGTACTCAAAATGCCCCTCTGGGGTATTAAACGCCGTCTTCCATTCATCCCCGTGCTTAATGCGAATAAGGTTATACGCCCCCCTGAGGTCAAGCTTGGTAAACCAAGTAGCACTTTTCACCCTAAAAAAACAGGTCAGAAGTCAAGGGTAACGGATATTGATATTTCACAGTGATATTGTTCAAGAGACGATAATCAATACACAGACTTAATGAACCATCCTTTTTGGCCACAAAGAAAAAACCGGCACCCAAGGGTGAAGAGAATGGTCTGATATGACCCTTCTCCAATGACTCCTTGATATAAGACCTCATAGCGTCATGTTCAGGTACAGACAAGTTAAAAAGGCGACCTTTAGGGAAGTTACTACCAGGCACTAATTCAATAGCGCAGTCATAGCTCCTATGGGGGGGCAAAGATGCAGATTTACTTTCGCTAAACACATCAGAAAAATCAGTCAAAAAGTCAGGAACATCCTGAGCCTGGTGAGAGGCAGAAAAAACAGGAGTGTTGGCATTAACACATTGGCAGCCCCAACTGGTTACAGACACAGATTTCCAATCCAAAACAGGATTATGAGACTGTAACCAAGGGAAACCTAGTACAATAATGTCATGCAGATTATACAGCACCAAAAATTTGCAACTCTCCTGATGATCAGATTCAACCCTCATTATCACCTGAGTAGAGAACTGGGGTTTATTCTCAGCCAAAGGGGCAGAATCAATCTCCAGTAGGGGAATAGACTTCCGTAGGGGTATTATTATTATTATTATACATTTATATAGCGCCATTTATTCCATGGCGCTTTACATATGAAAAGGGGAAAAATATAGACAGGTACAATAAACATGTGCTGGACAAGGGACACACAAGTACAGAAGGAGAGAGGACCCTGCCCGCGAGGGCTCACAGTCTGCAGGTATCAAGGGAAACCCACAACGTTTAGCAAAATCAAAATCCATCAGGTTAATAGCTGCTCCCAAATCAACAAAATCCTGAGCAGAAAATGTGGACAGGGAGCAAATCAGGGTAACAGTCAACAGAAATTTAGTCTGAACACTACCCAAGACAACTGAGCATGCAAAACGTCTTCCCCGCTTAGGGCAGACTGAAATAGCATGAGAGGCATCACCACAGTAGAAACATAACCCATTGCGTTTTCGAAACTCATGATGCTGTGCCCCAGAAGCCACTCTATCACACTGCATGGGTTCAGAAGCTGGTTCACAAGGCAACACTATTCCACGCATACCACTACGCTCACGCAAACGTCTGTCAATTTGAATTGCTAATGACATAGAATCATTGAGACCAGAGGGAGCAGGGAAACCCACCATAACATCTTTTACATTCTCTGACAGACCCTTCCGAAAAAGGGCTGCCAAAGCATCATCATTCCATTTGGTCAGGACTGCCCACTTTCAGAATTTCTGACAGTACAACTCAGCGTTCTCAAGCCCCTGATTTAATGCCAACAAGGTTTTTTCAGCTTGATCAGTGACATTAGGTTCATCGTACAATAACCCCAGAGCCAGAAAAAATGCATCAATATTACTCAAAACAGGGTCCCCAGGTGTCAGGGAAAAAGCCCAATCCTGAGGATCGCCGCGCAGGAGAGAGATGACAATTTGAACCTGCTGTGCTGCGTTCCCTGAGGACTTAGGTTTTAAGGCAAAAAACAACTTACAGTTATTTTTGAAATTCAGAAATTTAGCTCTATCCCCCAAAAATAAATCTGGCATGGGGATCCTAGGTTCCACAACCGGCAACCCTGCAAGATAGGTAGCAATACTCCGAACTTCAGTGGCAAGCTGATCCACATGGCCAGACAACTGTGCAAACTCCATTGAGAGAAAAAAAAATTCCTCCTCAGCACCCAGAGAAAAAGAGGGAAAAAATGCAACAAACAGAGAAAAAAAAATTTCTGACAACTCCCCTTTTTTTTTTCCTTTTTACTATTTTTCCCTTCCGTGAGTACCATATAATTTTCAGTTTGGCCGGTGATACTGTTATGATTTGGTAGCTGAGGAGAGCAGGCAAAAACGGCAATACACCAGAGAGGTTGGAATCTACTGGATTGCAGTACCCTGACTAACCACCACAACTAAAGGCAGCCATGGAGCGTTCCTACGTTGGTCCTAGACGCCTCGTCACAGCCTGAGAGGTTAACTACACCTAAAGATAGAAAGAGGAAAGCTATCTGCCCCGGAGCAGATCCCCAAAGAACATAGGAAGCCCCAAACATGTAATGGCGGTTAGACAAGAGGAAATACAGACACAGACAGAAAATAGTATGAGCAAACGTTGGGGCCCAATCTGCCTAGACAGAAAAGGATAGGAAGGATACTTACTGCAATCCAAAAAAAACCCTAAAAAATACCAACGCTACTAATTGCAAAAACACCTGAGATCACACGACCTCTAGCACCTAAATCAGTTCTCTGGTGTAACAAAGCTAAGCCGCAGCCACTGAAAAAACTGGAAAAGGCAAAGGAACAAATAACAGTGGCTCCAGAGGAACTGAGAGGAGCCCAAGCCCCCCGGGGGGGGGGAAACCTGGCTAACCTCACAGAAATTCAGAGAAATATGCAAATGGCAAGCACAAAAACAAAAAACAGAACATATCTTATCTGAGAGCAGGAGAAGAGGCAAGACTCAGCAAGCTTCCAAGTGAACCAGGAAACAACGTTGAGACAAGAACAATTGATCACCGGCAACCATGATGGGAGGGAACCTCCCTTATATCAAGCCAGTCTGTGATTCCTGATTGCCAATCCTCATTGAATGGTTCAGTACTGTTTGTAACCACCAGAGGGAGCCTCTGCTCAGAATTCATTTCTAACACATTCACAACAGGTAGCCTTGCTGCTTCCAAAGAATCACAACGCAAAACTAGATGACCAACATAGTTCATGAGCTTGCAGGAGCAGGGTACTAGAAGTATATTAGAGAACTGATAGTTAAGAAGAGTTGGGATATATGAAAGGGGTTTAAATTATTAGTGGAAAACCTCTTTAATTATATGATAATGTTGACCTGGCAGTATGATTTTCCATGTCAGTATGATTGCGGGGACACCAAACTTATATATTTTTTAAATATGTTTTAATGGTTAAAATTTTAAAAACAACATTTTTGTGAAACACATTTCTGCAAAGTTTTTTGCACCTTTTGGCATTGGCGTCGTTAGAAAAAGCTCAGCTAAAAAGGGTGGATTTGGTAAAGAGCCGGGATGGGGTGTGGACATGATACCTTCAAATTCATCATCAGAAATGCTTTTCCAGTCCCTGGATAGATTAACATTTCTGGCAATGCACAACACTTAATGAATTTGGACCATTTTACTTCAGCCAGCCCTTCAAAAAGACTGATGTGTGCAACATTAATCTTACAGAGTCGACCTCATTGAGTGGTCGATAATGTATCCACTGGATAACTGGGGTCTAGCTTGAGTCTGTTATTCTCTAAACATGAAGATGTTTTCTGACTGTTGACCCAATATATGTAAAGGGGTCTTAATATGAGTGTGTACATAAGGGGGACAAACATGACTAATGTAGGAAGATGGACCAGGCTAGTGGTATTTCTCTCGTGTCAGGGCTGGAACTATCGGGGCTGTCACCACTGTTGCTGGGGGAAGAACTTTCAGACTGGAAGAGACCTTTGCACCTGACTGTAGGGGGCGAGTCTGAGATAAAAGGGAGGGAGCGCACCAGGACAGGGCTTTTGGCGGGAACACAGTATGCGCTGCAGGAGAAGGTTTACTCACTCTCTACAGACCAACGCCAGCAAGCAGGCCCGATCTATACCCTTTCAGCCCACGCGCAGGCTGACTGCAAACCTTTAGAGACTACGACTCCGCTCACCGCTGACTCTCATAGGACAATCCAGTCCGTTCTGCTGACTGTTGCCTGCGCGCGACACAGTACTGACCAATCGGTACATGCTGTATCAGGTAGCGTTGCCTCGGCCTGGTCTCCGGGACTCCATCCTCCAACCGCGGTGCCACAGACGCCCTCTCAAGCAGTGCTTCGCTCCAAGACCACAAGACTACGCCTAGGAAGGCCAGGATAAGTCGCTGTTTAATTCTTTTCATCTGGACATTGGATGCACTACACAAGACTGATGTGGGTAATACCATTCGATTGACTCCCTTTTTCTGTTATAAAATGTAAGCAGAATTTAGAAAAGTGTATTATATCCTATTCTATAAATAAATAAAAGCTGAGGTACCCCTTTAAATAATAGATCTTGAAAAATGTAGAAGCTAAAATACAGTTTTGCGCTGATTTAGTTTTGAAAGAGAGACTCACCATTTCTCTTCCAAGCAACAAAGGCAAACACTATAGTAGAAGTCAGAGCAGGTGCTTGTGAGTAATTACATCTATAATTGATCTTTTTTGGAGTCTACAAAGTCTAGATACAGATATGGAGTGTTAGAGCTGTAATTCTGGTTATAGTTCTGATATTGAGAATCTTTCTTTATGTGCAAGGTCTGAAAATATTACTTAACAACTTAAGGAGTTTGGTCTTGAGTAGAAGATTTTTCAGTTTTGCTTTGATGCATTCCAAGCGTCGTATATACAGTGGGAAAAATAAGTATTTGATAAATTGCTGATTTGGCAATTTTTCCCACCTACAAAGAATGGAGAGGTCTGTAATTTTTATTGTAGGTACATTTCAACTGTGAGAGACAGAATCTAAAAACAAAAACCAGAAAATCACATTCTATGATTTTTAAATAATTAAATTGAATTTTATTGCATGAAATAAGTATTTGATCACCTTCCAACCAGCAAGAATTCTGTCTCTCACAGACCTGTAGTTTTTCTTTAAGAAGCCATCCTGCTCTGCACTCATTATCTGTATTAACTGCACCTGTTTGAACTCGTTAACTGTATAAAAGACACTTGTCAAATACACAATGAATCACACGCCAACCTCTAGTCTACATCATGGCAAAAACCAAAGAGCTATCTATCAAAGGACACCAGGGACAAAATTGTAGACCCGCACAAGGCTTTGATGGGCTACAGGACAATAGTCAAGCAGCTTGGTGAGAAGGCAACAACTGTTGGCACAATTATTAGAAAATGGAAGAAACACAAGATGACTGTCAATCTTCATCGATCTGGGGCTCAATGCAAGATCTCGCCTCATGGGGTAAGAATGATTCTAAGACAGGTCAGGAATTGGCCTAGAACTACAAGGAAGAACCTGGTCAATGACATGAAGAGAGCTGGGACCACAGTCTCAAACCTTACCATTAATAACACACTACGCCATCATAGATGAAAATCCTGCATGGCATGCAAGGTCTCCCTGCTCACACCAGCACACATCCAGACCCACTTGAAATTTGCTAATGACCATCTGGATGATCCAGAGGAGGCATGGGAGAAGATCATGTGGTCAGATGAGACCAAAATAAAACTTTTTGGTATTGACTCCACTCGCCGTGCTTGGAGGAAGAAAAAGGAAAAGTACAACCCCAAGAACATCCTCCCAACCGTGAAGCATGGTGGGGGAGGCATACTTAGGGGGTACTTTTCTACAAAGGGGACAGGATGACTGCACTGTATTGAAGGGATGTTGGATGAGGTCATGTATCCCAAGATTTTGGCCAACAACCTTCCTTCAATAAGAGCATTGAAGATTAGTTGTAGCTGGGTCTTCCAGCATGGCCATTACCTGAAACACACAGCCAGGGCAACTAAGGAGTGGCTCCATAAGAAGCATTTCAAGGTCCTGGAGTGGCCTAGCCAGTGTTCAGACCTGAATCCATTAGAAAATGTTTGGAGGGAGCTGAAACTCAATGATGCCCAGCGACAGCCCCGAAACCCAAAAGATCTGGAGAAGATCTGTATTGAAGAGTGGGCCAAAATCCCTGCTGCAGTGTGTGCAAACTTGAGTAAGAACTGCAGGAAATGTCTGACCTCTGTAATTGCAAACAAAAGTTTCTGTACCAAATAGTAAGCTCTGTTTTTCTATTGTATCAAATAATTATTTCATGCAATAAAATGCAAAGTAATTATGTAAAATTCATACAATGTGATTTTTTTTAGATTCAGTCTCTCACAATTGAAGTGTACCTTTGATAAAAATTACAGACCTCTCCATCCTTGTAGGTGGGAAAACATACAAAATCGTCAGTGTATCAAATACTTATTTTCCCCAATGTATATATTTTTTTGTTTGGTGGAGAGATGATGCTTTGTGAGATGCTATTTTTGCTTCAGTTAATAATTATAATAATATTAATAATAATAATAATAATAATCTCTTTATTTATATAGTGCCAACATATTCCGCAACGCTTTACAGTTTGCACACATTCACTATCAGTAAGTCTTTGGAATCAGTTTCAGTATTTAGTTTCAGTATTTTTTATTTTATAATATTTTTGTTTCATAAAAGTTAGCATTACATTTTTATTAATTTTTATAACGAGAAAAAAAAAATTCTCCAGTTGTCAGATACCGGTTGCATACCTTTTTGCTCCTATAGTAATAATCCCCTTTTTACACCTGTATGCCCTACAAAATAATATTACATACTAGAGAAAAGCAAATCAATTCAATGAAAAGTGAATTAATGCCCAATTCTAAGGAATTTAAACTATTTGAACAAATCGCTAAACAAATTGAACAATTTGCTATTCACTTCACGCAAATCGCTTAAAATGGCTGACACCATTATATATGTTGCGGGTGATTTCATGAGTCAGAGAAGGATCACATGATTTTTGGATGAGCTTCCCATAATAACTTTCAACTGTCTGATCACATGGTAAAAGCATAGCCAAACAGGAGGGACTATCAGAGCCTGTAGAAAAGGGGAAAAGGAAGCAGCCATTTTATGGGTAATCTGGACAGTGAGAGGACGTCACAGCTGACAGCTTAAGAAACAGGGAAAGAAAGCCATAAAACTCAGAAGAAACTTTAACCCCTTCCCGACCTGTGACACAGCGTATGCGTCATGAAAGTCGGTGCCAATCCGACCTATGACGCGTACCCTGTGTCATGAAAGGATCGCGTTCCTGCGGGCCGGGTGACCGAGGTCACTCAAAGGTCACCCGACCCACAGGCACAGGACCCTTTGTGCTTCACCACAGGGGGGTTGGCTTAACCCCCCCGTGGCCACGATCGCTCTGATTGGCTGTTAAAAGTGAAACAGACAATCAGAGCAATCTGTAATATTTCGCCAATTTAATTGGTGAAATATTACAATCCAGCCATGGCCGATGCTGCAATAGCATCTGCCATGGCTGGACACCGAGCCCTGACCCCCCCACACGTAGTCACGGCAGCGATCGGCCGCCGCCACCGAAAGATGGCAGCGATCGGTCACCGCCATCACTGTCTGCTCCCCTGCTCCTGCGATCCGCTGCCCCCACCTACCGATCCCCCCCTCACCTTCCGACCCCCCCTACTCACCTCTCCCGGTCCACCAATGTCCCTGGATCCGTCCCGGCGGCTGCCCGGGATTCTTCATGGGCGCCGCCATCTTGGAAAATGGCGGGCGCATGCGCAGTGCGCCCGTCGGCCGGCGCATGCGCAGTACGCCCTCCATTGTACAAAAATTTATTTTGATCACTGTGATAAACTGTCACAGTGATCAAGATAAAAAAAAGTAAATGAACCCCCCTGTCATAGGTAGGGACAAATAATAAAATAAAGAATTTTTTTTTTTTTTCCTAGCGGATTTTGCTGCTGATCCGCAGCTGATTTTGCTGCGGATCCACGGCAGATATTGCTGCTGATCCGCGGCGGATTTTGCTGCTGATCCGCGGCGGATTTTGCTGCTGATCCACGGCGGATTTTGCTGCTGATCCGCGGTCTGATTTTGTGCTGCGGATCCGCGGCTGATTTTGCTGGGGATCCTCGGCGGATTTTGCTGGGGATCCTCGGCGGATTTTGCTGGGATCCGCAGCGGACTTTGCTGGGGATCCGCAGCGGATTTTGCTGGGGATCCGCCGGAGATTTTGCTGCGGATCCGCAGCGGATTTGGCGCTGCGGAACCCCAGCGGATTTGGCGCTACGGATCCACAGCAGATCCAGAAACCATGTACAGTACAATGCAAATAAATGGTTAAAAAAAACGCTGTGCACATGCGGATTTGCTGCGGTTTTAAATCCGCAGCATGTCAACTCTTTGTGCGGATTCCGCAGAGGTTTTACACCTATTCCATTATAGTTGTAAAACCGCAGGGAAAAACCGCAACAAATCCGCGCTAAATTTGCAGGTAAAACGCAGGTCATTTTACCTGCAGATTTAAGAAAAATCCGCAAGTGAATCCGCAACGTGTGCACGGGGCCTCAGGGTTAGGCATAGGCTGGGTTCATATTGCATTATGGCAGTCCGTTAGATGGACTGCGTTTCACCGCGGTATAACGTGGTGTAACGCAGTCCGTTAACGCTGCCATTCACCCCATTTGTGTGCGCATTGCAACGCATGCCGTAAAGCGGCATGCATTCGCGACGTGCCGTCATTCAGTGACGGAGCCTCGGACACGGGCTGCAGCGTCTGGGCTCCGTCACCGCTAGCACAGATGAATCATCTGCTGATTCATCTGCGCTAGCGGGTATAGCATAACGCGATCGCGTTATGCTATACTGTTATCAGCCGGTTAACGCTACGTGTTGAACGGGCTGGTAAAACGCAATATGAACCCAGCCTTAGGGTTAGAACTAGGGTTAGGGTTAGCATTAGGGTTAGAATTAGGGTTAAGGTTAGAATTAGGGTTAGGGTTGGAATTTGGGTTAGGGTTGGAATTAGGGTTAGGCTTGTGGTTAGGTTTATGGTTAGAGTTGGGATTAGGGTTAGGGGTGTGTTGGAGTTAGGGTTATGGTTAGGGTTTGTATTAGGGTTAGGTGTGTGTAGGGGTTAGGGTTAGGGTGTGTTGGGGTTAGGGTTGGAGTTAGAATTGAGGGGTTTCCACTATTTAGGCACATCAGGGGGTCTCCATACGCGACATGGTGCCACCATTGATTCCTGCAAATTTTGCGTTCAAAAAGTCAAACAGTGCTCCCTTTATTCCAAGCCCCGACGTATGCCCAAACAGTGGTTTATCCCCACATATGGGGTATCAGCGTACTCGGGAAAAATTGCACAACAACTTTGGGGGTTCTAATTTCTCCTGTTAACATTGGGAAAAAAATTGGAGACTAAAATTTATTTTTGTGGAAAAAAAATGATTTTATATTTTCACGGCTCTGCGTTATAAACTTCTGTGAAGGACTTGGAGATTCAAAGTGCTTATCACACATCTATAGGAGTTCCTTGGGGGATCTAGTTTCCAAAATGTGGTCACTTGTGGGGAGTTTCTACTGTTTAGGCACATCAGGGACTCTGCAAACGTAACATGACGCCCGAAGACCATTCCATCAAGTGGGCATTTCAAAACGTCACTACTTCCCATCCGAGCCCCGACGTGTGCCCATACAGTAGTTTTCTCCCACATATGGGATATCAGCATACTCAGGACAAATTGGACAACAACTTTTGGGGTCTAATTTCTCATGTTACCATGGGAAAATAAAAAAAATTGGGGACTAAAAGATCCTGATTGTGGAAAAAATATGATTTTTTTATTTTCATGCCCGGGCGTTATAAACTTCTGTGTAGCCCTTGGGGGTTCAAAGTGCTCACCACACATCTAGATAACTTCTTTGCGGGGTCTAGTTTCCAAAATGGGGTCACTTGTGGGGAGTATCTACTGTTTAGACACATCAGGGGCTCTGCAAACGTAACAAGATGCCCGCAGACCATTCCATCAAGTCGGCATTTCAAAGCGTCACTACATCCCTTCCGAGCCCTGATGTATGCCCAAACAGTGGTTCCCCCCCACATATGGGGTACTAGCGTACTCAGGACAAACTGGACAACAACTTTTGGGGTCCAATTTCTCCTGTAACCATTGAGAAAATAAAAAATAGTGGGCTAAAAAATCATTTTTTGAGAAAAAAAAATGATTTTTTATTTTCACGGCTCTGCGTTATAAACTTCTGTGTAACACCTTGGGGTTCAAAGTGCTCACTATGCATCTAGATAAGTTCCTTAGGGTGTCTAGTTTCCAAAATGGGGTCACTTGTGGGGAGTTCCAATGTTTAGGCACACCAGAACTCTCCAAATGCGACATGGCAACCGCTAAATATTCCAGCATATTTTCCATTCAAAAAGTCAAATGGCGCTCCTTCCCTTCTGAGCCCTGCCGTGCGCCCAAACAGTGGTTTATGACCACATATGAGGTATCGGTGTACTCAGGAGAAATTGCCCAACAAATTTTAGGATCCATTTTATCCTGTTGCCCATGTAAAAATGAAAAAATTGATGTTAAAAGAAAATTTTTGTTGGAAAAATTAAAATGTCCATTTTTTCCTTCCACGTTGCTTTAGTTCCTGTAAAGCACCTGAAGGGTTAATAATCTTCTTGAATGTAGTTTTGAGTAGCTTGAGGGTGCAGTTTTTATAAAGGTGTCAATTTTGGGTATTTTCTGCCATATAGACCCCTCAAAGTGACTTCAAATGTGAGGTGGTCCCTAAAAAAAATGGTTTTGTAAATTTTGCCGTAAAAATGAGAAATCGCTGGTCAACTTTTAACCCTTATAAATTCCTAACAAAAAAAATGTTGTTCCCAAAATTGTGCTGATGTAAAGTAGACATGTGGGAAATGTTATTTATTAACTATTTTGTGCCACATAACTCTCTGGTTTAACAGAATAAAAATTAAAAATTTGAAAATTACAAAATTTTCCAAATTTTCGCCAAATTTCCATTTTTTTCACAAATAAACGCAAAAATTATGACCTAAATTTACCACTAACATGAAGCCCAATATGTCACGAAAAAACCATCTCAGAATCGCTAGGATCCGTTGAAGCGTTCCTGAGTTATTACCTCATAAAGGGACACTGGTTAGTATTGCAAAAAATGGCAAGGTCATGAAGGGGTTAAAGCTGCTTTCACATATTACAGCTGAATTGCATTTTTCTTGCTGGCAAAGAGGTTGTGATTCTGCCAGCAAAGCACCCCTACACCATCACACCACCTCCTCCATGCTTCACGGTGGGAACCAGGCATGTCGAATCCATCCGTTCACCTTTTCTGCGTGCAAAGCAGTAATCAAAGCAAAAGGTGGCTACTTTGAAGAACCTAGAATATAAGACATATTTTCAGTTGTTTCATACTTTTTTGTAAAGTGTAATGTATAATTCCACATGTGTTAATTCATAGTTTTGATGCCTTCAGTGTGATTCTACAATTTTCATAGTCATGAAAATACAGAAGAATCTTTGAATGATAAGGTGTGTCCAAACTTTTGGTCTGCACTGTATGTTTTTCAAGGCAATTCAAATCTTTGGAGTACTTTCGATTCACGCCAAATCAAATGTCTTGGAAAAATTTGGCAAAATATTCACTCATCTCTAGTACCTATATTTGTGTCTCCAAAAATAATTACATTAATGCTCACTAAATGTTATTACCAAGGATAAAAATCCTATGTGCTGGAATCGGTGCAGGCAGCTTGAAGAAGGGATAGAATTTTGCTTCCTGCACTGAGCAAAGTCTTCACATCCACATCACATATACATGGACATGCTACAAGACAAAAAGCTTGATGACCCAAATGTTAGAGAAAAAGCTCTAATCCTGGTAATTTAACCTCTTAGATGCCAAATTGATGTCAATAGAAACCCTACTATTTAAATTTTACTTAGCATTTTCTGTCCCTTCAAAATGATCCTGGTGTGCAGATTACTTATAAAGGTGAAAAAAAAAATAACCAGCTCACCTATATTTCCAACTTTTGATCTTGGACAGCCCAGAGCAGAAGCAATTGCAAGACGGTAATCAATTGTAAAAAGGATGTGAATTTGTCCAGCTCTATCCGAATGTAGTAAAATAATTATTTCAATAATTTAAAATCCATGATAAGGCAGTGAATAGATAGTAATCCACACATTTCAAACACTGTGATTAGAGATGAGTAAATACATTTGAATGGAATTGAATTTGACTCATATTTTACAAAAATCCGCATTCGCTAAAATGAAGATCTTTTGAAATTCTCTACTACAGAGATTCAGCAAAATGGCAGCCAGTGGCCGCCATTTTTCTGGACCATTAAAGACCATCAAAATGTTAAATAATAATAAAAAAAAATTCCTCTTACTCACTTTAACCGCTCACCTGTTCGGCTACTCTGCATCACCCATATGGTCCTCATCCCATCTTCAGATTGCCACCACTCACATTAAATTGCCCCTGCAGGCACTTCCAGATGAGTCGCCCGCCAGGGCCGTGGGGTACTTGGACCCGAGCCTGTCGACTTCTATGGGGGATGTCAGGGAGACAGTCCAAGTGCAGTTTCAGGGTTTTTACTCACAGTCTGTTGGGTGCCATACAGATGCCCGCTTGGCACTGTTGATATGGAAATTTAATTAGGATAAAAATACCTTCCGTGTTTGCTGCTTGCTTCTCCAAATCTCTATATAATGTCTTTTTGAGCGCTCAGAACGAAATGAGGACTGTCCACACGAAAGTGTCAGTATAACAGTTCGTCAAAGACATACATTTATTATTCATTCAAGGTTTTATACGTTTACAAAAAGGGGCTGGTTAGTCAATTAACATACAATTAAAAGCTGCTAGATTATTGGCTGTTCTAGTGTAAATATGATAATTATGATAATCATGATTAAAAGAGCTGAAGTTGCAGAATTATTGTTTATATTCTTGTGACCTAGTTGTCTTGCATAACTATAATGTAAACAACAGATATCTAATAGGACTTTTTGTACTTCATGCATTTGTTCCTTTATGAAGGCCAGATTTCTTTAAAACAACTGATTATAGCTGGCCTAGAAATATGTGAGCACAGGGTTTTTTAGCAAGTGAGATCTATCTAACTGTGAATACATATATGTGAATATACTTTGAATATATGGAATACATATATATTTCCATGACACGGTGTCCTCCGGGTGAGTGGTCCAGCAACCCCCCCAGGTAGATTGGTCACACTTCCCAGGACTCCCTCTCAGTATGTTCCTTTCTGGCCTTCACTCTCCGTGCTCTTTACTCCATTCTACTTCCTAGCACCTCACCATGCAAACTCTCAGTTCCAGAAGCTGTGAGCCCTTTCGGTCAACAGATCAATCCTATATCTGTGCGTACTTGACCCCGTGGTGCTGCATTTCTGTAGAGATGCTGGTGGTTGGTGGCAATGACCCATAAAGTGATCACCGCCGTCGGCTTACTAGCAGGGCGTGAAGCTTTCCCACTAGTCTAGGGGCCGCTCCCTGATGGCCTTGGTCCTTACTTCTTCAGGATGGGGGCCACGGATGGATAAACCAACCTCCATGCCTTTTCGGATCCGTTCCCTAACTCTAGCACCTGCTTCCTGAGGTGTACTCAAGCAAAGCCTCAGTCTCTGACTGGCTGCTCTCTATTCTACCACGCAGCCTAAGTGCTGCAGCTAACTCCACCCACCCATGTATACACCCTTTGCTAACCAGTCTGAGTCGGACCAGCCTCCCTAAGGGTATGTCCGTATGCTCAGCTGGCATGGTGTGTTGGATGCAGTGTTAGAGTCCTAGGGGTGCTCCTCCTTACGTGAGAGTCAGGTGTCGCACCTCTGGGTGAGATGCAACACCTCTGTGGCGACTGAACCCTCAGGGGCGCAACACAGACTTGATGAGGTCTGGGAGAATTCTGCACAAGGGCATGAAAGGTCATGGCATTAAGACATCCTAACGTGCACCATAACTTTGCATGAGCATGAGAACAATCCTCCTGGGCAACATCGAAGCCACAAGTGTCAGACCAGCGTGAGAGACTCAATGGCAGCAGTGAGAATCTGAAGATGCGGTGAGAACCATACAGGTGATGGTGAGGAGTGGAGGGGCTAAAGACATGAGTGGTGACTTTTTTTATTATTTCCAAGTTACATTTATTATGCTCCATCGAATAAAGTATAGAGGAAAAAAAAGTGATGTCAATTTGTCTATTAACATCCTTACAACTCCTTCACCTTCCAAAAACACCAAAAGAAGCATTCTAAGAAAACAACCCATCTCACAAAAAACAAGCCCTCACACAGTTACTTCCCTGAAGAATTAAGAAAGTTATTGTTGTCAGAAAGTGGTGACTCAAAACACTTTTTTTCCTAAAATAAATTTTTTTTGTCAAACATACTAAACAGATATTCACAATTCTTCCAACCGACTTTATATCTTCTCATCTACAAACCCTTCTCCTCCATTATCCGTTACATTTCTATACTAAATCAGCATTTTCTTTTTCCAGTTGACCTCGGTTAGTGCGTCACATTCAGTGATTTTCTATGGTTTGGGGATTTGGAAGTAGCCGGTCGTTTTTGAATTGAAACATTAAATCCAATATATTTATGTTAATGTTTACTGTTTGGATCCAACGATGTGCAACCTCTAGTGTAGAGTTGGTGAACTCAATGACTCCCGGGAGGAAAACAGCAATGAATGCTGATTACAATCATAACTGCAATTAGTTATTGATGAAGCAGAAAAAGATGTGTTATAAAGCATCTGATGCAGAAAAACTAATGAATTAGTTAACAAGGATATGGTCTATTACATAAATCTCTAACTAGAAGGGACTTGGTTAAAATAGAATGTATTTAATAGTTCCTTCCTGCTCTCTACCTATCTGGGGATTTACTCCATTTCCATTAACCATATGAAAGAGTTGGAAAAGAATAAATCCATTATCATTAAAATGACACGCAAAGGGAGGAAGGTAGTATTAGTAGATAAAAACATATACAAAGAGATGATGTTGAAAATATTAAACGATTAAAAATCGTATCTCATATTCACTGAAGACCTTTACCAAAGATACAAGATGCAACAAAAGAACTCACACTAGAAGGATTTATTCTATGCATTTTAAATGACAAACATATGAAGTACCTATATGCAGAACATCCACCCCCATTTTATATAGTCTCCCAAAATTCATAAACCTGACTACCCTATATCATCATGTCCTATAAATGGGTATTCTAAAAATGTTTAATTATCCTTATAGCTATGAGATAGGTGATAACTTCCCAATCTTTGAGTGTCTGCCTGCTGTTACCTAAACCTTTCTGAGGACCCTGTGTGAAAGGAGCAGTGGATGATCTTGCATATTTTTGCTCCGTTCAATTTTATGGGAGTACCAAAGATCAGTTGATCAGCGCTAGACTTTCTCATCTGGTCCAATCAAGGATTAATGGCGCGGCAGTGCGCAATATTGACCACCACTCTACTCCGAGCCATAGTTCTCGGTGGGGGTCCCAGTGGTCAAACCCTAGCGATCAAAAAGTTATCCCCTATCCAATGGAATGGGGGTCCTATAGGGAATAGGGGACATCACTTGCAATAGTTGTAAAACTTCTTTACTAGCCTACGGCTCAACTGGCTTCATTCACTTGGAGTTTAGTTGTAGTGTATTTACAGCTTTCACAGATTGAACAGATCACATTTAATTACAGATATCTGACTTTAATATCATTAGCCAATATTGGTACATCTCAATCTGTGGAGTCAAGTATTTCCCTGTCATTTTGTTTTTTTGGCATGACATTTTTCATGACTACAGGTAGGTGTAGAGGAACACTCTAATGATACAGCACTGCTGTCATAAAGAGAGCCCTTCCAGTTTTAGATATTAGATTTCCAACACTTACTCAGGCTGCCCTCCTACAGTACACACAGTATTTCTTAGCACATGGTACGCTCAAAAAAACAAACTTGAAAGTGGGCTTTATGCCATCATAGCAGATGGAGCCGAATGTATAGAGAAACCGTTTCATAAGGATATAAGGACACAACAATTCGCTGCTGTGTGGGGGACTAGGATTTATACTGGAACTTGCTAAATCATACTTCTGGAAAATGCAACCTTGCATCACGATCAAAGTGACCCCAAAGACTTCACAGAACTTTACAGGATGTTTTTGGGTAAGGGCTAACAAGAACACTTACATCTAAACTCTGAATTGTTAACTGAAAACGTGTCCAGTCATTTCTTCGAGTAATCTATACTTGTATATAGATGTATATAGGTAAATTTGCAATAAAACAGTATTAGAAGAGTTGCCTAGGATGTAAAGATAGATTTTAAAAGGGCTCACGTTGCTCTAAAAAATAGAAGTGATATTCATTTAATCGATGCCCTGCATCTCCTATTTTGCCTCTTCTACAGCCCCCACTTGTTTCTGTTTCCTGAAATTCTGTTTCCCTATTACTACAGACCCTCTCATCTCTTGGCATCACAGGCTTGGCTCTATCTTGGATCGCGTCATACCTAACAGACCGGACATTCAGCGTCTCCCACTCACACACCACCTCCTCACCGCACCCTCTATCTGTGGGAGTCCCGCAAGGTCCAGTCCTAGGGCCCCTGCTCTTCTCCATCTACACCTTCGGCCTCGGACAGCTCATAGAATCTCACGGCTTCGAATATCACCTATATGCTGATGACACACAGATCTACATCTCTGGACCAGATATCACCTCCCTACTAAATAGAATCCCTCAATGTCTGTCCGCTATTTCATCCTTTTTCTCCGCTAGATTCCTAAAGCTTAATATGGACAAAACAGAATTCATCATCTTTCCCCCATCTCACACAACCCCTCCAATGGACCTATCAATTAATGTAAATGACTGCCCACTCTCTCCAGTCCCACAAGCTCGTGCCTCGGGGTTATCCTTGACACTGATCTCTCTTTTAAACCACATATCCAAGCCCTCTCCACCTCCTGCCGACTTCAACTCAAAAATATCTCACGTATCCGTACATTCCTCAACCAAGAATCTGCAAAAACCCTAGTCCATGCCCTCATCATCTCCCGCCTCGACTACTGCAACCTCCTGCTCTTTGGCCTCCCCTCTAACACTCTTGCACCCCTCCAATCTATTCTAAACTCTGCTGCCCGACTAATCCACCTGTCCCCCCGCTATTCCCCGGCCTCTCCCCTCTGTCAATCCCTGCACTGGCTCCCCATTACACAAAGACTCCAGTTCAAAACCCTAATCATGACATACAAAGCCATCCACAACCTGTGTCCTCCATACATCTGTGACCTCGTCTCCCGGTACCTACCTGCACGCAACCTCCGATCCTCACAAGATCTACTTCTCTACTCTCCTCTTATCTCCTCTTCCCACAATCGCATACAAGATTTCTCCCGCGCATCCCCCCTACTCTGGAACTCTCTACCACAACATATCAGACTCTTGCCTACCATGGAAACCTTCAAAAAGAACCTGAAGACCTCTTCCGACAAGCCTACAACCTGCAGTAACCACAGATCCACCAAACCGCTGCACGACAAGCTCTACCCTCGCCTACTGTATCCTCACCCATCCCTTGTAGATTGTGAGCCCTCAAGGGCAGGGTACTCTCTCCTACTGTACCAGTCGTAACTTGTATTGTCTAAGATTACTGTACTTGTATTTATTATGTATACCCCACCTCACATGTAAAGCGCCATGGATTAAATGGCGCTATAATAATAATAAATAATAATAATAATAAATAGCTGAAAATGCTTGCTCAGCTAACCTGTGACTGAGACTGTCACCAGTGAGCAGGTATCTCCAGCCATTTCTAGTGTGTCAAGATTGACCTGGAAGTAAAGGCCAGTGAGAGAAGGAAATCGCTGGAATAGGGTAAGCGGTGAGAAGTCAGTATAGCTTCTTTTATTTCCAGTGGCGTAACTAGAGCTCAATGGTCCTTGGTGCAAAATTGAACCTGGGTCACCACCTGCATGTTGATCAGATGTATGGTCTCTTTTTCTAGATATTATAAAGATGTGTGTTTTCATTCCATATTATAATGTCCCCCATCCTGACTCCTTCCAGTAATAATGCCCCCCCATCCTGAGCCCCATGTTTTAACATTTTCCACTATCCTATGCCTCATCCTTGTATAAGTTATAGTAGATATTGGCACAGTTCCAAAGAGGTGCACCAGTAGGTTCCCAAACCGTGTCATATATCAGTGACTGGGCACACATACTGGTGCCAGAGACTTACCAAGTGCTGGCTATGGCGTGAGTGTGATCACCAGGACGCGGTATCCACGAGACAAGCGGTGGATACCGCGTCCTGGTGATCACACTCACGCCATAGCCAGCACTTGGTAAGTCCCTGGCACCAGTATGTGTAGACAGCAATACTTATATCACTGGTTTTCTTATCTGATTAAGCACTTTCATCACGTTTTCCTCAGCCAGAGCTTGTGTTTATAATAATACAGAGACGATTCTAAGCGGTATGTTTTCACTCTTTTGTTAGCACTCCAGAGTGTTCATAATCTTCAGGTTCTCACTATGACTTAAATTTTTTACTAGAGCGATTCACAGCTTTACTCATCATTTGGTATGTCTCACTCCCTCTCTTTTTCATTATAAGTCAAATCTCTTAGTATAAACAATTCTTTCTGGTATCACAAGTAATACTGTCATAATCTGGATCTAGTTTACAGATATAAATCTCTAAACACTATACCGTCGGATATACACTATCACTAGGTATGTTCATCACCTATTTTCTATTTTCTCTTCTCGCATCCTGAGTACCTGGGATAGCTTGATACTGTACAGCCTCCATTGTGATTTACTGTATTCAGTATGACCCTTTTGTAAATATGTGTGTTCATACCTTATTTCTAGTTTGTAACAAATATATGGATCACTTATTATTATTTTTTAGTATACTGATGAAGGTCAGTTTTCGACCGAAACGTCTGTAACTAGTGACCCTGTGTACGTATTAAAATTCTCTTTACACTATCATCCTTGTATAAGGTCCCCCATCCTGGTATAAAGTCCACCATTCTGGTATAGTGTCCCCATTGTGATATAATGTCCCCATCCTGTTACTATGTCACCATTCTGGTATAATTTCCACCATCCTGGTATAATGTCCCCATTGTGCATAACAAGAGGTACCTCCAAAACATATTAATTAAATGAATAGGAGTGGAAATCCACTGTTAAATTAAATTAAATAGCAACATAGCTGCGACTCATCTTAACGTATGAAAAACTGAGGACCAAGAGTCAAAATGCTAAATAAAAAACGAATTTTATTGAAACAATTTATAAGAATCTCAAACAAGAAAAAAGAAATTTAAACATAATCCAACCGTGTGGAGACGTAACTGGGAGCAGATTTAATACATGAATAGAGAATAGTATGCGGTCATAGTAGAAAACGAAAATACCAAACTGAAAAAACGAAGGTGTCCTGTTGACACCTGCACCACATGAATACTGACAAGAGCTGAGCCGTAAGTATGTGAGTCAATATTTCTCAGGGCCGAACAATGAGTAGTACAAAGTCACAATTGTATACGTAGTGATACACAGCGCTGAGCTGGGCCCAAGTGCTATTGAAGTAAAAAAAAAAAAAAAAAAAAAACTGCACAAGGCAGCTTTAAATGAAAATCCAGATAGGTAAGTATTTTACTGACACTCAAAGGGACAGCTCAGCGCTGAGATCACAACCCATAAAGCAACAGCTTCATCATTAGGCACACAGCAAAAAGTACTCGATGATACATCAGCCATTAGTAATAATTACCAGTCATAGTGGTGCTAAGGTGGGCGCAGGACACCGCAATCCCCGACGTACGTTTCGGTACACCTTCTTCAGGGGCGTGTTTAAGGGTTTAGACGTCTCATTAAATATCCTGCCCCAGTGATCACATGTCTACAAATGACCATTTGTGGTGCCCCATGTAAAAGCCTGTAATTAGGCAGCAGCCTCTCAGATGAATGCCTCGCATGCTCTGAAGCCAGAGGGGAGGCTGAATCACACGGGGCGGCTGGCGCCTAGCCGTTACCCGGAAACCAGACTCACCCACAGCAGCAGGAGCAGAAGTAATGCGAGAGACCAGGATCGAGAGCGTGCATTTGGAGAGAAGTCATGTGATCAATAGGGGCGGAGCTTATTATGTGACATACAAGGCAGCAAAAGAAGTTCAAGATGTATAAATTGACTAGAGATCGAATGAAGGCAATGGGTTGAAAAATATATCTAATCAGCGACAATGTGCATCACCCTGTGTACAAGGCACATAGGGATGTAGGATGCGCTGTAGGTGCATCAGTAACGCCACAGCAGAATATGTTATGAAGCTCCCTGACATGCTTGATCAGTATGTATGGAGTCAGGTCATGTGGGAGGAGTTTAGATCTAGTGGCACCAGATCTGTGTATTGCAAATCAGAATATTA
The DNA here is from genome assembly GCA_033576555.1 of Oophaga sylvatica. Classification (NCBI taxonomy): domain Eukaryota; kingdom Metazoa; phylum Chordata; class Amphibia; order Anura; family Dendrobatidae; genus Oophaga; species Oophaga sylvatica. Next base: position 51,449,840 of record JARQOD010000005.1, read on the forward strand.
CCAAGTGGAAAAGTGAAACAGAATTAGTGTGTAAAGACAATATATAACTAAAGGAATATAGCAACCTATTCATTCATATCAACAGTAATATACACCACCATGTGCACAATGGCACACAGTCATGTAGAGGACGCTTTGGATATATTAGTACTTCCACAGCAACACGAGTTTAAAGACTCCCAAGCATGTTTAAACAGTATATGGGGAGTCAGGTCATGAGGGAGGAGTTTAAATCCAATGACAGAAAATCAATGAATTGCGGGTCAGATTATGACCAGATAGAATAACAGACTAAGTTGGTATATAAAACAAAATGATTTTGCAAATACATTTGTATAATATGACATTCAAAACATACATCGTTGAGACATTGTGATGATATAACTAAGAATAAAAGAGCAGCGCACTACATACAATGAAGATGAAACAACAATCATATGTAAATACATAATGTTGATGAGCTGTGACATTACGTAAGATCTCCATTGGTAGCTATGGCCCATATGGCAAGAGAGGGATACACAGATAAATAGTGGTTCCAATTGCCCAGGACAGTCTATGGCTCTGATTGCCTGTACATCCAAAGGTTTCTTTTATCAGGAAAAGAGACGGAAATCCCCCGCTGGTGAGATAATGTGGATTACTTGGAAGAACAAAAGAAGAGAAAGAAAGTTAAAACCAGCATTAAAAACAACACTTTTAAAAAAAAACCATTGTGGTATAATGTCTCCATCCTGTTACAATGCCCCCATTCTGGTATAATGTCCCACATTCTGGTACAATGTCCTGAATCTTGGTAAAATGCCCCTCAATTCTGATATGATGTCCTTACTCTAGTATAGTGTCCCTAATTCCTGTATATTGTCACTATTTTGGTATAATTCTCTCCATCCTGTTATAATGCCCCCATGCTGGTATAATGCCCAAATCCTGGTATAGTGGACCCCAGTCTGATATAATGTCCCCCATTAAAGAGAATCCAAATTAATTAGTGAAGAGGTGGCACTGTATTGTCCGGTAAAAAATCTTATTTATTTTATTCATTAAGATTGAAAACATGGATGTGGGGGAGGCAGTTCACTTATGATAAGGAGTACGTGAAATGGCCATCGTCCACCACTGAACAGGCTCCCCTGCATCCATGTTTTTAATCTTAATGAATTAAATAAAAAAAAATTTTTACCGGAAAACAGAGTGCCACCTCTTTACTACTCCGTCTGGATTCTTTATGACACTGCCCTTCTAAGGTGTTGCACATCGATCTGTGAAGCAATGTGCTGCCAGCCTCCTGTGGACTCATTAAGTTATGTGTGCTGGGTTTTGTGCCAGTGTCTCTACTTTTGCATTTAATTGTCCACCATTATGGATATAATGTCACCCATCCTGGGCCACTTCCATTTTTCTCCATCACTTTTAAAAATAAAGAAATGATTATACTCGCCTTCCTTCGCTCCCAAGCCGCACAGAATAGTCTTCTGTAGCCGGTGGAGGACGTTGGGGTGCCAGTATGAGCAGCACATCACGTCACTGCCATGCACCGCACATCACTGGCACGTAGACATCAGCTACCAGGCACTGATTGGGTAACTGCGTTTATGGGGGGTTCCACTGTTGTGGCACCTCAGGGGCTCTTCCTGTGCAAACCATAACTGAAAAATCTGTACTATATATGGCGCTTCTTCCCCTCTGAGCTTTCCACTGTGTGTGAAAAGAATTTCTTGATTACATATATCATATTAGTGCACTTTTTCCTATTATCACTTATAAAAATTAAAAATTTGAGGTTAAAAACTCATTTTAGTGGCAAAATGTAATTATTCTTTCTTTACCGCCCGACGGTAAACAATTTTGTGAGGCACATGTGTTGTCAATATGCTCACTGCACCCCTAGATGAATTCATTGGGGGGGTAGTTTGTAAAATGGGGTCACTTGTGGGTTCCACTGTTCTGGCACCTCAGGGACACTGTCAATATGACATGGCACCCTCAAACCATTCCAGCAAAATTGTCTTACCTTCTGAGCTGTGCACTGTGCCTCAAAAGTAGTTTTTGACCACATAAGGGGTATTGACGTACTCAGAGAAATTGCACAACAAATTTTAGGGTCCATTTTCTCCTGCTATCCCTGTGAAAATGAAAAAAATTGAGGCTAATACAACATTTTTGTGGGAAAATATTTTTTTTCTCATTTTCATAGATCAACTTTGTAATATTCTGTGAACCACCTGCAGGATCAAGGTGCTCACCACACCTCTAAATAAATTCCTTGAGGGGTGTAGTTTACAAAATGGGGTCATTTGTGGAGGGTTTCTATTGTTTAGGCGCATCAGGAACTCTGTAATTCTCTGTGACATGTCGTCCATTATCTATTCCAGCCCATTTTGTGTTCCAAAAGTTAAATGGTGCTGCTTCCCTTATGAGCCCTGCTATGCGCCCAATCAGTAGTTTCCCACCAAAAATAGGGTATTGGCATCCTCAAGAAACACGAATTGTACAATCCTTTTTCTCCTGTTTCCCTTGTGGAAATGGTGTACAATAATAAATTATATTGTGGTACCGTGTTAGCCAGAAAAATCGATGTGAATACTTCTCCGTCCAATTATGACAAGAGCATTCTTAAAGTGATACCTTTATTGGCTAACCAGAAAATTATATGTTCGCAAGCTTTCAGAGCGCAGAGGCTCCTTCTTCAGGCAAGATTACATTTGGAATAATAAGAAAGACACATTAGATGCTTACTATAGTAGGAAATTTGTTCAAGACCTGGGAGGTGTGATGCCTTCAAAAGATAAGCAAAGGAAATCGAATTAGCATTTTCTTACAAATGGAGAGCTAGTGGGAATGTGTTCTTAGCTATCTGGAGTCCTTCTGGTGAAGGTGTGAACTGTGTCTATGTAGTGGACCATAAAACCGGGTGTTAAGTTGAGTTCTAGTGTCAAAGTATTGAACATCCTAATAAGTTTGAATTCCCATATTTTTCTCTCCCTGTCATCCTTAAAAGGTTTATTCCTCCACATGTGATGAAACGTGCACACGGTCCGCCACACGGTAACCCGGGGTATCACGGCTTGTGATCCCTCCGTGCCGCAAATGTGACGAAAACGCACACACACCGACGGCTGCTGCCGTCCGACCCAGTAAACTGCAGGGATTTATAATTATCCCACTTCCACTTAGGAACTTGCAGCTCTCTGGCGCCCCCTTACCCTCAGGTCAGTCAGGGAACTGCACCTAGGATAATTAGTCGCCAGACGGGTCACTTGGATGTGTGCTGGCTATTGGGCACGCTGCAGTGAGGGAATTATAATTACTCCGGGCCGCAGCCGGGCAATACACTTATAAAACCCGCTCCGTCACTGCCAACGCCACCCCATAGGTCAACACTTTACACCCCTTCTTTTAAGCTGCCACCAGCTACGGTTTACTTGGAACAATTTATCAAGAGGGTCCGTAGCAACCCCAAAACAGTAGCGTAGTACTTCAGGCATGTGTAAATTCGTTTATAGAGCAGGAGAAACAAACTAATAATTTTATAGGTTTATTCCTTACAAATGCAGGCAGTGCTTATAGTTTAAAAAAACGGTAACAAGCTGAGACAATATCGTTATGTACAATATGGTTACAGAAAATAAAAGGGGTTAACATAAGGAAGATCAACTTACAGTTCTTAGATCATAGTAGGCAAGCCATGCGGTCGGGGGAGGGGACAGGGAGAGAAAAATATGGGAATTCAAACTTATTAGGATGTTCAATACTTTGACACTAAAGGTACTGCCACACTAAGCTATCCCGCTAGCGATCTCGTTAGCGTTGCATACTAATGAGATCGCTAGCGGGATTGTTTCTATATCGCTAAATGCTGCCGCATTTAGCGATATAGTTAACGACGCTATCGCCGTTAGCGATCTTCTTAACGACTTTAGCGGTACAAAAGTACCGCTAAATCGCTAAGAAAAGGTGCCACACAGCGATAAGATACTTACCCAGCGGGAGCGCCAGCGATGAAATAGGGTCCGGAGCGATTCCAGCGACGAGCGAGATCACAGCAGGAAGCTCGTCGCTGGAAGCTGCCGCACTGAACAATATCGCTAACGGGATCGCTAAATAGTGACGTTTTTTAGCGATCCCGTTAGCGATATTGTTTAGTGTGGCATACCCTTAGGACTCAACTTAACACCCGGTTTTATGGTCCACTACATAGACACAGTTCACACCTTCACCAGAAGGACTCCAGATAGCTAAGAACACATTCCCACTAGCTCTCCATTTGTAAGAAAATGCTAATTCGATTTCCTTTGCTTATCTTTTGAAGGCATCACACCTCCCAGGTCTTGAACAAATTTCCTACTATAGTAAGCATCTAATGTGTCTTTCTTATTATTCCAAATGTAATCTTGCCTGAAGAAGGAGCCTCTGCGCTCTGAAAGCTTGCGAACATATAATTTTCTGGTTAGCCAATAAAGGTATCACTTTAAGAATGCCCTTGTGGAAATGCAAATATGGGGCTAACATTTTTGTGAGAAAAAGTAAAATTTTTGTTTTTTTCTTCCACATTGCTTTAGTTCCTGTGAAGCAGCTGAAGGGTAAATAAACTTTTTGAATGTTGTTTTGAGCACTTTGAGGGATGCAGTTATTAAAATTGTGTCACTTGGGGATATTTTCTGTCATATAGGCCCCTCAAAGTCTCTTCAAATGTGATGTGGTCCCTAAAAAAAATTGGTTTGTAAATTGTCTTAGAGAAATGAGAAATTGCTGATAAACTTTTAACCCTTCTAACTTCCTAACCAAAAAAATATCAAGCAAAGAAAGAATACCCTTTTAATTTGCAATTCCAGCCACAATACCTTTAGAATACCAAATAAAAGCTCCATATTAGAATGTCCATCAGTGTCTGTTTCAAAGTTAATAATTGGTCTGCACTCAAAATAAGATGGAGGTGCTGGAGGAGTGGGTTGCAGTCCCAGTATATAGAAAGGAATATTTACTCATTTACTCAGCGCTATGAATTCCACAGCGCTTTACAGACATTATTGGCACTGTCCTCGATGGGGCTCACAATCTAAGTTCCCTATCAGTATGTCTTTGGAATGTGGTAGGAAACCGTAGTACCTGGAGGAAACCCACGCAAACACGGGGAGAACATACAAACTCCTTGCAGATGTTGTCCTTGGTGGGATTTGAACTCAGGACCCCAGCGCTGCAAGGCTGCAGTGCTAATCACTGAGCCATCACCGCACTCTCAAAGTCGATATGTTCAAGATACTTTATTGATTGTTACACATCACAGAAGCATGAACCAGTTGAAAACAGATTAGTGACAAAATAAAAAAGACGTTTCGACCCATCCTGGGTCTTTATCACAAGGTCGCAGTATATCTGAATCACTGAAATACAGCACATGGAAGCATGAGCTTGTTATATAGGGATAACTGAGAAGAGTCCATCAGTCTGGGGAATAGGAGTGATCAAAGGAGCCATATCTGATTTAGTGAGCAATTTGTAGTTTCACTGTACCGTCCGTGTGTACTTACACGTGCGGGGCTTAATCTTTGAGTCAAGTGTGTACATAACATTGCAAATATGTCTGCCATCTATAGTCCTCACATAATAGTACAAGCTCTAACGCTAAAAAAATAATAATCATAATACTGGTTATACTTACTCAGTATTGCTGAAAATATAGTATGTGTTTCTTTATTATTAGGAACATATATGGAGATGAAGGAATAATCTTGTAATCTGATATCATGGTACAGCATTAAAATGTTGTAACATTTCCAGGGGATATAGCTCTAGGATCGCTGTCTGGGTAGACAGAGTGACACGAAAACAGTTCATTCAGACAGCAGTTCTGATGAAAACTGGCCGCAACCAGCTTTATTAAAGTCCACAGCAAACAGATAAAAATAAAGCATAAACAGAAAACCTGGGCTTGTCTAGCCACTAATTACACATAGATCGATTGCCCTGTCTATCCGGGTCCCGGCTCTACCAGCCTGACCCAAAACAACACATATGATATATGTTACCAGTATGGAGTTTCACAGATACTCCTCCTTGTGTCTGAAGGCACCTTCAATGTCCAGACTTGAGAGAGATCCACTCCTATTCAGCCGCTATTCGCACGGATTCTCACTGAGACTACTCCTGTGTCCGGGGTACTTCCTGCACCCAGACTGAGATAGCTCAAACTCCTGGAGACTGCTTCTTTTGCCGGGACACCTTCCTGTGTCCAGACTGAGCCAGCTCCCACTCCTGGAGACTGCTTCTTGTGCCGGGACACCTTCCTGTGTCCAGACTAAGCGTGCTCCCACTCCTGGACTGTGTTCCAACACACCTACTTCTGGTCTCCTAATTAACACCCGAGTGATTTCAGGCCTGAGCTGCAAGTGTGTACTGAATGTAAGGTGTAGTGACCTTTCTCTACCACTAGGTCTACAAAGCCACATACCTCCCTTATACCAGTCAGTAAAGTAGCTAGGTGAAATATACACCCCATTCAATACACATACTCTCACTGTCTCACATATCCCCCCCCTCTTCTCCAGACCGGAGGGCTGGTTAACAATCCAACAGAGACAGTGAACTCTGGACCAGTCATGGCCCTCATCAGCTTCATCTTCACCACTGTCATTTGTATCTTCACCTGAGTCATAGCCAACATCAGCTTTCTCTTCATCTGAAGCATCCGTACTACCCTGTACCCTCCCAGGCCTATGCTCTCTGCGGGCCTCGGGTATCCTGCACGGTTTCATCTTGACCTTAGGGCCGGGCTCAGTTTCGATATAGTGCCTGGCCAGAGAAGTACGACCAGGCACGTCAGAACACCTCTGTTGATTCTTCCACAGAAACTCTCGTACCTCCTGTTTTTGGGGCACTGACCATGTGTCACCAACTGTCACAGGAGGTATAGGGGTTTTTTCACCTTTCTCTAATTCCCCCTAAACCTTTTTTAGCACATCTACTTTCTTAAATATCAGTTGGTTCATAAATTCTATTTCACAGAACTTAAGCACCTCTGCCATGGTCTCTGACCATTTTGAGCCACACTGTTCCCACAATTGGCACTGTAGAGGAAGCTGATCGTTTTTCTTTTTCGGTACACATAATTCATCCTCTTCTTGTACAGGCTCTTCTGGTAGAACATGCTCAGAAGCCCTACCGTCAGTCTTACATTCTGCCTCTTCAGTCACATCATTATGGTCTCCAATATTTCCATTTATTCCAGCTTTCAAGTTCTCCTTGATAGCGGCATCTGTATACTCAGAACCCGCCGGATTCTTCTCTTCCACCACGTTCTGCATCCCATCTGGGCTCCCGTGTGTCTGTAGCGGCAACGGAGTGACAATTGCTTTTCCCATTTGTTGGGACGTGGCTCCGATGTAGCCTCCCTGAAAGTGCGCTTGAGCTCACCAACGCCAGCCCGATGTCTCAAAATCTCATCTTGTGACTTATCCAGCCTGAGCTTCACGAGTTGCAGCTACTGATGAGGCATCTGGTTTGGTGTCTACCACTTCTATGGCTTTTTCCACCTCTGCAGCATCACCTTCAGAGTCCTTGGCATGATGCAGATCCACACCACACACCGACAACTTCTCATCTTCAACAGCATCCACTTGTGCTGTGTTCAGTTTCAGAGTCCTGCCTTTAAAGCTCAGCTCTCCTCCTTTCACCTTAGTCTTCGCCAGGGAACCGGCCAACTGTAAAACATCTTCAGATGCCATCTTCTGTCTGGCTGTAAGGTCAGCATCAGCTTTCTTCTCAGGACTCTCAACCTCCTCTGCTACCATGCCTTCCTCATTTGCACTGGTTGCTTTATGGTCATCAGATGATTCACTATCACTATCTGACCCCTTTTTCTCAGCCACATCTGGCTCACTGTCAGGGCTATACACTTCATTTTCATTCACATCCTGCTCACTGTCAGGGTTATACAATTCATTTTCATTCATATCCTGCTCACTGTCAGGGTTATACAATTCATTTTCATTCACATCCTGCTCACTGTCAGGGTTATACAATTCATTTTCATTCACATCTTGATCTGGAACCTTAGTTAACATGTCATCCACAACATTAACTTCACCATCTGGTCCCTCAAGTATGTGACTATGTGACAACCCCAGCACTATACTTCTATATAGCTCAGGTACTAGGAGCTGACTCACGACCTCTCCCTGGACTTCAGTGTCCCCATACAATAGGCTATTGTCCATGGCAGCATGAGGAAACCTCTCCTCAGAGCCAGGCTCCTGGGAAACCTCATTTAGAACAATCATATTTTCCTGTGCCGTCCTAAGAGAGGGGTCTCGCCACTGCTCACTCTCAAAATTGTCACAGGACACAGGTAAGTAAGGGACACTCGGTTCCCGAGAACCACCATCCTCGTCTCCCAACATCACCTGCAAAGGAACTTCATCACCATCACAGTCATCATTATTATCAACATCATTATCATGACTATGATCAGTATCATCATCACTATCATGGTCATCATCATTATCATGATCATCATCACCATCATCATTATCATTATCATCATCATCATTATCATGGTCATCATCATTATCATGATCATCATCATCATTATCATTATCACATAAGTTTAACGGCCCACTAGCATTGTGTTCCGCCCCTCGGGACTGCGCACCCTCAATAGGAGCTTCATCACACTGTCCATCAGAAACATTTCTCCCCCAGAGATCCTTAGACTGGGGAAAGTCATTACCCAATATGACGGGGTGCACCAGGTTCTTCACTACCCCCACTTCATATGAAACCTCCCCGAGTTTGGGGACCAAGTCCACGGCAGTCTCTGGGTAGACTTTGGTGTCTCCATGGATGCACACCATACTCAGGTGCTTATCAGGGATGAAGTCCCTATCAATCAGGCTGTCACATACGGAAGTCACTGGACTCTCTGAGTCCAAGAGGGCCTGTGCTGGGCAGTCATTTACAACCACCGGGGACCCCTGTGGTCCAGTCTCTTCGGCTGAGGTGGACACACACACAGGTTCTGCGCAGAGAGAGAGGGATCTGCCAACATCACAACACATAGGCTCCCCCCTATTGGACAGTTGGCTGCAATTTCACGCCAGCTCCAACACTGTCCATCACACTCTCCCACCCACATGTCCCCTCGGGCCTGAACCCGCTTATCAGCATACACCATGTCCCCAACAGCTGGAACGCTCTTACCGCGAGAGTTCAGCGTCCGGGAACTCCGAAGTGACGACCTCTCAGACGGCTGTACCTCAGGAGGACGTGCTTGGGTGTAGCGGTCCACTATCACCTTTTCAACTCCATAATCAAGCCTGCTGACTGCAGACTCCCAACTGTATCTCCAGTCATGAACTCCCCTGGCACGGGCTGTCACCGTAACACCCAGCCGGGTAAGAATCTCCGCTTTCAGCTTGCCATAGTCTTGGCTGTCCTGCTCGCTCAGGTCAGCATATGCCCTTTGGGGCTCTCCAATCAGATAGGGTGCGACCATCATGGCCCATTCAGATAGGGGCAGATTCTCCTCTGCCAATCTCTCAAACCTAGTGAGATATACCTCCACATCATCACGAGGTTTCATCTTTTTCAGGGACCGTCTTACCGCCTTCTTTACAGCGGACAATGCAGGTGACTTTGCAACATTACTTTGGGACGATGCGCCACAAGTCTTTTGTTGTGCTGCAACCTGCTCAAAAAACAACCGGTTATTCTCCTGCTGCTGCTGCAGGAATTGCTGCTGGGCCTGCTGCATGCGCTGCTGGTGCTGCAGGCGCTGCTGCTCCATGCTCTGCTGCATGCTTCGCTGGGCCTGGGCCAGGTACTCAATGAGCTCCTCCATACTGCTGGACTTATCTGTCTCAACCACGGCAGTCTTATGTTGCACATTAACTTGCGCCATTTGTTCAAACAGCGCCTCCATGCTGTCATCCATGCTGTCAGACTTCTCTGTCTCAACAACGGCAGTCTTCACTCAAGACATACACACTCCACAGTCTTTTCCACAGAAAAATTCAGCTCTGCTGTGCAGACACTTTTTTTTTTTTTCTCTGCAAACTCTATTAGGGCCACTGTCTCTTTAAGACTGCTCCAATAGACGTTTCTCTTTGCTGCTGCACACTCCACAGTCTTTTCCACAACAAGTTCAGCTTTGCTGTGCAGACACACTTTTTTTTTTTTTTTTTCTTTTGCAAACTCTATTAGGGCTACTGTCTCTTTAAGACTGCTCCAATCAGACGTTTCTCTTGACACACTTTTTTTTTCTCTGCTGCTATTTCAACAGACTTCACCTTTATTGCTGTCTTTAAGCCACTGTGCCGCACGCACATTCCAGCACCAATTGTATCAGCCACTGTGCTGCCCCAGCATTCTCCGCCAATTGTAACATTTCCAGGGGATATAGCTCTAGGATCGCTGTCTGGGTAGACAGAGTGACACGAAAACAGTTCATTCAGACAGCAGTTCTGATGAAAACTGGCCGCAACCAGCTTTATTAAAGTCCACAGCAAACAGATAAAAATAAAGCATAAACAGAAAACTGGGCTTGTCTAGCCACTAATTACACATAGATCGATTGCCCTGTCTATCCGGGTCCCGGCTCTACCAGCCTGACCCAAAACAACACATATGATATATGTTACCAGTATGGAGTTTCACAGATACTCCTCCTTGTGTCTGAAGGCACCTTCAATGTCCAGACTTGAGAGAGATCCACTCCTATTCAGCCGCTATTCGCACGGATTCTCACTGAGACTACTCCTGTGTCCGGGGTACTTCCTGCACCCAGACTGAGATAGCTCAAACTCCTGGAGACTGCTTCTTGTGCCGGGACACCTTCCTGTGTCCAGACTGAGCCAGCTCCCACTCCTGGGACTGCTTCTTGTGCCGGGACACCTTCCTGTGTCCAGACTAAGCGTGCTCCCACTCCTGGACTGTGTTCCAACACACCTACTTCTGGTCTCCTAATTAACACCCGAGTGATTTCAGGCCTGAGCTGCAAGTGTGTACTGAATGTAAGGTGTAGTGACCTTTCCCTACCACTAGGTCTACAAAGCCACACACCTCCCTTATACCAGTCAGTAAAGTAGCTAGGTGAAATATACACCCCATTCAATACACATACTCTCACTGTCTCACAATGTATTAACCCGTGTTTAACGTATGAAAATCAGAAGACATTCCGGTCAAAGGAATGGGCTCAGACTGATTTAAAAAGAAGCAAAACATATCCCCCAAAACTCCTGTTCCTGTACTTACTATATTCCTGGTAGTCTCCACATCTTAGACCAGATTCTCAAATCCAGGTCCGGACGAGCAGTTATCTCGTGACCTGAAGTTGACATCCTGATATATGCCAATGAGGCATTGGGTCTGAGTTGGGTCTGAAGACCTATAGCGGTCCGTGAATCACCGACGGTGAGAAACAGATTAGTTTCATCCCAACGCACTGGAATTGTTCGCTCAGCCAATCATTAGCAAATACAAGTTATTGCGGTGACCAATGAATAACTGAGCAGGTATTTAGGACCATAGTGATGGAACCAGTAAGTAGATTTCAGCAGTCTCCAGGTCAGTCTTGGAATGAATTGAAGCCGCCAAAGATCGGTGATCCGGAGGGTGCTACCGCTTTTTGGTCTTTTTTTTACCAGTCTGAGCTGTTTTAAAACTTTTACATTTTTTATTCATTATATGGTGTACAATAATAAATTATATTGTGGTACCGTGTTAGCCAGAAAAATCGATGTGAATACTTCTCCGTCCAATTATGACAAGAGCATTCTTAAAGTGATACCTTTATTGGCTAACCAGAAAATTATATGTTCGCAAGCTTTCAGAGCGCAGAGGCTCCTTCTTCAGGCAAGATTACATTTGGAATAATAAGAAAGACACATTAGATGCTTACTATAGTAGGAAATTTGTTCAAGACCTGGGAGGTGTGATGCCTTCAAAAGATAAGCAAAGGAAATCGAATTAGCATTTTCTTACAAATGGAGAGCTAGTGGGAATGTGTTCTTAGCTATCTGGAGTCCTTCTGGTGAAGGTGTGAACTGTGTCTATGTAGTGGACCATAAAACCGGGTGTTAAGTTGAGTCCCAGTGTCAAAGTATTGAACATCCTAATAAGTTTGAATTCCCATATTTTTCTCTCCCTGTCATCCTTAAAATGACCTTTTAGTATTAAGACTTTTAAGTCTGTCATACAATGTCCAGTTCCAGAGAAATGTTTTCCACAGGCGTGTCCATTTCATTCCTGATCGTATGTCTGTGTAGATTCATCCTTGTTTGTAGTTTTTGCATGGTTTCCCCAATATAGATAGCTCCAGGGCACCTTGTACATTGTATCATGTACACCACATTGGAGGATGTACATGAAAAGGAACCCATGACCTTATAGTCCTGATTTGTGTTTGGTACACGGACTGTATTTGTTGGTAATATGTGGGTACAAGTTTTGCATTTTTTGTTGTTACATGGGAATGTGCCAGTCACTGATGGTGACGAGAGGACACTTCTGACAAGGAGATTCCTTAAGTTAGGGGGCTGTTTGTAGGAGAGGAGTGGTAGTTCTGGGAATATGTCTTTCAATTTGTGGTCTCTGTGGAATATGGGTTGGAGATCAGCACCAATTTTCCTTAGGATGCTCATGTGGGGGTTGTATGTGACCACAAGAGGCACCCTGTTGTTGTCCTCTCTCAGTTTGTAATCCAGGAGGTTGCTTCTTGGGATTCTTGTAGCCCTGTGGATCTGTTCATCTATTACCAGTGGATGGTATCCTTGTTGTAGGAATGTATTCCTCAGAGATAGCAGCTGTAGTTCCCTGTCTTTACTGTCTGAACAGATCCGAATATATCTCAGAGCTTGACTGTAGATGATGGATTTTTTTGTGTGTCTTGGATGAAAGCTGTTCAATCTAAGGTATGCTGGACGTCCTGTGGGCTTATGGTAAATTGATGTTTGTATGGCGTTGTCCTTGATGTATATGGTCAAGTCCAGAAAATGTATTTGAGACTTTGAAAAGTTGAGGGTAAGCTTGATGGTTGGGTGGTATTTGTTGAAGTTATTGTGGAAGGTGAGCAGATCATCTTTTGAGCCTGTCCAGATTATTAGCAGATCATCAATGTAGCGGAAGTATGCAAGAGGTTTAATAGGGCAAGATGACAAAAACTCCTCCTCCAGTTTCGCCATAAATAGGTTTGCATATTGTGGGGACATTTTGCTTCCCATGGCGCTGCCCATGCACTGTTGGTATAAATTGTTCCCAAAAGAAAAATAGTTGTGATGAAGCACAAACCTGATGAATTGCAGTGTTGGTTCTGTGGCCAGATTGTTCTTTTGAAGGAAATATTTACATGCTGTGATTCCATCCTCATGAGGAATGTTGGAATAGAGAGACTCTACGTCCATGGTGGCTAGTATCGTGTCCCTTGGAAGTGGGCCCAGCGCTGACAATTTGCAAAGAATATCCGTGGTGTCCTGGATATAGCTGGGTGTGCTCCTCACCAAGGGTTTCAGAATGTTCTCCACCCAGCGGAGATATTCTCAGTTAAAGTCCCAATACCAGAGATGATGGGCCTCCCAGGATTACCTTCTTTGTGTATTTTAGGCAACATGTAGAAGGTACCTGTTTTGGGATTGCCTGGTACTAGTTCCAGTAGTGCTTATCTTTTGAAGGCATCACACCTCCCAGGTCTTGAACAAATTTCCTACTATAGTAAGCATCTAATGTGTCTTTCTTATTATTCCAAATGTAATCCTGCCTGAAGAAGGAGCCTCTGCGCTCTGAAAGCTTGCGAACATATAATTTTCTGGTTAGCCAATAAAGGTATCACTTTAAGAATGCTCTTGTCATAATTGGACGGAGAAGTATTCACATCGATTTATTCATTATACTAACCCTTTAATTATTACGGCTTGGTTCATTTTTTTTCCCTCTGTTTTCCTCATCGGTCACTTCTATAAAGTTTCCGCATTAGTTTTTCATCTCTACTATCCTATTTCAAATTGTGTCTGCTCAATAAAATTTGTGACTAACTATCGGAGGGTGATTTATTACATATGTCAGGCATTGAAGGTATGAATTATTTAGGACTCTTTATGGAATGTGCGTTGTGCCAGCTTGCTCACAGTATGAGAAACTGAATAGATGAATAATAGTTTTGGTATTAAACAGCATGTTTGATGCCATAGTACAACATCTGCTATTTAAAATACAAAAAGTTAAAATGTCATTCAGAAGAGAACATTCTATAAAAACAACACAATACTTTTTTTTTCACAAGCAATAAAGCATGAGGAGTAAATGACCGAATTGTGCAAAACGCATTTGCAGCACAGAAAAGAAAAAAAAAATCAAAGAAAGTAAAGTTCTTAAATTAGTAGCAGATGGATTTTAAGCTTGAACATTTCATATTATAAATGCATTCATCTTAAAATAACATTACAAGTAAAATTTGTCCACTGTGTTACACCTAGTGCAGGACCTGATCCAAGAATTCAAGAACGCAAAATAGATAATGGGGCAGATTTATCAAGATTGGTGTTTTATACAGAAGTGTAAAAAAAAGATCATTGGCATAAATTATACCAAATGTATTAAAAGATAAGCATGATTTCATAAATGAGGTACAGCTTTAGACTGTCCCGAAGTCAGAAAATGAAATATCCACAACTATTCATAGGTGTACATGTGCCAACATGTGCAACATTTTCTAGCATAATGCTTAATAAATCTATCTAAAAGTTTTTGATTAATCTCCTTCATTTTACTCCATGGTCTCTTTTTCAAATTTTGGGGAACATAGTGCAAAAAGTGACAATTTTTCCCTAATCGCAATTTTTTGCAAATTCTGACTTTTTGTGACATAGTTTATCTCCCAAACGGGCATGAATTGGTTGATAATTGTGGAGCGCTAACTGTCATTTGGAAACTCTATTCACATGTATAATGTAACTAATTTTCACCCTTTAATTGCCGTATGATGATCTGTCCTTTATGGCGGGATCCCCGGCGTAGCACTTGCAGAACAGTTCCTGACTAGTGGAGCGAGCTGAGGGAGAATTTTATGAGATGGGTTGGTACCAGATAGATGATGATGAGGACAAAATTGGATCCAAATGTGTAGACAAGGAGAATCAGTTCAGGGGTCAGTCAGAGTGAAAGGGCAAAAGAAAGGTCAGGCAGTTCAAGAGTCAAATCAATTAGGGGTTCCAGAGAATAAGCAGTTAGAATAAAGAAGTCCAGTCCATTAGTGACCCTGGAATGAATCCTTAGAGTATGCAATATCTGGCAGAGGTAACAGGAACAGGGTATTTAAATAGATCGACAAGAGCAGTGATTGGCCCATTTGTTGATTAGTCCTATGACAGACACTTGTGATTGGATAGTCAAGTGGATCACCTGATTGGCCTGAGCTGCTATTAGTCATTTCAATATCTGAAGAATAACATTGTATTTTGTTGCAGAATTAAAAAAAAATCTGCTACAAAACTGCCCCTCATAACGCAAAAGTGCCCCTACTAATACAAAAAAATGCCCATCGTAACGCAAAACTGCCTCTTTTAATGCAAATCTGCTCCTCCTACAGCTTGGACCAACTTTTACTGTACATGCAGTCTAGGCTGTGAATATCCTACCATTGTTTTCCTACCAAATGTATGTTGTCAAAAAGCAGAGGACAGATATGACCACCCAGACTTTTCTTACAAAGTTGCTTTATTTTACTTTGGGTGCAATAGAGAAAGAAAAAGAAAAATGTTGCAGAAATGCCCATAGTTTTTCTTCGGATAGATAATCAATATGAAGTTGGATGAGGACTCGGAGCAGACACAAACAGGAGAGGGCCCCTGTGCAAGAACAATATATTGGCCCTTTGTAATCCAATAGCTCATCATAATGCACAATTCCATCTGCTTTGGAGGTCGAAATGGGCCCGTTACCTCATGGGCTCCTCTGCTGCTGAAATGGTATGTCCACTTCTGAATTGGACCACCAGGTGCGAGTGGGACTGAAACTTGCACCCTCCAGTTACCCCCTGTATATATACTTTCATGTATTCAGGACTGGAACTTTTAATGCTAAGTAAACGCTGCACACTTACAGTTTAATGGTTCAGATACTACTCAGCTACTTCTCCGGTTTTCATTAACTTTTCAGACACTTGCTCAGCAAAACAAAAGTGCAGGTGTATAAGCCTCAAGCCATTTTGGACATTGGCAGATTTTCAGCACAGATTAAGCACCATGCAAGGCTTTCTCCTCCATAAGTGGTATTCTTAACCTGTGCCAAGCAGAGTAAAAGAGACAATTTGCCTTGTGTAAAGGACCCGTTTTTTAATGAAAGGCATAAAAATAGATACCTCATTACAAGGGACAAGCTGAAATGTGCGTCCTTTGTGCAACTTACAAAAATATCTTTTTTTTTTTGCAAAGTAGATTACTATGTGCTACATTAAGCAAAGTTTATAAAGAGTGAAATGAATGTGTATCCGCTTCTCTGAAAGCTACATTTATTCCTGCAATATACAATATAGGTAGCAACAAGGTATATGAATGGTATATAAATACTCTTTATGGAAGGGTGAAATATCCTCCAAAATATTATAAATACTTGTTTTTGTTATACTCTTTTAGATTTCGAGCTCATTGGCATAGATTCCTCTATTGGTTTTCTTTGACAAAAATTTCATAGTTTCAAGGTTGAAAGAAGACACAAATCCATAAAGTTCAACTCAGTCATAACTTAATGTGTTGATCCAGAGGATCGCAAAAACCTCATGAGGCAGATGCTAATTGCCACTTATTAGGGTTCTTGCACATGACTGTAAAAATCAAACAAGTTGATACTAGGAGAAAATTGCAGCATGCAAGAGTTGCATCCGACTATCGGATCATACACTGCCATTCATATCTATGGAAAATTGGACCGCACTCGTTTTTCACGAACAGGACTGTTGGAGAACTTTTTTTTCTCCTCATCCGAGAAAATTGGATCACACTATGATCAAACTCTGATCACATTGTGATTAGCACAAGATGAGAGAAAAACAGTCTTGTGATCCT
This sequence comes from Oophaga sylvatica, assembly GCA_033576555.1. Lineage (NCBI taxonomy): Eukaryota > Metazoa > Chordata > Amphibia > Anura > Dendrobatidae > Oophaga > Oophaga sylvatica. The sequence continues at coordinate 51,466,894 of JARQOD010000005.1, forward strand.
AACCTTAGGAGAAAAATTTCATCCTGACTCCAACGGGTTCAGTAAGAGTAATATATACCCTGGTTGATGAGGCCTATTCCTCTGTAAGTTCACATAGCAAATTTCTCTCATTACCCATACCTCCCAACTGTCCGGATTGAGCAGGACAGTCCCGATTTAGACCCTCCCACCCGCTGTCCCAGCCGGGATGGTATGTGTCCCGCAGTGAGATAAGTTGCCACGCCCCATGCACCCTTTCCTTGTCCTCCCTGTCTCTACACCTCAGCCTCTCATAGCAGAGCAATGACGCTGCTATGCTGTATTCTTCTGTGCCCACAGGACCTGTGATGAGGTCACAGAAGGGGAGGAGTCAGGGGTCACATGATCAGGGTCCTCGGACTGTGTGCTGGTTGTCCTGGTGCTGGATGAGGTGAAGTTTACTATGTGTGGGGTCAGAAAGGGTTTACAAGGTGAATGTAGCAGTGCTGTGTGTGTATGAGGTGTACAGAGCGGAGCCGTGTGCGCGAGGTATACGGAGTGGAGCCATTTGTGTACGAGGTGTACGGAGCGGAGCCGTGTGTGTACAAGGTGTACGGAGCGGAGCCGTGTGTGTACGAGTGTACAGAGCGGAGCCGTGTGTTACGGAGCGGAGCCGTGTGTGTACAAGGTGTACAGAGCTGAGCCGTGTGTGTACGGAGCGGAGCCGTGTGTGTACGAGGTGGATGTAACAGTGCGGTAGTGTGTACGAGGTGTACGGAGCGGAGCCTTGTGTGTACGAGGTGTACAGAGAGGAGCCGTGTGTGTACGGAGCGGAGCCGTGTGTGTACAAGGTGTACCGGAGCGGAGCCGTGTGTGTACGAAGTGTACGGAGCGGAGCCATGTGTGTACGAAGTGTACGGAGCAGAGCCGTGTGTGTACGAGGTGTACGGAGCGGAGCCGTCTGTACGAAGTGTACGGAGTGGAACCGTGTGTGTACGAGGTGTACGGAGCGGAGCCGTGTGTGTACGAGGTGTACGTAGCAGAGCCGTGTGTGTACAGAGCGGAGCCGTGTGTGTAAGAGGTGTACGGAGCGGAGCCTTGTGTGTACGAGTTGGATGTAGCAGAGTCGTGTGTGTACGAGGTGGATGTAGCAGTGCTGAAGTGTGTACGACGTGTACGGAGTGGAGCCTTGTGTGTACGAGGTGTACGGAGCAGAGCCTTGTGTGTACGAGTTTGATGTAGCAGAGCCTTGTGTGTACGAGTTGGATGTAGCGGCGCCATGTGTGTATGAGTTGGATGGAGCGGAGCCGTGTGTGTACAAGTTGGATGGAGTGGAGCCGTGTGTCTGTATGAGGCGCACAGAGCCGAGCCACGCGTGTACGAGGTGCACGGAGCCGAGCCGTGCGTGTACGAGGTGCACAGAGCTGAGCCGCGCCGCGCCGCACGTGTACGAGGTTTATGGAGCGGAGCCATGTGTACGAGGTGGATTAGTAGTGCTGTGTGTGTACAAAACAGAGCCTTGTGTGTACGAAGAGTACGGAGCTGAGCCATGGCCAGGGCTCCGTGCTTGAGCCGTGTGTGTACAGAGCGGAGCAGAGCCGTTTGTGTACGGAGTGGAGCCTTGTGTGTATGTAGCGGAGCCGCGTGTGTACGAGGTGTACAGAGCAGAACCGCGCGTGTACGATGTGTATGCTGCAAAGCCCCATGTGTACAAGGTTTACGGAGTGGAGTCATGTGTGTACAAGGTGTACAAAGCGTGGCTGCGTGTGTATAAGGTGTACGGAGTGGAGCCATGTGTATACTGAGTGGAGCCTTGTGTGTGCGAGGTGGATGGAGCGGAGCCGTGTGTGTTCTTTCTTTCCCCTCTTTCTTTCTCTCTGGTCTTTCTTTCTCTCTCTGTTCTTTCTTTCCCCTCTTTTTCTTTCTTTCTTTCTTTCTTCTTTTCTTTCTTTCTTTCTTTCTCTTCTGTTCTTTCTCTTTCTGTTCTTTCTCTCTGTTCTTTCTTTTCTTCTCTCTGTTCTTTCTTTCCATGTTTCTTTCTTTCTCTCTATCTCTCTTTTCTTTCTTTCTCTCTTTGTTTTTTCTTTACCTTCTTTCTCTCTCCCTCTCTGTTGTTTTTTTCTTTACCCTCTTTTTTTGTGTTTTTTTTCTGTCCCCTATTTCTTTATCTCTGTTTCTTTCTTTCTCTCTATCTCTCTGTTCTTTCTTTCCCCTTTCTTTCTTTTTCTCTCTCTCTGTTCTTTCTTTCTCTCTCTGTTCTTTCTTTCTTTCTCTCTCTCTGTTCTTTCCTTCTTTCGTCTCTTTCTTTCTCTCTTTTCTTTCTTCCCCTCTTTCTTTCTTTCTCTCTCTGTTCTTTCTTTCCCCCTCTGTCTTTCTTTCTCTGTTCTTTCTTTCCCCTTTCTTTCTCTCTCCCTCTCTGTTCTTTCTTTCTCTCTCTGTTCTTTCTTTTCTGTCTTTCTTTTTCTCTCTCTCTGTTCTTTTTTCCCCGTCTTTCTTTCTCTTTCTTTCTTCTCTCTCTGTTCTTTCTTTCCTCTCTTTCTTTCTCCCTCCCTCTCTGTTCTTTCTTTCCCCTCTTTCTTTCTCCATCTCTGTTCTTTCTTTCCCCTCTTTCTTTCTCCATCTCTGTTCTTTCTTTCCCTCTTTCTTTTTTTCTCTCTCTGTTCTTTCTTTCCCCTTTGTTTATTTCTTTCTCTCTCTACTTTCTCTCTGTTCTTTCTTGCTTTCCCCTCTTTCTTTCTCCCTCTCCTTTCTCTGTTTTCTTTTTCTCTCTGTTCTTTCTTTTACTCAATACCAGTGTGCCCACAGTACCAGTCAGTGTGATCACCAGTGCTAAATGGGTGTGGTTGGGGCGTGGACATGGGTGTGACTAGTTGTGAAATGGGTGTGGTCGGGGCGTGGCCTAAAATTTGCCGCTGCGCGCGACACAACCTTTGTCCCTCCTTCTTGTCTTCAAAAGTTGGGAGGTATGCATTACAATGTCCTTTAAAGTTCAAACAATCACTCACAAAGCACCAAACCCAAATCTTTATAGATGAGTCTTAAATTTCTTCACCACAACCCTCTCGTCACTCCATAGTAGGGGCTACAGCCCAATTACCCTGATGATTAACATCTACCCCCCGCCTAAGGAAAAATAACTACAGGTACTGTCTTTGTTAGCATGGGTTTTGATACTGAAAAGACCACTCTGTCCATTATGTAAGATGTGCATCTCGTCTCTGCTGGCACTTTGAGGGGTCTGATAAGGATCGGCAAAATGCCTCCTCCCTTCAATGACTGGGACACTGGTCACTGGTTGTGGAGAGGCAAGTAACAGCTCCTGTGTCAGCGTTCTGTGTTGGTGGAAGTGAGTAGGAAGATCTCAACTGCAAACTATGCTCTGTGTACATGCTCTTCCCACTTTTATGCTGCCTGACCAACAAGCGTCCTCAGACTATGCTTGACTGTGGCCAGCCAGTGGTGACCGTTATTTTCCGCTGCCGTGGATCATTATTTTAAGTATTACAGGAATAGTAGATGCCAGGATCACTTTTGGGGGGAGTCAGACGGCTTATTATGAGTTTATTACATGTAGTCTGGTATAATCTGCACTATATGTAATAAGTTCAATCTGCACTATATGTAATGGTCATATAATTATCTTATACTGTAATAGGCCCCGCCAACTTCCCCAAACAGTATCCTGGCAATGCTTGTAGGGGGTCTTATTATGATATTATGTAATAATACATAGGAAATGACACAGGAAGTTAAACCTTGCCAACACAGGAAACTCTGCTACCGGCAAACAGTTGGACCTGAAAATCAGACTACCATTATTGCCACTCGCCTCCATGGAATACTATGCCTTGGGTAATGAATGTGGAAATGTAAATTTTGCTGGTCCAGGAGAGACCGGAGTTGTGGGATAGCAGAAATCCTGGCTATGCAGACTGGCACAAAAAGGATTCATGATGGGCTTACATTTATAAGGAGGTTTTCCTACGGTTTGACACAAGCACACGTGACACCCAAATGTCCATTAGTATGACACTTTAAACAGTACGATCTCTCTATCTATGTATGTATGTATATATACTGTATATATATATATATATATATATATATATATATATATATAGTATATTGTGACACAGTCACTGGTGAAGTGATGGAGGGGAGATACGTGTCACTGATGGAGTCAGTGATGTGAAATCAGAATAGTTTCCTCTAGCACACTACGTGTTTTGTTGGTTTATTGAAAGTTATATTATGGGCTGGTTTTAGTGGACAATCATAGAGTGGGAGGGAGAATGTCCACGTATGTCCCCTGCAGCGTCCTTACAGGACCTGTGTGATATCAGGATCATGTGATCAGTCACATGATGGAGAATCACATGGTCTGGCTATAAATAGCTGAGCTCCAGGGTTAAGGGTATGCCACACTAAACAATCCCGTAGCGATCTCGTTAACATCGCATACTAATGAGATCGCTAGCGGGATCGTTTTAATATCGCTAGTAGTGGCCTAATTTAGCGATGTCGTTAAGGACGCTATCGCGGTTAGCGATCTCCTTAACGACTTTAGCGGTACTTTTGTACCGCTAAATCGCTAAAAAAAGGTGCCACACTCAGCGATATATACTTACCAGCGGGACGCCAGCGGGACGCCGACGATAAAAATAGGGTCCGGAACGATCGCTGTGATGAACGAGATCACAGCAGGGGCCACGTCGCTGGTAGATGCCGCACACAACAACATCGCTAACGGGATCACTAAATAGTGACGTTTTTTAGCGATCCCGTTAGCGATGTTGTTTAGTGTGGCATACTCTTTAGTCTGGGCTGTTGAGGGCCTGGAGAGGAAGACTCCAGGAGAGTGTCAGAGCACATAGTGTTTGTGTAAGGACATTGCTAACCCTGAGTGGGCTGATCCCTAATAGTGCAAGGACTGCATAAAGTGCTACCTTTTGTTTTGTTTTGCTGTTTTGCCCAAAGGGCCATATTTATTTTTGTGCTTAAGACCTTGGTTTATGCTGTACTAATAAACTATGCGCATCCTTAAAGGCGCAGTGTTCCATTGGCTACTTCCATGTGCAGCTGAGGAGCCGATCTACCACAATATTTATATTGTGAGGCAAAGACCGGTGTTATTTGCGAGGGTCGCTATGTGTCCCCCAGGATGCGCTCAGAAGCGTATTGAGGCTGCAGGAGTGTATTGCAGTCACAGGAGTAGCTGTGATTGTAATACAGAATAAAAGTAAGTGTAGTCTTCGGCAAGCTATTTGCCCAAGGCAGATTTAAGAAAACTTGGTATGGGCTTTTATTTTTTAAATGGACTACAGGATGGTAGTTGGGCGGTCCATTTCGTCCCCCGGCCCTAGGTTTTCCATATGGCCCGGCCACACGTTGATTGTTAAAACCCCTGCAGCAGAGGGTTGGGTGTGGCAGTCTGGAGTTTTGCAACTTGCGGAGAAATCGGCTCTGCAGAAGCTCAGCCTGTGTGAGATAACACAGAGCCGGCAGAGCGAACTCCTGGCACCCCGCCGCGTGATACGGTGGTGCCGTCGCCCTTGGCAACGGGACTCCCACAGACTGTTTTGTTTCCTGGCTGCGATCCAGAGGATACCATATGCTGTACACTGTGTGAGTGTGAACATTAAACATGTTTGCTGTGAACTTTTCCTGTGGTCACTGTCTGTCACACTGAGCCAACCTCGCTGCACTACAATATATATATATACAGTTCTGCTCAAAAGTTTACATACCCGGGCAGAATTTTTGCTTTCTTGGCCTTTTTTCATAAAGTATGAATGATAACACCAAAACTTTTTCTCCACTCATGGTTAGTGGTTGGTTGAAGCCATTTATTATCAAACTACTGTGTTTTCTCTTTTTAAATCATAATGACAACCCAAAACATCCATAGGGGAGGAGTCCTTCTGCCGCAGCTAAGCACCATACTTGATGACAAATCCACTACATATTTGACTGCGAACCAGGGCAGCTCTACAAATTGTCATGGATGAGGCGGCACCACCAAACGACCCGAGGTAGCTGTTCCCAGTGTTGGAGCAGTGGCAATTGTCAGCCTCCAATGCCCATCACCATCCAACCCACATGCCTTTTCAACACCCACCAGCTCCTGCCTATTTTTAAATGGGTAATTCGGTGCACCATGGTGAATACCGAACTAGAAATTTGATCCAAGCCATGGGTATGGTAACCACCCATATTCCACCTCATTTGTACTTAGATATCAGTGTGATGGGTAGAGTTGAGCGATACTTTCCGATATCCAAAAGTATCGGAATCGGAATGGTATCGCCGATACCATTAAAATATCGGCGATACCCGATACCGATACCGGAAATCCAATGTAAGTCTATGGGAACAAAATATCGTAACTAAAAAAACCTCTTTCTTTCCTTGTAAACACTAAATATACACACATAGAATACATATTATATATATATATATACATGTCATTGTGACATATATATACATATATTTATAGTTTATACACTTCTACATAGTAAAATACCCTCTGATTCAATTGCCGGGTAAAGCCGGCTTTTGTGAAAAGACAGAAGCACCCACATGAAATGACACTTGGTTTACATAGAGTTAACCATGTCTTTTCATGTAGTTTGATATCTGATTTGCACAAACAATTACATGAGTGTAAGTGTGCAAAATTTCACACCTGTAGGGGTTAATTAAAGGTGTAAATTCGTTGTAAAAAAAACGACTTTTTTGCTACGAATTTACACCTTTAATTAACCCCTACAGGTGTAAAATTTTGCACACTTACACTCATGTAATTGTTTGTGCAAATCAGATATCAAACTACATGAAAAGACATGGTTAACTCTATGTAAACCAAGTGTCATTTCATGTCGGGTTCTGCATTTTCACAAAAGCCGGCAATTGAATTAGCGGCTATTATACTATTGTAAGCTTTTCAGGGGATATAGCTCTGGGATCGCCGTCTTGGGGAGACGGAGTGGCATAAAGAGACCATTCACAGACAATAGTTCTGTTAAAAACTGGCCGCAACCAGTTTTATTAAAGTCCACGGTAAACAGAACATAATCAAAACCAAATCATAAACATAAAGCCTGGCTTCTCCAGCCACTAATTACACTTAGATAGATTTCCCTTTCTATCCGGGTCAGACTCTAATAGTCTGTTCCCAAAACAACACATATGTTCAGTAGTTACCAGCGTGCAGCTCACATGAGGCTCCAATGGCGTCTGAAGTCAGATCCAGACTGAGAGAGAGAGCCTCCTCTGAACTTCCAAGCAGGTACTTATGGCTGTCTAATTAAGCAGCTGTGTTCACTCTGGGCTGAACTGCAAACCTGTCCCAGATGGGAATGGAGTGAACACCGCACTGACAACCTACTTTTTATGCGCCCCAGCTAAGAAACCTGGGGGAGATATACACCCCGTCCAGTACGCACCCCTTCACTGTCTCACATATCCCCCCCCTCTTCTCCAGACCGGAGGGCTGGTCCAAAACTCCAAAGAGACAGTGAACTCTGGACAAGGCATCAGCATTACCCTGTAACTTCCCAGGTCTATGCTCCACCGAGAAATTGAACTCTTGAAGTGAAAGGAACCACCTTGTCACCCTGGCATTCCTTTCCCTGTTCTGCTTCATCCATGCCAGAGGAGCATGGTCTGATTGTAATTTAAATTTTCTACCCAAGAGGTAATAACGCAGGGAGTCCAGCGCCCACTTGATTGCGAGGCACTCTCGCTCCACAATGGCATAATTTTGTTCAGCCGGTGTCATTTTTCGACTTAGATACAGGACTGGGTGTTCTTCACCCTTCACGACCTGCGACAACACGGCCCCTAACCCCACATTAGAGGCATCAGTTTGAACCAAAAACTCTTCTCTAAAATTAGGGGTGACCAGAACTGGTCTTTGACACAAAGCTATTTTTAACGACAGAAATGCTTTTTCTGCCTCCGGATTCCAATTTATCATTTTTGACTTCCCCCCTTTTGTCAGGTCAGTCAATGGGAAAAAAAAAAAAAAAATAAAGCAATTCCAGTGTCGGCTGGAACAAATGTCAGACTGAATTCACCAAATTAGAGATTAGAATAAGCAACAGTGAATATATAAAATATAACTTTTACTAATATACATTAAAAATTATTAGGTGCGTCACCCACTAAAAAATAGCTGTCAAGGAATGAGGGTAATACATATACCCACAATAATTACCAGAGGAACAAAAAACAGACAGCTATCAGGATTGGACAGATTGCCATCTAAAACAAGAAAATGGCAACTGAATGTCTAGGTGCTGCCAGTTGGAGGAATGCTAAATGTAGTCCTCCAAAGTAGGAAAGGCAGTCACCAGACAACACATATATAAACACAAAATATATGAATGACAACAATAAAGTGAGAAAAGTAAATAATTTTGGAACAATCTCACCAATGTAGTGTCAAAGGGACGGGAGTTTCCAAGGCACCCACTGGTATGTGGAGGGTCCCTCGTGCGTCAATGGGATGACAATACCCTGTCATTCCCTGAGGAACTGATACAAAGCTATTCCCCAAACTCCCGCCCTTACAAGGGCAGTCCACAGCTTGCCCTACACAAATAATCGCCCTGCACTTTCCCTATGAGGATGTCCCGACGCGTTTCATCTCAGTAGACTCATCAGGTGACTAGACTAAAGTGCAAAGGTACAGGGAAGCAAGACACTTCTGCTCTCAATGCTGTCTGCATAGGGCATGACAGGGTATTGTCATCCCATTGACGCACGAGGGACCCTCCACATACCAGTGGGTGCCTTGGAAACTCCCGTCCCTTTGACACTACATTGGTGAGATTGTTCCAAAATTATTTACTTTTCTCACTTTATTGTTGTCATTCATATATTTTGTGTTTATATATGTGTTGTCTGGTGACTGCCTTTCCTACTTTGGAGGACTACATTTAGCATTCCTCCAACTGGCAGCACCTAGACATTCAGTTGCCATTTTCTTGTTTTAGATGGCAATCTGTCCAATCCTGATAGCTGTCTGTTTTTTGTTCCTCTGGTAATTATTGTGGGTATATGTATTACCCCTCATTCCTTGACAGCTATTTTTTAGTGGGTGACGCACCTAATAATTTTTAATGTATATTAGTAAAAGTTATATTTTATATATTCACTGTTGCTTATTCTAATCTGGTAATTATTGTGGGTATATGTATTACCCCTCATTCCTTGACAGCTATTTTTTAGTGGGTGACGCACCTAATAATTTTTAATGTATATTAGTAAAAGTTATATTTTATATATTCACTGTTGCTTATTCTAGTCAGTCAATGGGGCAGCAATGGAGGCATAATTTGGTACGAATCTGCGATAGTACCCAGTGATGCCCAGAAATGCTTTGACCTGTCGTTTTGTGAGGGGTACAGGCCAGTTCCGAATTGCTTCTACCTTATCAATTTGTGGCTTGATCAGCCCCCTGCCAATAACATAGCCCAGATATTTGGCCTCTTCGAGGCCAATTGCACATTTCTCTGGGTTTATGTTCAGTCCAGCTCCGGCTATCGAGTCTACGACAGCTTGCACCCTAGTGAGGTGGCTCTCCCAATCTGAACTGAAAATTACCACATCATCCAGGTAGGCAGCCGCATAGGCTCGATGCGGGCGCAGTATCTGGTCCATAAGCCGCTGAAAGGTAGCTGGGGCTCCATGCAACCCGAAGGGCATCACCAGATACTGAAACAAACCTTCCGGGGTTGCAAAGGCCGTTTTTTCTTTCGCTTCCTCCGACAGGGGTATCTGCCAGTACCCTTTTGTCAGATCGAGGGTTGTAATATAACGGGCACCCCTAACCTCTCGATTAGCTCGCCTACCCGTGGCATTGGGTATGCGTCAAACTTTGACACCTCGTTCAACCTTCTGAAATCATTACAGAACCTCCAGGTTCCATTAGGTTTTGGGATGAGTACAATCGGGCTACACCACTCACTTTGGGCCTCCTCAATGACCCCGAGGTCTAACATGCGTTTAATTTCAGTAGAGACTATCTTTCTGCGGGCTTCTGGAATTCTGTACTGTTTTATCTTGACCTTAGTACCGGGCTCGGTCTCGACATGGTGTTTTATTAGAGAAGTCCGGCCGGGCAAGTCAGAAAACCTTTTCTGATTTTTCTGCAGAAACTCCCGCACTTCCTGTTTTTGGTGCACGGACAACGTCTCTCCCATGGTCACAGAGGTAGAGATGGTTTTACCCCTTTCTCTACTTCACCCGAGGCCAACAACGACTCTCTGTCCCTCCAGGGCTTGATCAGATTGATATGATATACCTGGTAGGGCTTCCGTCTCCCGGGTTGGTGTATTTTGTAAGTAACCTCGCTCACTTTTTGTACGATCTCGTATGGACCATGCCACTTGGCCAAAAACTTACTTTCCACCGTGGGAATTAGAATTAGGACTCGATCCCGGGGTTGAAAGACCTAATTTTTGCTGACCGATTATAAACTCTGCTTTGAGCTTCTTGGGCTCTCTGCAGATGATTCTTCACCAATGGCATAATTTTAGCCATCCTCTCTTGCATCTGGGCAATATGCTCTATAACACTCTTGTATGGAGTTGTCTCGGTTTCCCAAACCTCCTTGGCTATGTCCAGCAAGCCCCGCGGATGCCGACCATACACCAACTCAAAGGGAGAAAATCCCGTAGAGGCCTGGGGAACCTCTTGACCGAAAACAATAAGTAGGGTAACAGGTAGTCCCAGTCACGCCCATCTTTCTCTACTGCTTTCTTTAACATATGTTTTAATGTTTTATTAAAACGTTCAACCAACCCATCCGTCTGGGGGTGATACACAGATGTCCAAATGTGCGAGATTTTAAGCAACTTACACAGTTCCTTCATCACTTTGGACATAAAAGGTGTGCCTTGGTCCGTGAGGATCTCTTTAGGAATTCCTGTCCTGGAAAACATATGAAAGAGTTCCCATGCAATATTTTTAGATGCCATATTTCTTAAAGGGACCGCCTCGGGGTACCGGGTTGCATAATCAAGTACTACTAAGATGTATTGGTGTCCCCTGGCTGATTTTACAATAGGACCTACCAAATCCATTGCTGCCCTTTCAAAGGGTATTTCTATAACCGGCAGCGGGATTAATGGACTCGGAAGTGAGACACCGGAGCATTTATCTGACATGAGGGGCAGGTTTTGCAATAATCCTCCACATCCCGATAAACCCCGGGCCAGTAAAACCTCTGAAGAATTCTTTCCTGGGTTTTGTCCATCCCCAGGTGCCCACCCAGCACGTGGTTATGGGACAAACCTAACACCATACTTCTATATGGCTTAGGTACTAGGAGCTGACTCACGGCCTCTCCCTTTACTTTAGTGACCCTATATAGCAGGTCATTGTTCATGGCAAAATGGGGAAATTTTTCATCAGAGCCGGGCTCTTGTGGGATCTCATTCAGAACAGTTATATTCTCCCCGGCATGTTTAAGAGTGGGGTCTTGCAATTGCTCACTCCCAAAATTGCCACGGGACACCGGTAGGTCAGGGACATTCTGTTCTAGAGAAACATCCTCCCTCCCCCAACATCACCTGAAATGGAAATTCATTTTTTTTACAGTCATCATCATTATCAATATCATTATCGTGATTACAATCAGCATCAGCATCATTATCATGGTCATCATCATTATCATGATCATCATCATTATCATGGTCATCATCATTATCATGGTCATCATCACTATCATGATCATCATCATCACCATTATTATCATTATCATCATCATTATTATCACATAAGTTTAACGGCCCACTAGCATTGTGTTCCGCCCCTCGGGACTGCGCACCCTCAGTAGGAGCTTCATCACACTGTCCAGCAGAAACATTTTTTTTCCAAAGACCCCAAAACAGGGAAAAGTCACGACCCAATATGGCGGGATGCATCAGGTTCTTCACTACCCCCACTTCATATGAGATCTCCCCGAGTTTTGTGACGAAGTCTGAGGAGGTTACTGGGTAGACTTTGATGTCTCCATGTATGCACACCACGCTTAGGTGCCTACCTGTGACGAAGTCCCTATCAGCCAGACTAGCATGTATCAGAGTCACTCGACTTCCTGAGTCGAGTAGGGCCTGTACTGGGCACCCATTTATCACGACCTGACACATCTGTGGGCCAGTCTCCTCGACTAGGGTGGCCACGCACACGGGCTCGGCGAGGAACGAGAGAGACCGTCCAGCGTCACAGTCCATAGGTTCCCCCACTAGTGGACAATTGGCTGAAATATGACCTTGTTCACGGCATCTCCAACACTGTCTCAGGTCAGGGTGTTCAGACGGAGAGACCTTCCTAGGCCTGGGGTCTCCTGGTAGGTAAGTATCACCCTTTCGCTCATACATGTCCCCTCGGGGCTGACCCGGACTATCAACAGCCCCCCTTGCCCCCACAGCTGGAACCCTCTTACCGGAGATGACGGAGGCCGGGTATTCCGAACTGATGATCGCTCGGACGGCTGGTCACGTAGATAGTCTTTGGTGGCGAAATACCTTTCTATCAGGCTGACCAGTTGATCGGCATCTTTGGGGTCTCCCTGTCCGACCCAGAGCTGGACCTCAGGGGAAGGGCCCAGATGTACCGGTCCAGCACCACCTTTTCAACCATTTGGGCAGGGGTGCTGACGTCAGGTTCCAACCACTTCTTTACCAAAGAAATCAAGTCATACATTTGTGAGCGAGCAGGCTTGTCTCGCCTGTATCTCCAGTTATGGACTCTCCTGGCACGGACTGCCCTCGTCACACCCAGGCGGGCAAGAATCTCCGCTTTCAACTTAGTATAGTTTTTGCTGTCCTGCTCGCTGAGGTCAAAATAGGCTTTTTGGGGTTCCCCAGTCAGATAGGGCGCGACCACCATAGCCCATTCAGATTGTGGCAGATTCTCCTTCTCTGCCAGTCTCTCAAATATAGCCAGATATGCCTCCACATCGTCATGAGGCGTCATCTTCTGCAGAGTCTGTTTTACCGCCTTCTTTACAGCGGATAATGCCGGTAACCCGGCGTCTTCATTCGGGGACGAGGTGCTAGGAGTTTTTTTTAGTGCTGCAACCTGCTCCAGTAATAACCGGTTGGTTTCCTGCTGTTGCTGCTGGCTCCGCTGGGCCCTCTAGGTGTTGTTGCTGCATGGCCTGCTGTTGTTGCTGCATGGCCTGCTGAAGTTGCTGCTGCATGGCCTGCTGGTTCTGGGCCAGCTGCTTAACGAGCTCCTCCATACTGCCGGACATCTTGGGCTGGCTGACAGCCTTCACCCAAGACATATACACTCCACAGTCTTCTCCACAATAAGTTCAGTTTTGCGGTGCAGACACCTTTTTTTTTTTTTTTTCAAAGTCTTCAGCCACTGTGCTGCCCCAGCATTCAAGCACCAATTGTAAGCTTTTCAGGGGATATAGCTCTGGGATCGCCGTCTTGGGGAGACGGAGTGGCATAAAGAGACCATTCACAGACAGTAGTTCTGTTAAAAACTGGCCGCAACCAGTTTTATTAAAGTCCACGGTAAACAGAACATAATCAAAACCAAATCATAAACATAAAGCCTGGGCTTCCCAGCCACTAATTACACTTAGATAGATTCCCTTTCTATCCGGGTACAGACTCTAATAGTCTGTCCCAAAACAACACATATGTTCAGTAGTTACCAGCGTGCAGCTCACATGAGGCTCCAATGGCGTCTGAAGTCAGATCCAGACTGAGAGAGAGAGCCTCCTCTGAACTTCCAAGCAGGTACTTATGGCTGTCTAATTAAGCAGCTGTGTTCACTCTGGCTGAACTGCAAACCTGTCCCAGATGGGAAATGGAGTGAACACCGCACTGACAACCTACTTTTTATGCGCCCCAGCCCAAGAAACCTGGGGGAGATATACACCCCGTCCAGTACGCACCCCTTACACTGTCTCACACTATGTAGAAGTGTATAAACTTAATAATATATAATTATATATGTGTCCACAAATTCAATGACATGTCTATATATATATGAGTGTGTAAAATTGCTGAAAAAAAAATGCATGGGCTCCCGCCCTATTTTCGCAACCAGACAGACAAAGCCAGTGAGTGGGGGCAGATAATAATAGCCCAGAGAGGGACCATTATTTTTGGCCCCCCCCTGGCTACTAACATCTGCCCCCAGACACCCCAGAAAAGACAAATCTATAATTAGATTCGCCCTTTCTGGCACTTTGCCCGTCTATTCCCATTGCCCTGTAGCGGTGGCGAATGGGTTAATATGGGGTTAAAGCCACCTTGCTATTGAAAGGTGACCTTAAGCCAGGTTAATAATTGAGAGCTGTCAATTAGACAACTATCAATTATTAATCCTATTGCATGAAATAAAAATAAAACACACACACTTTAATTAAAAATCATTTTAATGAAATAAAGACACATGTTTTTGACCATCTTTTATTTTACTGCAAAAACCATTTCCTGTAATAAAAATAAAATAAAAAAGCAAAATTATTCTTACCTATCCCATGCACAGTCAGGTCCCACGGTGTAATCCTTCAGAAAGGGTTAATGTTTACTGCAGGGACCGCAGCTAATGCTGCAGCCTCACAGTAAACCCCCAAATGAATGAGCTCCTCTCCTGGCTACAGGAGAGGAAGTGGAAAGCTTAATTGATTGCTTTCCACTTTCACTTCAGGTCAGCCAGGGACACAATCAGTGACGCAGAGGGAACTGATTAACAAAAATAGGGTTCCCTTCGAAAAAAAAATGGCGTGGGGTCCCCCCTATTTTTGTTAACCAGCCTGATGAAGCAGACTGCTGAGGCATGGTATTTAGGCTGTTAAGGAGCCAATATCCATGACCTTGCCAGCAGCGTCGGACTGGAGTACCTTGGGCCCACCAGAGAAAAATTATTCTTAGGGCCCACCATCATACTTCCCAACCTTTGAAGAAGGGAAAGAGGGACAAAGGCTGTGGCACGCTGTCCCTGCTGCAGCAAATTATTAGGCCATGCCACGTTGCACCACAGACTGTCCAGGAGTTGTGGATGCTTTAGTCCAGGTGTGGGAGGAGATCCCTCAGGAGACCATCCGTCGGCTCATCAGGAGCATGCCCAGAAGTTGTAGGGAGGTCATACAGCATACCTCCCAATTTTGAAGACAGGAAAGAGGGTTAAAGGCTGCAAATTTTAGGCCACGCCCCGACCACACCCATTTCACAGCTAATCACACCCATATCCTCGCCCCAACGTACCCATTTAGCACTGCTGATCACACTGACTGGTAATGAGGGCACAGTGGCTGGTACTGAGGAAAGAAGAAAGAGCAGCAAGAGAGAAAGAGAGCAAGAGAAAAGAACAAGAGAGAAAAAAGAGAGAGAAGAAAGAAAGAGAGAGAAAGAACAGAAGAGAAAAAAGAAACAGAGAGCGAGAAAGACTAGAGAGAGAAAGAAAGATAGAGAGAGAGCCAGAGGCGTAGCTAGGGTTTTGGTTTAGTGGGGGCGAAACTTCTGAGTGGGCCCCTAATCAGAGAACCTCACAAATGACCGCGCTGTTGCCAAAAATAATCTATATATAAAAAGACCAATATTGATATACCGCCATATGGTCTGTGGTAAATAATACCAGTCCTACAGAACATATAATAGATTACAGCACAGGTACAGATAATGACTTACCGCTGATGTTCTTTCTAATGGAATTGTTCACTTTTCATGTCTTTTCCATACTGGCCCAGACCGACATGACGACTTCTCCAGCCAGGACTCGACTGCAGAGATTACAACAAAGACACATTTCGCTTCTCATATTTTTAGCACTGTCACGGTCACCAATTGGACTATTCTCAACCTGCACAAACTCCTCATCCTGCTGATACCCCAATACTGAGCCGCTGCTGCCATATGTGTCCCTATTTCTGCCACCTAGATACCCAATACTGAGCCGCTGCTGCCGTATGTTCCACTAACTGCATCGCTGATACCCCAATACTGAGCCGCTGCTGCCTTATGTGTCCCTATTTCTGCACCTGATACCCCAATACTGAGCCGCTGCTGCCGTATGTGTCCCTATTACTGCACCTGATACCCCAATACTGAGCTGCTGCTGCCGTATGTGTCCCTATTACTGCACCTGCTGTGTGGTTCTGTGTGACCTCTAAATTTTAAAGCACCCCTCTAGAATATAGTAATGCCGGGTGCAAGTGCCCTAGAAAACAGTGCCCACATTTTGTCCCCTAGACTGTAATAATGCCCTGTGTGCCCCTTTGACAGTCACAGTAACCCGAGTTCCCCTATAACAATAAGTGTCCACTTTACATTTAATAATGTCCCAAGTCTCCCCCTGTACATCTCCCCTATACACAGAATAATGCCCCTCACTGGATATATACTGACCCCTTAATGTCCCCAAACTATTTAATGGGTCCAACACTGTATGATGGCCCCTAGATAGCATCCATACAGCATAATACACCAGATAGTCCTCAATATAGTATAATGCACCCCCATAGGCAGCCTCTATATTATAATAAACCCCCATAGGCAGAGTCTAATATAATTATTAATGCACCACACTTAGGCAGCCGCTTTTATTATAATGCACCCCCATAGGCAGCCTCTGTAGTATAATGCATC
The DNA here is from genome assembly GCA_033576555.1 of Oophaga sylvatica. Classification (NCBI taxonomy): domain Eukaryota; kingdom Metazoa; phylum Chordata; class Amphibia; order Anura; family Dendrobatidae; genus Oophaga; species Oophaga sylvatica. The sequence continues at coordinate 51,483,474 of JARQOD010000005.1, forward strand.
CCCATAAGCTCTGTAGTATAATGCAGCCCATATAGCCTCTGTAGTATAATCAGCATCCCACATATATGAGCAGCCTCTGTAGTATAATGCAGCCCTTACAGCCTGTATACACCCATATACAGCCTCTGTAGATAATGCACCCCCATTAAAAAAAAAAAAAAACAAATACTCACCTCCCGGCTCCTGTGCTGCTCACTGTTCTCCCTCTCTGCGTCTGACAGCGGGCGCCGGCAGGTGATGTCATCGCGCCCGCTGTCAGACGCTGAGAGGGGGATTATGGGAGAGAAGAGCGCTCGCTCCTTCTCTCTCTATGCGGTCAGCTGTATCGGCTGGATGCCGATACAGCTGACCCTCCGATGACGGGTGGGGGGCCCACTGCTGGCACCGGGCCCCCCACCGCCTGTTCAGCCCCATAGCTTCCGGGCGGCAGAGCAGGGAGAGCGATTCTCCCTGCTCTGCCGCAGAATGTAACTGTATCGGCGTGCTGTGCACGCCGATACAGTTACTGTAGCGTAGCTCGGGTGGGCCCCTCAGAGCGCGGGGCCCAGGGCCACCGCCCCCTCTGCCCCGCGACCTATCCTTTCAAATCAGGGCCCACCACGCAGGAGCTGGGGTCCCCCCGGAGGTTTCTCCGGTGTCCCGGTGGCTCAGTCACGACCCTGCTTGCCAGCCTGATAATACCAGGCCACAGCAGTCTGCTTATCTTGCTGGTTAACAAAAATAGGGGATCCCCTCGAAAAAAATTGGCGTGGGGTCCCCCCTATTTTTGTTAACCAGCCAGATGAAGCAGACCGCTGAGGCCTGGATTTTCAGGCTGTTAAGGAGCCAAGATCCATGACCTTGCCAGCCTGATAATACCAGGCCACAGCAGTCTGCATATCTTGGCTGATTAACAAAAATAGGGTATCCCCTCGAAAAAAATTGGCGTGGGGTCCCACCTATTTTTGTTAACCAGCCAGATGAAGCAGACCGCTGAGGCCTGGATTTTCAGGCTGTTAAGGAGCCAAGATCCATGGACCTTGCCAGCCTGATAATACCAGGCCACAGCAGTCTGCATATCTTGGCTGATTAACAAAAATAGGGGATCCCCTCGAAAAAAATTGGCGTGGGGTCCCCCCCTATTTTTGTTAACCAGCCAGATGAAGCAGACTACTGAGGCCTGGTTTTTCAGGCTGGTAAGGATCCAATATCCATGGACCTTGCAAGCATGATAATACCAGGCCACAGCAGTCTGCTTAGCTTGGCTGGTTAACAAAAATAGGGGATCCCCTCGAAAAAAAAACGGCGTAGGGGTCCCCCTATTTTTGTTAACCAGCCAAGTAAAATGCAGACTGCTGCGGCCTGGTATTAAAAGACTGTCAAGACCCATGGATTTTGGCCCTCAACAGCCTGATAATACCAGGCTACAGCAGCCCCACATTTGGCGCATCAAAAGATGTGCCAATTGTGGCACTTTACCCGGCTCTTCCCACTGCCCTGTAGCGGTGGCAAGCGGGGTAATAAGGGGTTAATGTCACCGTTGATTGCAGGTGACAATAAGCCCGGTTAATAATGGAGAGGTGTCAATAAGACACCGATCCATTATTAATCCCAAAGTTATTAAATGCATAAAAAAAGACAAAGCAAGAAAAAAAGTATTTTAATGAAATAAAAGAGACAACACAGTTTTCATTTATTTTATTACACTCTCATTCCTGCGACGCCATCGATCTCCTGTGAAAAAAGAAAAAAAACAAACTAACAGTATACCACCTGTCCGACGCAGTCCATAGTAACGAGTGTCCCACGACGATCCAGCTCTGCTACATCGGAATGCCAGGCAGAGCCTGACATCCCGGCGCAGCACAGCTGATTACCTGCTTCTCCGGCGGTGACGTCATCGGACTGCTTTACGGCCGCGATTACCCAGCAGTCACTGCAGTTATCGCGAGAAACTGCATGTGACCGCCAGGGAGAAGAGGATGGCGGCCATCAAGCAGTCCAGGATGTGACCGCCGGAGATCTTCTGCCGGGTAAGTGCCGCTGACTCCTGACAGACCCGACCGACGGACACTGACAGTGACATTCCGATTCCGGTATCCGATATGACGAAAATATCGGTACTCGGAATCGGAATTCCGATACAGCTAATATCGGCCGATACCCGATATTTGCAGTATCGGAATGCTCAACCCTAGTGATGGGAGTTAGGCTCCAGCATCACTGATTGGTGGAGTTTGCCCTATATGACATGACAGTTGGTGTGCAGAATGAGGGAAATACTGTGCTTCCCAAACAAAAACTCCAGGTGAAAAGCAGCAAAAGGTATCCCAGTGGCCAGAAACCTGTAGGACAAACAAAAAAACACCTCAATTTAAATCATAATGTTACAGAATGTATCACAGACTATGCATACATTTTCACTAATAGACCACATACCATTTGACCATTGCCCAATATATTACATACATTTAAAAAACACTTTTATGTATCTCCAAGCAGATATGAGCAGCAGGAACCATCATATATATAAGTAAATGTAGGCACACCATACTGGTTCCATTTATTGATGTGGCCTAGCAGACGTGATTGTGGTCACTAACTCTTGGTTTTGTTAGTGAAATGTTCTGCCAACAGCCACATGCAAGCTTGTGAATAAGCCATAGCACTCCGCAAAGGAAGGGCTGCTGTATCTGTCATAAATTGGGCACCACTAGAACACAAAACATTAATGACTGATATAATTAATGAGGTTATTCCAGAAAAGAGTGAAAATATCAAGCAAACAGCCTTTATTAAAGGAGACATTACAAATAAAATGCATCAGTTGAATCTCACCTCAGGATGATCAGAAGATGTTCCTTTGAGAAAATACAATGCCTCGTTGTTGTATTTAGGAATGTCAGGCCAGGATGAAGCTCCTGCAACAGCTGATCAAAGGTGACAATAGTCAAAACATTTGTCGGGTGTTGTTGTAGCTCCCCATGCAGCCACTGGAAGAGGCCTTTAATGTCCCATAGGCTGATCAGAGGATGGACCTATAGTTTTGAATGCCTCCACGGATTCACGAACAGTCTGTGTCACTCTCCAAATTTCCCTGACACCACCCAGGTGAGAAGGATCCACTCAGCAGGTGTCAATGACAAATAAGCCATACTGCAAGCTGACACAAACCAGAAGACCAACAAGTATTAAGCACTTTAGGATAGCCAAAAAGAATGGCTGTGGACCAATGCTCTGACCTTAGTGAGATTGCTTATATTAGGGATTAGTATCAACGAGGCTCTTAAGTTAATAGAAAATTGAAAAAATATAGACAAGAAAAAAATGCATACAATTTTAAAAAATAAATAAAAATCGCACATTTGGATTGCACTCAGATTTCATAAGGACAATCATATAGATCACAATCATCTGACTTTTCTGGATTCAAATTGGTCTCATTTTTTAAACAGTCTTACAAGAACTTAGCATTACTTGCACCCATCTCCATATATTTGGAACAGAGTTTGATGTTTCCACCAATATTTTTTAGGGAAATGTTTTAGATCTGTGAAAAAGTCACTATATTAGCAAGAGGGGTTTATCATTATAGTCTAGGTAGAAGTGCCATTAGGGTGTTGTAATGATATATGCACCCATCACTTAGCTTTGATTTTCGCAACAGGATACAGGAGGGCTGTGGAATATAAGTTATGAATGTGACAGAAATGCTGTGGAGATCAAGGACAGCGATGGTTCTGTGTAGTGTGATAAGAACCACTAAAAGGATGAGCTTTCAAGAATGCTAAAAAAATATGTTAGTGTTCTTCTGATGATCAAGCAAGAGCATTCCAGAATACTGGTGCAGCATGGGAGGGAAGCACAAGTTATAGATCACACAGGCGTGAACAAAGAGGTGTGGGAGGATTCAGAACTGCATAAATATGTAGATGAGAACCAGAATTCTGTACTGCGTTTTATTTTAAAGTTTGGATTGGATATTAATTGCATAGTATACATTCATATATATTAATCAGAAGGGCTAAAGGAAACCAGATTAGTAAAGTATTAACACATACTTGAATCCAGTGTGTAGCCCAGCTGCGCTTGGTGCCACATATTACCCAGGAGGATGCATAGAAGGTAATTCACAATCACCCGATATTCATTCACACTTCACATTTTCCTGGTGCCACCAGAGGGAGCCCTTTAGAGTATATAAGGGTGTGGAGAGATAGAGCAGTGAGATGAAGACAGTCTAGCTGAACGTTAGCTAGTTGTTGGTTTTACCTCAGAGAAGAGAACAGAACGGCAGTTACCACAGACGAGCTGTGAGGAGAGATAAGATCTCCTCAGAACACCGAGTGAGAGGATTCCTGTCAGAGCTCAGATTACACTAGTCTGTGTCAGAGCGTGTTGAAGAGCTGAGAGGAAAGTTACCTCAGATCGTGCTGACTGATAGTTCCCTAGGAAAGTGGAAAGTGACTCTCGGAGTGTGCACAGATCAGTCTGACGGAATGTCCTGATAGCTACTTCGGACAGAGTCTAAGAAGGAAGTGAAGGAAAGGGAACTGCAGTATTTGTAACACCGAGTCAACTGAGGTACTGTTAGAGAGCGAGCGTGCCGACGCTTGGATAGCGGTGAAGAGAAGAAAGTTGACATCTACTGCTGCCTGTGCTTATGTTAAAGGTGTGAGTAGGACGACAGGCAAGTGGAAAAAGGGAAAGAGAGAGTGACTGAGGAGAAATAGCAACGATAGCTTACCTCCACTCTGCACCACCGGACACCGGGTCCGAGCTTGCTAGTACCTTCACGGCTAGTGGGAAAAAAAACGGAGACCCTGCTGGACTTCAGGTCACAGAGGGGCCCAACAGTGCTGATACGTAACCGGGGTCAGGAATGAACAGGAGTCTAGCAGGACGCTGCAGATAGAGACTTAGTTCTGTCCAAAAGAAGGCTCTACCACAATGTCAGCTGGGCGTAGCTGTTTCACACGGAGTTAGGCTTTGTTTCATGCAAGTCAGAAACTCACACATATGAAGAAGGAAGGAGGCCCTACACTTACTCAGTGGATTACTGGACATGCATCCTCCACCCTGACGGCTCCCCGGGACGTGCCTGCAAATACACCAGTAAAGGTACAGAAAGAGACTGTCTTGTGTGTGTCTGCCTCATTGACCTGCACCCCTGCACCGCCATATATCTCGAGGGATCAGTCTCGCCTGTGGGAGACTTAACATCTTGCTGCCCAGTAACAACCCCTCAGAGAACCTACCCTGCAGAGCTGGTCATCCTGACCAGGAACCACAGGTGGCGTCACAAACATTTCTAAATCCCCTGTAAATATTCCCACATTTTTATGGTGATCGCCCAGGGCAACGGACCCAGCTGCGCTACCCGTGACATCCCCCAGTGAAGTAAACGGGCTCGGTGCCGAGTACCCCAAAGCCCTGGTAGTGCGACTCATCTAAACTTGGCGTCACGAACAGGATCCGAAGCTTACTATATGTGAGTCCTGTGTGCCTAAGTGGACTGTTTTTGTGCAAAAAGACTGTGTGCAGTTCTTGTGACTTTTGGCGCCATTTTCCGCCATTTTGCCGCCATATTCGCGCCCTGAGGCGCTGGTGAAGAAGGTGGGCGTGTATTCGTGGGCATGCCCCCCCTGTGGAGCGAAAGCTATGGGCGCCCTGTCTAAATGCTATTATAATGTCCGAGCCTGCCCCACTGCAAGGGAGATCCGCCTTCTCTTCATCCTCCATGCTAAGAAGAGAAAGCGAAAGTCCCGCCTCCACGGAAAAATCCAGAGTGTTCCAGATGAAACACACAGTCTGGCCTGGAGTGAGATGGCGGAAGGACAGGAGTCACTATGTGGAGGAATGGCGGTGCGCAGACCCCGTTCCTCTGAAATGTTGCAGCCTGTGCCTGAACCGTCCCCAGGTCTGGAGAACGACCAGAGGATGCAGAGAATGGAAGAAGTGGATGCGGTGCTGAGAGATGTAGCCCGACACCGCGCAGAGGTGGGGGCGATGGAGCAAAGTTGGCGTGCCCTGAAACAGCGGCTGATGTGGGACCCACTGCTCTCCCCTCAAGATGCGCAAATGCCACCCGCGCCACCACTGGACCCAGCGGCTGATGAAGAACCGGAGGCCGGCCCCAAAAGAGCTGATCCTGACTCCGCCGAGGACCGGCGGGAGGGAAGGAGGCTGAGGAGGCCCTGCCCGGACCAGAATGCCAGCCAGGCCTGGAACCAGAGGCCGCAGCGGAATGCAGTCCCCCGGTAGGGACGACGGAAGGAATCCTGCCTGATGCAGTGGAGATTGATTGGGAGGAGATGGAGTACCTGCACGACGTGGAATACGCCGCCCAGAAGGAGTATGAGCAGCGACAGCAGCAGGAGCAGCGAGAGGCGCAGCAGCTTCGCCAGAGGTACCGGGAGAAAGATCTTGCTGACAAAAAGAACGTCAGGCGAGACAAAGGTACGCTCCGGGAACCGCGGCGCCAGGGGCCATTAGAGACTTCAAACTCCAGGGAGGCTGGGGGTTCATCCATGAACCAGGCCTGTACCAGGAGGTCTTTGTTAATCGCAGGGATGTGGAGTCTCACCTGCCAGAGGGGCACCCGGGAAGGGATCTAATTATTGGGGATATTGTCACCTACACGCGGCACTGGGGTCTTAAGGGGTGGTATGCCCTGAATGTCTCCCGAATCAGCGACCCCGTCCCTGAAGCCGGAAACGTACCCCGTGTCTCAGCGTCCCAAGCCCCAGCCACATCAGCGCCCGG
>JARQOD010000005.1:51490317-51546649 GCA_033576555.1 Oophaga sylvatica
GAAAGAGACTGTCTTGTGTGTGTCTGCCTCATTGTCCTGCACCCCTGCACCGCCATATATCTCGAGGGATCAGTCTCACCTGTGGGAGACTTAACATCTTGCTGCCCAGTAACAACCCCTCAGAGAATCTACCCTGCAGCGCTGGTCATCCTGACCAGGAACCACAGGTGGCGTCACGAACATTTCTAAATCCCCTGTAAATATTCCCACATTTTTATGGTGATCGCCCAGGGCAACGGACCGAGCTGCGCTACCCGTGACATCCCCCAGTAAAGTAAACGGGCTCGGTGCCGAGTACCCCAAAGCCCTGGTACATGCGACTCACCAGCATAAGACCAATAATGAAATATTAAATAATCTTTATTGAAAACAAAGTGGACGAGACCCAGTAGCGGATACAGACAGGAGAGAGCCACTGTGCAGGAACAATATATGGGTCCTTTCCAGTCCAATAGATCTTTATAGTGCACTATTTGGAGGTAAATGTGGCCCCTTTACCTCCCAGACCCCTGTGCAGCTGCACAGGTTGCACCAATGATATGTCCACCCCTGCGAGACCCCATATAAATTAGGACCATATACAACAAAACAGACAAGATAAATAAATTAAATGAAGATGGAGGATTACAGTACAAAAATTATCAAGTAAATATAAAGAATTGAGGGTAAACTGATCAAATTTGCTGATGACACAAAGCTAGGAGGGGTAGCTAATACTAGAGAAGAGAGAGAGAGGATTCAAAAATATATAAATAAACTGGAGCAGTGGGCAGCAACTAACAGAATGGTTTTTAACAGGGAAAAATGCAAAGTACTACATCTGGGCAATAAAAATGAAAAAAGCATATACAAAATGGGAGGAATAGGGCTAAGTAACAGCACATGTGAAAAAGACTTGGGTATACTAATTGATCACAGACTGAACATGAGTCAACAGTGTGATGCAGCAGCAAAAAAGGCAAATACAATTCTAGGATGTATCAACAGAAGCATACAGTCTAGATCACGTGAGGTCATTATTGCCCTCTACTCCTCTTTGGTCAGATCTCATCTGGAATACTGTGTCCAGTTTTGGGCACCACATTTTAAAAAAGACATCAACAAACTGGAGCAAGTTCAAAGAAGAGCCACCAGAATGGTGACCAGTCTGCAAACCATGTCCTATGAGGAATGGTTACAGGATTTGGGAATGTTTAGCTTACAAAAAAGAAGACTGAGAGGAGACTTAATAGCTATCTACTAATATCTCAAGGGCTGTCACATTGTAGAAGGATCATCTTTATTCTCATTTGCACAAGGAAAGACTAGAAGCAATGGGATGAAACTGAATGGAGGAGACACAGATTAGATATTAGAAAAAACTTTTTGACAGTTAGGGTGATCAATGAGTGGAACAGGCTGCCATGAGAGGTGGTAAGTTCTCCATCAATGGAAGTCTTCAAACAGAGGATGGACAGACATCTGTCTGGGAGGATTTAGAGAATCCTGCTTTGAGCAGGGGGTTGGACCAGATGGCCCAGGAGGTCCCTTCCAACTCTACCATTCTATGATTCTATAGTAAAGAGTGACCCAGAAAAAATAATGAATCAGATAGAAGATCCCGTAGGCCTTGTTAATTATCAAAAAGTGCTTGGTTCTTGATATCCCTTCTATAAATATAGTCGTCAAAGAAAGTGCAGTGTGCAAAAATACGAATGTATAAATACAACAAATAAAGTGCCAGTGCACAATAAAAATATTCAGCACTATAGAACTCAATTCATAATGAATGATGGAATACCAAAATAGATCATGTAAAGGTACACAAAGTTCATAGATGAGGGGTCAAATGAAGAGAATTATTATGAAAGGATTAACAAACCTACTTAGTTAAAATGCACTGCTTGCCCTCTACCTCACCCTCCAATGCATGTTTCGCAATGCTTCCTCAGATAGTGGGGGGAACACACTGATATATAACCATTACTATAATAAATACATAAAAAAATAATAAATAAAAGAATATATGTGAAATGAAAAACGTTAAATAAAAAATTGATAATATACTGAAAGAAAAAAAATGCTGCTCCCTGCGTCCTGCACAGCATCATCCACTGCACTATGCAGTCATGGATACAGCTGTTGTATGCTCCATGTGCATAAAATGCAGTGTTTTGTTCACATTTGAACCTCATTATAGTAATGGCTCTATCTTTTATATACCTGTGTGTTCCCCACCCTCCTTGCCATCAATCCCTGAGGAAGCATATTGAAACGTGCGTTGGACAGTGAGATGGGCAAGTAATGCATTTTGACTCTACAGGTTTTTTAATCCGCTTATTATTATTCTTATATTGATCTAACACCTCATTTATGAACTTTTTATAACCTTTAGGGGATCTGTTTTGTTATCCCATCATTCATTATGAATTGCACCCTACATTCTTATGAATTAAGTGCTACATGTTTTTATTGTGCACAGGCACTTTATTTATTGTATTTTTGCACTCTGCACTTTCTTTGACCAAGCGCTTTTTGATCATTAAATTCTATAGGATCTTCAATCTGATTAATTATTTTGCCTGGGTCACTCTTTACTATATTTATACATATTCATTCTTGCATTGTGTTCCTCCAAATTCATTTACTTTATTTTATCTCGTCTGTTTCGTCGTATATGGTTGAAATTTGTGTCTTGTCCATTTTGTTTTCAATAAACACTATTTTAATATTTCATTATTGGTCTTGTGATGGATTTGTGTATCTGTTATTATGTTTTAACGGATCTCTTTGCAGCATTATTTTGGTGTAGATTATAGGTATGCTTTGTCTACAATACATTTAATAAAGTAAGGTTAATTCATCAAAAATCCATCAAATACAGCAAAAACATTTGTTGCGTTTTTTTTGCAGTGTTTTTCAATTTCTCGTTGTTTTCTAATGGTGAAAAATTGCTACAAAAAAATGCTAGAAGATTTCACAATCTGCAGATTTAAAAAATTACTGCAGTCCTCAAATTCAGTCAGGAAAAAGAAACAAGCGCGTGTATGAGTTTTCTGAAATCTCATAGCTTTTGCTGGTACTGTACTGTAGTACTGTATAAAGAAGCATGTGAACATAGCTTAACGCTATTCTAGATTAACTTTATATCTGCATGTAAACAGCATTTTTCAAGGTTGCAGGTTCCATTTAATATGCTTATAAAAAATTCACATAATTACATAGAGATAAAAAAATCCCAGGCAAAGAAAAAAGGAGGCAACCTGGACTCGCATATGATAGCACAGAATAGGAACTATAATATATACTGATCATTTCGGTATTTGTAACATTATGTATAGACACTTGTATGTATTTTGCACAGTAGCCTAGCTACCAGGGGAGAAGAGGGTGCGGTCACCCCAGGCCCTGCGCTCAGAGGGCCCACCAGGAGCTACGATACCCTCATCATTGAGCCAAGATCTCAATTGATGCATGCGATGTCGCAGGCACCATTTTCCAGAAGACAGCCAGAAGATCAATCGGCACAAGAGCCGCCCACAGATAGGATGGTGCCAGCACGGAATTGAAATAAGGAAAAATATATTCAGCGGGTGGGCCATGGCAAATCCTAAGACCCTACCCCCAGTCCTGCCCCAATGCACGGAGACCAAAACTTCTAATGATGATTTTATAAAAAAAAAGCTGCAGAATTCTTCACTGAAAGTGTGTATTAAATCAGTATACAAGAGCCATTATGGCAGTGACTTTAGTTCGACATGTATAACCCTTTTGACAGGTTATTTTTAATGCAGTGGCCATTATACAGTTTGGGGCTAATGTGAGGGTCATTTTACAGTTTGGGGCTTACTGTGGGGGCCATTATACTGTGCTTTGGAGGTGCAGTAGGGACTCATGCTATGTATAAAGGAGCTGTGGGCCAACCATACTGTGTATAGAGGAGCTGCACATTGAGGGACTCAGTGGACATTATTTAATGTTAAGTAGGCACTTAGGAAACATTATCGTTATAGGGGCACTTGGAATATTGTGGCCGTCAAAGGGTCAAAATGTGGAAACTGTTTTCTAGGGCATTTGCACAGGGCATTCATATTTTCTAGGGGGCAATTTTACCATCTAAAGAGCACAAAGTGACATTATTATTATTAAGGGGCACAGTCGTGGGCATGATCATGTGGGGCAGTAATAGGAGTATTGTTATTGTACCACACAGCAGGTGCAGTAATAGGGACACAAACGGTACCAGTGGCTCAGTATTGGGGTATCAGCAGGATGAGGAATTTGTGCAGGTTGGTATAGATGAGAACGGTACTTGAAATGTGAGAAGTCAAATGAGTCTTTGTTGTAATCTCTGCAGAACAGTCCAGGCTGGAGAAGTTGTCATGTCGGTCTGGGCCAGATGGAAAAGATGGGAAAAGTGAACGACTCCATCAGAAAGGTCATAAGCTGTAAGTTACTGTATATATATTTCTGTACTGTAATCACTTGTATGTTCTAAAGCACTGGTGTATACCGCTACATGTCACCATATGGTGGTAATATCAGTGCGATACCATAGTTATAATCAGGGTTGCCAGTTAGGGGCCCACTCAGATGTTTTGCCACCCTTCCAAGCAGAATCTCTAGTACACCTCTTATTATGCTCCATTTGCTATATAGTACCATCATATCCCACAGTGCTGTACAGACATAATTATCACTGTTCCCATTGGGGCTCACAATCTATATTTCCTATCAGTATGTCTTTGGAGTGTGGGAGGAAACCAGAGAACCTGGAGTAAACCCTAGCAAACAGGAAGAGAGCATACAAACCCCTTTCAGATGTTGTCCTTGGTGGGATTTGAACCCAAGACCCCAGCCAAAATTGCAAAAGATTGCATAAAATAAATGTATATAAGTGAAATTTATCAATTGTGTAAAAAAAATGTAAAAAGTGCTGTAAAATGTTACGTTCTAAAATTCCTTAACAAGTAAATATAAATTTTAAAACTTAGGCAAATCCAATGTTTGCCAGATTTAACTCCAATCCAATTACACAACAGCTATAAAGATTGTAAGCTAATACCAATTCTTGAGAGCAATGTAAAATTCTACAAAAAGGAAATGCTAATTTAATGGACGGATCAAAAGGCACCTGGGTAGTTAGCTAACAGATTTTCTAATGGAAAGATAATGGGCTTTCATGAGACTGATGAAAAAGGTTCTGGGCATGAAGATGCATTTAATATGAAGAAGAGTCATTGTACAAAGAAGAAGAATAAATCCATTTGCTTTATGCAGAAGCAAGAAAAAAATTCCATTTAGTAAATTGTTTTGCTCAGAAGGTGCACCCTTCATTACAAAATGCATTAGGGTGGGCTGAATTTACTGGCTAGACAAAGAAGGAGTTTTACTGGAAATCCCTAAATGATAATATCAGAAGATGAAATGTAAACATGAAAAAGTGCAGCATGCAAATTATAATGCAAAAAAAGAAATCACTTTCCTGTAAGCAAATAATAATGCATTCACTTATCTGAAATACATGTGATATTAGTAAAACACAGTGAAGTGATGACGTCTTCTTGACCAATCTTAAATGAGTATTCAAAATGTCATAAGATCCTTCAGGGCACTTTTAGAAGTTTGTTTGCAAGGTCAGTTTCATATTGGACAGTTTCTAAAGGATCCTGTTGCCCAGGGTAGTGCGTTAGGATTGGAACCCTGTGAGCAATTTGAGAGTAGTGGATGTACCTTTTACTGCCATCAATCACCAGTGACTAAAGATGAGTTAACCCGAGCTGTAAAGTTCGGGGTTTGTACTAGACAACTAGTGTCCGGAGCCGAACCATGAACATGGACTTTTTGCCAGAAGTCCAGTTTAATGTTCAGGTTCGGATGCCGCAAAAAGTCTGTTGAAATGCTGCAGCGCAGCCAATCAACAAGTTTTTAGGCTGTCCGCAATTCCGGAGCCATCACACCCATGTCAACTATTAGCATGACTGTAATTGCCCGGCGCCCCATGTGACCTGTATAAATGACAGATCACGAGTGACACCATTCTGTTCTGGTTAGTGTAGGGATAATACGCAGCTGGAATGATGGACAGAATTAGACTGCTTCTTTGTGTACACTGCATGTGTCTCAGTGGGAGTTCTGTGCCAAAAAGGCACTTTGCGCTCTCTGCATCCATATTTATGGGTGTACTGTGCCGAAAAGCCGCTGTGTTTACTCTGCACCCATATCTGTGGGAGTACTGTGCCAAAAAAAACTCTTTGTGTACTCTTCAACCCTGTCTTTGGAAGTACTGTGCCTTCAAGTCTCTATGGGTACTGTGCAACCCCGCCTGTATGAGTACTTTGCCTTTAAGCCTGTGCGTACTTTGCACCCCTGTCTGTGAGATTACTGCGCCTTTAAGCCTCTATGTATACTCTGCACCTCTGCCTGTTGGAGTACTGTTTCAAAATGCCTCCATGTACTCTGTGGCCGTGTCAATACGAGTAGTCTGCTTAAAAAATAATTCTACTCTGCAGTCGTGTTTTGCGAGTGGTGTGCTTAAACAGAAATTCTATTCTGCCGCTCTAAGCCATTTGGGGGTCTAAAAAATAATTTTACTCTACTGCTGTGTCTATTTGAATAGTGTGCCTAAAAAATAATTCCATTCTGTAGCCGTCTCATTGCCATCTGTGGGCCTAAAAAATAATTTTACTCGAAAGCTGTGTCTTTACAAGTAGTGTGCCTAAAAAATAATTCTACTCTGCCGCCATCTCTGTGCAAGTAGTGTGCCTAAAAAACACTTCCAAAAATGAGGAGAGCTTCAAATAGAGGATGTGGTGTTGCTGGTGTAACTGCTGCTGGTGGTGGTGTAGCTGCTGCAGGAAGAGCATGTGCCCGTTCTGTGCCTGCTACATGCCCAAATGAAACACCTTACTCTGGTGCAGGCTCAGACTTGCCCATAGGGGAACAGGGGAATCCCTGGTGGGCGCCTGTGCAGACACGGGCCTCCAACCCCACTGTATGGGCAGTACTTGGCATAATTCACTTGATACAGTCTGAAAAAAGCAGCATCTCATCATTCATTTGCCAAACTACCCAGTTTATTATGATATAGAGGTGTAGGTGTAGGTAAATTTGTGAATGCGGGTAGTGTAATATTTGCATGCAGGTGAAAAGTGAGCCCCTCAAAGTCAATGTTACTGGTGGGCCCTTGGCACCCCAGTCTGACACTGCTCTGGTGTACACAGGCAACAAGATGTTCTGCGTCATTTTGTAGGGCCAAGTATCACTGCACGAATGCGAGGTCACAAGATGCAGAAAAGGTGTTAAATTGGAAGGCTCAGAGTGCCTCCAGTTCCTTCACATTATCTTCCACCTGGTCCACTTCCTGAAAGTGCACAGTTGGCACCTGAGGACCATGGTCATCCAACTTCCACCTCACCCCCTTGCAAATCAGCCAGTCTAAGCCCCAAGTCATGGCTAATGTTTCATGGCCCATCTACCTGCGCCTGCTCCAGAACTGGAAGATACTGAGTGCCCTGATGCCCAACCACTTGACAGGTTGGAGGATGAGTACATGAGAGGGCTAGTGCACATAGTCAGTGGACCATCACAGCACATCTCAGAGGATGATGAATTTCAGTTGCCAACTGCAGCAAATTTCTGCAAAGGGCAGACTGGCTAGGGTGAGCATTGGGTTGAAGATGATGGGGGGATGGGGTCCTAGACCCCAAATTTAAATTTTCACAAGGAAAACAGGAAAAAAATTAACCCAAAATTTGTTGTGCAATTTCTCCTGAGCACGCCGATACCCCATTTGTGGAGAAAAACAACTGTTTGTGCGAATAGCAGGGCTCATAAGGTAAAGAGTGTCATTTGACTTTTTAAACCCAAAATTTGCTGAAATCATTAGCGGACACCATGTCAAGTTTGGTGAGCCCCTGATGTGCCTAAACAGTGGAAACCTCCACAGAGACACCATTTGGAACTAGTGTGAGCAACTTAAACCCCCAGGTGCTTCACAGAAGATTATATCATAGAACAATGATAAAAAAAAACACATTTTTCTCATAAAAATGTTCTTTTAGCCCAAATTTTTTTTTATTTTCACAAGGGTAACAAAAGAAAATGGACCCCAAAATTTGTTGTGCAATTTCTCCTCAGTACTCCAATAACCCATTTGTGGGGGAAGACTACTGTTTTGGCATATGGCAGGACTCACAAAGAAAGGAGTGACTCAGTGGAACTCAGACTTTGATGGAATGGTCTGCAGGTATCATGTTGTGTTTGGAGAGTCCATGATGTGCCTAAATAGTGGAAATCCCCCACAAGTGAACTCATTTTGGAAACTTGATCCATCAAGGAATTTATATAGAAGTGTGTTGAGCACCTTGAACCTTGCTTCACAGAAGTTTACAATGCTGATCTGTGAAAATGAAAAAAAATATATTTTTCCATCAATAATGTTGATTTGGAACCAACATTTTCATTTTCAGAAGGAGATCTGAAGAAAATGGACCTCAAAATTTGTTTCTCAATTTCTCCTGAGTACAAAAATACCCCATATGTGGTCAAAAACTACTTTTGAAGCACAGTGCAAAGCTCAGCAGAGAAGAAGCGCAATATTGGAGTTCAGATTTTGCTGGACTAGTTTGAGGGTGCCATGTCACATTGACAGAGCCCCTAAGGTGCCAAAAGCAGAACCCCCCCATAAGTGACCCCATTTTACAAACTATACCTTCCATTGAATTCATCTGGGGTTCAGTGATCATATTGACATTCACATTGATCATACAGAAAAAAATAATTACATTTTTACAACCAAAATTGTGTTTTAGCCCTAGATTTCCATTTTCACACTAGGAAATGTGCAAAAATGGCACCATAATTTGCAACACAATTTCTGCTGAATGTAGAAATACCCTACATGTGGCTTTACAGCACTGCTTAGCCATATGGCGAGACTCGGGAGAGAGACACAGATTTTCCTAGAATAGTTTGCAGACTCCATTTATAGAGCCCCTAAGTTTTAGAAGAGCAGAATCCCCCATCAAATGACCCCATTTTGGAAATTATACTTCTGTGGAAATTTATCTACAGGTATAGTAATGATGTTAAATCCATGGGTGTCTTCCAGAAACATACAGAAGTGGATCTTGCTGAGTAAAATTTGCTAACTGCCATTGTAATGCCCAGTACTTTGTAGTTGCCAGTATGTTGTAGTGACCAGTACTTTGTGCCCAGCTTGTGTTTCTGAAAACATGCACCTGTAAATTAGGGGGGCTTCCAATACTACAGAAATGCTAAACATCTGGACACTAAATGTGGTTTAGCACACTGGGACTCAGAAGATTGGGGTCATTTGGATTTGGGAGTGAAGAATTTGCTGAATTTCTTTTGGGGGACGATGCTGACAAATGATGAACCTGCTTTTTTGTGGATTGAGTTGAAGCTTTCATTAGGAACATTTTACATAACGTTTGGGATCACATTTATCCGCGCCCTACACTAAGATCTTATATCAGGGTTTCCATTTAAAACTCTGAGTAACAAGCTTAAGATGAAATCCTCAATGGATCCACTCACTATAATGAAGCAGCAGAGTTACTGTCAACTCAATCAGGCCTCTGTTCAGCGATGTCCTTTTCAGAAGTGCACAAAACTGGTCAACTAAGCTTTTATGCACACCTAAAAAGACTGACATCAACGGATCATAGAATCATAGACTGTTAGAGTTGGAAGCGACCTTAATGGTCATCGTGTTCAACCCCCTGCTCAATGCAGGATTCCCTAAACCATCTCAGACAGATGTCTGTCCAGCCTCTGTTTTAAGACTTCCATTGAAGGAGAACTCACCACCTCTCGTGGCAGCCTGTTCAACTCATTGATCACCCTCACTGTCAAAAAGTTTTTTCTAATATCTAATCTATATCTTTCATTCCATTGCTTCTTGTGTTTCCATGTGCAAATAAGAAAACGGACATAGGACAGATGGCGTCCACAGTGCCTCCATCTGCCTCATTATAGGGAATCTTCTGCTGGAGGTTCCGTCTGAATCACATATTTCAGCCATTTCAATGAAAATCCCGGTGCAAGCGCTCAGCATAGAGAGCAGGATAAATGCGAGCTGAGCCTTACTGAGATTTTTGTAAAATACTAACAGCTGGTGAGAAATTGGTTTAATTCATATTTTACGCCATTCCATGTGCAGCATAAGTGATTAGACAACTTTATTCTTCGGATTGGTGCAATTACAGCAATACCAGAGTTATATCTTTTTTATGTTTGGCGTCTGTCACACGCTAAAAGACGCTTGTGTCTCCTTATTATATCTCCTTATAATTTTATAATTTTTCTATAATTTGGCCGTCGGCTTGTTTTTTGCAGCATAAGATGACGTTTTTATTATTATTACTATTTTTACATCACCATATGAAGAATTTTTTTTGTAATTATATATTTTTGTCAAGAACTGCCTTTCATGCAGTGAGCTCTGTTTACAGGTTAAGAAAGCAATTATAGTGGGAATATTAAGTGTCCACAGCGCCATTACAGACAATCATAAGAATAGAAAAAAACTGAAAACACCTTGTTTGTTTAGAGACAGTCTCTGCGCAGCATGTGGACATTACAAATGTATGTTTGGCCCATTTTATAGTATAAATAAAACCAGCATGGCAAGATGTGTTTTCCATTTTATTTTGTAAAGAAAATTGGAGCCATTTCTTTCTTTCCTTTTCGAAACAACATTTTTCCTCAACCCCTGCAGTACTATTGGACAAAACATAAAATCAATTTTGTTCTTTATAATGAGCCTGAATTGAAAAGATACGTAGAATAGATTTATTTTCCAATTTATAGCAGCACAGAACAAAGAGCATTTGTTTTTAGACGCAAAAGAACTAGATGGATTTTTATCTATAATTACCAGGAGCTCTCACTTTTAGTTGGAGCTTGGTCATAATATACTTGAACTCAATCTAAAATGTAAGAATAAATTTAAGAAATGCACAGCACAAGCTGTTAAAGACAAAATTGCATCATTTTTTCAATGATTTGGGGGTAAAAAAGATTGACAAACAGAAAAAAAAACATGATCAAAGCAAAAAAATGAGGTCGAAACAGCCCCGTCATCTGTAGATTGCATCTGAATTTTAATTTACATTTTCTGGATAGTGCAGCTTTATTGGAAAGATCTATGAATATTA
The DNA here is from genome assembly GCA_033576555.1 of Oophaga sylvatica. Lineage (NCBI taxonomy): Eukaryota > Metazoa > Chordata > Amphibia > Anura > Dendrobatidae > Oophaga > Oophaga sylvatica. The sequence goes on from JARQOD010000005.1 coordinate 51,501,480, forward strand.
TACTACAATTATTCTATAGTCCAATAATTGCAGAGAAGGGGGCTGGCTAAGCTATTTAACTGCCTCCGACCACTGCTATAGATAAACGTCGGCGCTGTACAGAGCTCTGCAAGCGCCAATGTTTATCAGCGGTCGGTGGTCTTGCAGTGCTCAGGAACCCCAGGGTCCTGCAAGTGCTGTGATTTCTGTGCAGAGTGGTAGCTCTGACAGGTGACATCATCGGGACCTGATTGGATCCGGTCCCAATGATGTTAGCCCTTTGCTATCTGCTAGATGCCGTGATCAGGGCATTTAGAAGATAGCAGAGGGAGACCCACTGCTGTACTCACCTCTCCAACAACCACCCCCCTCCCCCTGTGATGAGAACCGATTACATCACGGGGGATCCAGCGCTGTCCCGGCAGCCGGAGGTCACGTGATGACCTCCGGGTCTGCCAGCTACAGTGGTTTGTTAAACTCAGCCACTAGCTGAGTCTAACAAGCGATCTGACAGTATAAAACTGTCAGGTCTCATATAATGCAATAAATGTGTATTGCATTGTATGAGACCAGTGATCAGAGAAATAAATTTGAAGTCCCATACAGGGACTAAGTAAAAAAGTTAAAGCAAAAAAGTTAAAAAATGTTTTAATACTATTTAAAAAAAATCACAAAATAAATAAAAAAGAAGAAAAAATAAACCAATTAATACATATATTTATGTAAAAACAAAAAAAAAAAGTACACGTACTGTATTTGGTATCGCCGCATCCGCAACGACCTGACCTATAAAACTGTCACACTAGTTAACTCCTTCAGGGCACACCGTAAAAAAAAGTAGAATAAAATGCAATCAAAAAGTCAAATCGAAATAAAAACTGTAGCAATGAAAACGTCATCTTTTACAGCAAAAAACAAGCCACCATTCAGCTCCAACAGCGGAAAGTTATAGCTTTCAGAATAAAGCGATACAAAAACAATTCTTTTTTCTATAAAATAATTTTTATTGTGTAAAAGGATCAAAACATAAAAAAAATATATAAATGTAGTAATACTGTAATCATACTGACCCAAAAAATAAAACTGCCTTATTAATTTTACTACACTCAGAACGGCAATAAAAAAAAAAATCCTGAATTACTGTTTTTTGTCCATTCTGCCATCTAAAAGTCAGTCAGACAAGAAAGCGATCAAAAAATGTCTTGTGTCCGAAAATGGTACCAATAAAAACGTCAACTTGTCCGGCAAAAAATAAGCCCACACATGGGTATGCCCCTTTAAGTCAACCTGGACTGTGAGTAGCTTCTGTACACTGCAGCTCACTCCTAAGTTATCCTTTTACTGTTATAGGGTTTAAATGAATCAAAAACTCACTAATCTCATATATTCCTCAGGTATGTGTTTCGGTGTTCTGTTAAGTGCACTTTTCATTTGGTGTGTTCCAGCACCATATGCTGGTGAAATGCATGATTTATATATTAATCTCACGATGTGAAGTCTGACACAAGAATTGAGAGTTATCCTCTTGGTCAGTGACCCTGTCACCAAGGTTCAATAGGAGGAGCTACCGCCAGTCTCTGTCTAGACAAGACAGCGGTCTGGAAAGATCCCCAGAGAGTCTGGTTCAAGATGTGACCCAGAGCAGACCTTATGTATGGGGTCTGTTGGCCGAAATATGTGCATGGAGCAAGACCGAGCCCACTAGTAGGGTTCTGCCTGGGAGTATGCATAACGCATACGTACCCACTGGTCCCGGATCAGAAACCGGTGAAACCTTGCAGTCCTCAGTGCGTGTGCTCGAGGGATTCATACGTCTGCAGTCACACAGAGTGACTGCCGACTTATCGATTTACACTGGACAACTATTTTAATGAAACTCAAATGCAAAAATGTTGCAAATAGGTTATTAAAAATAGGATAGAATTGCAGCGGCAATGAAAAATTCCAGGATTCAGCACTGCTCTCCAGGCTCGCCCATATCTGCAGGGTAATAGCATTTTTTCACATGACATGTTCACTTTAAAAATCATGGAGTAGGCTTTATTGTCTTCAATATAACACATTTTGGGGAATCAGTCCCCTACTTAAGAAAAAAAGACAAGTATACCTATCTTCAGTCCCATGTTCCCTTGTCTATTTTATGTAAAGAAGGGAACTGACTCCCCGACACACTTAACATTGAAGACAATAAGGCTAAGTGCACACGTTCAGGAATATTTGCGTTTTTTTCGCGTTTTTTCCACGATTTTCCGCTGTAAAAACAAAAAAAAACGCAAGCATTAAGCATCCTATACATGTTAATTGATTCCGCATGTTTTGGCCACATGTTGGGTTTTTTTTCCGCGAAAAAAACGCTTTGCGGAAAAATAGCAACATGTTCATTAATTTTGCGGAATGTAAGCGGTTCATGTGCGATGGTACCCAGGGTCTGGAGGAGAGCTCTCCTCCAGGCCCTGGGTACCATATCCCTGGTAAAACAATAATTAAAATAAAAAATAATGATATCTCACCTTCCGGCGGCCCCCGCAGCCTTTCCGCCTTCAGCGACGCTCCTGGCAACTCCCGGTCCCAGAGTCCTTTGCGAGAATCACCCAGATGGCGTAGCGGTCTCGCGTGATGCTACGTCATCGGGATGATTTGTCGCAATGCATCCTTGGGAAAGGGAGTTGCCGGGAGCGTCGCTGAAGGCGGGAAAGCTGCGGGGGCCGCCGGAAGGTGAGAATATCATTATTTATTATTTTTTTTATTATTTTTACATTAGATCTTTTTATTATTGATGCGGCATAGGCGGCATCAATAGTAAAAAGTTGGTCACACTTGTCAAACACTATGTTTGACTCGTGTGACCAACCTGTCAATCAGTTTTCCAAGCGATGCTACAGATCACTAGGAAAACGCTAGCATTCTGCAAGCTAATTACGCTTGCAAAACGCTAGTTTCTGGCGGGAATACGCATACAAAAAAATGCGTATTTCCCGCGGGAGAAGTGCGGGATTGCCGCGGAAATTTCCGCGGCAATTCCGCAACGTGTGAACTTAGCCTTACGGTTACATGGTTTTTGAAGGGAACATGTCATGTGAAAAAATGCAATAAACCTACAGATATGGGGCTACTGCAGATCAACAGCATTCCAAAGCCATGTGGGCATCACACTGAAAGCCCGGCTACCGGGCGGAAATTCCTCCCGGCAACCTCCGGCTTTCAATCACAGAGGGATGGGCTGAGTAGCTTCTGTCGCCGCTCAGTACAAAATGGATTGTGGCTCTCTCTAGAACCCAGAGCATAAAAAGCGTAATATGTTAACATTTTGAAGGACCGTTTCAATTAGAAAAATGGCAGCTATTTCCCTTCATTTTGCTGAATCAGTGCGGAAGCGAATTACAATACAATTGTATTTTGATGAATGCGGATTTTTTGTAAAATTGGAATAGAATTCAATTCCACTCAAATTCATTCTCTCATCTCTAACTACCACCATATAGTGTAAAGTGACCATATTATATAGTGGTAAATACCAGATATACACCGCTGCTCTTTGGACCAGATATATGTATAATGTACAGATAGTTCAGTGATGTTCCCTTTGCATGCCACTTCTTCTATTCACCACTCATCTCCACAGAATAAAGGGCACAGATATCTTTGGTTAATCACTTTTCCAGCACTGTGTCCACTTTTCCACTGCTCTACACAAACTACATACTACCATACCCATCCAAATTGTCCCAGCCAGAAATAACTCACATTGGTGTCCTACACAGTATTAGTTTAATTTTGTGCCGCCCCCCTCCAAAAAATAAGAAGAAAATAAATTGTGCTCCAAGTGGTAATAATGCTACTGTAGACTGTGTACTGGGGTGGTCTCACCAGGATACAGTGGGCCGTGGCCAAAAATCATGACCAGACAACTCATGAAGGAAATATTCTTTACTGCAAATGGAGACTGAGTTCCTCCAACAACGCAAAGGAAAACACAGTAAAGTGTCACACACACCTAGTCAGAGTCAACAAGGAGCCATGTGCTGCACAACCTATAGGCCTGAAATGTTCTGTAAAACACACTATAATTTGCCTGACCTTTGCTTCTGGTTAATGCGGGAGATGAGGAGTTTACTAAGGGAAACAATAAAATTAGATGAGTGCAAGAGACCGACTCAGCAGTAGTGAAGCACAGCAGTTCACAAAATTAACTATTTTCTAACTCACTCTTTTCTCACGCCCACAGGTGATTCTCCGTGGGAAGTGTTTTGTTCAGAGTACGAATATATGAGTGTCTCTAATACTCTGAGCAATTAGCTCAAGTTCATTCAGTTCTGCAAGCAAACAATCTTTCTGCTTGAGAATCTAGGTTTGGCAACAAACTCTCTCTCCAGGTCTGTGTGCACGCTCCCACCGTGATCACTGTAGTGCAGCCAGAGCTCAGGACTTACCGATAATACCCTGATCACTGAGGAGGCCAGCTGAACGTCCATTCAGCTGTTAGCTGGGAGGCCGAGGATTGGGTGGTGAACTTGTCACACGAACCATGGTTTAGCCTGATAGATTAGCAGGAGGCTCTCCATGTCATAGTAGATGGCTTAGGGGAATCTAACTCTGCTTCCAACTGTAGTCATCCCCCCAAAGTAAATCTCTCTCTCTAACAGACATCACAGGAAGTGATGGGCAAACCTCTGGATGTTTGGGTTCAGCTGAACAGTTAAAAAATGTTTGGTTCAGGTACCAGAAGAGTACCCGGACCTCATTCACATTAACAGGGGGCCTGAACATCCAGTGTTTGCCACACTGTCATGTGTATGACGAGGCAAACACTGCCTCTGATAGACAGAAAGATCATTACCGCATATCAAGGAGCTGTGGCTACCACACTGTCAGATGACAAAAAAACCTGACTGGCACATCCAGACTAATGTGAACTAGGTGCAAACCAAGGGGAGCTACCCCCATGTAAAAACATACGAAAGAAGGCTGCACTCAAGCATACTAAAGCATGACAACATAGAATACATGAAATTTTGAATAGCAATATGGCTTTGGAGTATAAGGAAAAATTTGAGACGCTTAGTATAAACATTTGGCCAAACAGTTTAAAGCCCACCAACCATCGTCAAGGTGGTCTCAATTCTGGTGAGTCCCTGACCTAATGTGAACATACCTCTAGTAGGCTGATAGCTGAATTTCTGGGTGAATATGCACCTCTGTCAGTAATGCCTGCATTTATGGGTAAAGTAGGGACCTGGTGTAATTAAAATCACCACCTGGTGGGGGCGGAGTGCTTGGTCAGTAAGCTAACATTCAAAAGACAAAAAAACCTGACTGGCACATCCAGACTAATGTGAACTAGGTGCAAACCAAGGGGAGCTACCCCATGTAAAAACATGCGAAAAAAGGCTGCACTCAAGTATACTGAAGCATGACAACATAGAATACATGAAATTTTGAATAGCATTATGGCTTTGGAGTATAAGGAAATTTTTCACGCTATCACTGTCAGATGATAGCGTGAGCTCGCAGCTATAACCGAAGGTAAAAAGTTTTACCTACTGTCACAGGTGTCAGCTGATGGAGCCTAAACCTCCTGCTGGTAATGACAGTGGGAGGGTTCACCAGATGGCGCCTGAGCTATAAATATATGAAAATAAAAAAATTTTGTGGGTTCCCCTGTATTTTTGATAACCAGCCAGGCAAAACTGACAGCTGTGGGCTGCAACCCTCAGCTGTCGGCTTTAACATGGCTGGTTATCAATAACAGAGGGATGCCATTGACTTTTTTTTATCTATTTAAATAAATAATCTAAAAAACCGGCATGGAGTCCCCCCATTTTTGACAACCATCCAAACTAAAGCAGAAAGCTGGGGGCAGGTATTCCCAAGTTGGTAAGGGGCTATGGATATTGCCCTCTACTTTAGCCTAAAAATAGCAGCCTGCAATCACCCAGAAAAGGTGCATCTTTTAGATGCGCCAATTTTGGCGCTTTGCCGGGCACTTCCCACTTGCCCTGTGGTGGTGGAAAGTGGTGTTCAAATTTTTGGGGTTGATTTCACCATTTATTGTCTGGTGACATCAAGCCCATGGCTTAGTAATGGAGAGGCATCTATAAGATGCCTCTCCATTACTAATCCTATAGTTATATTGTAAATAAGCACACAGCCAGAATAAAGTCTTTTATTTGAAATAAAAAAACACACTTTTATATATTTTTTTAACAAACACAGTTATACTCACCTAACGGACATTCCATTGAATCCCTCTTCTCCTGTAAAGAAAATGAAAATAAAAACAACCATATCCTTGACCTATGCAACGTTCTTTCCCAAGCCATAATCCATGTCTGGGATAAATAGTTTTCAACTTGAAGATGCGACCTGAAAACCATGGGAGAATGAGCTGCTGCGAGCTCAGCCTTAGTGACTAGCGGTGAAGTCATTGAGGTTATCACAGGTCACTGAGACTGGTGTTTCTTCTTCTGTCATCTGCATTCTAGAATCACACTCAAAAGACCCCACAATATGGTAATAAGTGTTGCGCTGTCATTAGAGTTGAGCGATACTTTCCGATATCCAAAAATATCGGATCGGAATGGTATCGAAGATATCCACAAAATATCGGCGATACCCGATACCGATACCGGAAATCCAATGTAAGTCTATGGGAACAAAATATCGTAATTAAAAAAAACCCATTCTTGGCTTGTTGGATAATTGTACATGAAGGAAAAAAACAAAGAGTAATGTAGAATGTATTGGGGGAGGTTGAGGAGACATTAAAGGCATAGATGTTTAACCCAATCCAATGGAATAGCATTAATAATTTTTTTTTTAACCCCTCTCTGACATTAGACGTACTATCCCGTCCATAAAACCCGTGCCATTCTGACCATGGACGGGATAGTACGTCATAGGCGATTAGCTGCGCTCCCGGAGGGAGCGCAGCTAATCGCCGCCGGGTGTCAGCTGATTATCACAGCTGACACCCGTGACTGTGTGTCAGGAGCGGTCACGGACCGCTCCCGGCACATTAACCCCTTGCACACCGCGATCAAACATGATCGCGGTGTACTGGGGACACAGGGGAGGATCGCGCAGGGTGGGGGCTCCCTGCGCGCCCCCCTGAGACCCTCAGAGCAGCGCGATGTGATCGCGCTGCTCTGAGGGCTTCCTCCCTCCCAGGACCCGGATCCAAGATGGCGCTGGGGTCCTGGAGGGAGGCGGCTTCCTCAGTGCCTGCCGAGAGCAGGCATGAGGAAGCGTCCTGCACTGCCTGTCACATCGCTGGTGTGACAGAGTGCTGTGCACACTGTCACACCAGCGATCTGATGAAATACAGTGATGTCCCACCCTGGGACAAAGTAAAAAAGTAAAAAAAAGTAAAAATAAACATGTGTAAAAAAAAATCCAAAATAAATAAAAAAAAATAAAAAATATTCCCCAATAAATTCATTACTATATTGTAAATAAAAAAAATAAAACAATAAAAGTACACATATATGGTATCGGCGCGTCCGTAACGACCCCCCTATAAAACTGTTCCACTAGTTAACCCCTTTTGTGAACCCCTTAAAAAATAAAAAATAAAAACGAAGCAAAAAATCAGTGCTTTATCATCATACCGCTGAACAAAAAGTGGAATAACACGCGATCAAAAGACGGATATAAATAAACATGGTACCACTGAAAACGTAATCTTGTCCCGCAAAAAACGAGCCATCACACAGCATCATCAGCAAAAAAATAAAAAAGTTATAGCTCGCAGAATAAAGCGATGCAAAAATAATTATTTTTTATATAAAATTGTTTTTATTCTATAAAAGCGCCAAAACATAAAAAAATTATATAAATGAGGTATCGCCATAATCGTACTGACCCGAAGAATAAAACTGCTTTATCGATTTTACCACACGCGGAACAATAAAAACGCCTCACCCAAAAGAAATTCATGAATTGCTGATTTTTGTTCATTCTAACCTCCCAAAAATCGAAATAAAAAGCGATCAAAAAATGTCACGTGCTCAAAAATGGTACCAATAAAAGCGTCACCTCGTCCCGCAAAAATTAAGACCTCACATGACATTGTGGGCCAAAATATGCAAAAATTATAGCTCTCAAAATGTGGCGATGCAAAAAACTACTTTTTGCAATAAAAAGCGTCTTTTAGCGTGACAGCTGCCAATCATAAAAACCGCTATAAATAGTAAATCAAACCCCCCTTTATCACCCCCTTAGTTAGGGAAAAATAATAAAATAAAAAAAATGTATTTATTTCCATTTTCCCATTAGGGTTAGGGTTAGGGTTTCGGCTAAAGTTAGGATTAGGGTTGACGCTAAAGTTAGGATTAGGGTTAGAGTTAGGATTAGGGTTAGGGTTGGGATTAGGGTTGGGACTAGGGTTAGGGGTGTGTTGGGGTTAGGGTTGGAGTTAGAATTGGGGGGTTTCCGCTGTTTAGGCACATCAGGGGCTCTCCAAATGTGACATGGCGTCTGATCTCCATTCCAGCCAATTCTGCGTTGAAAAAGTCAAACGGTGTTCCTTCACTTCTGAGCTCTGCCATGCGTCCAAACAGTAGTTTATCCCCACATATGGGGTATCAGCGTACTCTGGAACCCAAGAGTTATTGTGCAATTTGTCCTATTTCTTCTGTTACCCTTGGGAAAATAAAAAACTGGGGGCGAAAATATTATTTTTGTAAAAAAAATAAGATTTTTTTTGTTTTTACGGCTGTACATTATAAACTTCTGTGAAGCACTTGGGGCTTCATAGCGCTCACCACACATCTAAATAAGTTCCTTGTGGGGTCTATTTTCCAAAATGGGGTCACTTGTGGGGGTTTCCACTGTTTAGGCGCATCAGGGGCTCTCCAAATGCGACATGACGCCCCCAGACCATTCCATCAAAGTCTGCAATCCAAAACGTCACTACTTCCCTTCCGAGCCCTGACGTGCACCCATACAGTAGTTTTCTCCTACATATTGGGTATCAGCGTACTCAGGACAAATTGGACAACAACTTTTGGGTTCCAATTTCTTCTGTTACCCTTGTGAAAATAAAATATTGGGGGCGAAAAAATCATTTTTGTAAAAAAAAAAAAGGATTTTTTATTTTAAGGCTGTACGTTATAAACTTTAGTGAAACACCTGGGGGTTCAAAGTTCTCACCACACATCTAGATAAGTTCCTTGAGGGGTCTAGTTTCCAAAATGGTGTCATTTGTGGGGGGTTTCCACTGTTTAGGCAGATCAGGAGCTCTCCAAACACGACATGGCGTCCAGCCAATTCTGCGTTGAAAAAGTGAGACGGCGCTCCTTCCCTTCCAAACTCTGCCATGCACCCAAACAGTGGTATACCCCCACATATGGGGTATCAGTGTACTCAGGACAAATTGCACAATAACTTTTGGAGTCTTGTTACCCTTGGAAAAATAAAAATTCGGGTGAAAAGATCATTTTTGTGGAAAAAATATGATTTTTAAATTTTACGGCTCTACGTTATAAACTTGTGTGAAGCACTTGAGGGTTCAAATTGCTCACCAAAGATCTAGATAAGTTCCTTAGGGGGTCTAGTTTCCCACATGGGGTCATTTGTGGGGGGTTACCACTGTTTAGGCACATCAGGGGCTCTCCAAATGCAACATGGCATCCAATCTCAATTCCAGCCAATTTTGGTTGGAAAAAGTCAAATGGTGCTCCTTCCCTTCCAAGCTCTGCCGTGCGCCCAAACAGTGGTTCCCCCCCACATATGGGGCATCAGTGTACTCAGGACAAATTGGACAACAACTTATGTGGTCCAATTTCTCCTGATACCCTTGGGAAAATAAAAAATTAGTGACTAAAAGATAATTTTTGTGGGAAAAAAAATAGGATTTTTTATTTTCATGCCCGGGCATTATAAACTTGTGTGAAGCACTTGGGGGTTCAAAGTGCTCACCAAAGATCTAGATAAGTTCCTTAGGGGGTCTAGTTTCCAAAATGGGGTCACTTGTGGGGGATTTCCACTGTTTAGGCTCATCTGGGGCACTGCAAACGGAACATGACCCCCATCAACGTCTGCATTCCAAAACGTTACTACTTCCTTTCCAAGCCCTGCCGTGCGCCCAAACAGTTTTCCACCCCCACATATGGGGTATCAGCGTACTCAGGACAAATTGGACAACAACTTTTGGGGTCCAATTTCCTTGGGAAAATTCAAAAATTTAGGACTAAAAAATCATTTTTGTGGAATTTTTTTTTTTTTTTTTTCACACCCAGGCATTATAAACTTTTGTGAAACACTTGGGGTTCAAAGTGCTCACAACAGATCTAGATAAGTACCTTAGGGGGTCTAGTTTCCAAAATGGTGTCACTTGTGGGGGGTTTCCACTGTTTAGGCGCATCAGAGGTTCTCCAAGCGCGACATGGCGTCCAATCTCAACTCCAGCCAATTTTAGTTTGAAAAAGTCAAACGGCGCTCCTTCCCTTACGGGCTCTGCCGTGTGCCCAAACAGTGGTTTTCCCCACATATGGGGTATTGGCGTACTCAGGAGAAATTGCATAACAACCTTATCTGTCCATTTTCTCCTTTTACCCTTGTGAAAATAAAAAAAAAGTTTGTAAAAGATCATTTTTGTGGCTAAAAAGTTAAATATTCATTTTTTCCTTCCACGTTGCTTTAGTTCCTGTGAAGCACCTGAAGGGTTAATAAACTTCTTGAATGTGGTTTTGAGTACCTTGAGGGGTGCAGTTTTTAGAATGGTGTCACTTTTGGGTATTTTCTGTCATGTAGACCCCTCAAAGTGACTTCAAATGTGAGGTGGTCCCTAAAAAAAATGGCTTTGTAAATTTTGTTGTAAAAATGAGAAATCGCTGGTCAACTTTTAACCCTTATAACTTCCTAACAAAAAAAAATTTTGATTCCAAAATTGTGGTGATGTAAAGTAGACATGTGGGAAATGTTATTTCTTAACTACTTTGTGTTACATATTTCTCTGTTTTAAGGGAATAAAAATTCAAAGTTTGAAAATTGCTAAATTTTCAAAATTTTCGCCATATTTGCGTTTTTTTTCAAAAATAAACGCAAGTTATATGGAAGAAATTTTACCACTAACATGAAGTACAATATGTCACGAGAAAACAGTCTCAGAATCGCGAAGATCCGTTGAAGCGTTCCGGAGTTATAACCTCATAAAGAGACAGTGGTCAGAATTGTAAAAATTGTCCCGGTCATTAACGTGCAAACCACCCTTGGGGGTGAAGGGGTTAAAGACGTTCGGATTGACGAAGAAATTGACAATGTTGTTAACCTTTTTTCTATTTTGGCAAATATGTATGTTTCACAACTTCCATGCTCTTGACCTTTTTAACTTTTGCCACACTTTCACCTTCATAATCTTCAGCAGCATCATCTTTGTCATCTAATTATTCTTCATCTTCACCTTCTTTATCTTCTTCTTAAACTTCTTGTTATTCATCTTTTTGTTAACATTACTCATATTGTTCTTATTAAACTATTATTCTTCTTCATATTCTACTTCTTCATCTTCTTCCTCTTCATCTTCTTCATCATATTCTTATTTGTGACAGAGATTCCTGTACTTGTAATCTGTAAAAGTAGGAATTTTTCTTCCTTCCGTTCTTGCTGTCACAAAAGATTTAAATTACAACAGTATTTGTCCGTGTTCAGTTTAGCCTGCAGCAGCAGGCATTTTCCAGGGGCACCACGAGGAGGAACGGACTCACCCCCATACACTGCTTAGTCTTCTTCTGCTTATAATTTACAGCATATATTTTGCTCTTCATTTTGGTCTTATTTTTCATGTTCTTCTGCTTTTTGATCTTCTGCTTATTGTTCTTCTGTCTCTTGTTCTGTATCTTGTAGTTTGTCTTAACCTTCTTTGTCCTGTTGGTGATCTTCTTCTGGGTAATCTTTTATTTCCTCTTTGTGATGGTGTTCAGGCTGGTTGGCTTGATGCTCGTCGTCCTTGGGGTTGTCATCTTCTTCGGGGTGGTCTTTACGGTTGTCTAACTTCCGAGAACCAGCTGATGTTACTGGAACCCGGACGGGTATCAGATGGTACAACAGACAATGGAAGTAACGAGGACCAGCTGACTGTGCTGGAACCCGGAGGGGCAGCAGAAGGAAAAGAGCCAATGGCACAACCGAGGACCAGCTGACGTTACTGGGACACGGTTACTAAGCAGGAGGTACCTGTGCTCAAAAGCACTACCAAGGACCAGCAGACGTTGCTGGAACTCGGATACCGAACTGGAGGCACCGAGGCCAAAGGCACTGCGGAGAACCAGTTGACGGTACTGGAACCCGGACGGGTAGCAGAAGGTACAAGAGCCAATGCAAGTAACGAGGACCAGCTGACTGTGCTGGAACCCGGAGGGGCAGCAGAAGGAAAAGAGCCAATGCCACAACCGAGGACCAGCTGACGTTACTGGGACATGGTTACTAAGCAGGAGGTACCTGTGCTCAAAAGCACTACCAAGGACCAGCAGACGTTGCTGGAACTCGGATACCGACATGGAGGCACCGAGGCCAAAGGCACTGCGGAGAACCAGCTGACGGTACTGGAACCCGGACGGGTACCATAAGGCACCCATGAAAATGTAAGTTGACAGGCCGCAAGCTGTCCGCAGTTACCGAATCACAAAGTCCTACAGTGGGTGCTTGTCCTATTGTCACAACGGAAACAGACTTTATTTAGATATCCCGCAGCACACATAGGAATCACCTAAACTGCAGGCACCATAGAGTCGGCTAACCCGAATGCAACACGACAGGACAACTTATTGGAGGCTAATTAACGTTGACACTGCCAGTAAACAGCTGTCGTGCTGTAACCAGGCTGGGCAGGAGTCAGTACCCGTGCCAATTACTTCCGAGCAACAACTGGCGGTGTTGGAGCCCAGGGATGAGAGGAGGACAGGGTGGAGGCAGCATGACTTTTTGGCGTACACACAGCAGGGGAACAACTGACATTACTGAACCCCAGAAACACAGGAGCAAGTGTTGACTGTGCTAACAGCACTTCCGAGCGTTCCTTTATGTGCACTTTAGTAGGAGGTCGGCGTACCCCCCTGCTGCGGGAAGAACAAATTGAAGCCGTTGTTGCTTGGATGGCAGCCAATGCATCGACTTCAATTGCTTCCACCTCCTCTCAGGAACACAGCACTGTTGAGCAACCATCTGTCTCTTCACCGCCTGCCAAATTGCCCAGGCAGTCAGACAGTTCTGTACAGGATCCAGCTGAGTCTCTGCTTCTGTTCTCAGAATCTGTTGGCTTGCAAACAGGGGCCCAGCCAAGCAGCATTCTGGAATGTGAAGAAGAGGGAGTATGCAGTGATGTGCAACAGCTGTGTCTCTCAGAATCTGAAGAGGCGGGTGAGCCAGTGCCGATGCTCAGCACACCGCAGAACGCATCTGATGATGATGAGACTCAGGTGCCAGTTTCTGTTGAGCATGGTGCTGGCCAGACCACTCAACAGCAGCAGGTTTTGGAAGAGGGTAGTGGAGATGATGAGGTCCAAGTCCCAACATGGCGTGAGGAACAGGAAGGTGGTGGGAGCAGCTCTGAGGAAGAGATTGCCCCAACGGTACAAACAGGAGGGAGAGTTAGGCTGCAGGCTCGGTTGACTGTAGCCTCCAGTTTGGAACCTGTTCGGAGCAGTTCTCTTCCAAAAGTCAAAACGGGCGCTCCCAGGACTTGCACTGCGTGGTCCTTTTTTGAAACACATGCAGATGATATTTGTTATGTGAAATGCAAGCTGTGTAAAAGTAAAAACAGGTAAAAGTGTCAGTAACGTCAATACCAGTAATATTATTATTATTATAGATTTTAATAGCGCCATTTATTCCATGGCGCTTTACATGTGAAGAGGGGCAAATATAGACAATAACAGTAAACATGAGCAATACAAGGCACACACAAGTACAGAAGGAGAGAGGTCCCAGCCCGCGATGGCTCACAATCTACAGGGTCGGTTGAGGATACACTAGGAGAGGGAAGAGCTGATCGTGTGGTGGTTCAGTAGACTGATGATCATTGCAGGTTGTAGGCTTGTCGGAAGAGGTGGGAAATATGTGCAAACATGTGGGTACAAAGCACGTAGTTGAGTTACAAAGACACACTGGAGATGTAGGCCAACCTACAGCAGCACCTACATCTTCAGGTCGTGTCGGAGCCTCTTCCTCCAGCTGACACACAGCTGGTTCGGCTTTCTCACAGGATCGCCATGGAAGAACCTCGGTCAATGTTGTCCAGAGACAAAGTGTTATTCCACCCACAGCAGCAAGTTCCCTGTCATCCTCACACACCCAGGCCACAAAACAGCCATCGGTACCACAGGCATGGGAAAAAGACGGCAAACCATCCACGAGCACAGGCTCTGAATGCTGGCATTGCAAAACTCCTGTCCCTTGAAATGCTGTCATTCAGGCTGGTGGATACTGACAGTTTCCGTAACTTAATGGCATTGCCAGTCCCACAATACAATGTGCCAAGCCGATTTTATTTCAACAGGCAAGCCGTCCCTGGTCTGCAAAAGCATGTTGCGTGAAAAATTAAACATGCGCTACTAAACTTCGTCAGTAGCAATGTCCACCTGACCACCGCTACGTGGACCAGTACCCATGGCCAGGGACGATACCTTTCCCTCACTGCCCATTGGGTCAATGTTGTGTAGCCGGGTACAGATCTTGCGAGTGGCGCTGTACGTGTTCAGCCAACTCCAAGGATTGCAGGAATCAAGTCTGTACACATTGACTCCTCCTCCTACTCCAGTTCCTCAGAAACATTGCTGCAGGAGCCGTCACGGTCTACCTCCACATGGACCAGTGAACGCTTAATAATAATAATAATAATCTTTATTTATATAGCGCAAACAGATTCCGCTGCGCTTTACAGTTTAACAGTTTCAGAACACAAGTAATAAGTAACAACGTTAACAATAAAATAATTAAAGCAATAGAAGCCGCCCCTGCTTTTGAGAGCTTACAATTTACAATGAGGTGGGGGAGCTACAAAGTACAGGTGTTTATATACAATGGTGTATTTACAATGATGGTCCAGCCATTTTGAGGGAGTGAGGGATGGATGGATGGAGATAGTGAATGGGCTACACACACACCCCAACACACACATAGAATGACTTTGATTAGTGAATGTGATAGGCCGCTCTGAACAAATGTGTTTAGAGGGAGCGCCTGAAAACCATGCAAATTGCGGATAGTCCTAATTTCTTGGGGTACAGCATTTCAGAGGATTGGCGCAGCGCGGGAGAAGTCTTGGAGTCGGGAGTGGGAGGTACGGATTAGTGCAGAGGTTAGTCCAAGGTCGTTTGCAGAGCGCAGCAGTCGGTTAGGCCGATAGATAGAAATGAGGGAGGAGATGTAGGGGGGTGCTGCACTGTGGAGAGCTTTGTGGGTGAGAACAAGTACTTTGAATTGGATCCTATAATGGATGGGCAGCCAGTGTAAGGACTGGCGGAGGACTCTATGAAGGACATATGCCACGTTTTGCGTGCGTTTGATGAGTCAACGCGGATGGCGAGTGCAGATGATGCACTAGTCAGCCTGACTGTCCCCCTTATCTGCCTGCTTGAAAAAGCACTGCAAGCACTAAGGGATGAGGTTTTGGAAGAGGTGGAGGATGAGGAGTCACAAATTCCATCACCTTATGTACAGTCAGCGCAACGTGGTTCCTCACAAAGGGCTGGGCAGGGCTCACTTTGTGAGGAGGATGAGGAGGAGTCAATGGAGGAGGAAGACATCGCTCCAGAGGGCGGTACACAACGCTCTAGTCAGTATGTAGAGCAAGGGTGGGGTGATGCAGAGCAGGCAGAGATGACGCCTCTTGCAGGGGACAGCGTTTCTTGGCCAGTTGGAAGTCTGCAGCACATGGTTGATTTCATGCTGCAGTGCCTGAGAAACGACAGCCACATCACCCACATTCTCACCACGTCTGATTATTGGGTGTACACCCTCCTAGACCCTCGCTACCGGGACAACTTTCAAAGCCTCATCAGACCGTTGAACCGGGAGCGTAAAATGCGGGAGTAACAAGACACACTGCTGCAATTATTATTATTATTATACATTTATATAGCGCCATTTATTCCATGGCGCTTTACATCTGCAAGGAGTTTGTATGTTCTCCCCGTGTTTGCGTGGGTTTCCTCCGGGTACTCTGGTTTCCTCCCACACTCCAAAAACATACAGATAGGGAATCTAGATTGTGAGCCCCTTCAGGGACAGCAACGATAATGTGTGCAAACTGTAAAGCGCTGCGGAATATGTTAGCGCTATATAAAAAATAAAGATTATTTATATTTATTTATATGACAAGGGAAAAATATAGACAGGTACAATAAAGATGTGCTGGACAAGGGACACACAAGTACAGAAGGAGAGAGGACCCTGCCCGCGAGGGCTCACAGTCTGCAGGGATGGGTGAGAATGCAATAGGAAAGGGTAGAGCTGGTCGTACGATGGTTGAGTACACTGAGGATCATTGCAGGTTGTAAGCTTGTCGGAATCCATAATGTTCTCCATTCCAGCCGAGAGCACTGCTGCTGCTACTGCTTTACAAAGCAGCTCTGTGCGTCGAGGCAGTGGAGACAGCTCTGCAACAAGAGGGAGCACAAGCAGCGCCTCTGCACAGGGCAAGACCAGTATGTTCCAAATGTGGCGAAGTTTTGTGGCAGCGCCACCAATGTCTACACCATCCGAGACGGCTCCAGTCAGCAGGAGGCAACGTTTCCGTAAGATGGTGACAGACGACATGTCTTGCCCTCTCAGTGTACTCCCAGATGGCTCTTCCCCATTCAAGTTTTGAGTCTCTAAGCTGGATACATGGCCAGAGCTTAGCCAGTATGCATTGGAGGTGCTGGCTTGCCCTGCTGGCAGTGTATTATCGGAGGCGTCTTTTGTGCTTCAGGTGGTGTACTAACAGACCGTCGCATGCGACTATCCTCCGATAATGTAGACCGGCTTACTTTGCTGAAAATGAACAAGGCATGGATCACGCATGAATTTGCCTGTCCTGTTTCCGATTAAATAACTGGTTGGCAACGTTATACATGTATCCTGTTATGTTCATCTTTCTACCACCTGAACTGTACAGTCATGGCCAAAAGTTTTGATAATGACACAAATATGATATTTTCACATGATCTGCTGCCCTCTGGTTTTTATGTGTGTTTGACAGATTTTTTTTATCACAGACAGAAATATAATTGCAAACATATGAGTAACAAAAGCTTATATTGACAGTTAGAATGAGTTAATGCAGCAAGTCTAATTTTGCAGTGTTGACCCTTCTTCTTCAGGACCTCTGCAATTCTCCCTGGCATGCTCTCAATCAACTTCTGGACCAAATCCTGGCTGATAGCAGTCCATTCTTGCACAATCAATGCTTTCATTTTGTCAGAATTTTTAATTTTTTGTTTGTCCACCCATTTCTTGATGATTGACCACAAGTTCTCAATGGGATTAAGATCTGGGGAGTTTCCAGCCCATGGACCCAAAATCTCTATGTTTTGTTCCCTGAGCAATTTTGTCACTCCATAACTTAGGCAAATCAAACTCACATCATGCCTCAAAAGCTGCAATGTTGGAAGTGCATAATGTGGGTTGAACTTTGACAACAGCTGCAGTGCGAATGTTTGCCTTCATTGTTCTTGGCTTTTAAATAAAAGCATAAAAGTAAATATAATAATACCTGAAAACCTCAGACTACAGTGAACACTTCACACAACTGTTCAATAGCTGTGAAAGCCCTCTTTGTGCAATTCTATATTCTTTGCAACCAATGTATTGGATACGGATGGAAGCATGTCACACTAATAGATTTGAATTATTTGAAATTGAATGTAGCAGCACCAATTTTAGAAAAATGACAAGGATGAGCCAGTGACAGACACTCAGCAGAGTACACGCAGCGGTGGTTGAAGTAAGTGGAGCGGGATCTACACTCCTACCAAAAATTTAAACCTCAGACTAGAGTGAACAGTGAACACAACTGTTCACTTGCTGTGAAAGGCCTTTTTGTGGACTTCTATTATGTTTGCAAGCAATGTATTGTATTTTGATGGAAGAGCGTCACACTAATAGATTTTAGTAAATTTAAAATAGAATAAAGCAGCACCAATTTTAGAAAAATGACAAGGATGAGCCAGTGACAGACACTCAGCAGAGTACACGCAGCGGTGGTTGAAGTAAGTGGAGCAGGATCTACACTCCTACCAAAAATTTAAACCTCAGACTAGAGTGAACAGTGAACACAACTGTTCACTTGCTGTGAAAGGCCTTTTTGTGGACTTCTATTATGTTTGCAAGCAATGTATTGTATTTTGATGGAAGAGCGTCACACTAATAGATTTTAGTAAATTTAAAATAAAATAAAGCAGCACCAATTTTAGAAAAATGACAAGGATGAGCCAGTGACAGACGCTCAGCAGAGTACACGCAGCATTAGTTGAAGAAGTAACTGGAGCGTGATCTGCACTCAAAAAAAAAAAAAATCACAGACTGCAGTGAACACTGAAACACAACTGTTCACTATCTGTGAAAGGCTCCTTTGTGTACTTCTATAGTGTTTGCAAGCAATGTATTGTATCAGGATGGAAGCACGTCACACTCATAGATTTTAGTTTTTTTTCAATAGAATGGAGCAGCAACAATTTTAGAAAAATGACAAGGATGAGGCAGTGACACACGCTCAGCAGAGTACACGCAGCATTAGTTGAAGAAGTAACTGGAGCGTGATCTGCATTTAAAAAAAAAAATACCTCACAGACTGCAGTGAACACTGAAACACAACTGGTCACTATCTGTGAAAGGCTCCTTTCTGTACTTCTATAGTGTTTGCAACCAATGTATTGGTTACGGATGGAAGCACGTCACACTATAATTTCAATTGAATGGAGCAGCAAGAATTACACTAAAGAAAAAAATAAGTCTGTGAGTGACACGTGCAGATGCCTACAAACAGCATTGGATGCAGAGCAAACTGCAGCGTCACCTGCACGCACACACACACCTTGCAGAGCTGTGAAAACAACACTGCAAGGCAAAAGGAAGCTTTACACAGCGGTTGGTAAACTAGCCTGCCTAAAGCACAGTACACAAAATCGCAATCTCTAACTGTCCCTCAGAGTCTCAGAGTCAGCAGAGCAGCGTTCTGTCCCTATCTGA
Source organism: Oophaga sylvatica (assembly GCA_033576555.1). NCBI lineage: Eukaryota > Metazoa > Chordata > Amphibia > Anura > Dendrobatidae > Oophaga > Oophaga sylvatica. The sequence goes on from JARQOD010000005.1 coordinate 51,520,626, forward strand.
ATTCACAGCACAGTGACGCTAAAATGGCGGCGGCGTCTTTTATAGTGCATTCTGACATCATTTCAGCATCCAATCACAGCCATGCCATTAGTTAACATGACCGCAGCAGTACAGGATGTGCCCACACTTCTTAGGATTCCTCATTGGCTGACTAAAATCACATTGCCTCTCAAAGAATTATGGGAACTTCCGATTCCGGTATACGATATATGGAAAATATCGGAACCAAGTATCTAAAGTTCGATACAGCGAATATCGGCCGATACCCGATACTTGCGGTATCGGAATGCTCAACTCTAGCTGTCATACATAGATATGGTAGTACCGCTGGAATCACTCCGTTCTAGAGGCAGAGCATTGTGGCTGCTTCCATCACAAGGGGCAGCAAACCATTATACTTGGCTGTAGTGGAACTCAGCTGGAACATAAGGAGCCTGACAGTGACGCAGATCTGTGCGTGAGAGCTTATCCTTTATCAGTATTTGCCAACAAGTGTTTTGGATTTAAGGGGGTCTGGAGAGTGTGAATCTTTTGGGGTGTCTGCTTTCTTCAATAAATTTTTCACTCTTTGATTCATTGCATCCATTTGGTAAATTCGAAAAAGTTCATTTTTTTTTCTCATTAATGTAAACTCTGCACCCCATCTTGACTGAAAAAACAGAAATGCAGACATTTTTGCACCTTTATTAAAAAAGAAAAACCGAAATATTACATTGTCACAAGTATTCGGACCTTTAGCTCAGACACTCATATTTAAGTCACATGCTGCCCATTTCCTTGAGATGGTTCTACTCCTTCACTGGAGTCCAGCTGTGTTTAAATTAACTGATAGGACTTGATTTGTAAAGGCACACCTGTCTATATAAGACCTCACAGCTAACAGTGCTTGTCAGACCAAATGAGAATCAAGAGGTCAAAGGAACTGGCCAAGGAGCTCAGAGACAGAATTTTGGCAAGTCACAGATCTGGCCAAGGTTACAAAAGAATTTCTGCAGTACTCAAGGTTCCTAAGAGCACAGTGGCCTCCATAATCCTTAAATGGAAGAAGTTTGAGACCATCAGAAGTCTCCTAGACCTGGCCATCTAGCCAAACTGAACAATCGTAGGAGAAGAGCCTTGGTGAGAGAGGTAAAGAAGAGCCCCAAGATCACTGTGGCTGAGCTCCAGAGATGCAGTAGTGAGTTGGGAGAAAGTACCTCAAAGTCAACTATCACTGCAGCCCTCCACCTGTTGGGCCTTTATGGCAGAGTGGCCCGACGGAAGCCTCTCCTCAGTGCAAGACATATGAAAGCCCGCATAGAGTTTGCTAAAAAACACATGAAGGACTCCTAGACTATGAGAAATAAGTTTCTCTGGTCTGATGAGATGAAGATAGACGTTTTTGGTGATAATTGTAAGCGGTATGTGTGGTGAAAACCTGGCACTGCTCATCACCTGCCCAATACATTCTCAACAGTAAAACATGGTTGTGGCAGCATCATACTATCGGGGTGTACAGAGATATCCTGGATGAAAACCTCTTCCAGAGTGCTCTGGACCTCAGACTTGGCCGAAGGTTCACCTTCCAACAAGACAATGAACCTAATCACACAGCTAAAATAACAAAGGAGTGGCTTAAAAACAACTCTGTGACCATTCTTGACTGGCCCTGCCAGAGCCCTGGCCTAAACCCAATTGAACATCTCTGGAGAGACCTGAAAATAGCTGTCCACCAACGTTCACTATCCAACCTGACGGAACTGGAGAGGATCTGCAAGGAACAATGGCAGAGGATCCCCAAATCCAGGTGTGAAAAACTTGTGGCATCATTCCCAAGAAGACTCATGGCTGTACTAGCTCAAAAGGGTCCTTCTACTCAATACTGAGCAAAGGGTCTGAATACTTATGACCATGTAATATTCCAGTTTTTCTTTTTTAATAAATTTGCAAAAAAATTTTACATTTCTGAGGGTTTTTTCAGTCAAGATGGGGTGCAGAGTGTATATTAATGAGAAAAAAAGTAACTTTTTTGTATTTATCAAATGGCTGCAATGAAGCAAAGAGTGAAAAATTTAAAGGGGTTTGAATATTTTCCATACCCACTGTATACACTTATCACATAACTACAGTATAGGTAATGTATACGGTAGTATCAATAATGGGACCCTGGAAACTTTTTACATAACTATAAATGTACAAATCAAATATGGCAGCATTGAAAAAGACCTATTCCCATATGATGTATAGCCATGAATAAATTATGTAAGCATATCTTTATTACTTGTATGAATTATCACAAAAGATATTCCCAGAAAATAAGCCCTAACTCATCTTTAGGAGCAAAAATAATATATGACCCTGTCTTATTTTTGGGGAACATTCTCTGTGCACCCATGCTGTAATAGTGATACTTCTGTGCCACACAGAGGTATAGGGCCACTAAGTATCAACCTCTGTGCCGCAACCATTCATTCCATTCAGTCCTCCTATATTTGTGGCAAAAGAAAAATAAAACATTAAACGTACCCTACTCCTACTAGGAGTAATGAAGTCTTTTCTCTTTCTGCTCCTTGCAGTCTGCGTCCAGTACAGAGAAATAATGTCACTACACATTTTGCATTTTGGAAGTGCATTTGAGCAGCAGGGTGATTTGCTGTTAAAGGAGAAAAAAAAATCTCTCTTTAAATCTTCTGGTTCAGCGAGTGTGAGCGAGCTGAGTGTGACCGGTGCGCAAGTGTGAACGGTGGTAAGTGTGACTTGAGATTCAGTGACTTTGGATTCAGGGAGTTTCCAAGGGAGGATTTACTGAATTGCTGTTATATTTTATTAATACTTTTATTTATTTTTACTTATCTTTGCTGTCTGGTGAAATCCCCATTAGAATGTGCTCCACTATTGCCAATGCCATCCAGTGTACATCTTGCCACATGTATACAGTCCTTGAACAGCCGGTCGAGGGTGCATACTGCTGTGCGAGATGTGAGCATGTTGAGCATTTGGAAGCCCAAATATTGGATCTATATGTGCAGCTGGCAACACTGAGATCCATAGACAATATGGAAAGGAGTCTTCTGCTCACTGAGCAGACGCTCAATGGGATAGATGAGGGGGGGGATGCTAGGGTGGAGCTGCAGGACACTGAAGTAGGAAGCTGGGTGACAGTTAGAAGGCGGGGTAGAGGGAAGAGCGCCAGGGAGGCTAGTCCTGATCTAGCACACCCCAATAAGTTTGCAAAGTTGGCAGATGAGGGGGTTGTCAGTACAGGGGTAGCACTGCTGCAGCCAGGCATGTCCTCTGAAAGCCGGAGGAGTGTCTGCTCCAGTAAGGGGGGAATTAGGAGAGCAGGGCAGACAGGTGCTGGTAGTGGGGGACTCAATTATTAGGGGAACAGATAGGGCAATCTGTGACAAAGACAGGGATCGTCGAACAGTGTGCTGCCTACCTGGCGCTCGAGTCCGACACATCGCTGATCGGGTTGACAGATTACTGGGAGGGGCTGGTGAGGACCCAGCGGTCATGGTGTACATTGGCACAAATGACAAAGTTAGAGGTAGGTGGAAGGTCCTTAAAGACGATTTCAGGGAATTAGGCTGCAAGCTTAAAGCAAGGACCTCCAACGTGGTATTTTCTGAAATACTGCCTGTACCACATGCCACACCAGAGAGGCAACGGGAGATTAGGGAGGTTAATTAGTGGCTCAAGAATTGGTGTAGGAAGGAGGAGTCTGGGTTCCTGGAGAACTGGGCCGACTTCTCAGTTGGCTGCAGGTTCTATGCTAGGGATGGGCTGCACCTCAATGGGGAGGGTGCAGCTGTGCTGGGGGAGAAAATGGCTAGAAGGTTGGAGGAGTCTTTAAACTAGGGACTAGGGGGAGGGTATTCATTTTATAGGAGGGGAAGGCAGTGCAGATAGAGGCCTGGGCACAAATAATGAAATTGGGGGTGGGGGTGGCAATGGGGGGTGGGGTTAGAACAGTTAATAATTTAAGAAAGAATAGAGGTTCAGAGAGATACATAAAGTGCATGTATACTAATGCTAGAAGCCTCACCAACAAAATGGCGGAATTAGAATTAATTTTGTTGGAGCATAATTCTGACATGGTGGGGATATCTGAGACTTGGCTGGATGAGAGCCACGACTGTGCGGTTAATTTACAGGGCTATAGTCTGTTTAGAAATGACCGTAAAAATAAGCGAGGTGGGGGTGTGTGTTTATATGTAAAATCATCCTTAAAACCCATCCTGCGTGATATCTGTGAATCTAATGAAGATGTAGAGTCTCTGTGGGTGGAGATTAGGGGAGGGGGAAAAATAATAAATTACTGATAGGAGTTTGTTATAAGTCTCCTAAAATAATGGAAGCAACAGAGAATATCCTCGTAAAGCAAATAGATGAAGCGACTCAAGGAGAAGTCATTATTATGGGGGACTTCAACTACCCTGAAATACATTGGGGAACAGAAACCTGCAGTTCCAGCAAAGGTAATAAGTTTTTGGCAACTATGAGAGACAATTACCTTTCACAACTAGTTCAGGACCCAACAAGAGGGGGGGGCACTGCTAGACCTAATATTATCCAACAGGCCAGACCGCATATCAAATATAAAGGTTGGGGGTCACTTAGGTAATAGTGATCACAAAATAATAAGCTTTCATGTATCCTTATTGATCCTAAGATGTGTAGTCGAGGGGTTACAAGGACACTAAACTTCAGGAAGGCAAATTTCCAACAGATGAGAGATGATCTTAGTGCAATAAACTGGGACGATATCCTGAGACATAAAAATACACAAAGAAAATGGGAGACGTTTATTAGTATCCTGAATAGGACCTGTGCACAGTATATACCCTATGGGAATAAACATGCTAGAATTAGGAGGAAACCACTATGGCTAAATAGAGCTGTAAGGGGCGCAATAAGGGACAAAAAGAAAGCGTTTAGGGAATTAAAGCAAGTAGGTAGTGATGAGGCATTAACCCCTTCCGACCATGACGCCGACGTCGGCGTCATGAAAACCTGTGCCATCCCGACCATGACGCCGACGTAGGCGTCATGCTATAAATCATGTTACTACGGGTCGGGGGTCCGGGGTCACTGAAAGGTCACCCGACCCGCAGTAACAGGCCCCTTACTGCATCACCACAGGGGGGTTGGCTTAACCCCCACGTGGCCACGATCGCTCTGATTGGCTGTTAAAAGTGAAACTGCCAATCAGAGCGATTTGTAATATTTCACCAATGAAACTGGTGAAATATTACAATCCAGCCATGGCCGATGCTGCAATAGCATCTGCCATGGCTGGAGACCGCGATCAGACCCCCCCCACACCATGTCACGGCGGTGATCGGCCGCCGCCATCGAAAGATGGCAGCGATCGGTCACCGCCGTCGCTGTCTGCTCACCTGCTCCTGCGATCACCCCCTCACCTTCCGATCCCCCCCCTCACCTTCCGACGTCCCCTACTCACCTCTCCCGGTCCACCGATGTCCCTGGATCCGTCCCGGCGGCTGCCCGGGATTCTTCATGGGCGCCGCCATCTTGGAAAATGGCGGGCGCATGCGCAGTGCGCCCGCCGGCCGGCGCATGCGCAGTGCGCCCTCCATTGTAAAAAAATTAATTTTGATCACTGTGATAAACTGTCACAGTGATCAAATAAAAAAAAAGTAAATGAACCCCCCCCGTCATAGGTAGGGACAAATAATAAAAAAAATTTTTTTTTTTTTTTCCTAGCGGATTTTGCTGCTGATCCACAGCTGATTTTGCTGCGGATCCGCGGCGGATATCACGGCTGATCCGCGGCGGATTTCGCGGCGGATCCGCGGCGGATTTCGCTGAGGATCCGCGGCGGATATCGCTGCTGATCCGCGGCTGATTTCGCTGCTGATCCGCGGCGGATTTCGCTGCTGATCCGCGGCGGATTTCGCTGCTGATTCACGGCGGATTTCGCTGCTGATCCGCGGCGGATTTCGCTGCTGATCCGCGGCTGATTTCGCTGCTGATCCGAGGCGGACTTCGCTGCGGATCCGCGGCGGATTTCGCTGCGGATCCACGGCTGATTTCGCTGCGGATCCGCGGCTGATTTCGCTGCGGATCAGCGGCGGATTTTGCTGCTGATCCACGGCTGATTTTGCTGCGGATCCGCGGCGGATATTACGGCTGATCCGCGGCTGATTTCGCTGCTGATCCGAGGCGGATTTCGCTGCTGATCCGCGGCGGATTTCGCTGCTGATCCGCGGCTGATTTCGCTGCTGATCCGCGGCTGATTTCGCTGCTGATCCGCGGCGATTTCGCTGCTGATCCACGGCGGATTCGCTGCTGATCCCGCGGATTCGCTGCTGATCCACGGCGGATTTCGCGCTGATCCGCGGCGGATTTCGCTGCTGATCCGCGGCGGATTTCGCTGCTGATCCGCGCTGATTTCGCTGCTGATCCGCGGCTGATTTCGCTCTGGATCCGCGGCGGATTTCGCTGCTGATCCACTGCGGATTCGCTGCTGATCCCGGCGGATTTCGCTGCTGATCCACGGCTGATTTCGCCGCTGATCCGCGGCGGATTTCGCTTGGATCCGCGGCGGATTTGCTGCTGATCCGCGGCGGATTTTGTGCTGATCCGCGACTGATTTTGCTGCGGATCCGCGGCTGATTATCTGCTGATTCTCTGCGAGCGGGATATGCATATACGGATCCGCGGCGGATTTGCTGCTGATCGGCGATTTCGCTGCGATCCGCGCGATTTCGCTGCTGATCCGCGCTGATTTCGCTGCGTTGATCCGCGGCGGATTTCGCATGCTGATTCCGTCGACACTGATTTGCGCGATTGCGTGATCCCGATGCTGCGATCCGGCGATTTCGCTGCTGATCCGCGGCGGATTTTGCTGCTGATCCGCGACTGATTTGCTGCTGATCGCTGCGATCCTGCGCGGCGGATTCGCTGCTGATTCGCGGCGGATTTCGCTGCTGATCCGCGGCTGATTTCGCTGCTGATCGCGGCTGATTTCGCTGCTGATCCGCGGCGATTTCGCTGCTGATCGCTCCCCGGCGGATTTCGCTGCTGATCCACGCGGATTTCGCTGCTGATCCCGGGCGGATTTCGCCTGCTGATCCACGGCTGATTTCGCCGCTGATTCCGCGGATCGGCGGATTTCGCTGCTGATCCGCGCGGATTTTGCTGCTGGTCCGCGGCGGATTTTGTTACTGATCCGCGACTGATTTTGCTGCGGATCCGCGCTGATTATCTGCTGATTCATCTGCGCTAGCGGGTATAGCATAACGGATCCGCGGCAGATTTTGCTGCGATGCGGATTCCGCGTGCGGCGATTTCGCTGCTGTCGATTCGCTGCGGATCCGGATTTGCTGCTAATCCGCGACTGATTTCTGCTGATCTTTCGCTGCGGATCCGCGGCGGATTTCGCTGCTGATTCGCGGCGGATTTCGCTGCTGATCCGCGGCGGATTTCGCTGCTGAATCCGCGGCGATTTCGCTGGATCCGGTTTGTCTGTTGCGCGATTACCGCGCTGATTTCGCTGCTGATCCGCGGCGATTGTCGCTGCGATCCGCGACTGATTTCGCTGCGATCCGCGGCGGATTTTGCTGCGGATCCGCTGCGGATTTTCGCTGCTGATCCGCGGCGGATTTGCTGCTGAATCGCGCGACTGATTTTGCTGCTGATTCGCTGCGGATCCGGCGGATTTCGCTGCTGATTTCGCGGCGGATTTCGCTGCTGCATTCCGCGGCTGATTTCGCTGCTGATCCGCGGCTGATTTCGCTGCTGATCCGCGCTGATTTCGCTGCTGATCCGCGGCGATTTCGCTGCTGATCCCGCGGATTTCGCTGCTGATCCGCGGCGGATTTTGCTGCTGATCCGCGGCGGATTTTGCTGCTGATTCCGCGGCGGATTTTGCTGCTGATCCGCGACTGATTTCTGCGATCCGTGGCTGATTTCGCTGCGGATCCGCGGCGGATTTCGCTGCTGATCCCGCGGATTGCTGGATCGCGCGATTTCGCTGCTGATCCGCGGCTGATTTCGCTGCTGATCCGCGCTGATTTCGCTGCTGATCTGCAGCGATTTCGCTGCGGATCCGCGCGCGATTTCGCTGCTGATCCGCGCTGATTTCGCTGCGGATCGCGGACTGATTTCGCTGCGGATCCGCGCGATTTCGCTGCTGATCCGCGGCGGATTTCGCTGCTGATCCACGGCGGGATTCGCTGTGTCGCTGGATCGCTGCTGATCCGCGGCTGATTTCGCTGCTGTATCCGCGGCTGATTTCGCTGCTGATCCGCGGCTGATTTCGCTGCTGATCCGCGGCTGATTTCGCTGCGGATCGACGGCTGATTTCGCTGCTGATCCGCGGCGGATTTCGCTGCTGAATCCGCAACTGATTTCGCTGCGGATCCGCGCTGATTTTGCTGCTGGATCCGCGCGGATTTGCTGCGATCCGCGGCGGATTTTGCTGCTGATCCGCGGCGGATTTTGCTGCTAATCCGTGACTGATTTTCTGCTGATTTCGCTGCGGATCCGCGGCGGATTTCGCTGCTGATCCGCGGCGGATTTCGCTGCTGATCCGCGGCGGATTTTGCTGCGGATCCGCGGCGGATTTCGCTGCTGATCCGCGGCGGATTTTTGCTGCTAATCCGCGACTGATTTTACTGCTGATTCGCTGCGGATTTCGCTGCTGATCCGCGGCTGATTTCGCTGCTGATCCGCGGCTGATTTCGCTGCGGATCGACGACTGATTTCGCTGCTGATCCGCGGCGGATTTCGCTGCTGATCCGCGGCGGATTTTGCTGCGGATCCGCGGCGGATTTCGCTGCTGATCCGCGGCGGATTTTGCTGCTAATCCGCGACTGATTTTACTGCTGATTCGCGGCGGATTTCGCTGCTGATCCGCGGCTGATTTCGCTGCTGATCCGCGGCTGATTTCGCTGCTGATCCACTGCGGATTCTCTGCTGATCCACGGCGGATTTCGCCGCTGATCCACGGCTGATTTCGCCGCTGATCCGCGGCGGATTTCGCTGCTGATCCGCGGCGGATTTTGCTGCTGGTCCGCGGCGGATTTTGTTACTGATCCGCGACTGATTTTGCTGCGGATCCGCGGCTGATTATCTGCTGATTCATCTGCGCTAGCGGGTATAGCATAACGGATCCGCGGCGGATTTCGCTGCTGATCCACGGCGGATTCGCTGCTGATCCGCTGCGGACTCGCTGCTGATCCGCGGCTGATTTCGCTGCTGATCCGCGGCTGATTTCGCTGCGGATCAACGGCTGATTTCGCTGCTGATCCGCGGCGGATTTCGCTGCTGATCCGCAACTGATTTCGCTGCGATCCGCGACTGATTTCGCTGCGGATCCGCGGCGGATTTTGCTGCGGATCCGCGGCGGATTTTGCTGCGGATCCGCGGCGGATTTCGCTGCTGATCCGCGGCGGATTTTGCTGCTAATCCGTGACTGATTTTACTGCTGATTCGCTGCGGATCCGCGGCGGATTCGCTGCTGATTCGCGGCGGATTTCGCTGCTGATCCGCGGCGGATTTTGCTGCGGATCCGCGGCGGATTTCGCTGCTGATCCGCGGCGGATTTTGCTGCTAATCCGCGACTGATTTTACTGCTGATTCGCTGCGGATCCGCGGCGGATTTCGATGCTGATTCGCGGCGGATTTCGCTGCTGATCCGCGGCTGATTTCGCTGCTGATCCGCGGCTGATTTCGCTGCTGATCCGCGGCTGATTTCGCTGCTGATCCGCGGCGGATTTCGCTGCTGATCCACTGCGGATTCGCTGCTGATCCACGGCGGATTTCGCCGCTGATCCACGGCTGATTTCGCCGCTGATCCGCGGCGGATTTCGCTGCTGATCCGCGGCGGATTTTGCTGCTGGTCCGCGGCGGATTTTGTTACTGATCCGCGACTGATTTTGCTGCGGATCCGTGGCTGATTATCTGCTGATTCATCTGCGCTAGCGGGTATATCATAACGGATCCGTGGCGGATTTTGCTGCGGATCCGTGGCGGATTTCGCTGCTGATCCGCGGCGGATTTTGCTGCTAATCCGCGACTGATTTTATTGCTGATTCGCTGCGGATCCACGGCGGATTTCGCTGCTGATTCGCGGCGGATTTCGCTGCTGATCCGCGGCGGATTTCGCTGCTGATCCGCGGCGGATTTTGCTGCTGATCCGCGGCGGATTTCGCTGCTGATCCGCGGCGGATTTTGCTGCTAATCCGCGACTGATTTTACTGCTGATTCGCTGTGGATCCGCGGCGGATTTCGCTGCTGATTCGCTGCGGATTTCGCTGCTGATCCGCGGCTGATTTCGCTGCTGATCCGCGGCTGATTTCGCTGCTGATCCGCGGCTGATTTCGCTGCTGATCCGCGGCGGATTTCGCTGCTGATCCACTGCGGATTCGCCGCTGATCTGCGGCGGATTTCGCCGCTGATCCGCGGCTGATTTCGCCGCTGATCCGCGGCGGATTTCGCTGCTGATCCGCGGCGGATTTTGCTGCTGATCCGCGGCGGATTTTGCTGCTGATCCGCGGCGGATTTTGTTACTGATCCGCGACTGATTTTGCTGCGGATCCGCGGCTGATTATCTGCTGATTCATCTGCGCTAGCGGGTATAGCATAACGCAATCGCGTTATGCTATACCGTTACCAGCCGGTCAACGCTACGTGTTGAACGGGCTGGTAAAACGCAATATGAACCCAGCCTTAGGGTTAGAACTAGGGTTAGGGTTAGCATTAGGGTTAAGGTTAGAATTACGGTTAGGGTTGGAATTTGAGTTAGGGTTGGAATTAGGGTTAGGGTTGGAATTAGGGTTAGGCTTGTAGTTAGGTTTATGGTTAGATTTGGGATTAGGGTTAGGGTGTGTGTTGGGGTTAGGGTTATGATTAGGGTTGTATTAGGGTTAGGTGTGTGTAGGGGTTAGGGTTGGGTTAGGGGTGTGTTGGGGTTAGTGTTGGAGTTAGAATTGAGGGGTTTCCACTATTTAAGCACATCAGGGGGTCTCCATACGCGACATGGCGCCACCATTGATTCCTGCAAATTTTGCGTTCAAAAAGTCAAACAGTGCTCCCTTTATTCCAAGCCCCGACGTATGCCCAAACAGTGGTTTATCCCCACATATGAGGTATCAGCGTACTCGGGAAAAATTGCACAACAACTTTGGGGGTTTTAATTTCTCCTGTTAACATTGGGAAAAAAAATTGGGGACTAAAAATTATTTTTGTGGAAAAAAAATGATTTTATACTTTCACGGCTCTGCGTTATAAACTTCTGTGAAGGACTTGGAGATTCAAAGTGCTTATCACACATCTATAGGAGTTCCTTGGGGGATCTAGTTTCCAAAATGGGGTCACTTGTGGGGAGTTTCTACTGTTTAGGCACATCAGGGACTCTGCAAACATAACATGACGCCCGAAGACCATTCCATCAAGTGGGCATTTCAAAACGTCACTACTTCCCATCCGAGCCCCGACGTGTGCCCATACAGTAGTTTTCTCCCACATATGGGATATCAGCATACTCAGGACAAATTGGACAACAACTTTTGGGGTCTAATTTCTCATGTTACCCTTGGGAAAATAAAAAAATTGGCGACTAAAAGATCCTGATTGTGGAAAAAATATGATTTTTTTATTTTCATGCCCGGGCGTTATAAACTTCTGTGTAGCCCTTGGGGTTCAAAGTGCTCACCACACATCTAGATAAGTTCTTTGCTGGGTCTAGTTTCCTAAATGGGGTCACTTGTGGGGAGTTTCTACTGTTTAGGCACATCAGGGGCTCTGCAAACGTAACAAGATGCCCGCAGACCATTCCATCAAGTCGGCATTTCAAAGCGTCACCACATCCCTTCCGAGCTCTGACGTGTGCCCAAACAGTGGTTCCCCCCCACATATGGGGTACTAGCGTACTCAGGACAAACTGGACAACAACTTTTGGGGTCCAATTTCTCCTGTAACCATTGTGAAAATAAAAAATAGTGGGCTAAAAAATCATTTTTTGAGAAAAAAAATGATTTTTTATTTTCACGGCTCTGCGTTATAAACTTCTGTGAAGCACCTGGGGGTTCAAAGTTCTCACTATGCATCTAGATAAGTTCCTTAGGGCGTCTAGTTTCCAAAATGGGGTCACTTGTGGGGGAGCTCCAATGTTTAGGCACACAGGGACTCTCCAAATGCGACATGGCAATCGCTAAATATTCCAGCATATTTTCCATTCAAAAAGTCAAATGGCGCTCCTTCCCTTCTGAGCCCTGCCGTGCGCCCAGACAGTGGTTTATGACCACATATGAGGTATCTATGTACTCAGGAGAAATTGCCCAACAAATTTTAGGATCCAATTTATACTGTTGCCCTTGTGAAAATGAAAAAAACTGAGGCTAAAAGAAAATTTTTGTGAAAAAAAAGTACTTTCTTTTTTTTACGGATCAATTTGTGAAGCACCTGGAGGTTCAAAGTGCTCACTATGCATCTAGATAAGTTCCTTAGGGGGTCTAGTTTCCAAAATGGGGTCACTTGTGGGGGAGCTCCAATGTTTAGGCACACAGGGACTCTCCAAATGCGACATGGCAACCGCTAAATATTCCAGCATATTTTCCATTCAAAAAGTCAAATGGCGCTCCTTCCCTTCTGAGCCCTGCCGTGCGCCCAAACAGTGGTTTATGACCACATATGAGGTATCTGTGTACTCAGGAGAAATTGCCCAACAAATTTTAGGATCCAATTTATACTGTTGCCCATGTGAAAATGAAAAAAACTGAGGCTAAAAGAAAATTTTTGTGAAAAAAAAGTACTTTCTTTTTTTTACGGATCAATTTGTGAAGCACCTGGGGGTTCAAAGTGCTCACTATGCATCTAGATAAGTTCCTTAGGGGGTCTAGTTTCCAAAATGGGGTCACTTGTGGGGGAGCTCCAATGTTTAGGCACACAGGTACTCTCCAAATGTGACATGGCAACCGCTAAATATTCCAGCATATTTTCTATTCAAAAAGTCAAATGGCGCTCCTTCCCTTATGAGCCCTGCCGCGCGCCCATACAGTGGTTTATGACCACATATGAGGTATCTGTGTACTCAGGAGAAATTGCCCAACAAATTTTAGGATCCATTTTATCCTGATGCCCATGTAAAAATGAAAAAATTGATGCTAAAAGAAAATTTTTGTTGGAAAAATTAAAATGTCCATTTTTTCCTTCCACGTTGCTTTAGTTCCTGTGAAGCACCTGAAGGGTTAATAATCTTCTTGAATGTAGTTTTGAGTAGCTTGAGGGGTGCAGTTTTTATAAAGGTGTCACTTTTGGGTATTTTCTGCCATATAGACCCCTCAAAGTGACTTCAAATGTGAGGTGGTCCCTAAAAAAAATGGTTTTGTAAATTTTGATGTAAAAAGGAGAAATCGCTGGTCAACTTTTAACCCTTATAACTTCCTAACAAAAAAAAATGTTGTTCCCAAAATTGTGCTGATGTAAAGTAGACATGTGTGAAATGTTATTTATTAACTATTTTGTGCCACATAACTCTCTGGTTTAACAGAATAAAAATTAAAATTTGAAAATTACAAAATTTTCAGAATTTTCGCCAAATTTCCATTTTTTTCACAAATAAACGCAAAAATTATCGACCTTAATTTACCACTAACATGAAGCCCAATATGTCACGAAAAAACAATCTCAGAATCGCTAGGATCCGTTGAAGCGTTCCTGAGTTATTACCTCATAAAGGGACACTGATCAGAATTGCAAAAAATGGCAAGGTCTTTAAGGTCAAAATAGGCTGGGTCATGAAGGGGTTAAACAAATACAGAAGATTGAATAAATTCTGTAAAAAGCAAATCAAGACAGCAAAGATTGAGGCAGAGAGACTCATTGCCAGAGAAAGTAAAAATAATCCCAAAATATTCTTCAACTACATAAATAGCAAGAAACTACAAAATTATAGTGTTGGTCCCCTTAAAAATAGTCTGGGTGAAAAGGGGGATGAGGATGAGGAAAAAGCCAATATGCTAAATGACTTTTTTTCAACTGTATTTACACAAGAAAATCCCATGACAGATAACATGATCAGTGATAATGTGTAGCCCTGGTGTTAGGCACACGCAGTACCCTGGAGAGTGTGTGGCGAGACAGCAGTTTAATGCTAAATACCCATTCACTCAACATACACTAGACACACCCTTAGGGTAGTGTAGTTACTATTGAGGGAGTGGTCAGGGTGTATGTTTGTTGAGTGATTTTAGTCAGTGTGTTTCCTGTCTTCGGACAGAGCAGACGTCTGGAGTTTAGCTGGAGGGAGGAAGCAGTCCAGCCTGCTCTATCATCAGTTCAGAACGTGGAGGCTGGTACAGGTGGTCTAATTCACCTTAGCCTAGTCAGAGCTGTACCTCATCAGAATACATCGGAAGAAAGAAGAAGTTTAGTGCAGAAAGACTTCAGTCACCTGTCTCAAGGACAGTGAAAGGTTCAGAGACGTGCTCCTGCCTAGTGATAACTGAGAATCTGTAACTAAATTTGAAGGAAGTGAATGAAGGAAGTAACTACCCGACTTTATGCAAGTGTGAGTGCTTATGCTACCAGCGAGGACAAGGCGAAAGGCACAGTGGAAAGATTATTTAAAGAGTGCTTTTGGATTGAAGAAGTCCTGCACATTGCAACCGGTCACTGGGGACCGAAGGATCACTATTAGCTTCAAGCATAGTGGTAAGAAAACCAGGGATTTACCGGACCTTAGGTCGCGGCAAACAGCCCCATATAGTCAGTACGTAACTGGGGTCAGGGGGAGTGAAGACTTTGAGCCTGATCAGCAATATAGGAATTCAGCTCTCTCGCAGGAAGGCTCCTACCACAAAACTGACTGGGCAGTACAGCTATGGATTAGCTGGAGTTATTGAGGGAACTACGCTTCAGGCTGGTTGTACTCATTGTGTTGAAAGTAAAGGAGGCCCCTAACTTGTCCAGCTGCTGTCTCAAGATACACTCTCCTTGGATCAGCCTCCCTGGGACCTGCCTGAACATCTTACAAGTAAAGGTATGGAAAGACGCTGACCGTGTGAGACTGTGTTATTTATCTGCACCCGACTTCACTAACTTCATAGACTTTGAGGGACCAGTCCCACCTGTAGGGGACCCGACATCTAGCTGCCTCACCATCCCCTCAGAGATCTACAGCAGCGCTGGTACTAATTACCAGAAGACTACAGGTGGCGTCACGAACTGTATATAAATCTATCCCCTGTAAATATTCCCCCAACATACGCCAGACCGCCAGGGCCACAGACCGAGCCACAGCTACCTGTGACAATCCCCATAGACTTCTACGGGCTCGGCTCTGAGTACCCCATTGCCCTGGTAACCCACAATTGTGGTGGCGGGTCGACACAAAATTTGGCGTCACGAACAGGATGCGAAACTCGCAAAATTGCGAGCCCTGTGTGCCTAAGGAATTGTTTTTGTGAAAAAGGACTGTTTGCACTTTTGGCGCCAAAATCGCCATTTTTGTCGCCATATTCGCGCCCTCAGGCGCTGGAGAAGAAGGTGGGCGTACCTTCGTGGGCGTCTACCCCCTGTGGCGCGAAGAAAATGCCTGCCCTCTCAAAGTGCTATTACAACATGCGATCCTGCCCTACAGCAAAGGAGGTCCGCCTCCTCTTCACCTTCCCTGCGAGGAGGAGGAGACGCAAACCCCACCTCCACGGAAGAGACCGGATGTCTCCGCAGGAAGAAGAAAGAATCTTCTGGAACATCATGGAAGCAGGACGTGTGCAGCCGAGCAGGGAAGCGGAGGAAGGCAGGCCCCGTGCCCCAGCCAAGCTGCCACCAGCACCGGAGTTATCCGTGGTCCTGCACCTGCAGCAGGCGTTGCTAGAGATTCAAGAAGAAAATGCACGCCTGAAGAAGATGGTCCAGTACCAACCTGGCTTTGAAGAGATCGAGAGACGCCGGCGTACCCTGGAGCAGCGGAGGCTGTGGGACACGGTGATCTCTCCCATCAACGACCCCCCACGATTCCAGTTACCGAAGATTCTGCTGCCAAGGCGAAGGAGCAACCGGAGGCTGCCCCCGAAAGTACCAATCCTGATCCCACCGGTGAAGCGGTGGAGGCGAAGGAGGTTGAGGAGGTATCGCCAGTTCCGGAACGCCCGCCCGGCCAGGAGGCCGCAGCAGATGATCGGTCCCCGGCAGGGACACCGGAGGGGTCCTGTCCGTCACTACCAGACGTGGACTGGGACGAGATGGCGCGCCTGGATGACGTCGCCTACACCGCCCAGTGGGAATATGAGTGGCAGCGTCGTGAGGAGAAGCAGAAACGCCAGCAGGAGGAAGAGCGGGAAGCTCAGCGGAACCGTCAGCGACAACATGCAGAGCTGATCGCGGACAAAGAGAGTGTCCGGAGAGAGAAAGGTACCCTGAGGGAACCGCGGCGGCAGGGGTGTGTGACTGAGTTCCAGCTCCGGAAGGGCTGGGGCTTCATCCGTGAACCGGGCCTCTACCCAGGGGTCTTTGTCAGCAGGCGTGACGTAGAATCCCACCTACCGCAAGGCCATCCCGGGAGGGACTTAGTAAATGGAGACCTTGTCACGTACACACGGCATTGGGGAATGAAGGGATGGTATGCCCTTAACGTCGCCATCGTCCGTGACCCCGTCCCAGACGCAGGTAACGTCACCACTACCGCAGCGTCCCCGTCTCCAGCTCAAGCAGTATCCGGCCGTGCCCCAGCATCGCCCCCTGCAAGTTCATCGCAAATTAAAGCCATATCCACATCGCAAACTAGCGACCCAGTCTCAATCGCAATCCATGACACGGTCCATATCATTAACTGTGATTGAAACGCAATCTGTGTCTCGTGAGGAGAATGTACCCGTTGCGCCCCTAGTGGTTCGCACGAGAACTGTGGCGACCCAGACCCTAATCGCAGCGCATGATTTGTTAGTTCTGGGATCTAGGGCCCATTGCATTGTTCCAGCCCCCGGGGTGGAAAGTGTATTTGAAAATGAATAAATAGGAAAGAAGAATCGGTGAGATCCCTATAGGGTCTACCATAAGTAATATTGTAGAAAGTTTGAGAATGTTTTACAAAATTTTGCATAAGTTGAAGAGTATAATGCATATATGTTTTTGCTAACCGTAGAATGCCCGGCTGGGTAACCAGAAAAAGTTGCACTTTATTATTGTTATAATGTGATATTATATCTGTGTTTTGGTTTTACAATGGACTTTGAGGTTGAGGACTGTGCCAGCCCAGAACTTATTTGTACATAGTTGCGCTTCGGTGCCTTATCTTGGTTTTACATAAACCAGCACAACTACCTCTGAATACAAAAACCCGTGTGGTGTGGCACTGAGTGAGGTCTGCATTCGGATGTCCTGCAGCCCACCCAGGACCTACGTTGAAGGTTTGGTGCGGGTCCTTCACAAGAATACTGTATATTTATTGAATGCTATTTAATATTTGTATTTTTCTATAATGTTTGCAACGTTCAAGATATCCTCACCTCCCGGATGGGACGAATTAATGTTATTGTTAATGTTTTCATGCATAAACAAAAATGTCTCTTTTGTATTTTACAGCCCGGGAGTGCTGTCTTTTACCATGGGGGAATGTGTAGCCCTGGTGTTAGGCACACGCAGTACCCTGGAGAGTGTGTGGCGAGACAGCAGTTTAATGCTAAATACCCATTCACTCAACATACACTAGACACACCCTTAGGGTAGTGTAGTTACTATTGAGGGAGTGGTCAGGGTGTATGTTTGTTGAGTGATTTTAGTCAGTGTGTTTCCTGTCTTCGGACAGAGCAGACGTCTGGAGTTTAGCTGGAGGGAGGAAGCAGTCCAGCCTGCTCTATCATCAGTTCAGAACGTGGAGGCTGGTACAGGTGGTCTAATTCACCTTAGCCTAGTCAGAGCTGTACCTCATCAGAATACATCGGAAGAAAGAAGAAGTTTAGTGCAGAAAGACTTCAGTCACCTGTCTCAAGGACAGTGAAAGGTTCAGAGACGTGCTCCTGCCTAGTGATAACTGAGAATCTGTAACTAAATTTGAAGGAAGTGAATGAAGGAAGTAACTACCCGACTTTATGCAAGTGTGAGTGCTTATGCTACCAGCGAGGACAAGGCGAAAGGCACAGTGGAAAGATTATTTAAAGAGTGCTTTTGGATTGAAGAAGTCCTGCACATTGCAACCGGTCACTGGGGACCGAAGGATCACTATTAGCTTCAAGCATAGTGGTAAGAAAACCAGGGATTTACCGGACCTTAGGTCGCGGCAAACAGCCCCATATAGTCAGTACGTAACTGGGGTCAGGGGGAGTGAAGACTTTGAGCCTGATCAGCAATATAGGAATTCAGCTCTCTCGCAGGAAGGCTCCTACCACAAAACTGACTGGGCAGTACAGCTATGGATTAGCTGGAGTTATTGAGGGAACTATGCTTCAGGCTGGTTGTACTCATTGTGTTGAAAGTAAAGGAGGCCCCTAACTTGTCCAGCTGCTGTCTCAAGATACACTCTCCTTGGATCAGCCTCCCTGGGACCTGCCTGAACATCTTACAAGTAAAGGTATGGAAAGACGCTGACCGTGTGAGACTGTGTTATTTATCTGCACCCGACTTCACTAACTTCATAGACTTTGAGGGACCAGTCCCACCTGTAGGGGACCCGACATCTAGCTGCCTCACCATCCCCTCAGAGTCTACAGCAGCGCTGGTACTAATTACCAGAAGACTACAGGTGGCGTCACGAACTGTATATAAATCTATCCCCTGTAAATATTCCCCCAACATACGCCAGACCGCCAGGGCCACAGACCGAGCCACAGCTACCTGTGACAATCCCCATAGACTTCTACGGGCTCGGCTCTGAGTACCCCATTGCCCTGGTAACCCACAATTGTGGTGGCGGGTCGACACAATAACAAAAATTTCTCCATTAAATGTCACCTGCTTAACCCAGCAAGAAGTACGGCGGCGTCTAAAAGTCACTAAAATTGACAAATCCCCGGGCCGGGATGGGATACACCCCCGAGTACTGCAGGAATTAAGTACAGTCATTGATAGACCATTATTTTTAATCTTTAAAGATTCCTAATAACGGGGTCTGTACCACAGGACTGGCGTATAGCAAATGTGGTGCCAATATTCAAAAAGGGGGCAAAAACTGAACCTGGAAATTATAGGCCAGTGAGCTTAACATCTACTGTGGGTAAAATCCTGGAGGGTTTTTTAAGGGATACTATATTGGAGTATCTGAGGCTGAATAACCTCATGACACAGTATCAGCATGGGTTTACGAGGGACCGTTCTTGTCAGACTAATCTGATAAGCTTTTATTAAGGGGTAAGTTCAGGACTGGACCAAGGGAATGCAGTGGACGTGGTGTTCATGGACTTCTCAAAAGCATTGATACAGTGCCACACAAAAGGTTGATACATAAAATGAGAAACATGGGGATAGGGGAAAATATGTGTAAGTGGGTTAAGAACTGGCTCATGGATAGAAAACAAAGGGTGGTTATTAACCCCTTAAGGACAGAGCCATTTTGCAGCTTAATGACCGGGCCAATTTTTACAATTCTGACCACTGTCACTTTATGAGGTTATAACTCTGGAACGCTTTAACGAATCCCGCTGATTCTGAGATTGTTTTTTCGTGACATATTGTACTTCACGTTAGTGGTAAAATTTCTTTGATATGACTTGTGTTTATTTATGAAAAAAACGGAAATATGGCGAAAATTTTGAAAATTTAACAATTTTCAAACTTTAAATTTTTATGCCCTTAAATCAGAGAGATATGTCACACAAATTTCTTAATAAATAACATTTCCCACATGTCTACTTTACATCAGCACAATTTTGGGACCAAAATTTTTTTTTGTTACGAAGTTATAAGGGTTAAAAGTTGACCAGCGATTTCTCATTTTTACAACACCATTTTTTTTTAGGGACCACATCACATTTGAAGTCACTTTGAGGGGTCTATATGATAGAAAATACCCAAAAGTGACACCATTCTAAAAACTGCACCCCTCAAGGTGCTCAAAACCACATTCAAGAAGTTTATTAACCCTTCAAGTGCTTCACAGGAGCTGAAGCAATGTGGAAGGAAAAAATTGACATTTAACTTTTTTTGCAAAAGCTTTACTTCGGAACCAAGTTTTTTTATTTTCACAAGTGTTAAAAGAAAAAATTGAACCACAAAATTTGTTGTGCAATTTCTTCTGAATACTTCGATACCCCATATGTGGGGGTAAACCACTTTTTGGGCGCGTGGCAGAGGTCGCAAGGGAAGGAGCGCCGTTTGACTTTTTCAACGCAGAATTGGCTGAATGCCATGTCGCGTTTAGATAGCCCCTGATGTGCCTAAACAGTGGAAACACCCCACAAGTGACCCCATTTTGGATACAAGACCCCTTAAGGAACTTATCTAGATGTGTGGTGAGAACTTTGAACCTCCAAGTGCTTCACACAAGTTTATAACCTAGAGCCGTGAAAAAAAAAATAATTTTTTTTTCCACAAAAATGATCTTTTCACCCCAATTTTTAATTTCCCAACGGTAATAAGACCACAAAAGTTTTTGTGAAATTTGTCCTGAGCATGCTGATACCCCATATTTTGGGGGTAAACCACTTTTTGGGCGCACGGCAGAGGTCGCAAGGGAAGGAGCGCTGTTTGACTTTTTCAACGCAGAATTGGCTGGATGCCATGTCGCGTTTAGAGAGCCCCTGATGTGCCTAAACAGTGGAAACCCCCAACAAGTGACCCCATTTTGGAAACTAGACCCCCTAAGGAACTTATCTAGATGTGTGGTGAGCACTTTGAACCTCCAAGTGATTCACACAAGTTTATAACGTAGAGCCGTGAAAATAAAAAATCATATTTTTTCCACAAAAATGATCTTTTCACCCCAATTTTTATTTTCCCAAGGGCTAACAAGACCCCAAAAGTTTTTGTGCAATTTGTCCTGAGCATGCCGATACCCCATATGTTGGGGTAAACCACTTTTTGGGCGCACGGCAGAGGTCGCAAGGGAAGGAGCTCCGTTTGACTTTTTCAACGCGGAATTGGCTGGACGCCATGTCGCATTTGTAGAGCCCTGATGTGTCTAAACAGTGGAAACCCCCCACAGATGACCCCATTTTGGAAACTAGACCCCCTAAGGAACTTATCTAGATGTGTGGTGAGCACTTTGAAGCCCCAAGTGCTTCACAGAAGTTTATAACGCCCGGGCGTGAAAATAAAAAATCATATTTTTTCCACAAACCTGATCGTTTAGTCCCAATTTTTTATTTTCACAAGGGTAACAGGAGAAATTGGACAACAAAAGTTGTTGTACAATTTGTCCTGAGTATGCTGATACCCCATATATGGGGGGGGACCACTGTTTGGGCGCACGGCAGGGCTTGGAATGGAAGCAGCACCGTTTGACTTTTTCAAACCAAAATTGGCTGGAATTGAGATTGGACACCATGTCGCGTTTGGAGAGCCCCTGATGCGCCTAAACAGTGGAAACCCCCCACAAGTAACACCATTTTGGAAACTAGACCACCTATGGAACTTATCTAGATCCGCTGTGAGCACTTTGAACCCCCAAGTGTTTCACAAAAGTTTATAATGCCTGGGTGTGAAAAAAAAAAAAAAACAATTTTCCACAAAAATGATTTTTTAGTCCCAATTTTTGATTTTTCACAAGGAAATTGGACCCCAAAAGTTGTTGTCCAATTTGTCCTGAGTACGCTGATACCAAATATGTGGGGGGGGGAAACTGTTTTGGCGCACAGCAGGGCTTGGAAAGGTAGTAATAACGTTTTGGAATGCAGACGTTGGTGGGGGTCATGTTCCGTTTGCAGTGCCCCAGATGAGCCTAAACAGTGGAAAACCCCACAAGTGACCCATTTTGGAAACTAGACCCCATAAGGAACTTATCTAGATCTGTGGTGAGCACTTTGAACCTCCAAGTGTTTCACAAAAGTTTATAATGCCTGGGTGTGAAAAAAAAAAATCAATTTTCCACAAAAATGATTTTTAGTCCCAAATTTTTGATTTTTCACAAGGAAATTGGACCCCAAAAGTTGTTGTCCAATTTGTCCTGAGTACGCTGATACCAAATATGTGGGGGGGGGAACTGTTTTGGCGCACAGCAGGGCTTGGAAAGGAAGTAATAACGTTTTGGAATGCAGACGTTGGTGGGGGTCATGTTCCGTTTGCAGTGCCCCAGATGAGCCTAAACAGTGGAAACCCCCCACAAGTGACCCCATTTTGGAAACTAGACCCCTTAAGGAGCTTATCTAGATGTGTGGTGAGCACTTTGAACCCCCTAGTGCTTCACAGAAATTTATAATCGCAGAGCGTGAAAATGAAAAATCATTTTTTTTCTCAAAAATGATTTTTTTAGCCAGCTATTTTTTATTTTCCCAAGGGTAATCGGAGAAATTAGAACCCCAAAATTGGTGTGCAATTTGTCCTGAGTACGCTGATACCCCATATGTTGGGGTAAACCACTGTTTGGGCGCACGGCAGGGCTCGGAAGGGAGGGAGCGCCATTTGACTTTTTGAACGCCACATCGTGTTTGGAGACCCCCTGATGTGCCTAAATAGTGGAAATCCCTCAATTCTAGCTCCAACCTAATCCCAACACACCCCTAACCCTAATCCCAACCCTCCTAACCTAATCCCAACCCTAATTCCAACCCTAATTGTAACCCTAACCTTAATTATAACCTTAATTATAACCCTAACCCTAATTGTAACCCTAACCCTAATTCTAACCCTAATTATAACCCTAACCCTAAGGCTAGGTTCATTTTGCGTTTTACCAGCCCGTTCAACACATAGCGTTGACGGGCTGGTAATGGTATAGCATAACGCGATCGCATTATGCTATACCCGCTAGCGCAGAGGAATCAGCAGATGATTCATCTGCGCTAGCGGTGACGGAGCCCAAACGCTGCAGCCCGCGTCCGAGGCTCCGTCACTGAATGATGGCACGTCGCAAACGCATGCCGCTTTACGGCATGCGTCGCGATGCGCCCTCAAATGGGTGAATGCAGCGTAAGGACTGCGTTACACCGCTTATACGCGGTGTAACGCAGTCCGTCTAACGGACTGCCATAACGCAGTATGAACCCAGCCTAACCCTAACGCTAATTATAACCCTTACCCTAAGGCTGCTTTCACACTTCCAGCGGGCGCCTGTCGGCGCCCCCGGCATTTTGCCGCAGCGCCGCATCAGAAAACCTGATGCGCCGCCGGCGGCCGCATGCGGTTTTTTGCCAGATGGTTTCTGATGCCCGGAGACATCAGAAACCATCCGGCAAAAACAAAAAACGTTACATGCAGCGTTTTGTCCGGCCGCCGCAATGTACATTTGCGCCGCATCCGGACAAAACCGCATGCAACGCATTGACATGCGGCGCCATCCGGCGCTAATGCAAGTCAATGCAAAAAAAAACGCATGCGGCGCATCAGATTTTCTGATGCGGCGCTGCGGCTAAATGCCGGGGGCGCCGTCAGGCGCACACCGGATGTGTGAAACCAGCCTAATGCTAACCCTAACCCTAATTATAACCTTAACCTAATTATAACCCTAACCCTATTATAACCCTAACCCTAACAGAAAAATGAAAAGAAATATAATTTCTACTTTTTATTATATGTTCCTAACTAAGGGGGTGATAAATGGGGGGGTTATGTACTGTTTTTTTTATTTTGATCACTGTGATAGTTTATCACAGTGATCAAAATGTACTTTTATGAGAATGAATGAAAAAAAAATTTGAATCTGCCGCCAAAGCAGATCGGCGGGCGCACTGCGCATGCGCCCGCCATTTTTTTTTTGCAGGGAGAAGAAGCCGGGATCCTGGGGCCTGCGGGAGGACGGAGGACACCGGTAAGTATATGGGGGGCGATCGGGGGACCGGGGGACCCTCATTTTCTCCCCTCTGATGTGCGATCACATCAGAGGGGAGAGAAATCATTTTTTTTTTTTTTTTTTTTTTTGCGATCGCGGCTATGCTTGCATAGCCGCGATCGCAACACCGGGATCGGTGAATACCGACCCGGAACATGTTCTCTGGGGTCTCGGCTACCCCCGGTAGCCGAGACCCCAGAGAATATTTGCCCATCCCCCCACCAGCACAGCGGCACATAGCGGCGGGCGCACTGGGCATGCGCCCGCCATTGTCTTAACGGCGCCGGCACCGGGGGACACCGGAGGGCCCGGGGGCCACATGGATCTTATTGGGGGCCACATGGGGGTCCTGGGGACCCTTTTTCTCTGTCCTCTGATGTCCGATGACATCAGAGGACAGAGAAATTAAATGGCACAACTTTTTTTTTTTTTTTTGTTGCGGTCGCCGTTATAGGGTTAATAACGGCGATCGCAACATCGGTGTCGGTAAAAACCGACCCGATTCATGTTCTCTGGGGTCTCGGCTACCCCCGGTAGCCGAGACCCCGGAGAAAATGCGCCTCTGGGGGGCGCTATTCACTTTTTCCACAGCGCCGTTAATTAACGGCGCTGTGGTTTAAGTACCCTTAATGACCGCCGTTAAAAGGCGTATCGGCGGTCGTTAAGGGGTTAATGGAGCACACTCGGACTGGGTCACGGTTAGCAGTGGGGTACCACAGGGGTCAGTATTTGGGCCACTTCTCTTTAAGATATTTATTAATGACCTTGTAGGGGGCATACAGAGTAGTGTTTCAATATTTGCAGATGACACTAAACTCTGCAGGGTAATAAATACAGAGGAGGATAATTTTATATTCAGGAGGATTTATGTAAACTAGAAGCTTGGGCTGATAAATGGCAAATGAGCTTTAATGGGGATAAATATAAGGTCATGCACTTGGGTAGAACAAACAAGATGTATAATTATGTGCTTAATTGTAAAACACTGGGCAAAACTGTCACTGAAAAAGACCTGGGTGATGAGTGGACGACAAACTCACATTCAGTGGCCAATGTCAGGCAGCTGCTGCAAGGCAAATAAAATAATGGGATGCATTAAAAGAGTCATAGATGCTCATGAGGAGAACATAATTTTACCTCTATACAAGTCACTGGTGCGACCACACTTAGAATACTGTGCACAGTTCTGGTCTCCGGTGTATAAGAAAGACATAGCTGAACTGGAGCGGGTGCAGAGAAGAGCGACCAAGGTTATTAGAGAACTGGGGAGTCTGCAATGCTAAGACAGGTTACCTTTCTAATGATCTTTTTCCTCTTAGACCTGTGACGGGGACAAGGGGCATCCTCTACGTCTGGAGGAAAAAAGGTTTAGTCATAATCACAGATGCAGATTCTTTACTGTAAGAGCAGTGAGACTATGGAACTCTCTGCCGTCTAATGTTGTAATGAGTGATTCCCTACTAAAATTTAAGAACCACATCAAAAAAGAGAGAAAAGGAAGCTATATAGCCATAAAATCATCTTTTATTAGGATAATTTTTTAAAAAATTTTTTGAACAATTAAGAAATGGAGGTAGACCAATACAAATAAAGAGTCCACTGAAGGAATAATAATATTATTTATATAGCAAACAAATGATATTGATATACGAATAAAGAAAGCAAAAAAGTGCTGTAATTATATAATATCACTAGTATGACAACAAATGAATAGATGAACAAATTCATGAATAAATAATAGAATACATTTGAAACAGCCTAAAAAATCCTGAATAATCCCTTGAAAAAAAATGACCTTAAATATAACAGGTGTGCAAATCCTTGTCATTTAGTGTGCAAAATGCAAAAGAGCTAGAGACCAGCTTCTATATGCGTGCAAAGTATGCAAATTTATATTAAGGGCAAAAGGTAAAGTGCAAAAGTGCAGAGGGATTTTAAAGAGAAAAATATATATATTTCATTTCCACATTGTATATGTGTATATAGAAAGACAATGCCAATAGATTACCAGTTAATTATTCAAAAAAGGACAAAATTATCCAAATGAAAAACAATAAAGTGTCCAAAATGAACAAGTCCACTGGGTCCACTGAAGGTAATACTGATCAGCCACACTATTCATTTCCCCTGTTCATTTTGGACACTTTATTGTTTT
>JARQOD010000005.1:51546749-51613176 GCA_033576555.1 Oophaga sylvatica
AAAATAACTGGACTGTTGCTCAGTGGTCCAAGGTGTTGTTTTCCGATGAAAGCAAATTTTTAATTTCATTTGGAAATCCAGGTTCCAGGAGTCTGGAGGAAGAGTGGAGAGGCACAGAATCCAAGCTGCTTGAGGTCTAATGTGAAATTTCACAAGCAGTGATGTTTTGGGGAGCCATGTCATCTGCAGGTGTAGATCCATTGTGTTTTATCAAGACCAAAGTCAGCGCAGCTGTCTTCCAGGAAATTTTAAAGCACTTCGTGCTTCCCTCTGCCGACAAGCTTTTTGGAAATGGAAATTTCATTCTCCAGCAGGACTTCGCACCTGTCCACACTGCCAAAAGTACCAATACATGGTTTAAAAACCACAGTATCACTGTGCTTGATTGGCAAGCAAACTCACCTGACCTTAACCCCATAGAGAATCTATAGGGTATTGTCAAGAGGAAGATAATAGACACCAGACCCAACAATGCAGACGAGCTGAAGGCTGCTATCAAAGAAACCTGGGCATCCATAATACCTCAGCAGTGGCACAGGCTGATCACCTCCATGCCACGCCGCATTGATGCAGTAATTGAATCAAAAAGAGCCTTGACCAAGTATTGAGTGCATTTACATACATTTAGGCCAACATTTTGGATTTTAAAATAATTTTTCAAGCTGGTGTAAGATTCGACCAGGGGTGTAGTCATGGCCAACCATCAGTTACATCCGGGCCCTGGCCTCCTCTTACATGAAAACAGTGTCTCCTCAGCAGCGTACCTGTGTCTTCTTTCACTGCGCCATCAGGGACTCCTCTGTGGAGCTGAGGACCTTTGGTAGCTGGTTCCGTAATAACTCAGACACAGTTTGGTTCCAATGCAAAACAAAGAACTTTACTATGCACACTTCGCAGCAGATTCTTGTCAGATACAGGGACAGCATCAGGTACCACACAGTTCATATCCTGCACTTTCCCTGCGCCTCCTTCTACGTCCTCCGGTACATTACTGGGTAATAGCGCCTTAGGCGGTACAGCAGCATTCTCCATGTCCAGTCCCACCACTTCGTTTTCCCGGATTTGAGAAAGTCTGCCCATGTAATGATCTGCCACATCTTGAACAATCTGCGCCCTGTACTTTCTGGACCGTTTCCTTGTTCCCACTCCAAGCTGCTGAAACTCTGGTGCTGCATACTGTCCTTCTGTCTCTAAGGGACTCTGAATTGCTGTAATTCTTCTTGTAAACGTTAAGTGGCTGCTGCGGTGTCCAGGGCCTATGGCCCGTCTGGACATCTCAGGCACTGAGCCCTAACTAACTACTCTACGGAAACGTTCCTGCCTTTCAACACAGCAGTCCCTCCTACGTTTAACAATTTCTTATCCTATGCTGTAATTATCCATATAATATTCTATAATGCCCCATCTAGTGGCCATAACCAACCACTACGCTTACCGTAAGTCTAAACATAGATATACATAGTGATAAAGAACATGTTATAATACACATATCTACACGAATAAAAATATACAGTGTACAACATGGTAATACACATTCAAGTGTAGCAATACCAGTGCAGAACAATAGTAATACACATTTAAGTGTAGCAGTTCCATTTTATCATAATAGACATTAATCAATCCCCTTACACTGGTGTTATAAAGTATTCTAATTTACTGAGATAATGACTTTTGGTTTTTCATTGGCTGTAAGCCATAATCATCAACATTAACAGAAATAAACGTGTGAAATAGATCACTCTGTTTGTAATGACTATCTAATTTATGAGTTTCACTTTTTGTACTGAAGAACTTAAATAAATTAACTTTTTGATGATACTCTAATTTTGTGAGAAGCACCTGTAATATGCGTGGGTTTTTGTTCCATGTTATATGATTTTATTTTATATGTATTTTTATTTTTTTGCTTTGAGAAGTTTTATTATTTTTTATGTTGTCTGTTTCTTTAACATAATTTATCTTTCAAGAGATCATCAAAGATCTCTGTGGAACAGTTCTTTTACCTTTAATGATAATTTTTTTTGCACTGTAATGGGCCATCTTTCGGAGCCCCAAGTGCAGGGAAACTAGTCCACTTCATTGACACAATGCACTTGTAGAGCTGATCTGAGTTTGCTAGGACCCAGTAGCTCTGCAATGCTGGTATACACCCAGAATTCTTGTGATCACCAGGTCGTACAGGAGAATTGGCAGTGCTGATGCTTCTATATACTAGATAGCACTCATTAAGCAGTAGGTAGCCTGCAAAATATAAGGCACAGGTGGTAAAAAATTATTTTGTCTTCTCAAAAGGGTGTTGACTGTACAGTATGTGACAACCGGACTCCCAACCTTCTGCTGGGAGGCATAAAGTTCGTTTCCTCCCGGTAGCTGTGTTTCTGGTGTGGAGGTCGCACAGCTTTATAACACTATTAATTTGCAGATTAACCTCACAACTGCATGTTAATAATGTATTTTTCCTTTATTTTCAGCACAAGAAGCTATTCATGAATTTACTTATTTTGTATTGATATATTTTACTTGTTTATATAGCACCATTAATTCCACAGCGCGTAACAGACATCATCATCACTCTCCCCATTGAAGCTCACAATCTAAACTCCGTATCAGTATGTCTTTGGAGTTTTGGAGGAAATTCAAGTGACGGGAGGAAACTCAAACATGGGGAGAACATAGCGGAGGCCACGTGCTGACTAGATTTCTGCCAATCATTTGTTCTGTCAAGCAGTGCTGGAAATTGCTGACCGGGGCTGAGCCAAACTAATCTTGCCTCCAGGTATAGTCTCCTGCCGGATCTATTAGGCTGTGGTTCCACGGTCCGGAACCACAGCGCATTTGACGGAGCGGAAATTCCGCTCCGTCCTAAGCCCCGCCCCCTTTTTGAAAGCGCGCTCTTTCCGGAGGTGTTCAGGACACCTTCGGAACACCTTCGGAAGGAACGCAGGGCTACATAGGCCTGTGTTAAATTCCGTTGCGGCGACGCAGCGTCGCCGCAATATGCTAGGACATGCTGCGGTCTGAAAAGACGCGCCGCATGTCCGTAAACGCAGGTCTTCCGCCTGTGTGTTGTTACGCATAGTGGAGACGGGATTTCTTGAAATCCCCTTCACTATGCTGTAACATCTGGACGCTGCGTGAGTTTCCACGATCAGGATTCCTTCAGGAAATGCTGCGTGTTTGGGCTGTGCGTTGGCGCAGCGCCAAACACGCAGCGTCCAGATGTTACAGCATAGTGGAGGGGATTTCAAGAAATCCCGTCTCCACTATGCGTAACAACACGCAGGCGGAAGACCTGCATTTACGGACATGCAGCGCGTCTTTTCAGACCGCAGCATGTCCTAGCGTATTGCGGCGAAGCTGCGTCGCCGCAACGAAATTTAACACAGGGCTATGTAGCCCTGCGTTCTTTCCGGAGGTGTTCCGGAGGTGTCCGGAACACCTCCGGAAAGAGCGCGCGTCAAAAAGGGGGCAGGGCTTAGGACGGAGCGGAATTTCCGCTCCGTCAAATGCGCTCTGGTTCCGGACCGTGGACCACAGCCTAAAAGATGTCTTTTCTGAAACACCAAAGCGTTTCAGAGAAAAATGTTTATGGATGCTGTCGTGCAGCTAGGATCTGATTTATGCTGTCTGCGGTTTAAGCAGCATGAATCAGGTGACCGTTTCCCTTTAAATTCAATGCGGTGTAATGCTCAAGTGATCCCACTGCAGAGAAATTGATCACTTATTAATGGGATCCCTTGCAGTTGATGACTAGTGACTTCAACAGAGAGATTCCACAATGGCGTCTTATCGTTAGTGGTTCACCAAAAAATAGGACTGTCCTTGGAGGTGATGCCGAGCATGAGGATGTTACTGTTCTTTTTCTATATTTTTGGATGGAATAACGATCTTACCTACAACCTATCTGTTTTACAATCTCAGTATCACATCTATTAAGAAGGTGCAATGTCCATTGCTGAAAATAGCTGGGATTACATCTCTTTTCCGTGCCTTGTTTATTTTGCTGTACCCTCTATTTTTTTTTGCAGGCAAGATGAAAAAAGTAACTTTCTGTGCTACTGAGGCATTACGAGCTGACAGATCTTAAAGCATTTTCGAAATTGCTTTGTAAATCCAGCGATACTCTAGAGATCTCTTCCTCCTCTTAGATGCGTTCTAAACCTCATTATCTTCTAGTTTAGCTCAGTATTCTGGCCAACTGTCAGATGGCTTGTGAATGCTACTGCTAATGAAGTACAAACTGTCAGGGGGGACACAAGTGCCGTCCTACTGTAATATTTATGCAACTGGAGATTTTGGGTACCATTTTATCATGTATATGGTGTGTGAATGACAACTTTTAAGACTGGTGTTGATTTATATAAAAATAAACAGAATCAATTTCAATCTTTCTATATTTGGACGACATTTGGTAAATTATTCAGATACTTACGAGAGGGAATGAAGTTGGAAAATGTCTGTGCTTGCTATAAATGGGAAAGGGAGAACATGAATAATAAAGCTACAGGGTTTATTACAACATGGGTGCACAATCTGCGACCTGGGGGAAACGTTGTCGCTAGGCAATTCTGTCTGGTCTCCAACCATCTGTTAGCAGAAATGCTTGCCTGAGTTGGATGTTTCCATAAAGAAGAGGGACAACACACAGTCATCTCTACATCCCCAAACATTTTTGAATAATTGTGTCCTTGACCACTCTTTGACACCCCAGAAAGAGGTGTATGAGTTACACATGAAGAAGACTATAGTTTTAGCTATCTACATTGTAGCTTATGCCAGTTTCATTGGGAAAAGCCATATTCACGCATGACTTTCATGTCTCCTAAATCCTAATTTTGTGTTACGTAGTCCTACATTATTCCAAAAGTGAAAGGTTTGGGAGTTGAATAAGGAGACTGATGACAGTGTACAGAGCACATCCCAAAACTATTGAAATTATCATTGACCTAAGTTGGGCTTGATGAGAAAGGGCAAAAAAAACAGGAGTAAACTGTACCTTAATTATTAAAATTAAATAGGGGCATCATTCCTCTTGTCACCAGTGGCCAGGTGGCACCTAAAAGGAGTCGACTTTTTATCATTGGCAATTCATTCATTGCTTATCTGTTCTACTTTTTCCAGAAGTCCTATAGACAACGAGTGAAGTGGTTGCAATCATGTGGGCAACACGGTGGCTTAGTGGTTAAGACTGTTGATTTGAAGCACTGGGGTCATGGGTTCAAATCCCACCAAGGACAACATGGAGTTTGTATGTTCTCCCCGTGTTTGTGTGGGGTTCCTCTCACACTCCAAGGAGCTATTGATAGGCAATGTAGATTGTGAGCCTCAGTGATGACAATACCTGTATAGTGCTGTGGAATATGATGGTGCTATTTAAGCAAGCATCATAAATTAGCAGACATTTCTCCATTAAAACGTAGCACTTCAGGGCCACATGCTTGGGATTCCAGCAGTAGGACATCAGTTACCAACAAGTTATCAATTTATCCTGTGGGTAGGTGATAACTTACTAAATTTGGACATCACTTTTAAATTTGTCGTCCTATTTCATTAGTATTTTCTACAAGTTTCTGGATAAGATTTATGACTGGGCCTAGTGGTGGTTGCAATATTTCAGAAGTGACTGGCAGAGAGCTGCACAGAACACACCCTCACTGTAAAAATCCAGCCTATACCAATGGAAACATTTAATTTAATCTACCTAAAATTAATATTATTTTCTTTATCCCCTTCCTAATGGTGAGACTGATGACAGTTTACAGAGCACACCCCAAACTACTGAAATTACCATTGACCTAAGTTGACTTATTTAGTTTAAAGAGATTTTCAAGGACTTACTTGCAAATTTTCACGTTTTTTTCAAACATGGGTGTGGTATCTCTTTTCTTTGAGCTGGACATTGCAATTGTAAAGCTCCCCAATGTTGGGTGTTCATTAGTTGGGGTCTTGGTCCTGCTCAGCCCTTATTCACATTTACTTCATTTGACATATGGTAAGGTTTTAATACTAAAGGTTAAGACGGCCCCGAATAGGGTCACCTTGACATGGTGAGATGCATTTTACATTTTTTGATCAAAATTCTGCTAAATGCCCTATGTTATTTTAATGCACTATTTCTATTTATTTACTGCAGGATATTTGCCCATTTTATTTTTATCTTAGGTTTTGTGTGTTTAGTGGCCAGTGTGAACATGTGCCTACACGTTGCATGCAGATCGACTTATACTCCAGTTTCTTTCTTTGGGTCAATGTACATGAATAGTAGAAATATAGAAATAAGCTGGAGACGCAACAAAAAAGTGCAATAGGGTCTTCTCCGAGGATTGATGAAAACAATTAAGAGTGCACATAGGTGCTCACCTGATGGGGTTTTGTGAAGCACAACCACTGTAAAAGCTTGAATTGTCAGTTGGGGCAAGCCTACCAGGGATATAGACATGAAGTGGAGTTGCTCTTCTTATAATACATCTGTTTTAATTATATGAATTAAATAAACTTTACATTTTAAGAGATTATATACATCTATATGTTCTTGTGGTTATATCTATGGATAGAGGTGTCTCTAGACACCAGCATCTTTTGATGATTTATGCCCTTATGTTGGTTGTCTTTATATACATGGCTCTGACAGAAAATAGTGGCATGTGTAATTGTCGCATTATAGCAGTATCCAACCCCAAAAAGTATTGATTATATGGGAAAATACCCATGGTATACATAACTATACAGAGCACTCTAGGGTGTTAGCTATGATTTGGTACTATGGAGCTAAATGCTCAACTTTCCGACGCAGGGCTGGCACCAGCACCCGACACAAGTCTTGGAGTTCCCAGCACCTGAGGGCCACCCTGCCCAGGTTACATTGGCTATAATCTTGGTACATGTTTGGTAGATGTGCACACTGCATTTATAACCAGGCTCAGGGGCTTAATCCACTCCATACAGTGCTGTGGCTGGATTGCACATGGGTCTTGGACTATGTACACACAACATAGTCACCGCAAGAAATAAACAGTGTCAAAACAACATTTCTGTGTACAGTACATGTTTTGAGTCACTTTTTTTGCTTCTGTTTTTTGAAAATTGTGAAATGGTTAAAAGAATTAACATGCTTATTCTTCATCGGTTTCAGAAACTGCACAACGCCATAGCGTAAGGTCCAGAGAAAAGACGATGATGGCGGAGCCACTAGAAAAAACGATGTCAAAGTCAACAGATAAGCCACTTCTGGAAAAAGACTGCTGGCGTTTTACTGAAGTCTTCGGCTAGAAAAACTTGTCAGCTATGCCGGTAACACAAGTACGTCATAGGAACATACCCTTACTGCTGCAAATCGAGCTAGCTCTGAAAGTAGCAGTTTAACCTGTTAGATGCAGCCGCCATTCATCAGAGCAGCATTTAAAGGGAATCTGTCACCATATTTAACCTATCTAAACTATTAATATGGGTATAGACTGCTGAAAAAAAGTGAAACCTGTTTGCCTTATATCAGATGCCTTGTTGTCGACAAATCTTCATTTATAACTTTATATAATGAACTCTTCCAGGCTCTGAGGAGGATGGTGCCTGGAGATAACTCTGCCTCCAGAGATTGTTTTACATGAAGGGGGAGTTACCAGTGTGATGTGTAATAGCCGCCCTCTGCTCTCCTGATCTCACTGCAGAGCTGTGTGTTGTTATACCTGACTCATCTGCAGGTTCCTTTCAGCTCCAGCTTCCATCTCACAGGCAGACAGGGTTGCAATATTGTTGTAATACAGCAGAGCTTAGAGAGAAGCAAAATATGTTTGCAAAAAGACAAATTTTATTTATCTGATTCTGTGTTAGTTACTTGTCTCACACTGGTAACTCCCCCTTCATGTAAATTAAGCTCTGGAGGCAGAGTTATCTTCAGGCACCATTCTAACCAGAGCCTGGAAGAGGTGATTTACACACAAGAAAAGTGTGTATTTCTCTGGAATAAGACAACAGATCGCTAATATCAAAATTTTATATAATTCAGCTTCCTATGACCTGCATGCCCATATAGACAGCTTAGGAGAGACAATCTTACTGACAGATTCTGGTTAAGAGGATGGAAAGGTGTGGAAGGTGTAGGGTGTCAATAGCATTGTCAAAGCAGCGGGAAGCTTACACAAGGACCTTGTGGGTGCCATGCAATTTTACAATAAATTGCAATACTACAGTATTACAAAGTAATGTACAAGCAGAAAAATAATCATAGGCTTAAGTCCCTTAGGGGCACAAATAAAAAAAAATATAAAAAAAAATAATAAAAAAAAGTTCATATCAACTGCTTTTCCTGAAACATAAATACAATAAAAAAAAACGTTTGCTTTTGCATTGTGTGTGTACTGTCCAACAGGGCTGCCACCAGGAATTTTAGGGACCCGCACTGGCAAAATTTTCAGGCCCCTTTGAGACTCCGTCCAGGCTCTACTCCAGCTCCACCTCCTCCTCTCGAACCTTCCACAGTCCCACCGCCCACTCTTGGAAAAACTCCAATTCTGCACCACCTCCTCATCATTCACTCATTAACAGTTTCCATCGATCACCATATCACATACATAGCCAACAGCTTTTGTTTAGGCCAAAAGATTTTTTAAAACTCCACCACCACAATAAGGTACAGTTAGGTCCATAAATATTTGGACAGAGACAACATTTATCTAATTTTGGTTCTAGACATTACCACAATGAATTTGAAACAAAACAAATCAGATGCAATTGAAGTTCAGACTTTCAGCTTTCATTTGAGGGTATCCACATTAAAATTGGATGAAGGGTTTAGGAGTTTCAGCTCCTTAACATGTGCCACCCTGTTTTTAAAGGGACCAAAAGTAATTGGACAGATTAAATAATTGTAAATAAAATGTTCATTTCTAGTACTTGGTTGAAAACCCTTTGTTAGCAATGACTGCCTGAAGTCTTGAACTCATGGACATCACCAGACACTGTGTTTCCTTCTTTTTGATGCTCTGCCAGGCCTTCACCGCGGTGGTTTTCAGTTGTTGTTTGTTTGTGGGCCTTTCTGTCTGAAGTTTAGTCTTTAACAAGTGAAATGCATGTTCAATTGGGTTGAGATCAGGTGACTGACTTGGCCATTCAAGAATATTCCACTTCTTTGCTTTAATAAACTCCTGGGTTGCTTTGGCTTTATGTTTTGGGTCATTGTCCATCTGTAGTATTAAACGACGACCAATCAGTTTGGCTGCATTTGGCTGGATCTGAGCACACAGTATGGCTCTGAATACCTCAGAATTCATTCGGCTGTTTCTGTCCTGTGTCACATCATCAATAAACACTAGTGACCCAGTGCCACTGGCAGCCATGCATGCCCAAGCCATCACACTGCTTCCGCCATGTTTTACAGATGATGTGGTATGCTTTGGATCATGAGCTGTACCACGCCTTCGCCATACTTTTCTCTTTCCATCATTCTAGTAGAGGTTGATCTTGGTTTCATCTGTCCAAAGAATGTTCTTCCAGAACTGTGCTGGCTTTTTTAGATGTTTTTTAGCAAAGTCCAGCCTAGCCTTTTTATTCTTGATTCTTACGAGTGGCTTGCACCGTGCAGTGAACCCTCTGTATTTAATTTCATGCAGTCTTCTCTTTATGGTAGATTTGGATATTGATACGCCTACCTCCTGGAGAGTGTTGTTCACTTGGTTGGCTGTTGTGAAGGGGTTTCTCTTCACCATGGAGAGTATTCTGCGATCATCCACCACTGTTGTCTTCCGTGGGCACCCAGGTCTTTTTGCATTGATGAGTTCACCAGTGCTTTCTTTCTTTCTCAGAATGTACCAAACTGTAGATTTTGCCACTCCTAAAGTTGTAGCAATTTCTCGGATGGGTTTTTTCTGTTTTTTGCAGCTTAAGGATAGCTTGTTTCACCTGCATGGAGAGCTCCTTTGACCGCATGTTTCCTTCACAGCTAAACCTTCCAAATGCAAACACCACACCTCAAATCAACACCAGCCCTTTTATCTGCTTAATTGAGAATGATATAATGAAGGGATTGCCCACACCTGTCCATGAAATAGCCTTGGAGTCAATTGTCCAATTACTTTTGGTCCCTTTAAAAACAGGGTGGCACATGTTAAGGAGCTGAAACTCCTAAACCCTTCATCCAATTTTAATGTGGATACCCTCAAATGAAAGCTGAAAGTCTGAACTTCAACTGCGTCTGATTTGTTTTGTTTCAAATTCATTGTGGTAATGTCTAGAACCAAAATTAGATAAATGTTGTCTCTGTCCAAATATTTATGGACCTAACTGTATACTCTAACCTATTAAAAATACTTGTTTTATTTTTATTTTTTTAATTTTTCTTTAAGGGAATGAGTCACGTATATTTTTTAAACTAATAGAAATCAGATTGTGATAATTTTTTTATAATCTGTATTTCTGTTGCAGATTCTTGTATTCTGTGTTCTGGCCTGTTTGGAGATATGGACATTGGACATATGCATGTAGTGTATATATCTCAAGACATTATAGAGGACTCTATATTCTCTATATTTCCTTGGGAGAGTTTTCTATAAATGTTCTTATTAGAGTTGAGCGAAACAGGTCGTTCATTTTCAAAACTCGCCGATTTTCGCCAAAGTCGGGTTTCATGAAACGAAACCCGACCGTGGAGTAAGTTCGGTCACGTGTTCGCCGACCATTTTGCTGGAGTTGGTTTTCCCCTACACTTTAAGCGCCTTTTCTCGGCCAATGAACAAGGACGCAGGCTGTGGGCAACGGGATGACATAGCAGGCGGCCAGCACCATCTTAGAGAAGGGCATTGCAGTGATTGGCTGGCTTTCAGTGGCGTCATAGTGCATATAAAATCCCTCAGCACCAACCGCCATTTTACATCTGCCGAACTCAGTGTAGGGGAAGGTTGCTGGTGGTGCGTCTGAGCATGGAGAGCGTTAGGCAGGGCCTAAAAAAAAAAATTACTTTCTGCTGATAGCGATTAGCTGTACAGTGACAGTGCAGTGAGAGGGGAGGATTTTGCTGTGTGCAGCAACGCTGGTTCTTAGGCTGCTTGCCTACTAGTGACGCTGTTGAAATTGCTTGTGTGGAGCATCACATCTGATTAGTAGGCTGCCTGACTGTGATAAGAGGGCAATTTATTCCCCATTGACTTGCATTG
This sequence comes from Oophaga sylvatica, assembly GCA_033576555.1. Classification (NCBI taxonomy): domain Eukaryota; kingdom Metazoa; phylum Chordata; class Amphibia; order Anura; family Dendrobatidae; genus Oophaga; species Oophaga sylvatica. The sequence continues at coordinate 51,557,894 of JARQOD010000005.1, forward strand.
GGGTCGGATTTTCGACTCCGACCCGACCATTTCCGTTAGTCGTTCGACTCGACTTTTGAGAAAGTCGGGTTTCACGAAACCCGACTCGACCCGTAAAACGGGAAAGTCACTCATCTCTAGTTCTTATGTTTAGTGACATGCAGATGTCATTGTGTAGGAAGGGGGAAGAGGTGAGCTGTGACACTACCTACTGTGAATGGTGAATTCTGTTATCTCTCATTGTAATCCTGTTTGAACTTAGTTTTACTTAGTAGTTTGCAGCGAGGAAAGCACAAGAAGAGTAGTGGGTGGGTGGGGCAGGGGGTGGGTAAATGGGAGGTTGGACGGGCGAGTGGACGGATGAGTGAGTGGGCGGGTTCACGCAGCTAATCACTTTTGGGTCATCACATATAATGTGCCGCAAGGTCCTGGTGTGGAACGGCAGCTTAGGAACAGAAGGCGGGTGGGCAGTGTCTGACGATCACCAATGTCAGATGTGGCTGGCCCTCTCTGCTACAGTCATATAATGTAAGTAGCTGTGCCTGTGAGTGACTGGGGCCCCAGGGATTAACAAAGCAAAGTAAAATAATTAGCCCTGGCCCCAGCATGCCACGCAGTCTGCCAGGCCGATTGTACAGTGGCTCGGCTGTGCTGCCTTAGCATAGGCTGCACAGCATGTCTCACCCAGACTGGGCCCCCCCTCTTTGCTTCTGCTCACCGTGCCCCATACATCAGTATTGTCAGTAATGCCCTGATGGTGGCCCTGCTGTCCAAAATAATAAAGTATCAGAATATTTGTTAGATATGGGGAACTCCAAAGGGAGAAAAAATAAAAAAAAAAAAAGGTTGAATTGCTGTTTTATGGTTCAATTTACCTCCTAAAATAGTGGAATAGAAAGAGTTCAATAAATTGTATGGATCCCAAAATATTAATGGTAAAAAAGCTAAATAAAACAAGTTGTGATACAACTATATTGACCAAAATAATAAATAAGTTATAGCTCATGGAAGGCAAGAAGAAAAATATTGAAAGTGAAGACACTAGGTCTTGCATAAACCTGTCCGGGCGAAGTCCTGAGAACCATATAAAATAATCTAACAAGCTACATAGGTACTTTCATTATAGGCTGGTTATAAAACGTCCCTTTACAATGACTTATTCATTCCCGTACATGACTTGAACATTTAGAAGAATAACATCTCCATGAATGAGTTTTATTTCTTGACTTTTTTTTTTCGCTTTGCAGATGCAACCCATTTTTTAAGCTTGGTTAATCCTGAATCCATACAGCATGTAATCATTTTAATGTGCTTCATTTTGCTAATTTGAAAAACACATAGAAAGTAGTCTGTTCAGCGAAGATATGACAAGTCATGAAACAATCCCTTTTTATACTATGTTTTATTATTACAAATGCAATCTTTAATTGTCTCTGTGTTCAGGGGGCTATGAATAGGATACTTGTTCTGATGCCAACGTCTCTTGGTGCCAACATTAGTGGATTATTGTACCATCCCATCTTCCTTGTTCTCTGCTATAGGTCTCTCTCTGCCTTCTCATGTTTCTGCCTGATAATGAGAGCAACATTTAAAACATACTGATAATTCAGCATTTAAATACCCATACACAAGGATTACTCGGGATTATATTGGCGAGATGTTCACTCTTGAGGAAACGTTGTTGCGTCAATGATATCATCGGGCATTGTCAATTGTCTGATCAAAGACTTTCATGAAAACAATGTGTTGGCTTTGTGTGACCCAGTTTCTCACTTCTTATGTTTAATAGCTTGAAAGGTAGACATTTTGGTTTTGGGGGAAAAAGGTTTTTGGTACAGATAAGGTTTTGTTTGGGGTAGGAATTATAATTTTTTCTATTATTTTTTTGTTAATTTATTTTTCTTGCTAAGAACACAAATTTTGCTAAAGTCACTTTCAAAAGGAATTATAATCACATTTTTAACCTTTCACTTGCTTGACATTTTTTGAGGTCCAATAGAAAAGATTAGAGAGAGGCAAAGCCAATGCTGCATTCCTGTGGTCTCGTTTTAGATATACAGTGGGGAAACAAAGCATTTAGTCAGCCACCAATTGTGCAAGTTCTCCCACTTAAAAAGATGAGAGAGGCCTGCAATTGACATCATAGGTAGACCACAACTATGAGAGTCAAATGAGAAAACAAATCCAGAAAATCACCTTGTCTGATTTGGTAAGATTTATTTTGCAAATTATGGTGGAAAATAAGTATTTGGTCATTAACAAAAGTTCATCTCAATATTTTGTTATGTATCCTTTGTTGGCAATGACAGAGGTCAAATGTTTTCTGTAAGACCTCACAAGGTTGCCACACACTTTTGGTGGTATGTTGGCCCATTCCTCCATGCAGATCTCCTCTAGAGCAGTGATGTTTTGGGCGTGTCGCTGGGCAACACGGACTTTCAAATCCCTCCAAAGGTTTTCTATGGGGTTGAGATCTGGAGACTGGCTAGGCCACTCCAGGACCTTCATATGCTTCTTACGAAGCCACTCCTTTGTTGCCCAAGCAGTGTGCTTGGGATCATTATTATGCTGAAAGACCCATCTATGTTCATCATCAATGCACTTGCTGATGGAAAGAGGCTTGCACTCCAAATCTCACGATACATGGCCCCATTCATTCTTTCATGTAAATGGATCATTCGTCCTGGTCCATTTGCAGAAAAACAGCCCCAAAGCATGATGTTGCCACTCCATGCTTCATAGTAGGTATGGTGTTTTTTGGATGCAACTCAGCATTCTGTCTCAACCAAACATGACGAGTTTTGTTTCTACCAAACAGTTCTACTTTGGTTTCATCAGACCATATGTCATTCTCCCAATACTCTTCTGGATAATTCAAATGCTCTCTAGCAAACTTTAGACAGGCCCGGATATGTACTTTCTTAAGCATATGGACACGTCTGGCACTGCAGGATTTGCGCCCCTGGCGACGTAGTGTGTTACTGATGGTAGCCTTTGCTATGGTCGTCCTAGCTCTATGCAGGTCATTCACTACATCCCTTTGTGTGGTTCTGGGATTTTTGCTCACCGTTCTTGTGATCATTTTGACCCCACGGGGTGAGATCTTGCGTGGAGCCCCAGATCGAGGGAAATTATCAGTCATCTTGTATGTCTTCAATTTTCTTATTATTGCTCCCACAGTTGATTTCATCACACCAAGCTGCTTGCCTATTGCAGATTCAGTCTTACCAGCCTGGTGCAGGGCTACAATTTTGTTCCTAGTGTCCTTCGACAGCTCTTTAGTCTTCACCATAGTGGAGTTTGGATTGTGACTGTTTGAGGTTGTGGACAGGTGTCTTTTAGGCCAGTTTCACACGTTCAGATATTTCCAGTATGTGAAAAAACGGTCCCGGAGCTATCCGTGTCCGTGTGTCCGGGTGTGCACGTAGGCCATCCATGTTTCTCATGCGTGTGCTGTCCGTGTGAATACGTATCACACACAAAGGTTTTGAGGTCCATATGAGGGGTTAAGGCATTAATTAAAGGCTTGGAACTTGCAAAGTTGTGATCCATTAGTGATTACGTGTTAAAAGGTTCCTAAAAAGTTTTGAACAATGACATATCATCTTAGGGGTGTGTGTTAGGACTCCTTTGGTGTCACAAATATGTCTAGTGACAATGAGTCGTTGTTGTGGTTGGCATGGCTTGTGTCACGTCGCTTTGGGGTTCGCCACCATATGCTTGATGAGGAACCACGGCTGCAAAAAGAGGCTATGGGTTCACCTCTACTCTTGCTTCGTGGGGCATATGGTCATTTTACAAAATTGTACAATGAACTCCGTAGATACCCGGTGAAGTTTGTTGCTTTTTGTCGTCTTTCCATTCCGGCTTTGACAACATACTTCATGTTTTGCGGCCTTACCTTATCAGACAAGACACTGCATGTGACTAAGCATTTCTCCAGAGGAGCGTTTGCTAGTAACCTTGAGGTTAATTTTTTTGTGCAAAACATGATATTGTGACTAATAACGTGCAAACCATTGTTGTGGATTAAGTGCTTAAATTTCTAGTAAGTAATGTTCCATTTCACTAGGTTATACAATGACCATAATCGTAACTGCCAAACATGTCTATGTTAACCATTGGCATAGAAATAAAACCAAACATACAGTTTGGATATCTATTCTTACTAGCAATCAAATAGTAGGGCCCACAACCAAACTATTAACATGGCCACTTTGTGAATTGTACATTAGAAGTGACACCTGTGTGTTGCATTAATGGGTGTGGGTTATATTGGACAAAACATATATTTTATGTTGATCTGTGATGTATTACCTTCACTATGTAAAAATTGTTTGATTTATCAACATAATCCACAATTGATGGTGAATGTTACACATCTAAAATATATTTTTTGTTAACAGATTCCTGGCTACTGGCCACTCATATTCTTCACTTCATTTTGAGTTCCTCCTCGGCACGTCAACCATATCCGGGATGGTGCGCTCAACCTGTGATCTGATTTGGGACAAACTAAAGACCACACAAGACTGGTTGAGGATTGCCCAGGGTTTCATGGAAGCCACTGATTTCCCAAACTGCATTGGTGCCCTGGATGGTAAACACATTCGTGTCAAGAAGTGACCAAACTCTGGTTCTCGTTTTTTTAATTACAAAAAATTTTTTTCCGTTGTGCTGCTGGCTGTAGCTGACAGCAACTACTGTTTTGTTCTTGCTGACATTGGGGCATATGGGAATGCCTCTGATGCTCGCATCTTTAGAGCTTCCAGATTAGCTAGGCGACTTGCTGACACTAATTTAAATGTGCCACAGCCATGTGTGCTTCCTGGTGCGTCAGGCCCACCTGCATCATTTATCATGGCTGCTGATGAGGGTTTTGCTCTCTCAAGGCATGTTCTTCGACTATTTCCATTAGGACTATCCACAATTTGCATGGTTTCAGGCGCTCCCTCAAAACACATTTGTTCAGAGCGGCCTATCACATTCACTAACCAAAGTCAATCTATGTGTAAGTGTGTGTGTGTAGTCCATTCACTATCTCCATCCATCCCTCACTCCCTCAAGATGGCTGGACCATCATTGTAAATGCACCATTGTATATATACACCTGTACTTTGTATCTCCCCCACCTCATTGTAGATTGTAAGCTTTCACGAGCAGGGTCGTCTTATTTTGCTTTAATTATTGTATTGTTAACGTTGTTACTTATGACTTGTGTTTTGAAATTGTTAAACTGTAAAGCGCTGCGGAATATGTTGGCGCTATATAAATAAAGATTATTATTATTATTATTATTTATGTCGAGGTTTGGACAACCGGAGGAAAATTTTTAACACTCGACTGATGAAAGCCGGTCGATTGGTTGAGTGTGCTTTTGGAATTTTGACTTCAAGATGGCGTATTTTTGAAACTCAAATCCAAACGCATCCAGCAAATGTCCAGGCAGTCATAAAGGCTACCGTTATTTTGTATAATTTCTGCCGACAACAAGAACCATCCTTGGATGATGTGGAGGATTGGAGAGTGGTTAATGTGGCATTACCAGAGGAAAGACAGCATGCTCTCCGAGAAGCTCACTCTGCCCTTCTAGTCAGGAATATTTTTTGACACCAGAGGGTAGTGTGCCATGGCAAAAGGAGGAGGCCAACTAATGTTACACTTAAATATGTATTCTGTCCAAAAGTGTAATTTTTTTTTCTACAATTTTTTTCGGCCTTTATAATAAATTGGTTAGGGACTCATAAGGCAATGAGGACCCTTAGACCAAAAACAAAGAAAAAGGCACATGCATATAAACAAGGATCACCGACCAAATATATAATCACATCATGTAAAGTTTATTTGAAGACCAAGCCATAGAAAACACACATATTAAAAACAGTTAAAAACACAAAGCATATACAAGAAAAAGAGTCCACAATAATGAGTTGAATACTCAAAGAGATACCCACATGCCTTCAATCAAATAAATGCTGATGAATATTGCACAAAAAATATTAGTCTACTAGGGGTTGTAAACAAGACAATTCATATTATCATCATCATCAGATAGCCAAAGAGATATATATACATATATAAGGGAATAAAATATCCTACTGAGTGAGGGATTAATAGTCTCAAATGATAAACCAAATCCAGTCCCTGATACTCAATCACAACATATATCTAGATAACAGAGGCAGAGAAAAAAAAAGGGACAAGCCTCACTCAGTCCTATTTACTCATATACCCTGTAAGGTGGACATTCCCCAAGTAGCAGCATGTGGGGTAACGTGACCGCTAGATATATGTTGTGATTGAGTATCAGGGACTGGATTTGGTTTATCATTTGAGACTATTAATCCCTCACTCAGTAGGATATTTTACCACAGGTGTCTGGTGCCTTGAGGGCAGATTGTAGGGCTGTGGCATAGCAAAATTACTACCACTACTATCACCCACAGACATGCTGGAGGACATTGTTTCAGAATGTTGGCTGTAGGTGGTGCTTGGATCAGAAGCAATCTATTGCCGCATGACATGTGCTTGCCTGCTACTGGCGCAGGCATGAGGCACTGAGGCTGTGTGGCGCCCCTGAGGTTCCAGTCGCCACATAGGTACTGCATCTCAGCCAGAGATGTGGTATCCCACCTTTCAGGTAAGATGGAGACACGGAACCTGGCTCTGACCACACTGCATCCATCACACTCACTAGTAGCAGTTTCTCTCACATGCCTGCTAGCTAGGAAAGGGTGTCAGATGGTGGGTGGAGCTGGAGGGTTAGAGCAGGAGAATAAAAGGAAGTAAGAGTGAGTCTTCCTGTAGGGGAAGAAGGGGAAAGACGTGCATAGGCAACCTTCCTGTAGGGGAAGGCGGGAAGAGATAGAACCGTGCAGCAGTCTCCTGGTCCTGAGGAGCTGCTGACAGACAGAAAGACAGAAAGAAGCTCCCTGGAAGAGAAAAGGGATTTCTCATAGGCATGGCTGAGCAGAAGGCTACCCGTGGGGCTCGTTCCAGGCTGACGGACGTCAGCTGGGAGAATCCAGGTCGCAGAAGGGTCTCGGACCCTAGACTAGTGGAGCGTACAACAGGACTCAGCTAGCAAGCCGACAGCTGTGACAACTTTAGGGGTCACAGCCAACAACCACAATTATCTTCTCCAGACAGGCAGCTATATAGAATCAAGGAAACGCTTTGGGCACGTTATCCGACAGGATTCGCAGCCGCTGATCTGGGATACTGATTGTGTGGTGCTGGGAAGTAAGAGGAGTGGAAATCAGCAGAGTGAGATGGCCAGGGAAGGCACATACTGACAGGGAGTTCGGGAAAGGTGTTCTCCATCTGCCTGGAAGTTGGCTGGATCCCACACCTGGAGGATGTGGCACCAAGCGGGCATCTGTGTGCACCAGAACTGTGAGTAAAGCTTTGGAAACTGCATCTGACTGTGTCTTCTCAAGTTCTTCCTGTGGCACCCACCTCACACTGCTACATCTACCCAACACCATCATCCTCTACAACATACATCTGCCCTGGGACAACAAGCTCTGCCTGTGGAGAGCTATTCCAACTCTGCTGCATTACACCACCAGTCCCAGAGGATCTGCACAGCAGCACTGGGCACTTCTGACCAGATACCACAGGTGGTGTCACGAACACTTTACTACAAACTGTATCATCCCTTGTAAATATTCCCCTTCTATTGGACGCCCAGGGCCACAGACTAGGTCACCGCTGCCATGACACATCCTTTAAGACACTGGCCCGATATCGAGTACCCCACTGCCTTGGCGGGTGATCCAGCTGGATCAGACATTTGTCCGTATTGCTGGCTACTGGCACGGGCATGAGGTAGTGAGGCTGGATCAGACATTTGTCCGTATTGCTGGCTACTGGCACGGGCAGGAGGCACTGAGGCTGGATCAGACATTTGCCCATATTGCTGGCTACTAGCACGGGCATGAGGTAGTGAAGCTGGATCAGACATTTGCACATAATCATGGGTGTGGCAACGGGCAGGAGAAAACCAAACAGGAGCATACATTTGTGGATAAGGATGTCTGGAGGCAGGAGGTGGAAGCATGGATGAGGGTGCAGGCATTTGCTGTGATTGTTGTGTTTCTGGCCCAGGTTGGCCCCTGAAGATTGTGTACCTACATTTTGTGCATGTGTTATGTTGGTAGCAGATGGCATTTGTAATGGATGCTGGGCAGCTCACCATTGTTCAATGGGCCCTATCACAGGGTTTGGGTCCTGCTCTCCTTGGCTTGCAGCACTGAGGGTCAATATTGCAGTCCGTACCCGTTCCTGCCGTTCATCAGGAACTTTGGCTAGGCAGGGATAGAGGGAGCGACAAAACCGATCTGATGAATTTTCAGGTGTCATGGAATTTAGTATGGCTAAAACTCGAGCATCAATGAGCTCGGGCAGCATACGTGGCTCTTCATGTCGCCTGGTTCATCTATCTCGGAGAGTGTGTGAAAGATAGCGAGGTAGATTGGATGTTGATGCTGCCTGTGGTGCTGGGGCTGCTACTTGTGATATTGTTGGGGCTGTTGTTTAGGTGCTCCCAGGACCAGCATCAGTGGAGGGTTCAGCAGCATCAGACACCTGTTCATCAGGCTGTGTTGCTGTAGTCGGGTCCGCTGGGGCTTCAGTCTCCGATGCAGACGTACATAGCACTGATCTTGCTGTTGTTGGCGATTCATCAGAGTCTTCAAGGTTGTCATCAGCCCTAGGATAAATAACATTGTGACATAAACTGTTAATTTTATCATAAGTATTCCAAAAGCCACCAAAAAAACCAAGTTTTTGAGAACAAATGAAGCTATGTCTCCAACATGTTGTTTTTGGTAATTGAACATATAAACATGAGTATTATTTAAAACACAAATGTACTTATGAAAAATAACTATTGATCACAGATTTACATGAATGTTTCCAAATTTGTAATAATAGGAAATATGGTAAAATACAGTGTAGTTAGTTTAATATGTTAGGAAAATCATACAGAGTGACACTTACGGATTTAGCTCCAGGATTAGGCGAAGAAAGGCTAAGTTTCTGTAGAACACATATTGACGCTTTGTTGGAAGCACCTGACGTGGATGGGAGGGGAGCATGGTGGCTCAGTGGATAGCACAACAGCACTGGAGTCATGGGTTCAAATCCCACCAAGGCAACATCTGCAAGGAGTTTGTATGTTCTCCCCGTGTTTGCGTGGGTTTCCTCCGGGTACTCCGGTTTCCTCCCACACTCCAAAAACATACTGATAGGGAATCTAGATTGTGAGCCCCATCGGGTACAGCGACAATAATGTGTGCAAACTGTAAAGCGCTGCGAAATATGTTAGCGCTATATAAAAATAAAGATTATTATTTATTAAAGATTATTATTATTATTAAATTCCCGCCTAAACTGGTCCCTCGCTGAGCGCCTTCGCCGTTTAACCAAATCAAGTGTTGGAAAAGTTTAAAAACAACAAGTCACATTCCCACAAATAACAAAATATTCATTAAACAACAACACAATGTGTTCAGCTATGTTAGATTTAAAAAGTAATTTGATTTTGATCATCATGCCTGGTCCAAAATAAAAAAAATAAAAAAAATTGGTTATCCCTTGCCATTGACACTAAGAAGCATGTGACCACTTCGCGCCATGGTGTAATTGCAAAAATTAAGGATTGTCAACCATGAGCACTGTTCTAAACTGTTTGAACAAACATAGTCTGCAGGACTTTGGCTGGGTCTAACAACACAAACATTACCACAATTACCAATGAGCATTAGCCATAAGTAAGGGCTTGCCTTGTGTCAATAATTTTGTATGATGGCATGAATGAAGTGTAAACATTGGATTTAACACAGTCACACACAAACTGTGGTGTGGGCAGCAAGAAATGTTAAAAGCAAACACTTCAAGGGGCTACGATGTTTGAATTTTTGTGTATGTTGGATTAATAATAGCAGGCAGCACATGATGATACAGCGAACCAACCACATTCAATCGCCAGCCTGTCATGGTATCCTTCGGATCGTGTGTCCCAAAGATCTGGATGTTGCTTCACCAAAGTTATTAGCCGCTCTGTGTCCACACGGGGGGCCATAATATTGTCCAAAGTCACCAGAGGTTAAATATTCCAGCACTCTGATAATTTGCCAAATTCACCTCAGAGCCTAAAATACTGTCCAGACTTATGGCAAATTTTGACCCAATGTCTAGACCCCTGTCTGGTATTGATACAATTGGTTTGAATGTTAACCCTATAAATTTAAAAACGCATACGGATCGCACACGGATGTGATCCATGTGCTGTACGCATTTACACGCACACATTGACTTTAATGGGTTTGTGTTTGTGTAATTCGTGTGCTCCCACAAACACTGTCATGTCTGTGTTTTCCACACAGACACACGGTCCATGAAAACACGTTGACATGTGCAGAGACACATTCATTTTAATGTGTCTACTAGTGTTGAGCTATACTGCCCGATATCCCGAAATATCGGATCAGATTGGATCGGCCCGATACTCAGAAAGTATCGGGTATAGCCGATCCGATACCGGAAACCCAATGCAAGTCAATGGGACAGAAATATTAGATTTAAAAATAACTCTTTCTTTCCTTGTAAACACTAGATATACACACATAGAATACATATATATATATATATATATATATATATATATATATACATGTCATACATATATTTATAGTTCATACACTTCTACATAGTAAAATAGCCTCTGATTCAATTGTCGGGCAATGCCGGCTTTTGTGAAAATACAGAACCACCCGACATGAAATGACACATGGTTTACATAGAATTAACCATGTCATTTCATGTAGTTTGATATATGGTTTTCACTAACAATTACATGAGTGTATGTGTGCAAAATTTGACACATGTAGGGGTTAATTAAAGGTGTAAATTCGTTGTAAAAAAACGCATTTTTTTGCTACGAATTTACACCTTTAATTAACCCCTACATGTGTCAAATTTTGCACACATACACTCATGTAATTGTTAGTGAAAACCATATATCAAACTACATAAAATGACATGGTTAACTCTATGTAAACCAGGTGTCATTCCATGTCGGGTCTGTAATTTCACAAAAGCCGGCAATTGAATTAGCGGCTATTATACTATGTAGAATTGTACGTACTATAAATATATATATATATGTGTCACAAATTCAATGACATAGTATATATATATATATAATATATATATATATGAGGTGTAAAATTGTTGAAAAAAAATGTGTGGGCTCCGCCCTATTTTCTCAACCAGACAGACAAAGCCAGCGAGTGGGGGCAGATAATAATAGCACAGAGAGGGACCATTATTTTTGCCCCCCCCTGGCTAGTAACATCTGCCCCCAGACACCCCAGAAAAGGCAAATCTATAATTACATTCGCCCTTTCTGGCACTTTGCCTGTCTATTCCCATTGCCCTGTAGCAGTGGCGAATGGGTTAATAAGGGGTTAAAGCCACTTGCTATTGAAAGGTGACTTTAAGCCAGGTTAATAATTGAGAGCTGTCAATTAGACAACTATCAATTATTAATCCTATTGTATGAAATAAAAATAAAACACACACACTTTAATTAAAAGTCATTTTAATGAAATAAACACACAGTTTTTGACCATATTTTATTTTACTGCCATTCCTTGCGAAGCCCTTGTTCACCTGTAATAAAATTAAAATAGTAAAGCAAGATTATTCTTACCTATCCGATGTTCAGTCAGGTCCCCCGATGTAATCCTTCTGAAAGGGTTAATGTTTACTGCAGGGACCACAGCTAATGCTGACAGCCTCACAGTAAACCCCCGACTGAATTATCTCCTCTCCTGGCTGACAGGAGAGGAAGTGGTTAGCATAACTGATTGCTTCCCATTTTCACTTCAGGTCAGCCAGGGACACTGCACAGCATCAGTGAAGTCAGAGGGAATCCCGGCTGACCTGAAGTGAACTGATTAACAAAAATAGGGGATCCCCTCGAAAAAAAAAATGGCGTGGGGTCCCCCCTATTTTTGTTAACCAGCCTGATAAAGCAGACTACTGAGGCCTGGTTTTTCAGGCTGTTAAGGAGCCAATATCCATGGATCTTGCAAGCGTGATAATACCAGGCCGCAGCAGTCTGCTTATCTTGGCTGGTTAACAAAAATAGGGATCCCCTCGAAAAAAAATGGTGTGGGGTCCCCCCTATTTTTGTTAACCAGCCAGATGAAGCAGACTGCTGAGGCCTGGTTTTTCAGGCTGGTAAGGATCCAATATCCATGAACCTTGCAAGCCTGATAATACCAGGCCGCAGGAGTCTGCTTAGCTTGGCTGGTTGACAAAAATAGGGGGTGCCCTCGAAAAAAAAATGGCGTGGGGGTCCCCCTATTTTTGTTAACCAGCCAAGTAAAAAGCAGACTGCTGTGGCCTGGTATTAAAAGACTGTCAAGGCCCATGGATTTTGGCCCTCAACAGCCTAAAAATACCAGGCTGCAGCAGCCCCACAATTGGCGCATCCAAAGATGCGCCAATTTTGGCACTTTACCCGGCTCTTCCCACTTGCCCTGTAGCGGTGGCAAGCGGGGTAATAAGGGGTTGAATGATCGGTGACAATAAGCCCGGTTAATAATGGAGAGGCGTCAATAAGACACCGATCCATTATTAATCATAAAGTTTGTAAATTTGTAAAAAAATACACAGCCAGAAAAAAGTATTTTAATGAAATAAAACACAACACAGTTTTCATTATTTTTATTGTACGCTCATCCTGCGACGCCATCGTTCTCCTGTAAAAAAACAAAAATAACAAACCAACACAAATACTCCCTGTCCGACGCAGTCCAAAATCACGAGTGTCCCACGACGAGTCCAGCTCTGCTACATCTGCATGCCAGGCTGAGCCTGATATCCACATAGAGCAGAGCAGCTTACCAGTGCAGATTCCCCGGCGGTGACGTTATCGGACTGGTTTACGGCCAGCTGTCGCGAGAGTACAGCTGGCCGAGATTACCCAGTACCCGGCAGCACGTGCAGTTATCGCGAGATGCTGCACGTGACCGCCAGGGAGAGGGTAATGGCGGCCTGGATGGATGGACGTGACCGCCAGGGATCTTCTGCCAGGTAAGTGCTGCTGACACCTGACAGACCCGACCGACACTGACAGTGACACTTTCGGGAAGTTCCTGTGTCACGTACTTCGTTCTGTGACACAGGAACTCCCCATAGACTTTAGAGGAAAACTCCGATTCCGGTATCCGATATGACAAAAATATCAGATCTCAGAATCGGAATTCCGATACAGCGAATATCGGCTGATACCCGATATTTGCAGTATCGGAATGCTCAACACTAGTGTCTACGTGTGTCAGTGTCTCCAGTACGTGAGGAAACTGTCACTACACGTACCAGAGACACTGACGTGTGAAACCGGCCTTATACTGATAACAAGTTCAAACAGGTGCCATTACTACAGGTAATGAGTGGAGGACAGAAGAGCCTCTTAAAGAAGAAGTTACAGGTCTGTGAGAGCCAGAAATGTTGCATGTTTTTAGGTGACCAAATACTTATTTTTCACCATAATTTGCAAAATAAATCTTGCCATTCTACAGCCTACAAAAATAATGTAATTCTGACATTGTTTTCTATGTTTTGTGTTTACTGCCTTCACTGTGTGGTAAAAATGACCTGTATCATGACTTACCATATCTGTATTTTAATGGAAATTCCAAACTTATCCAGATTCTTTCTTATTGAAAAGTTGTAAAAAAAAATATTTTTGTCGGTGCCACCATTTTATGACACTTGTAACTTTTTTTTTTTGGAGCAGTGTGTGGACCTGTTTTTCGAATGGTGAGCTGACATTATTATTGATACCATTTTGGGATAGATTTGATTTTTTGACCGCATATCTAATGTGTATATTTTTTATTTTTAATATCTTTATTTTCAGTGGAGGAAAAGTGGTAGATAGAGTTGAGCGATACTTTCCGATATCCAAAAATATCGGATCGGAATGGTATCGACGATATCCACAAAATATCGGCGATACCCGATACCGATACCGGAAATCCAATGTAAGTCTATGGGAACAAAATATCGTAATTAAAAAAAACCCATTCTTGGCTTGCTGGATAATTGTACATGAAGGAAAACAACAAAGAGTAATGTAGAATGTATTGGGGGAGGTTGAGGAGACATTAAAGGCATAGATGTTTAACCCAATCCAATGGAATAGCATTAATAATTTTTTTTTAAAGACGTTCGGATTGACGAAGAAATTGACAATGTTGTTAACCTTTTTTCTATTTAGGCAAATATGTATGTTTCACAACTTCCATGCTCTGGACCTTTTAAACTTTTGCCACACTTTCACCTTCATAATCTTCAGCAGCATCATCTTTGTCATCTAATTATTCTTCATCTTCACCTTCTTTATCTTCTTCTTAAACTTCTTGTTATTCATCTTTTTGTTAACATTACTCATATTGTTCTTATTAAACTATTATTCTTCTTCATATTCTACTTCTTCATCTTCTTCCTCTTCATCTTCTTCATCATATTCTTATTTGTGACAGAGATTCCTGTACTTGTAATCTGTAAAAGTATGAATTTTTCTTCCTTCCGTTCTTGCTGTCACAAAAGATTTAAATTACAACAGTATTTGTCCGTGTTCAGTTTAGCCTGCAGCAGCAGGCATTTTCCAGGGGCACCACGAGGAGGAAAGGACTCACCCCCATACACTGCTTAGTCTTCTTCTGCTTATAATTTACAGCATATATTTTGCTCTTCATTTTGGTCTTATTTTTCATGTTCTTCTGCTTTTTGATCTTCTGCTTATTGTTCTTCTGTCTCTTGTTCTGTATCTTGCAGTTTGTCTTAACCTTCTTTGTCCTGTTGGTGATCTTCTTCTGGGTAATCTTTTATTTCCTCTTTGTGATGGTGTTCAGGCTGGTTGGCTTGATGCTCGTCGTCCTTGGGGTTGTCATCTTCTTCGGGGTGGTCTTTACGGTTGTCTAACTTCCGAGAACCAGCTGATGTTACTGGAACCCGGACGGGTATCAGATGGTACAACAGACAATGGAAGTAACGAGGACCAGCTGACTGTGCTGGAACCCGGAGGGGCAGCAGAAGGAAAAGAGCCAATGGCACAACCGAGGACCAGCTGACGTTACTGGGACACGGTTACTAAGCAGGAGGTACCTGTGCTCAAAAGCACTACCAAGGACCAGCAGACGTTGCTGGAACTCGGATACCGAACTGGAGGCACCGAGGCCAAAGGCACTGCGGAGAACCAGTTGACGGTACTGGAACCCGGACGGGTAGCAGAAGGTACAAGAGCCAATGCAAGTAACGAGGACCAGCTGACTGTGCTGGAACCCGGAGGGGCAGCAGAAGGAAAAGAGCCAATGGCACAACCGAGGACCAGCTGACTGTTGTGAATGGGTTTGAGATGAGTTCTGAGCAGAGGCTCCCTCTGGTGGTTACAAGCGGTGCTAGTGAAGATTGTGAGGACTGGGAATCAAGGTGTTACTGATTGGTCTTATATAAGGGAGTCATTTTCCCATCAGGGTTGCCGGTGATCAATTGTTCTGGTCTGAATCCTTCATTCCAGTTTCCCTTGTAGCCTGCTGTGTCGTGTCTGCATCTCCTGCTAACAGATAAGAATTTTTCTTCTTTTGTGTTTTTGCTATATTTTTGCATTTTGTCCTGCACTTCTGTGGGGGCCTTCAGGGTCCCCTCCGGGGGCTTCTGCCCTCTCGGTTTGGTTCAGCCGCTGAGTTTTGTTCTTTTGCTTTTTCCAGTTTTTTCAGTGGCTGCTGTTTTGATTTTGTTACACCAGAGAACTAATTTAGGTGGTGGAGGTCGTGTGATCTTAGGTGATTTTGAAATTAGTAGAGTTGGTGCTTTTCAGGGTTTTCTGGGATTGCAGTAAGTACCCTTCCTATCCTTTTCTATTTAGATAGTTTGGGCCCCAGCGTTTGCTCATACTATTTTCTTTCTGTGTCAGTATTTCCTCTTGTCTAATCGCCATTACATGTTTGGGGGCTTTCTATTATCTTTGGGGTTCTGCTCCGGGGCAGATAGCTTTCCTATTTCTATCTTTAGGTGTAGTTAGTTTCTCAGGCTGTGACGAGGCGTCTAGGACCAACGTAGGAACGCTCCACGGCTGCCTCTAGTTGTGGTGGTTAGTCAGGGTACTGCAATCTCATAGATTCCAACTGCTCTGGTGTATTGCCTTTTTTACCTGCACTCCTCAGCTACCGAAACATAACAGTATCACCGGCCAAAAAGTTGAAAATTGTATGTACTCACAGAAGGGAAAAAATTATTGAGAAAGAAAAAAGGTTGTCAGAGTTGTCAGAGATATTTTTCTGTTTGTTGCATTTTTTTTTTTTTTTCCCTCTGTATCTCTGGGTGCTGGGGAGGATCTTTTCTCCCAATGGAGTTTGCACAGTTGTCTGGCCGTGTGGATCAGCTTGCCACTGAGGTTCAGAGTATTGCTGCATATCTTGCTAGGTTGCCTGTTGTGGAACCTAGGATCCCCATGCCAGATTTGTTTTTAGGGGATCGAGCTAAGTTTCAGAATTTCAAAAATAATTGTAAATTGTTTTTTGCCTTAAAATCTAAGTCCTCAGGAAACGCAGCGCAGCAGGTTCAAATTATTTCTCTCTCCTGCGCGGCGATCCTCAGGATTGGGTTTTTCCCTGATACCTGGGGATCCTGTTTTGAGTGATGTTGATGCATTTTTTCAGGCTTTGGGGTTATTGTACGATGAGCCTAATGTCACTGATCAAGCTGAAAAATCCTTGTTGGCATTAAATCAGGGGCTTGATGACGCTGAGTTATACTGTCAGAGATTCCGTAGGTGGGCAGTCCTGACCAAATGGAATGACGACGCTTTGGCGGCCCTTTTCCGGAAGGGTCTGTCAGATAATGTAAAGGATGTTATGGTGGGATTCCCTGTCCCCTCTGGTCTCAATGATTCTATGTCATTAGCGATTCAAATTGACAGACGTTTGCGTGAGCGGAGAAGTATGCGTGGAATGGTGTTGCCTTGTGAACCAGCTTCTGAACCCATGCAGTGTGATAGAGTGGTGTCTGGGGCACAGCGTCATGAGTTTCGAAAGCGCAATGGGTTATGTTTCTACTGTGGTGATGCCTCTCATGCTATTTCAGTCTGCCCTAAGCGGGGAAGACGTTTTGCACGCTCAGTTGTCTTGGGTAGTGTTCAGACTAAGTTTTTATTAACTGTCACTCTGATATGCTCTATGTCCTCATTTTCTGCTCAGGCTTTCGTTGATTCTGGAGCAGCTATTAACCTGATGGATTATGATTTTGCTAAACATTGTGGGTTTCCCTTGATACCCCTACAGAAGTCTATTCCCTACTGGGGATCGATTCTACCCCTTTGGCTGAGAATAAACCCCAGTTTTCTACTCAGGTGATAATGAGGGTTGAACCTGATCACCAGGAGTGCTGCAAATTTTTGGTTCTATATAATCTGCATGACATTATCGTGCTGGGTTTCCCTTGGTTACAGTCTCATAATCCTGTTTTGGATTGGAAATCTGTGTCTGTAACCAGTTGGGGCTGCCAATGTGTTAATACCAACACTCCTGTTTTTTCTGCCTCCCCCCAGGCTAGGATGTTCATGACTTTTTGATTGATTTTTCTGATGTGTTTAGCGAAAGTAAATCTGCATCCTTGCCTCCCCATAGGAGCTATGACTGCGCTATTGAATTAGTGCCGGGTAGTAAATTCCCTAAAGGTCGCCTTTTTAACTTGTCTGTACCTGAACATGACGCTATGCGGTCTTATATCAAGGAATCATTGGAGAAGGGTCATATCAGACCATCCTCTTCACCCTTAGGTGCCGGTTTTTTCTTTGTGGCCAAAAAAGATGGTTCATTAAGGCCGTGTATTGATTATCGTCTCTTGAACAATATTACTGTGAAATATCAATACCCGTTACCCTTGATTTCTGACCTGTTTTCCAGGGTGAAAAACGCTACTTGGTTTACCAAGCTTGACCTCAGGGGGGCGTATAACCTTATTCGCATTAAGCACGGGGATGAATGGAAGACGGCATTCAATACCACTGAAGGGCATTTTGAGTACCTAGTGATGCCCTTTGGGCTCACTAATGCTCCTTCCGTCTTCCAGTCCTTCATGAATGACATTTTCAGGGATTTTGTGGACAAATTTCTGATTGTTTATTTGGATGATATCTTGATTTTTTCTAATGACTGGGACTCTCATGTGAAACATGTTCGAACTGTATTCCAGATTTTGAGAGAGAATGCTCTGTATGTGAAGGGATCAAAGTGTCTTTTTGGCGTACAGAGGATCTCATTTCTGGGATTCATTTTGTCCCCATCTGTTATTGAAATGGACCCGGTCAAGGTTCAGGCCATCTGTGATTGGGTCCAACCTACTTCATTAAAGGCTCTTCAGAGATTTTTGGGTTTTGCCAATTTTTATCGTAAATTTATTGGTAATTTCTCGGTTATTGTTAAACCATTAACTGATTTGACCAGAAAGGGTTCTGATGTGGTGAATTGGCCTCCTGAGGCAGTCTCTGCATTTCAGGAACTTAAGCAGAGATTCACTTCTGCTCCTGTTCTACAGCAGCCTGATGTTTCTCTGCCATGTCAGGTGGAGGTTGATGCCTCTGAAATTGGGGCAGGTGCCGTTTTGTCCCAAAAAGATCCAGAGACCTCTAAAAGTAACCCTTGTGCCTTTTTCTCTCGAAAATTTTCTCCTACTGAACGTAACTATGACGTGGGTAATCGGGAGTTATTGGCCATGAAGTGGGCTTTTGAAGAGTGGAGACATTGGCTGGAGGGAGCCAAACATCAGGTGGTGGTCCTTACTGACCATAAGAATCTGGTCTATCTGGAATCTGCCAAGCGACTCAATCCTAGACAGGCCAGGTGGGCCTTGTTTTTCACACGTTTTAATTTTGTGGTTTCCTTTCTTCCTGGCACTAAGAATGTTAAGGCGGATGCCCTCTCGAGGATTTCCTTGCGGACTCTCCTGAGTTATCTGATCCTTCTGTTATTTTGAAAGAGGGTGTAGTTCTTTCCGCCATCTCGCCCAATTTGAGACTTGCTCTGGAGGGTGTCAGGAGGATAGGCCCGAGCGCTGCCCTGTTGGAAAATTGTTTGTCCCGGACCAATGGAAAAAGAGTGTGATGTCTGAGATTCATTGTTCCGCATTGGCTGGGCATCCCGGAATTTTTGGTACCAGAGACTTGGTTAGTCGGTCCTTTTGGTGGCCTACCTTGTCTCGTGATGTCAGGGAATTTGTGCAGTCCTGCGGGACTTGCTCTCGCTCCAAGCCTTGCTCTCGCTCTAGTGGTTTGTTGATGCCATTGCCTGTGCCCAAGAGACCATGGACCCATATCTCTATGGATTTCATTTCCGATCTTCCTGTTTCTCAGAGAATGACCACCATCTGGGTAATTTGTGATAGGTTTTCCAAAATGATACATCTTGTGCCATTACCTAAGTTGCCTTCCTCCTCTGAGTTGGTGCCGTTGTTCCTTCAGCACGTGGTTCGTTTACACGGCATTCCTGAGAACATTGTGTCTGACAGAGGAGTCCAGTTTGTTTCCAGATTTTGGAGGACTTTTTGTTCTAAACTGGGTGTTCAATTGTCTTTCTCCTCGGCATTTCATCCTCAGACCAATGGTCAAACTGAGAGAACAAACCAGACATTGGAGACTTATCTAAGATGCTTTGTGTCTGCTGATCAGGATGACTGGGTCTCTTTTTTGCCTTTGGCTGAGTTTGCTCTTAATAATAGGGCTAGCTCTGCCACTTTGATGTCTCCGTTTTTCTGTAATTCTGGGTTTCACCCTCGATTTTCTTCAGGACAGACGGAGGCTTCTGTCTGTCCAGGTGTTGACTCTGTTGTGGAGCGTATGCAGCAGATTTGGGACCAGGTAGTGGAGAGGTTGTCCCTCTCTCAGGAGAAGGCCCAGCGGTTTGCTAACCGGCATAGGACTGATGGTCCTCGGTTTGGAGTGGGGGACTTGGTCTGGTTGTCCTAAAGAATATTCCTATGAGAGTAGCATCTCCTAAATTTAAGCCTAGGTTCATTGGACCTTATAAGATCATGGAGATTATTAATCCTGTTTCTTTTCGTTTGCTTCTTCCAGGGACATTTAAGATCCATAACGTGTTCCACAAGTCCTTATTGAAGAGGTTTGTTGAGCCAGTGGTTCCTGCTGCTGTGCCTCCTGACCCTGTTTTGGTTGAGGGCAATCTGGAGTATGTGGTTGAGAAAATATTGGATTCTCGTTTTTCTAGACGGAAACTCCAGTATTTGGTTAAATGGAGAGGTTATGGTCAGGAAGACAATTCTTGGGTGTTTGCTTCGGACATCCATGCTAGGAGACTTATCCGTGCGTATCATAGAACTCATCCTGACCGACCTGGTTGCTCAAATGAGGGTTCGGTGACCCCTCCTCAAGGGGGGGTACTGTTGTGAATGGGTTTGAGATGAGTTCTGAGCAGAGGCTCCCTCTGGTGGTTACAAGCGGTGCTAGTGAAGATTGTGAGGACTGGGAATCAGGTGTTACTGATTGGTCTTATATAAGGGAGTCATTTTCCCATCAGGGTTGCCGGTGATCAATTGTTCTGGTCTGAATCCTTCATTCCAGTTTCCCTTGTAGCCTGCTGTGTCGTGTCTGCATCTCCTGCTAACAGATAAGAATTTTTCTTCTTTTGTGTTTTTGCTATATTTTTGCATTTTGTCCTGCACTTCTGTGGGGGCCTTCAGGGTCCCCTCCGGGGGCTTCTGCCCTCTCGGTTTGGTTCAGCCGCTGAGTTTTGTTCTTTTGCTTTTTCCAGTTTTTTCAGTGGCTGCTGTTTTGATTTTGTTACACCAGAGAACTAATTTAGGTGGTGGAGGTCGTGTGATCTCAGGTGATTTTGAAATTAGTAGAGTTGGTGCTTTTCAGGGTTTTCTGGGATTGCAGTAAGTACCCTTCCTATCCTTTTCTATTTAGATAGTTTGGGCCCCAGCGTTTGCTCATACTATTTTCTTTCTGTGTCAGTATTTCCTCTTGTCTAATCGCCATTACATGTTTGGGGGCTTTCTATTATCTTTGGGGTTCTGCTCCGGGGCAGATAGCTTTCCTATTTCTATCTTTAGGTGTAGTTAGTTTCTCAGGCTGTGACGAGGCGTCTAGGACCAACGTAGGAACGCTCCACGGCTGCCTCTAGTTGTGGTGGTTAGTCAGGGTACTGCAATCTCATAGATTCCAACTGCTCTGGTGTATTGCCTTTTTTACCTGCACTCCTCAGCTACCGAAACATAACAGCTGACGTTACTGGGACACGGTTACTAAGCAGGAGGTACCTGTGCTCAAAAGCACTACCAAGGACCAGCAGACATTGCTGGAACTCGGATACCGAACTGGAGGCACCGAGGCCAAAGGCACTGCGGAGAACCAGTTGACGGTACTGGAACCCGGACGGGTAGCAGAAGGTACAAGAGCCAATGCAAGTAACGAGGACCAGCTGACTGTGCTGGAACCCGGAGGGGCAGCAGAAGGAAAAGAGCCAATGGCACAACCGAGGACCAGCTGACGTTACTGGGACACGGTTACTAAACAGGAGGTACCTGTGCTCAAAAGCACTACCAAGGACCAGCAGACGTTGCTGGAACTCGGATACCGACATGGAGGCACCGAGGCCAAAGGCACTGCGGAGAACCAGCTGACGGTACTGGAACCCGGACGGGTAGCAGAAGGTACAAGAGCCAATGCAAGTAACGAGGACCAGCTGACTGTGCTGGAACCCGGAGGGGCAGCAGAAGGAAAAGAGCCAATGGCACAACCGAGGACCAGCTGACGTTACTGGGACACGGTTACTAAGCAGGAGGTACCTGTGCTCAAAAGCACTACCAAGGACCAGCAGACGTTGCTGGAACTCAGATACCAACTGGAGGCACCGAGGCCAAAGGCACTGCGGAGAACCAGTTGACGGTACTGGAACCCGGACGGGTAGCAGAAGGTACAAGAGCCAATGCAAGTAACGAGGACCAGCTGACTGTGCTGGAACCCGGAGGGGCAGCAGAAGGAAAAGAGTCAATGGCACAACCGAGGACCAGCTGACGTTACTGGGACACGGTTACTAAGCAGGAGGTACCTGTGCTCAAAAGCACTACCAAGGACCAGCAGACGTTGGTGGAACTCGGATACCGACATGGAGGCACCGAGGCCAAAGGCACTGCGGAGAACCAGCTGACGGTACTGGAACCCGGACGGGTACCATAAGGCACCCATGAAAATGTAAGTTGACAGGCCGCAAGCTATCCGCAGTTACCGAATCACACAGTCCTACAGTGGGTGCTTGTCCTATTGTCACAACGGAAACAGACTTTATTTAGATATCCCACAGCACACATAGGAATCACCTAAACTGCAGGCACCATAGAGTCGGCTAACCCGAATGACATTACTGAACCCCAGTAACACAGGAGCAAGTGTTGACTGTGCTAACAGCACTTCCGAGCGTTCCTTTATGTGCACTTTAGTAGGATGTCGGCGTACCCCCCTGCTGCGGGAAGAACAAATTGAAGCCGTTGTTGCTTGGATGGCAGCCTATGCATCGACTTCAATTGCTTCCACCTCCTCTCAGGAACACAGCACTGTTGAGCAACCATCTGTCTCTTCACCGCCTGCCAAATTGCCCAGGCAGTCAGACAGTTCTGTACAGGATCCAGCTGAGTCTCTGCTTCTGTTCTCAGAATCTGTTGGCTTGCAAACAGGGGCCCAGCCAAGCAGCATTCTGGAATGTGAAGAAGAGGGAGTATGCAGTGATGCGCAACAGCTGTGTCTCTCAGAATCTGAAGAGGCGGGTGAGCCAGTGCCGATGCTCAGCACACCGCAGAATGCATCTGATGATGATGAGACTCAGGTGCCAGTTTCTGTTGAGCATGGTGCTGGCCAGACCACCCAACAGCAGCAGGTTTTGGAAGAGGATAGTGGAGATGATGAGGTCCAAGTCCCAACATGGCGTGAGGAACAGGAAGGTGGTGGGAGCAGCTCTGAGGAAGAGATTGCCCCAACGGTACAAACAGGAGGGAGAGTTAGGCTGCAGACTCGGTTGACTGTAGCCTCCAGTTTGGAACCTGTTCGGAGCAGTTCTCTTCCAAAAGTCAAAACGGGCGCTCCCAGGACTTGCACTGCATGGTCCTTTTTTGACACACTTGCAGATGATATTTGCTATGTGAAATGCAAGCTGTGTAATCTAAAAGTAAAAACAGGTAAAAGTGTCAGTAACGTCAATACCAGTAATATTATTATTATTATAGATTTTAATAGCGCCATTTATTCCATGGCACTTTACATGTGAAGAGGGGCAAATATAGACAATTACAGTAAACATGAGCAATACAAGGCACACACAAGTACAGAAGGAGAGAGGACCCAGCCCGCGAGGGCTCACAATCTACAGGGGTGGTTGAGGATACACTAGGAGAGGGAAGAGCTGATCGTGTGGTGGTTCAGTAGACTGATGATCATTGCAGGTTGTAGGCTTGTCGGAAGAGGTGGAAAATATGTGCAAACATGTGGGTACAAAGCACGGAGTTGAGTTACAAAGACACACTGGAGATGTAGGCCAACCTACAGCAGCACCTACATCTTCAGGTCGTGTCGGAGCCTTTTCCTCCAGCTGACACACAGCTGGTTCGGCTTTCTCACAGGATCGCCATGGAAGAACCTCGGTCAATGTTGTCCAGAGACAAAGTGTTATTCCACCCACAGCAGCAAGTTCCCTGTCATCCTCACACACCCAGGCCACAAAACAGCCATCGGTACCACAGGCATGGGATAAAAGACGGCCATACTCGGCAAACCATCCACGAGCACAGGCTCTGAATGCTGGCATTGCAAAACTCCTGTCCCTTGAAATGCTGTCATTCAGGCTGGTGGAGACTGACAGTTTCCGTAACTTAATGGCATTGCCAGTCCCACAATACAATGAGCAAGCCGATTTTATTTCAGCAGGCAAGCCGTCCCTGGTCTGCAAAAGCATGTTGCGTGAAAAATTAAACATGCGCTACTAAACTTCGTCAGTAGCAATGTCCACCTGACCACCGCTACGTGGACCAGTACCCATGGCCAGGGACGATACCTTTCACTCACTGCCCATTGGGTCAATGTTGTGTAGCCGGGTACAGATCTTGCGAGTGGCGCTGTACGTGTTCAGCCAACTCCAAGGATTGCAGGAATCAAGTCTGTACACATTGACTCCTCCTCCTACTCCAGTTCCTCAGAAACATTGCTGCAGGAGCCGTCACGGTCTACCTCCACATGGACCAGTGAACGCTTAATAATAATAATAATCTTTATTTATATAGCGCACAGATTCCGCTGCGCTTTACAGTTTAACAGTTTCAGAACACAAGTAATAAGTAACAACGTTAACAATAAAATAATTAAAGCAATAGAAGCCGCCCCTGCTCTTGAGAGCTTACAATTTACAATGAGGTGGGGGAGCTACAAAGTACAGGTGTTTATATACAATGGTCTATTTACAATGATGGTCCAGCCATTTTGAGGGAGTGAGGGATGGATGGAGATAGTGAATGGGCTACACACACACACTTACACATAGAATGACTTTGGGCCTGGGGTCCGATATATGACCGCTACTCTGAGGGAGAGGGGACGAAAGAGCATGATGGTGTGGACCTCAAAAGAAGGGAATGAGAGTGATGGAATTGGGGGGATGACCTGGAAAGTGCATTGTGGGGACAGGAGTATGCCGACTCCACCACCATGTCTGTTTGAGGGTCTCGGGGAATGTGAGAACTATAAGCCACCATAGGAAATGGCAGGAGGGGAAACCGTGTCAGAATCCTGAATCCAGGTTTCAGTCAGGGCCACAGATGAAGAGAGTTGTTCAGAAAGTAGTTGTGCAGGAAGGTTAGCTTGTTGCATGCAGACCGTGGATTCCAGAGGGCACAGTTAAACGAAGGAAATGAGGGAGTGCAATTAATATTAATAAGATTATTATGGTTTCGATATGAGGTAGGGTAGGGATTGAGGTTGGGGGGTGGTGGACCAGGGTTGGGGGAGATGTCCCCTGAAATCAATAGGAGTAGGAAGATAAAGAGCAGGTAGTTGTTGGTGTTGTAAGTTGGTTTTTTCAGTGATGTGTTTCGGCTAGATGGGCTGAGGTTTCTCAGGAAGGTGATGAGTGCATGGGAACTGTACATGGGAGAGGGAAGTATGGAGGGGCTCATGTGTATGAGTCGTGATGAAGGGGGGATGGGGCGGTGTTTGTGGAAGGCAAGGGAACACAGGAGGATACAGTTAATGTACATAATTAAAAACATAACAAAAAAACAAGAAACAAATATCCTAAAATAAAATGTAAAATATATTGCAAAACATGCATGAGGTTGTAATAATAATAATAATAAGGGTATTTGATAAACATAATATTTATGAAAATGTTTTGTTCAGGATTAAAAATATAGCAAAGTGTGGACTACCTTATTCCAGCCCTGATTAACTGCCATGAATAACTGCACTTTACTCAATGCTTGTCTTCTATGATGCTTTGCTTTCTGTGATGCGTGCACCCCACACATGCACCACACAACGCTTAGCTGTTGCGACCGATATGAGCACTGCCGTGGGCAAACATCAACAGGTCGTCCTGAAATTAATTTCCATGGGGAATCGAAGCCACACAGCGCAGGAGCTCTGGAATGCCATGAAGCAGGAGAGCGACGTGTGGTTTTTGACAGCGAATCTCCAGCTAGGCTTGGTAGTGTGTGACAATGGCCGAAATCTGGTGGCAGCTCTGGGCCTTGTCAACCTCACTCACATACCATGTCTGGCACATGTGCTCAACTTGGTCGTGCAGAGTTTTTTGAGAGACTATACGAATATTGATGCACTGCTGCACAAGGTCCGCCTACAGTGCGCTCACTTGCGACGTTCCAGCATGGTCAGATCGCGCACTGCAGCTCTGCAACGCAGATTTCGCCTTCCTGAACATCGCATCATATGTGACGTACCCACCAGGTGGAATTCCACGTTACATATGTTGGAGCGGTTGTGTGAGCAGCAGCCAGCAGTAATGGAGTATCAGCTGCATCAGGCGCAATGAACTCGCAATTTGCGCCGTTCACACTTCACCACTACTGAGTGGGCCTCTATAATAATAATAATAATAATAATAATCTTTATTTATATAGCGCCAACAGATTCCGCAGCGCTTTACAGTTTAACAGTTTCAGAACAAAAGTCATAAGTAACAACGTTAACAATACAATAATTAAAGCAATATAAGCCGGCCCTGCTCGTGAGAGCTTACAATCTACAATGAGGAGGGGGAGCTACAAAGTACAGGTGTTTATATACAATGGTGTATTTACAATGATGGTCCAGCCATTTTGAGGGAGTGAGGGATGGATGGATGGAGATAGTGAATGGGCTACACACACACCACACACACACACACACACACCACACACACACACACATAGAATGACTTTGATTAGTGAATGTGATAGGCCGCTCTGAACAAATGTGTTTAGAGGGAGCGCCTGAAACCATGCAAATTGCGGATAGTCCTAATTTCTTGGGGTACAGCATTTCAGAGGATTGGCGCAGCGCGGGAGAAGTCTTGGAGTCGGGAGTGGGAGGTACGGATTAGTGCAGAGGTTAGTCCAAGGTCGTTTGCAGAGCGCAGCAGTCGGTTAGGCCGATAGATAGAAATGAGGGAGGAGATGTAGGGGGGTGCTGCACTGTGGAGAGCTTTGTGGGTGAGAACAAGTACTTTGAATTGGATCCTATAATGGATGGGCAGCCAGTGTAAGGACTGGCGAAGGACTCTATGAAGGACATCTGCCACGTTTTGCGTGCGTTTGATGAGTCAACGCGGATGGCGAGTGCAGATGATGCACTAGTCAGCCTGACTGTCCCCCTTATCTGCCTGCTTGAAAAAACACTGCAAGCACTAAGGGATGAGGTTTTGGAAGAGGTGGAGGATGAGGAGTCACAAATTCCATCACCTTATGTACAGTCAGCGCAACGTGGTTCCTCACAAAGGGCTGGGCAGGGCTCACTTTGTGAGGAGGATGAGGAGGAGTCAATGGAGGAGGAAGACATCGCTCCAGAGGGAGGTACACAACGCTCTAGTCAGTATGTAGAGCGAGGGTGGGGTGATGCAGAGCAGGCAGAGATGACGCCTCTTGCAGGGGACAGCGTTTCTTGGCCAGTTGGGAGTCTGCAGCACATGGTTGATTTCATGCTGCAGTGCCTGAGAAAAGACAGCCACATCACCCACATTCTCACCACGTCTGATTATTGGGTGTACACCCTCCTAGACCCTCGCTACCGGGACAACTTTCAAAGCCTCATCAGATCGTTGAACCGGGAGCGTAAAATGCGGGAGTAACAAGACACACTGCTGCAATTATTATTATTATTATATATTTATATAGCGCCATTTATTCCATGGCGCTTTACATATGACAAGGGAAAAATATAGACAGGTACAATAAAGATGTGCTGGACAAGGGACACACAAGTACAGAAGGAGAGAGGACCCTGCCCGCGAGGGCTCACAGTCTGCAGGGATGGGTGAGAATGCAATAGGAAAGGGTAGAGCTGGTCGTACGATGGTTGAGTACACTGAGGATCATTGCAGGTTGTAAGCTTGTCGGAATCCATAATGTTCTCCATTCCAGCCGAGAGCACTGCTGCTGCTACTGCTTTACAAAGCAGCTCTGTGCGTCGAGGCAGTGGAGACAGCTCTGCAACAAGAGGGAGCACAAGCAGCGCCTCTGCACAGGGCAAGACCAGTATGTTCCAAATGTGGCGAAGTTTTGTGGCAGCGCCACCAATGTCTACACCATCCGAGACGGCTCCAGTCAGCAGGAGGCAACGTTTCCGTAAGGTGGTGACAGACGACATGTCTTGCCCTCTCAGTGTACTCCCAGATGGCTCTTCCCCATTCAAGTTTTGAGTCTCTAAGCTGGATACATGGCCAGAGCTTAGCCAGTATGCATTGGAGGTGCTGGCTTGCCCTGCTGGCAGTGTATTATCGGAGCGCGTCTTTTGTGCTTCAGGTGGTGTACTAACAGACCGTCGCATGCGACTATCCTCCGATAATGTAGACTGGCTTACTTTGCTGAAAATGAACAAGGCATGGATCACGCATGAATTTGCCTGTCCTGTTTCCGATTAAATAACTGGTTAGCAACGTTATACATGTATCCTGTTATGTTCATCTTTCTACCACCTGAACTGTACAGTCATGGCCAAAAGTTTTGATAATGACACAAATATGATATTTTCACATGATCTGCTGCCCTCTGGTTTTTATGTGTGTTTGACAGATTTTTTTTATCACAGACAGAAATATAATTGCAAACATATGAGTAACAAAAGCTTATATTGACAGTTAGAATGAGTTAATGCAGCAAGTCTTATTTTGCAGTGTTGACCCTTCTTCTTCAGGACCTCTGCAATTCTCCCTGGCATGCTCTCAATCAACTTCTGGACCAAATCCTGACTGATAGCAGTCCATTATTGCACAATCAATGCTTTCATTTTGTCAGAATTTTTAATTTTTGTTTGTCCACCCATCTCTTGATGATTGACCACAAGTTCTCAATGGGATTAAGATCTGGGGAGTTTCCAGCCCATGGACCCAAAATCTCTATGTTTTGTTCCCTGAGCCATTTTGTCACTCCATAACTTAGGCAAATCAAACTCACATCATGCCTCAAAAGCTGCAATGTTGGAAGTGCATAATGTGGGTTGAACTTTGACAACAGCTGCAGTGCGAATGTTTGCCTTCATTGTTCTTGGGTTTTAAATAAAGGCATACAAGTAAATATAATAATACCTGAAAACCTCAGACTACAGTGAACACTTCACACAACTGTTCAATAGCTGTGAAAGCCCTCTTTGTGTAATTCTATATTCTTTGCAACCAATGTATTGGATACGGATGGAAGCATGTCACACTAATAGATTTGAATTATTTGAAATTGAATGTAGCAGCACCAATTTTAGAAAAATGACAAGGATGAGCCAGTGACAGACACTCAGCAGAGTACACGCAGAGGTGGTTGAAGTAAGTGGAGCGGGATCCACACTCCTACCAAAAATTTAAACCTCAGACTAGAGTGAACAGTGAACACAACTGTTCACTTGCTGTGAAAGGCCTTTTTGTGGACTTCTATTATGTTTGCAAGCAATGTATTGTATTTTGATGGAAGAGCGTCACACTAATAGATTTTAGTAAATTTAAAATAGAATAAAGCAGCACCAATTTTAGAAAAATGACAAGGATGCGCCAGTGACAGACACTCAGCAGAGTACACGCAGCGGTGGTTGAAGTAAGTGGAGCGGGATCTACACTCCTACCAAAAATTTAAACCTCAGACTAGAGTGAGCAGTGAACACAACTGTTCACTTGCTATGAAAGGCCTTTTTGTGGACTTCTATTATGTTTGCAAGCAATGTATTGTATTTTGATGGAAGAGCGTCACACTAATAGATTTTAGTAAATTTAAAATAGAATAAAGCAGCACCAATTTTAGAAAAATGACAAGGATGAGCCAGTGACAGACACTCAGCAGAGTACACGCAGCGGTGGTTGAAGTAAGTGGAGCGGGATCTACACTCCTACCAAAAATTTAAACCTCAGACTAGAGTGAACAGTGAACACAACTGTTCACTTGCTGTGAAAGGCCTTTTTGTGGACTTCTATTATGTTTGCAAGCAATGTATTGTATTTTGATGGAAGAGCGTCACACTAATAGATTTTAGTAAATTTAAAATAGAATAAAGCAGCACCAATTTTAGAAAAATGACAAGGATGAGCCAGTGACAGACGCTCAGCAGAGTACAGTAATGGCCAAAAGTTTTGAGAATGACACAAATATTATATTTTCACATGATCTGCTGCCCTCTGGTTTTTATGTGTATTTGACAGATGTTTTTATCACAGACAGAAATATAATTGCAAACATATGAGTAACAAAAGCTTATATTGACAGTTAGAATGAGTTAATGCAGCAAGTCAATATTTGCAGTGTTGACCCTTCTTCTTCAGGACCTCTGCAGTTCTCCCTGGCATGCTCTCAATCAACTTCTGGACCAAATCCTGACTGATAGCAGTCCATTCTTGCACAATCAATGCTTTCATTTTGTCAGAATTTTTAGGTTTTTGTTTGTCCACCCGTCTCTTGATGATTGACCACAAGTTCTCAATGGGATTAAGATCTGGGGAGTTTCCAGGCCATGGACCCAATATCTCTATGTTTTGTTCCCTGAGCCATTTAGTTATCACCTTTGCTTTATGGCAAGGTGCTCCATCATGCTGGAAAAGGCATTGTTGATCGCCAAACTGCTCTTGGAGGGTTGGGAGAAGTTGCTCTTGGAGGACATTCTGGTACCATTCTTTATTCATGGCTGTGTTTTTAGGCAAGACTGTGAGAGAGCCGATTCCCTTGGCTGAGAAGCAACCCCACACATGAATGGTTTCAGGATGCTTAACAGTTGGCATGAGACAAGACTGGTGGTAGCGCTCACCTTGTCTTCTCCAAATGAGGCGTTTTCCTGATGTCCCAAACAATCAAAAAGGGGATTCATCAGAGAAAATAACTTTACCCCAGTCCTCAGCAGTCCACTGCCTGTACCTTTTGCAGAATATCAGTCTGTCCATGATGTTTTTTCTGGAGAGAAGTGGCTTCTTTGCTGCCCTCCTTGAGACCAGGCCTTGCTCCAAGAGTCTCCGCCTCACAGTGCGTGCAGATGCACTCACACCTGCCTGCTGCCATTCCTGAGCAAGCTCTGCACTGCTGGTAGCCCGATCCCGCAGCTGAAACACTTTTAAGAGACGGTCCTGGCGCTTGCTGGTCTTTCTTTGGCGCCCTGGAGCCTTTTTGGCAACAATTGAACCTCTCTCCTTGAAGTTCTTGATGATGTGATAGATTATTGACTGAGGTGCAATCTTTCTAGCTGCGATACTCTTCCCTGTTAGGCCATTTTTGTGCATTGCAATGATGACTGCACGTGTTTCTTTATAGATAACCATGGTTAACAGAAGAGAAACAATGATGCCAAGCACCAGCCTCCTTTTAAAGTGTCCAGTGGTGTCATTCTTACTTAATCATGACAGATTGATCTCCAGCCATGTCCTCATCAACACCCACATCTGTGTTAATGGAGCAATCACTGAAAAGAGGTTAGCTGGTCCTTTTAAGGCAGGGCTGCAATGATGTTGAAATGTGTTTTGGGGGATAAAGTTCATTTTCTAGCCAAATATTGACTTTGCAAGTAATTGCTGTTAAGCTGATCTGAAGCTGAAGCTGAAATGGTAAGTCAGGATGTTGAGAAGGCTGAACTTTTAAATTCCTATTTTGCATCTGTTTTCTCTCAGAAAGGAAATGTAACATCAACTGATCTTCACTGTCCTATTAAAGGAATAGAAGAATCCAGGATATCTATAAACAGAAAGACAGTGAGGAAACACTTAGCTAACATAAATGAATTCAAGTCTCCAGGTCCAGATGAATTACACCCCAGGGTACTGAAGGAGATAGCAGAAGAAATTCTTGAACCACTGTCCATAATCTTTGAAAATTCTTGGAGAACAGGAGAAGTCCCAGAAGACTGGAGAAGAGCAAATGTTGTTCCTATCTTCAAAAAGGGGAAGAAGGTGGACCCAGGGAACTACAGGCCGGTGAGTCTGTGTAGCGCTTCCCACGGCTGTGGGGCGTCGGGACATGGCATAGCTTGCCTAGCTAGCCAATGCTCCCACGCCGCCAGTCCACGACGACGTGAGGCATGGGTCCCAGATGGTAAGAGAATGTGGACCCACTGGACCACGGAGGGAGACCCGGGCCTGCCCGGACTAGGGAAGGGCAGCGACCGGGATCCGTGGCAGCTGAGCATGTGGGCAAGGTGGCAACCTGCAGGACTAGACAACACCGCACAACTTCAGGTAAGAAGAAACATAAAGTTTACTTAAAGAAACAAAGTACATAAACAGAACATAAGACCGGGCTCCCGATTCCGCACATCAGAGAAGGGTACACAACTCAGGATCACAGACGAGTGCTGGAGGACATCACGGGTAGATGCAGTCCAGGGTTATCTGGCACAGGCATACTTGGACGGCCTCTCTCTCAGGCCTTAGGCGTAGCACAGGCTCAGCAGGAGAACATCAGACACCGACCTCAGACAGACTTCAGACGATGGCGGGGTCATCACGGGTTGATGAAGTCCAGAATCAACTGGCACGGGCATACTAGTATGGCCACACTCTCAGGCCTCGGGCTCCGGACATCTGGCACCGATCAGCAGGCTCCGGACATCTGGCAATGATCGGCAGGATCCGGACATCAGGCAGGAAGGATAGGATCCGGACATCTGGAAGTGGTCGTCGGACATCGGACATCAGGCCATGGTCATCAGGCATAGGATCCGGACATCTGGCAGCGACCTGAAAAGGAACCCCAGCGGTCTGGTGAAAACCCCGCCAGGCTCAACGGGAGCTGGCCGGGGATTGCACAGAGGCTGAGCACAGAGTAACAGAAACTCAGCACACACCGGACTCCTCCTTCCAAGATGAACTCAGGTTATATAGCAAGGATTCACAGTCACTGGCACAGGGTTCTGGACACAGCAGGATTTCAGGAACATAACACAGAGGACACAGTTCAGAAAGTCAGGTACAGGATGCGATCCAAGATCAGGGGTTCAGGTAATTAGACACAGCAGGAACAGGCCTGGATATACAGCCTCCAGGAACGGCGATCTGGGTAATCAGCCCCCAGCATAGGCGGAAACACAAGACACAATTCAGACATTCAGGTACCGGGTTTGATCCAGGATCAGGGAACAAGACACAGCAGGAACAGGGAATCAGCTCTCCAGAGCTGATCAACTTCAGAGCAGGAGCTGAACACACAACCACATACGGCTAGGTTCAGGGATTCAGTGTGGATTCAATGCGAAGCTCTGGCAACGCCCACTAGGGCTGGGGAACTTTATATATGAGCTGCTTCACAGCGATAGGCTGGAGCAGTAACTCTAGTAAACACCCAATCCACATAAAAGCAGGACAGGTGTGGGCCGCGCCCCCTATGCAGAGCCAGACAGCACAACACAGAGGGAACCCAACAATGGCTGCTGCCAACCACGCAGTAAGTCATGCACCACTGCAGAGGACTTTTCAAGCTACGGACGGCTTTCACAGCAAGTCAGGAACCGCACATGCGGGCGGTCATGCAAAGCAGCGGAGCCACTCACGCAAGTACGGGTACGCAGCAGAGCCGGGAACTGAGCAGCATCCATATAGGTAACAGACAACAGTATCCCAGCTGGTTAGGGGGAAAGGAGCAAAAGGGTTAATGCAAAAAACATGCAAAGTAACGCTGGAAAACAAAGTACAGACAATACCAGCGTTACAGTATCCCCCTCCTCAGGCCCCCTCTTCTGAAGACCCAAGTAAAAAAAAATTCCCCAGAAAAATTCACTTGGGTTTGGCGGTAAGTCCCATAGTTCACAATATGGCAGCAGAGTTAATAGCTCGAAAAGTCCGAACCGCTGACCAAGCGGGGAATCGAGCCATCTAGTCCACTTACCCTGTGGGGACCAAGTAGTCTAGTTCACACATCAGGTGGAGCTTGGAGAAAGTCCTGCAGACCGCACATGCTCAGCGGAGTCCAGGGCCAGAGCCTACTGTAGCGCTTCCCACGGCTGTGGGGCGTCGGGACATGGCATAGCTTGCCTAGCTAGCCAATGCTCCCACGCCGCCAGTCCACGACAGTGAGGCATGGGTCCCAGATGGTAAGAGAATGTGGACCCACTGGACCACGGAGGGAGACCCGGGCCTGCCCGGACTAGGGAAGGGCAGCGACCGGGATCCGTGGCAGCTGAGCATGTGGGCAAGGTGGCGACCTGCAGGACTAGACAACACCGCACAACTTCAGGTAAGAAGAAACATAAAGTTTACTTAAAGAAACAAAGTACATAAACAGAACATAAGACCGGGCTCCCGATTCCGCACATCAGAGAAGGGTACACAACTCAGGATCACAGACGAGTGCTGGAGGAGATCACGGGTAGATGCAGTCCAGTGTTATCTGGCACAGGCATACTTGGACGGCCTCTCTCTCAGGCCTTAGGCGTAGCACAGGCTCAGCAGGAGAACATCAGACACCGACCTCAGACAGACTTCAGACGATGGCGGGGTCATCACGGGTTGATGAAGTCCAGAATCATCTGGCACGGGCATACTAGTATGGCCACACTCTCAGGCCTCGGGCTCCGGACATCTGGCACCGATCAGCAGGCTCCGGACATCTGGCAATGATCGGCAGGATCCGGACATCAGGCAGGAAGGATAGGATCCGGACATCTGGAAGTGGTCGTCGGACATCGGACATCAGGCCATGGTCATCAGGCATAGGATCCGGACATCTGGCAGCGACCTGAAAAGGAACCCCAGCGGTCTGGTGCAAGCCCCGCCAGGCTCAACGGGAGCTGGCCGGGGATTGCACAGAGGCTGAGCACAGAGTAACAGAAACTCAGCACACACCGGACTCCTCCTTCCAAGATGAACTCAGGTTATATAGCAAGGATTCACAGTCACTGGCACAGGGTTCTGGACACAGCAGGATTTCAGGAACATAACACAGAGGACACAGTTCAGAAAGTCAGGTACAGGATGCGATCCAAGATCAGGGGTTCAGGTAATTAGACACAGCAGGAACAGGCCTGGATATACAGCCTCCAGGAACGGCGATCTGGGTAATCAGCCCCCAGCATAGGCGGAAACACAAGACACAATTCAGACATTCAGGTACCGGGTTTGATCCAGGATCAGGGAACAAGACACAGCAGGAACAGGGAATCAGCTCTCCAGAGCTGATCAACTTCAGAGCAGGAGCTGAACACACAACCACATACGGCTAGGTTCAGGGATTCAGTGTGGATTCAATGCGAAGCTCTGGCAACGCCCACTAGGGCTGGGGAACTTTATATATGAGCTGTTTCACAGCGATAGGCTGGAGCGGTAACTCTAGTAAACACCCAATCCACATAAAAGCAGGACAGGTGTGGGCCCGCCCCCTATGCAGAGCCAGACAGCACAACACAGAGGGAACCCAACAATGGCTGCTGCCAACCACGCAGTAAGTCATGCACCACTGCAGAGGACTTTTCAAGCTACGGACGGCTTTCACAGCAAGTCAGGAACCGCACATGCGGGCGGTCATGCAAAGCAGCGGAGCCACTCACGCAAGTACGGGTACGCAGCAGAGCCGGGAACTGAGCAGCATCCATATAGGTAACAGACAACAGTATCCCAGCTGGTTAGGGGGAAAGGAGCAAAAGGGTTAATGCAAAAAACATGCAAAGTAACGCTGGAAAACAAAGTACAGACAATACCAGCGTTACAGTCTGACTTCTATACCAGGAAAGATCTTTGAACAAATTATTAAAGAACATGTATGCAAGTACCTGGATAAGAATGAAGTGATTAAACAGAGTCAGCATGGGTTTGTAACTAATAAGTCATGTCAGACTAACTTAATTTCCTTCTATGACAGAATCACTGACTGGGTGGATCAGGGAAATGCTGTAGATATAGTATATCTTGACTTCAGCAAAGCATTTGACAAAGTATCTCACACAATCCTTATTGAAAAAATGACTAAGTATGGAATGGACAAGGCAACTGTTAGGTGGATTCATAACTGGCTTAGGGATCGGACCCAAAGAGTGGTTGTAAATGGCTGCACATCCAGTTGGAAGAATGTCTCAAGTGGGGTACCACAAGGCTCTGTTTTGGGCCCTGTATTGTTCAACATCTTTATCAATGATTTAGATGAAGGAATTGAGGGTAAACTGATCAAATTTGCTGATGACACAAAGCTAGGAGGGGTAGCTAATACTAGAGAAGAGAGAGAGAGGATTCAAAAAGATATACATAAACTGGAGCAGTGGGCAGCAACTAACAGAATGGATTTTAACAGGGAAAAATGCAAAGTACTACATCTGGGCAATAAAAATGAAAAAAGCATATACAAAATGGGAGGAATAGGGCTAAGTAACAGCACATGTGAAAAAGGCTTGGGTATACTAATTGATCACAGACTTAACATGAGTCAACAGTGTGATGCAGCAGCAAAAAAGGCAAATGCAATTCTAGGATGTATCAACAGAAGCATACAGTCTAGATCACGTGAGGTCATTATTGCCCTCTACTCCTCTTTGGTCAGACCTCATCTGGAATACTGTGTCCAGTTTTGGGCACCACATTTTAAAAAAGACATCAACAAACTGGAGCAAGTTCAGAGAAGAGCCACCAGAATGGTGACCGGTCTGCAAACCATGTCCTATGAGGAACGGTTGCAGGATTTGGGAATGTTTAGCTTGCAAAAAAGAAGACTGAGAGGAGACTTAATAGCTGTCTACAAATATCTCAAGGGCTGTCACATTGTAGAAGGATCATCTTTATTCTCATTTGCACAAGGAAAGACTAGAAGCAATGGGATGAAACTGAATGGGAGGAGACACAGATTAGATATTAGAAAAAACTTTTTGACAGTTAGGGTGATCAATGAGTGGAACAGGCTGCCACAAGAGGTGGTGAGTTCTCCTTCAATGGAAGTCTTCAAACAGAGGCTGGATAGACATCTGTCTGGGATGATTTAGAGAATCCTGCTTTGAGCAGGGGGTTGGACCAGATGGCCCAGGAGGTCCCTTCCAACTCTACCATTCTATGATTCTATAATCACTCTTTATAACATTCTGGAGTATATGCAAATTGCCATTAGAAAAAGTGAAGCAGTAGATTTTGTAAAAATTAATATTTGTGTCATTCTCAAAACTTTTGGCCATGACTGTACACGCAGCATTAGTTGAAGAAGTAACTGGAGCGTGATCTGCACTTAAAAAAAAAAAAAAAAATCACAGACTGCAGTGAACACTGAAACACAACTGTTCACTATCTGTGAAAGGCTCCTTTGTGTACTTCTATAGTGTTTGCAAGCAATGTATTGTATCAGGATGGAAGCACGTCACACTTATAGATTTTAGTTTTTTTCAATAGAATGGAGCAGCAACAATTTTAGAAAAATGACAAGGATGAGGCAGTGACACACGCTCAGCAGAGTACACGCAGCATTAGTTGAAGAAGTAACTGGAGCGTGATCTGCATTTAAAAAAAAAAAAAAATACCTCACAGACTGCAGTGAACACTGAAACACAACTGTTCACTCTCTGTGAAAGGCTCCTTTCTGTACTTCTATAGTGTTTGCAACCAATGTATTAGATACGGATGGAAGCACGTCACACTATAATTTCAATTGAATGGAGCAGCAAGAATTACACTAAAGAAAAAAATAAGTCTGTGAGTGACACGTGCAGATGCCTACAAACAGCGGTGGATGCAGAGCAAACTGCAGCGTCACCTGCACGCACACACACACCTTGCAGAGCTGTGAAAACAACACTGCAAGGCAAAAGGAAGCTTTACACAGTGGTTGGTAAACTAGCCTGCCTAAAGCACAGTACACAAAATCACAATCTCTAACTGTCCCTCAGAGTCAGCAGAGCAGCGTTCTGTCCCTATCTGAATTCACAGCACAGTGACGCTAAAATGGCGGCGGCGTCTTTTATAGTGCATTCTGACATCATTTCAGCATCCAATCACAGCCATGCCATTAGTTAACATGACCGCAGCAGTACAGGATGTGCCCACACTTCTTCGGATTCCTCATTGGCTGACTAAAATCACATTGCCTCTCAAAGAATTATGGGAACTTCCGATTCCGGTATACGATATATGGAAAATATCGGAACCAAGTATCTAAAGTCCGATACAGCGAATATCGGCCGATACCCAATACTTGCGGTATCGGAATGCTCAACTCTAGTGGTAGAGTCAAATGTTTTCATTTTTTTGAAAATGCAAGATAATTCTTTTTTACTTTTTTCTAGTCCCCATAGGGGACTTGAAACTGTGATCATCTGGTCATTGCAGTTTATAAGACTCCAAAAAAATGTTGCTGAGTGAAAATTGCAAGCTGCCATTGCAGTGACCAGTACATCATGCCCAGCTCATGCTTCTGGAGACACGCACCTGTAAATTAGTCGGGCTCTCATCACCACAGAAATGCCAAACATGTGGACGTTAAATGTGGTTTAGGCACACTGTGGGGCTCAGATGGGAGGAGCATTTGGATTTGGGAGCGGAGAATTTGCTGAATTTATTTTGAGGGCAAGGAGCCATTTTGCTTTTCCAGAGCCTTTGTGCTACTTGTAACGTGGAAGCCCCTATATTTCCGTTAACAGATGACAGACCTGAGTGAGGGCTTGCTTTTTTGTGGATTGAGTCACAGCTTTTATTGAAACATTTTACATTTATGATCACATTTTCTGGCGCTCTACGCTGAGCACTTACATCAGAGTTTCCATCTAAATCTTCGAGTGATGTGACAGATGAAACCTCTGATGGATCCATTCACTATAATGAGGCAGCAGAGTTACTCTGAACTCTGGCCCCTGTTCCGCGGTGTCCTTTTCAGAAGTGCACAAAAATGTGTCCGACGGCACTTTTATGCAATCCTAAAAAGATGGACACCACCGAATCACAAGTCCTATGGCACCCACAGTGCCTCCATCTGCCTTATTATAGGGAATCTTCAGCCATAGGCTCCGTCTGAATCACGTATTTCAGAGATTTACACGGAAACCCTGGTGTAAGCGCTCAGTGCAGAGCGCAGAATAAATGTTCGCCAAGCCTTACTGCGATCTTTGGGAGGCAGAATGAAAAAATCAACAGCATTTGAAGAATTGGTTTTATTTATTTTTTACGCCATTCCTCATGAGGTATAAGTGATTAGGCGAGTTTATTCTTCGGGTCAGTGCGATTACAGCAATACCAGATTTATATTGGGTTTTTATTTTGATAGCTGTCACACAATAAAAGCCACTTTTTATTGCAAAACATAGTTTTTGCATCACGAATTTAGAGAGCTATAATTTTTCAATATTTTGACCCACATGTTATGGCTTGTTTCTTGCAGGAAGAGCTGATGTTTTTATGGGTACCATTTTCGGGCACAAGACATTTTTTTATCGCTTTCTATTTTGATTTTTGTGAGGCAGAATGAACAAAACTCAGCAATTCAGGAATTGCTTTTGTTTTTTTTTTTATACTGTTCTGCATCTGGTAAAATTGGTAAGGCAGCTTTATTCTCCGAGTCAGTATGATTACAGTGATACCCAAATTATATCTTTTTTATGTTTTGGCGTTTTTACACAATAAAAACTATTTCACAGAAAAAATAATTATTTTTGCATCACTTTATTCTGAGAGCTATAACCTTTTTATTTTTCTGCTGATGGAGCTGTATGGTGGCTTTTTTTGTGGGACAAGATGTCATTTTCAGCGGTACCATTTTTATTTACATTCGTCTTTTTGATGATTTTTTTGCACTTTTTGTTCGTCGGTATGATAAAGCATTGTTTTTGGCCTCGTTTTTTAATTATTTTTTTATGGTGTTCACTGAAGGGGTTAACTAGTGGTATAGTTTTATAGAGCGGGTCTTTATGGATGCGCCCATACCAAATATGTGTACTTTTATTGTTTATTTTTTTATTTACATAATTAAATGTATTTATTGGAAAAATATTTGTTTCTTTTTTTTTTATTTGGGGATTTTTTAAAAAAAATATATTTTTATACTTTTTAATATTTTTTTTTTTACTTTTTTACATTATCCCAGTATGGGAGATTACTGTATTACATCAGATCACTGATCTGATGTTCTTCAGTGCATCTGCACTGCAGAACATCGGAGCAGCGACTGACAGGCAAGGAAGGAGGTGTCTCAGGTCCTGCTCTCTGTAGGCACTGGAACGTCACCTTCCCTGTAGGACCCGGAAGGACCCCACAGCCATCTTGGGACCGGGGGTCTCCATGGAGACCATCAGGACTTCGCAATCGCATCGTGCTGTCCTGATGGAAGTGCGCAGGGAGCCCCCTACCAGGACGATGCCCCTCTATGTCACTGTCACTACTGATAGCGGCATCAGAGGGGTTAAATGCCTGCGATCGGTGCTAGTATCGATCATGGGTGTTGCTGTGGGTTGTCAGCTGTCATATACAGCTGACATCTGCACCCGATCGCCACCTCGCTTAGCGTGAGGCTGCACGATCGGAGCGCCGTGCTAGTACTGCTGTTTGCAGGAACGCAGTAACTGCAGAGCAGGACTAGTATGGCGCATGTTGGGAAGGGGTTAAAAAAATATTTTTTTACAATTTTTTTTGTTACTTTTTACGTAGTCCCTCTATAGGACTTTGATTTTTTGCAGTCTGATCGCTTATAAAGCACCTTCCCTGTAGGACCCAGAAGGACCCCACAGCCATCTTGGGACAGGGGGTCTCCATGGAGACTATCAGGACAATGCAATCGCATCATTCTGTCCTGATGGAAGTGCGCAGGGAGCCCCCTACCAGGACGATGCCCCTCTATGTCACTACTGACAGCGGCATTAGAGGGGTTAAATGCCTGCGATCGGTGCTAGCATCGATTATGGGCATTGCTGTGGAGTGTCAGCTGTCACATACAGCTGACATCTGCACCCGATCGCCACCTCGCTTAGCGTGAGGCTGCGCGATCGGTGCACCGTGCTAGTACTTGTGTTTGCAGGAACACAGTACCTGCAGAGCAGGACTAATATGGCGCATGTTGGGAAGGGGTTAAAAAATATTTTTACAATTTTTTTCCACTTTTTTTTTTTACTTTTTACGTAGTCCCTCTATAGGACTTTCATTTTTTGCAGTCTGATCACTTATAAAGCATAATAGAAATGCTATGCTTTTCAAACTGTTAGCATTACACTAACGCAAAAGCTTGATACACCATGCTCTGAGCATGGTGTAACCAGCTTGCTAGCTTTGGTGACATGTGTGGCTCCCCTGAGGTTCCAGTCGCCACAGAGGTACTGCATCTCAGCCAGAGATGTGGTATTTCAACTTTCAGGTAAGATGGAGACACTACACCTGGCTCTGGCAACACTGCATTCATCACACACACTAGCTGAGTTTGTCTAGCTAGTCTGCAGCTAGCAAAGGGTGTTAGATGGTGGGTGGAGCTTGTGTGTCAGAGAAGGAGTTAGAGGAAAGTTAGGGAGCAGTTCCCCCTTGGGGGAGGAAGGAGAACGACATGTTTTAGACAGCTCTCCATAGGGGAGAGGGGAAAGAGATACAACTGTGGCACCCCAGGAGTTTGGTTGCCACAGTGACCTTGCCCTCCTCCAGGGGAGGGTGATGTCATGCCTGAAAGCGAAGAGGGACTCCTTCGCAGGTAATACAGCATGCAACACCTTTCTGACTTCAGACCAGAAGGGGGAGCTCAAACACCTGATTTGAGGGGATCTTCCCTGTAATATTCTGGCTGGGGGAGGAGTTAGACAG
This sequence comes from Oophaga sylvatica, assembly GCA_033576555.1. Taxonomy (NCBI): domain Eukaryota; kingdom Metazoa; phylum Chordata; class Amphibia; order Anura; family Dendrobatidae; genus Oophaga; species Oophaga sylvatica. The sequence continues at coordinate 51,599,350 of JARQOD010000005.1, forward strand.
TCTAACTAAGGGAACGAGAGAGGGAAGACGTGGAGCGACAAGCTGGGGACGGAAGCCATAGCAGGGCTCATCCCCAGGTCTAAGTGCCAGAGACCAGACCCTGGAGTCCGAGGCTGAGAGGGTGTAGTAAAATCCCAGCAGCAGAATCCGGAGGGCAAAGGACGGAAGGTTCTCTGTTCCCATTAAGACTCTTCCACAAAGCAGCAGCACAAGTGAGCCGGAGACTCCATAACGGAATAGTTCCTGAAGCAGGCTACAGCTGCATGTAATGAGAGTGAAGTTCAACTTAACAGAGAGAGAGAGAATCCAGAGGACTTGGAAGGAGCTTATAGCAGCCAATGCCTCACAGAACAGCGCTAGAAAGGAGACCTCAAATCCCACCTGTAATAGGGGATCCTAAACTGCTTTCAGGCTGACCTACTCTAGTACGACCTGTATTCAATGCCCTAGATGCTTTGCCTGCAAAACTGTAAGTAAAGCTTTGGAAACTGCAACTCACTGACTGTCTCTCAGTTTCTTTCTGCGTCACACATTGCACTCAGCTACATCCTGCAGCACCATTACCACCTACTACAACATCTGCCTGCCCTGGGATCCCATTGTCTCACCTGTGGGAGATGGTACCAACTCTGCTGCATCTCACCATCTATCCCAGAGGATCTGCACCGCAGCGCTGGTTGCCATTGACCAGATACCACAGGTGGCATCACGAATACCTACACTACAAACTCTAACATCTCCTGTAAATAATCCCCCTTTCATTGGACGCCCAGGGCCACGGACCGGGTCACTGCCGCTGTGACACATCCCCTCAATACACCGGCCCAGTACCGAGTACCCCACTGCCCTGGCGGGCGACCCACAACCGTGCAGCAGGCTACGTGTCGCGAGGAGCTGCTCACAGAGAGGAAGATAGAAGGAAGGTACCCTGGAAGGGAAAAAGGATTTCTCAGAGGCACGGCAGAGCAGAAGGCTACCCGTGGGCTCGTTCCAGGACTGGCGGATGCCAGCTGGGAGAATCCAGGTCGCAGAAGGGACTCGGCCCCTTAGCCTAGTGGAGAACTTTATGACTCGGCTAGCAAGCCGACGGCTGTGATAACTTTAGGGATCACAGCCACAACTGTAAGTATCTTCTCCGGGAAGTAAAGCTATATAAGATCAAGGAAACGCAGAGAGAGAACGTTGTCCTGGAGGATCTGCAACTTCTAGACTAGGACACTGCTTAGCGAGGTGCTGGAAAGGAAGGAAGGAGTGGGAATCAGCACAGTGAGATGGCCAGGGAAGACATATACTGACAGGGAGCTTTGGACTAGTGTTCTCCATCCACCTGGGATTTGGCTGGACTCCTCACCTGGAGAGCGTGGCACCAAGCGGGCACCTGTACTGTGCGCACCTGAACTGTGAGTAAAGCCTTGGAAACTGCAACTGACTGTCTCTTCAGTTTTCTTCCTGTGTCACACACTCCACACTGCTACATCTCTCAGCACCATTAACATCTATTACATCTTCCTGCCCTGGGACAACATAGCCTCACCTGTGGGAGGCTTTACCAACTTTGCTGCATCTCACCATCTGTCCCAGAGGATCTGCACTGCAGTGCTGGTCACCTCTGACCAGAAACCACAGGTGGCTTCACGAATACTATTCTACAAACTCTATCATCCCCTGTAAATATTCCCCTTTTCATTGGACGCCCAGGGCCACGGACCGGGTCACTGCTGCCATGACACATCCCTTTAAGACACCGGCCCGGTACCGCGTATCCCATTGCCTGGCGGGTGATCCACATGGATGTCGTCATGACGAAATCGGATCACCATTGCAACGATTTGGCCCCCACGATGACGTCGCGGGGATGCCGATTGGAGGGCAGAGGTAGTTCCCTCCCTCTGCCTGCCTTCTAACTTGCTGATGAAGAAAACAGATGGGTTTTGCAAAAATAAAATCTTGTTTACTCAGTTTAAAACATATATATAATGGCCGGTACAATGCTTGGCTTTTTCTTCTTCACTACATTACAGAGGTTTGCACATAATGGTTTTAAACTGTTGCACATTACTTGTGAGTAGTGTTGAGCATTCCGATACCGCAAGTATCGGGTATCGGCCGAAATTCGCTGTATCGGAATTCCGATACTTAGTTCCGATATTTTTCATATATCGTATACCGGAATCGGAAGTTCCCATAATTCTTTGAGAGGCAATGTGATTTTAGTCAGCCAATGAGGAATCTTATGAAGTGTGGGCACATCCTGTACTGCTGCGGTCATCTTAACTAATGGCATGGCTGTGATTGGCTGCTGAAATGATGTCAGAATGCACTATAAAAGGCGCCGCCTCCATTTTAGCGTCACTGTGCTGTGAACTCAGTTAGGGACAGAACGCTGCTGTGCTGACTCTGAGGGACAGTTAGACATTGCGATTTTGTGTACTCTACTGTGCTTTAGGCAGGCTAGTTTACCAACCCTGTGTAAAGCTTCCTTTTGCCAGTGTTGTTTTAACAGCTCTGTGCAAGGTGTGTGTGAGAGTGCAGGTGACGCTGCAGTTTGCTCTGCATCCACCGCTGTTTGTAGGCATCTGCACGTGTCACTCACTGACTCTTTTTTTTATTTGATTTTGTGGAATTGGTGCAGCTCCATTATATTTGCAAAAAATCTAATCTATTAGTGTGACGCGCTTCCATCTGTATACAATACATTGGTTGCAAACACTATAGAAGTAGACAAAGGGGCCTTTCACAGCTACTGAACAGTTGTGTTTCAGTGTTCACTGTAGTCTGTGAGCTTTTCATTTTTTGAGTGCAGATTACGCTCCAGTTAGTTCTTCAACCACTGCTGGTTGTAGTCTGCTGAGCGTGTGTCACTGCCTCATCCTTCACTAATTGGTGTTGCTCCATTATATTTGAAAAAAATCTAATCTATTAGTGTGACGCGCTTCCATCTGTATACAATACATTGGTTGCAAACACTATAGAAGTAGACAAAGGGGCCTTTCACAGCTACTGAACAGTTGTGTTTCAGTGTTCACTGTAGTCTGTGAGCTTTTCATTTTTTGAGTGCAGATCACGCTCCAGTTAGTTCTTCAACTACTGCTGGTTGTAGTCTGCTGAGCGTGTGTCACTGCCTCATCCTTCACATTTTTCTCTAATTGGTGCTGCTCCATTATATTTGAAAAAAATCTAATCTATTAGTGTGACGCGCTTCCATCCGTATAAAATACATTGTTGCAAACATATAGAAGTAGACAAAGGGGCCTTTCACAGCTACTGAACAGTTGTGTTTCAGTGTTCACTGTAGTCTGTGAGCTTTTCATTTTTTGAGTGCAGATTACGCTCCAGTTAGTTCTTCAACCACTGCTGGTTGTAGTCTGCTGAGCGTGTGTCACTGCCTCATCCTTCACTAATTGGTGCTGCTCCATTATATTTGAAAAAAAATCTAATCTATTAGTGTGATGCGCTTCCATCCGTATACAATAATTGGTTGCAAACACTATAGAAGTAGACAAAGGGGCCTTTCACAGTACTGAACAGTTGTGTTTCAGTGTTCACTGTAGTCTGTGAGCTTTTCATTTTTTGAGTGCAGATCACGCTCCAGTTAGTTCTTCAACTACTGCTGGTTGTAGTCTGCTGAGCGGTGTCACTGCCTCATCCTTCACATTTTTCTCTAATTGGTGCTGCTCCATTATATTTGAAAAAAATCTAATCTATTAGTGTGACGCGCTTCCTCCGTATAAAATACAGTGGTTGCAAACACTATAGAAGTAGACAAAGGGGCCTTTCACAGCTACTGAACAGTTGTGTTTCAGTGTTCACTGTAGTCTGTGAGCTTTTCATTTTTGAGTGCAGATTACGCTCCAGTTAGTTCTTCAACCACTGCTGGTTGTAGTCTGCTGAGCGTGTGTCACTGCCTCATCCTTCACTAATTGGTGCTGCTCCATTATATTTGAAAAAAAATCTAATCTATTAGTGTGACGCGCTTCCATCCGTATACAATACATTGGTTGCAAACACTATAGAAGTAGACAAAGGGGCCTTTCACAGCTACTGAACAGTTGTGTTTCAGTGTTCACTGTAGTCTGTGAGCTTTTCATTTTTTGAGTGCAGATCACGCTCAGTTAGTTCTTCAACTACTGCTGGTTGTAGTCTGCTGAGCGTGTGTCACTGCCTCATCCTTCACATTTTTCTCTAATTGGTGCTGCTCCATTATATTTGAAAAAAATCTAATCTATTAGTGTGACGCGCTTCCATCCGTATAAAAATACAGTGGTTGCAAACACTATAGAAGTAGACAAAGGGGCCTTTCACAGCTACTGAACAGTTGTGTTTCAGTGTTCACTGTAGTATGTGAGCTTTTCATTTTTTGAGTGCAGATTACGCTCCAGTTAGTTCTTCAACCACTGCTGGTTGTAGTCTGCTGAGCGTGTGTCACTGCCTCATCCTTCACTAATTGGTGCTGCTCCATTATATTTGAAAAAAATCTAATCTATTAGTGTGACGCGCTTCCATCCGTATACAATACATTGGTTGCAAAACACATAGAAGTAGACAAAGGGGCCTTTCACAGCTACTGAACAGTTGTGTTTCAGTGTTCACTGTAGTCTGTGAGCTTTTCATTTTTTGAGTGCAGATCACGCTCCAGTTAGTTCTTCAACTACTGCTGGTTGTAGTCTGCTGAGCGTGTGTCACTGCCTCATCCTTCACATTTTTCTTTAATTGGTGCTGCTCCATTATATTTGAAAAAAATCTAATCTATTAGTGTGACGCGCTTCCATCCGTATAAATACAGTGGTTGCAAACACTATAGAAGTAGACAAAGGGGCCTTTCACAGCTACTGAACAGTTGTGTTTCAGTGTTCACTGTAGTCTGTGAGCTTTTCATTTTTTGAGTGGAGATCACGCTCCAGTTAGTTCTTCAATTACTGCTGGTTGTAGTCTGCTGAGCGTGTGTCACTGCCTCATCCTTACATTTTTCTCTAATTGGTGCTGCTCCATTATATTTGAAAAAAATCTAATCTATTAGTGTGACGCGCTTCCATCCGTATAAAATACAGTGGTTGCAAAACTATAGAAGTAGACAAAGGGGCCTTTCACAGCTACTGAACAGTTGTGTTTCAGTGTTCACTGTAGTCTGTGAGCTTTTCATTTTTTGAGTGCAGATTACGCTCCAGTTAGTTCTTCAACTACTGCTGGTTGTAGTCTGCTGAGCGTGTGTCACTGCCTCATCCTTCACTAATTGGTGCTGCTCCATTATATTTGAAAAAAATCTAATCTATTAGTGTGACGCGCTTCCATCCGTATACAATACATGGTTGCAAACACTATAGAAGTAGACAAAGGGGCCTTTCACAGCTACTGAACAGTTGTGTTTCAGTGTTCACTGTAGTCTGTGAGCTTTTCATTTTTTGAGTGCAGATCACGCTCCAGTTAGTTCTTCAACTACTGCTGGTTGTAGTCTGCTGAGCGTGTGTCACTGCCTCATCCTTCACTAATTGGTGCTGCTCCATTATATTTGAAAAAAATCTAATCTATTAGTGTGACGCGCTTCCATCCGTATACAATACATTGGTTGCAAACACTATAGAAGTAGACAAAGGGGCCTTTCACAGCTACTGAACAGTTGTTTCAGTTTCACTGTAGTCTGTGAGCTCTTCATTTTTTGAGTGCAGATCACGCTCCAGTTAGTTCTTCAACTACTGCTGGTTGTAGTCTGCTGAGCGTGTGTCACTGCCTCATCCTTCACATTTTTCTCTAATTGGTGCTGCTCCATTATATTGAAAAAAATCTAATCTATTAGTGTGACGCGCTTCCATCCGTTATACAATACATTGGTTGCAAACACTATAGAAGTAGACAAAGGGGCCTTTCACAGCTACTGAACAGTTTGTGTTTCAGTGTTCACTGTAGTCTGTGAGCTTTTCATTTTTTGAGTGCAGATTACGCTCCAGTTAGTTCTTCAACCACTGCTGGTTGTAGTCTGCTGAGCGTGTGTCACTGCCTCATCCTTCACTAATTGGTGCTGCTCCATTATATTTGAAAAAAATCTAATCTATTAGTGTGATGCGCTTCCATCCGTATACAATACATTGGTTGCAAACACTATAGAAGTAGACAAAGGGGCCTTTCACAGCTACTGAACAGTTGTGTTTCAGTGTTCACTGTAGCTGTGTGAGCTTTTCATTTTTTGAGTGCAGATCACGCTCCGTTAGTTCTTCAACTACTGCTGGTTGTAGTCTGCTGAGCGTGTGTCACTGCCTCATCCTTCACATTTTTCTCTAATTGGTGCTGCTCCATTATATTTGAAAAAAAATCTAATCTATTAGTGTGACGCGCTTCCATCCGTATAAAATACAGTGGTTGCAAACACTATAGAAGTAGACAAAGGGGCCTTTCACAGCTACTGAACAGTTGTGTTTCAGTGTTCACTGTAGTCTGTGAGCTTTTCATTTTTGAGTGCAGATCACGCCCCAGTTAGTTCTTCAACTACTGTGGTTGTAGTCGCTGAGCGTGTGTCACTGCCTCATCCTTCACTAATTGGTGCTGCTCATTATATTGAAAAAAAATCTAATCTATTAGTGTGACGCGCTTCCATCCGTATACAATACATTGGTTGCAAAACTATAGAAGTAGACAAAGGGGCCTTTCAAGCTACTGAACAGTTGTCTGCAGTGTTCACTGCAGTCTTGAGGAATAACCACACTTAGGCCTTATAACTTTTTGACTTTCTTTATCAATTACCAAGTGAAGAAGGCAGGGAGTAAGGCACGTGGTCGTGGCCGTGTAGTGTCAGCAGGGTGAGGACGTGGGGATTCTGTGCCTGCTGCTGCCGCACCCAGTGACAGAGCATTCCACCAGTTTTTCCCGTGAGCGTTCCTTTATGCGCACTTTTGTAGGAGCTCAGCGTTACCCCCTGCTGCGGGAAGAACAAATTGAAGCCGTTGGTTGGTTGGATGGCAGTCAATGCATCGAGTTCAATTGCTTCCACCTCCTTCAGGACCACAGCCACGGGTTGAACAACCATCTGTCTCTTCACCGCTGCCAAATTGGCCAGGCAGTCAGAGAGTTCTGAACTGGAGCCAGCTGAGTCTCTGCTTCTGTTCTCAGAATCTGTTGGCTTGGAAACAGGGGCCCAGCAAGCAGCATTCTTGGAATGTGAAGGAGAGGCAGTGTGCAGTGTGCGCAAAGCTGTGTCTTCTGAATCTGAAGAGGCGGGTGAGCCAGTCCCGATGGTCAGCACACCGCAGAACGCATCTGATGATGATGAGACTCAGGTGCCATTTTCTGTTGAACAAGGTGCTGGCCAGACCACCCAACAGCAGCAGGTGTTGGAAGAGGGTAGTGGAGTGATGAGGTCCAAGACCCAACATGGCGTGAGGAACAGGAAGGTGGTGGTAGCAGCTCTGAGGAAGAGATTGCCCCAACGGTCCAACAGTAGGGAGGAGGTAGGCTGCAGACTCGGTTGCTGTACCTCCAGTTTGGCACCCGTTCGTTAGCAGTTCTCTTCCAACAGCCAAAACGGGGCGCTCCAGGACTTGCACGCGTGGTCTTTTTTGACACACTTGCGATGATATTTGCTATGTCAAATGCAAGCTGTGTAACAAAAAGTTTAAAAGAGGTAAAAATACCAGTAACCTCAATACCACCAAATATGTGGAAACATGTACGGACAAAGCACGTAGCTGGTTACAAGACACACTGGAGATGTAGGCCAACCTCAGCCAGCACCTACATCTTCAGCTCGTGTTGGAGCCTCTTTCCTCCAGCTCACACACAGCTGGTTCGGTTCCTCACAGGATCGCCATGGAAGAACCTCTGTAACTGTTGTCAGAGGACCCAGGTTATTCCACCCACAGCTGCAAGTTCCCTGTCATCCTCACACTCCCAGGCCACAAAACGCCATCGGTTAGCACAGGCATGGGATAAAAGATGGCCATACTCGGCAAACCATCCCGAGCACAGGCTCTGAATGCTGGCATTGCAAAAAATCCTGTCCCTTGAAATGCTGTCATTCGGTGGTGGGGACTGCACTTTCCGTAACTTTATGGTTGGGTCCACAATACATGTGCCCAGCCGATTTTATTTCAGAGGCAAGCCGTCCCTGGTTGCAAAAGCATGTCGAGGAAAAATTAAACAGTGTACTAAACGCCGTCAGTAGCAAGGTCCACCTGAACCGATGCGGTGGACCCGTACCCCTGCCAGGGCTTACCTTTCCCTCATGCCCTTGGGTCAATGTTGTGGGCCGGGTACGTTTGAGGTGGGCTGTACGTGTTTGCCAACTTAAGGATTACAGGAATCAAGTCTGTCCACATTGACTCCTTTACTCCAGTTCCTCAGATATCGCGAGGAGCCGTCAGGGTCTACCTCCAATGGACCGGTGAAAGCTTACCTGATGCGCATTGAGCACAGCCTGGCCAAACGTCAACAGGCCGTCCTGAAATTATTTATATGGGGAATGAAAAACCACACAGGCAGGGCTCTGGAATGCCATCAAGCAGGAGAGCGAGTGTTTTTTGCCACGAAAACTCAGCAGTCTTGGTATGTGTGACAATGGCCGAAATCTGGTGGCAGTCTGGGCCTTGGCAACCCTCACTTACCATGTCTGGCCATGTGCTAACTTGGGTGCAGGCTTTTTGGGGACTATCCGGATTTGGATGTGACAAGGTCCGCTAGAGGCGCTCACTTGCGACGTTCCCGCTGGCCCGATCCGATTGGCTCTGCAACGCAGATTTCGCCTTCTGAACATCGCTCATTTGCTACCCCACCCTGTGGAATTCACTTACATTGTTGGAGCGGTTGTGTGAGCAGCAGCAGCAGTAATGGAGTATCGCGTCAGGCGCAATGAACCCAATTTGCGCCGTTCAACTTCACCCATATGGTGGGCCTCTATGAAGGACTCTGCCAGTTTTGGTGGTTTGTGAGTCAACGGGATGGCGAGTGCGTGATGCATGTCAGTGACTGTCCCCCTTTCTGCCGCTTCAAAAAACCCACTGCAAGCATAAGGGATGGGTTTTTGGAAGGGTGGAGGATGGGGCACAAATTCCCCCACCTTTGGGACAGTCAGCGCAACGTGGTTCCTCACAAAGGGTGGGCAGTGTTACTTTGTGAGGGGTGGGAGGAGTAATGGGGAGGAAGACACGCTCCAGAGGGAGGTACACAACGCTCTGTCAGTATGTAGAGCGGGGGGGGGGTGATGCAGGCAAGGATGACGCCTTTGGGGGGACAGCTTTCTTGGGCCGTTGGGGTTGCGCAATGGTTGATTTCTTGCGCAGGCCTGAGAAATGACCGCCGCATTGCCCAATTTCACCCGTTGTTTATTGGGTGTACACCCTCCTAGACCCGTCCGGGACAACTTACAAACCCCTCATCACCCATTGAACCGGGAGCGAAAAGCGGGGTACCAAGAAAATGGTGCAATTCCTAATGTTTCCTTCCGCCGAGAGACTGCTGTGTATGCTTTAAAAAAGCAGTTGGCGTCGAGGAGGGGGAGGACAGCTCTGGAACAAGAGGGAGCACAAGCAGCGCCTCTGCACAGGGCAAGACCAGTATGTTCCAAATGTGGCGAAGTTTTGGGGTGGCTCGCCACCATGTCTACACCATCCGAGCGACTCGTCGCGGGAGGGCAATGTTTCCGTAAGATGGTGACGACTCTGTCTTTCCCTCTGTGTACCCCCAGTGGCCTTCCCCATTAAAGTTTTGGGTCTCTAAGTGGAAATGGCCGGTTAGCGTTGCATTGGAGGTGCTGGCTTGCCCCCCTGCTGGGTATTATCGGGCGCGTCTTTAGTGCGCAGGTGGTTGTTACTTAACAGACGTCGCATGCGATATCCTCGATAATGTAGACGGCTTACTTTCTGAAAAGAACAAGGCTGGTCTGCCAGAATTTGTCTGTCCGTTTTCAGATTAAAAAACGGTTCGCAACGTTTCCATGTCTCCTGTTATGTTCATCTTTTACCCTGAACTCTATCCCTGTGCTACAACCGCCAGTTGTGTCAGAAGTGTCGTGTCCAAGACCAAACACAAGCTATGTGTTAGTGGGGTTCAGTAAACGCTAGCTGTTCCCTGTGTGTGTCGGCAACAAGTCTCCTGTTCCCTAACATGCACAGAAAAACCCATGCGAAATGCCCAAATAGGGAGAGCCGTCACCTGATGTTATGCTTAAACAGGAAATTGTGAAGTTTTCCGGGTTGAATGATAAATTTTTTGACAAATATGGACAAATAATAATTTGTCATCACAGGTATCTGCACATGTTATTATAAATGGTAACAAAAAACTAAAAATAGTCTTCACTTTTTGAATTAATGATAAAAGTAATTTATACTTATCAATTAATGTTTTTAAGGAACTTTTTGTACTGTAAGATAATGCGTCTGGTGTAATATAAAATCTCATCTTCATCACAGGTTTTTTTATGAAGACATTATAAATAACATAGTGCCAACTGTAACTTCCACCCCTATAGAAATGGCCAGCATCTAAACCCTGGTAATAATGTGCAATAATAAATTATTACATTAGAAAGTGATCATGCATACTGACAATAGGTGTATAGTTATATGCAAGTGCTTTGAAACACCACAAAGATATAAATTAATTGGTATATAGGTATCACAGTGCAAGTTCTCAGGACAATGTCGTTGTAATACGTCCTCAATAAAGTAAGGTCAACATTATGTTGTTAGTTTGTAGATTGTTAAAGGGGGAACGGTCTTTTTTTTTTTGGTCATAGGGGAGGATTAGCAGTAAAGTTATGCTGTCGTATTTTTTGGTCCCTAGGCGCAATAACGCTGCGTAGTCACATTTTATAGGTATCTAATTGACCCACGCTACCTACCTAACGTGAAAGAGGAAGGTAGTGTTGGCGGATAAAGCCTGCGAACCAGACTTTTTTTTCCCTCTTCAACACTGTAAAGCAAAAAAAAAGGGCATGATTCGCGCAGCTTTATTGACGTACAGTATAACATCGACATACCCTCGGGCTGTCCACTGTCTGATACAGACATAGAATACCTTTGCTATCCGTGCTTTTTTCACCTACATTGAGGCACAATTAAATTGGGAAATGATTTGTTTTTTTTTTAAAAGGTTATTTTTTATCGTACTTTTTTGGTCATCCATTGATGGGTCCATGTGGACTGCATCATGGTGTAAAAGTAACTATTTTATTAAACTTAAATAATTGAAAAGTTGTGACTGTACTCTAAATTGCAATGATGTGATGTAAGTGGACTATTCAAAACCATGTTTCACTTGTTATGGTTTAACATGCGTTCCTTAAGCATTATTATAAATACAAAAATGGACTTTTATTGTTAATTTAAACACTATATTTTGTAACCAATTTTTTGGGTGGTGTGTTGTTCCATTTTTTTGGCTGTGCATTATGGTTTATATTTGCAGTGTCTTTATTTTTATTCTTGAAGTTAGGAAACTGTGTTTTCTTTGTACGTGTTGCCAGTAGTGATAAATATTTAGACTTGAGGCCGCAGGGTTGTACCCTTTGAAGGATAACTAAAAAAGGGGTAACAAATTGCAAGCTTTCGGGTACTCAGTCTTCACGGGGCAAAGACTAAACCAAAAATGAAACAATTATTTCTATACACAACAGGAAAGGAATTGGGCAATATTAAGACAAGTAAGTGGTGTGCAGGAACTGTATTATCACGAGGGATGAACATAAAATATTGGAACAGTTCCTAGTAAGATAGAAAGTTTTATTGCCCTTGATTGGGTTGGTTTTTGTTTTCATGCCCCGGGAAGGGCAGAGATGCAGATTCCATAATTGATTAAGATGACATAAATCCGTGTGATTATTCATTCCAATCACTAAAGTGTCAAAGGCATGATGAGCTTATATCTGAAACCTTTGTATCTTTGTATATTTTGAAGTTATATTTTACCCAGTAATTCCATATCCATCATGCTATGACCGGGCATATAAAGGTTTTGCCACAGGTAATCCATTATTTTTTGTCTTAGTGTGGGCTGTAATTTCCCTTGTTCTATTTTTTGGCGGTCTCCCCATTGTCCCTCCCTCCCTTGTCTTCCCTATTCTGTGTCTGTTGTGTGTAGAAAATATGTGATTCCCCTTTTTTTTTTTAGTCTTAAGCGATGAAGAGACCTGGTGTCCGGAAAGCTTTGAATTTGTTACCATTTTTCAGTTAGCCATTAAACGGTATCAACCCAGGGATCTCAGTATAAATTTTTCATTCTTGGAATGAAATTCATCTTTTATTGTCCTAGTAAAAACTTCTTTATTTGTTTGAAGACATAATTTTGCAATGGCACGTAACAAGGCAAGAACTCTATTTTCTGCCTTCACCTCCTTGACCTGGGCTTCAACGGCCAGTTGCTGTCGAAGTGTTAGATGCACGATGAAAACAATCGCTGATGTGTTTGTGGGGTTCGTAACGCCTGCTGTTCCCTGCTGTGGTCTGGAAAAAAATTCTGCTGTAACTACAACTTCAACTTCAAAAGTCTCTACTAGGCCTCTTTCCTAACCCCCCTTGACCTGGGCTTCAACAGCCAGTTGCTGCTCAGAAAATGTTGATGCACAGATGAAAACAATAGTGATGTGTTGTGGGGTCGTAACGTGCTGTTCCCCTGCTGTGTGTCTGGCAAAAAAATTTCTGCTGTAATAAAATTCAACTTCAAACGTCCATATAGGCCTCTTTCCTACACCTTTCCTGACCCTGGGTTAACAGCGCCAAGTTGCTGTAGAAGTGTTAGATGCACGATGAAAACAATCGCTGATGTGTTTGTGGGGTTCAGTTACGCCTGCGTTCCCTGCTGTGTGTCCCCCGGGAAAAATTTGCTAGCTACCTAAATGGTGAAAAAACATGCATCTCAAGTTTCTTGTGCTACACATAGATTATGAGGCTACACCCCTGTTTCTAACTGTAAACATTTGAACGTCAATTTTAAACCTTTAAATGATTTGTCTTTGTCACAAAACTGTAACAAATAATTGGGGACATATTTTACAGATTGCCAAATGTCGAAAAAAAATGAAAAACAAAAAGCCTCTTATGTATAGGATACTGATGGTCAACCTGTCATCCATAGCTTAGACAAAATCCCCCCCCAATCAATAATATGATCAAATACTGCAATGTTGGAAGGAAATGTGGGTTGAACTTTGACAATGCGCTTGCGAAGGTTATACTTCAGTGTTCTTGCCTTTGAAATAAAAAGCTAAAGTAAATTTAAAATCCAATGTGTTAAGGGACGTGAGTACACCTGTAATATTGTGCAAACAATGCTGTAGGAAAAGTCCCTTAACATTATTATATTTGTGTATTTTAAAAAATACATATTTGATTAGAAAGTTAACAGCCCAATATAAAGGTCCTTCTGTAAACATGATACGTACAAAATCATGCATTACCTTGGTAAAGTCAATAGGCTAGTCAAAAGCAAAATTATACCTGTAAGTGGTGCTGAAAGAACGAAACTGATAGAATAGTGAATGTATATATTTATCAGACGAATAGGACATCTGTACAATGTGATATAATACTGTACCTTAAAAAAGCTGTGTAACCTCCACTCGTTTTTTGTAGCTTGTTATGTAATAGGGACAGCGTGTAGTTTCATCTAGGTGCATGTTTACTGAGTAAAGCAGATACAACGCCTTTGTGTTGACGACCGCCTTGCGTGATGAAAGATGCGCACCGTGAATGTTGTCTGCGTCATAAGAGTACAGACGCTCCAATACCCAACGGTTCCGCAGGAAGCGTTGTGCGTCCAAACAAAGGCGAACCTAATGCCGTAACCTTTATAAAGTACATAAAAAAAAGGATGTAGTGTAAGCCCTTTTTGAGGTACAGTATTACA
>JARQOD010000005.1:51613276-51664030 GCA_033576555.1 Oophaga sylvatica
CATAGAAAACAAAATAAATATTTATAAATAAAAATATATATTTTCCCCTTGGAACAAATTAAAATTTTTAGTTCATCCTTTTTTTACAAAAGACCGCAAATTCAATTCCCGGGTTTTTTTTGAAATCACAAACCGACATGAAATATACATTGTTTAAAACCAGTTAAACCATGCCCCTTTCCCCTGTATTTTGATATATGGTTTGAACTTAAAATTTAAATAATGTATGTGTACAAAATTTCAGACATGAAAGGGGTTTTTTTTAAAGGGTTTAAAATTTCCCCGTTGTAAAAAAATGGTGGGCTCCCCTGTATTTTCTCCACCAACAGACAAAGAAGCGAGGGGGGGCAAAATAATAATAGCCTGGGGGGGAAATTTTTTTTGGGCCCCCCCTGGCTACTCATCCCCCCCGGGACACCCCAGAAAGGGCAAATCAAATTTAAAAATTTGGGACACATTTTTTTTACAACGAATTTACACCTTTAATTAACCCCTACATGTCAAAAATTTTTGTACACATACACTTATGTAATTGTAAGTTCAAAAACCCTAAAACAAAAAAACAGGAAAATTTCATGGTTTTAAAGTGTCTAAACAAAGTATCCCTTTTATGTCGGCTTTTTGTGATTTTCACAAAACCGGCAAATTTAAAATTTGCGGGTATTACAGTAAATTTGAAGTCTAGGAAATATAAATATATATATAAACATGTCACAATGACATGTATAAAATATATATGTGTTCTATTTGGGATAATCTTTCTTTCTATTGTGATTTAAATACTATTCTTTTGGATCCATTATATGTCAGTTTTGCAAGCCTGCGAGAAATTCTCGCAATTCGGATGTAAATCGGATGTGACAACTACGGTCAGATGCGACTAAATCGCATCAACTGCAAAAAATCGGATGCTAGTCGCATCAATGTTCATGAAATTTTAATCCGATTATCGACCGACTAAAACGGTCAGATTTTTTACTCGGTGTGTGTGACTCCAGCCTTAGGGGGAAAGTGGAAAATCCTTTTAATGACCAAGAACCATTTTTCAAATCTGTCATGTGCCAATTTACATGGCAATAACTCTGGAATGCTTATAGATATACTAGTGATTCTGAGACTGTTTTTCATGGACATTGTAGCTGTATAATTCATAGCGCTAAAAGTCAATATAATTAGCATTTTTTATGAAAATATCTTACATTTTATGAAAATTTAGGAGAACTTAGCAATTATCAAACCTTGAATGCTTAAAACTCTTAATTCAGAGAGTCATAAAACGTAAAATAGATAATAAACATCATTCCCCACATCTATTTTATGTCAGCATCATTTTTCAAACATTCTCCTATTTTGTTAGGATCTTAGCAGGGTCAAAATGTATGCACGTAGTCAATATTGTTGGTACCACTTGCTTAATGACAGAAAAACCCACAATGGTCACAGAAATAACTTGAATCTGACAAAAGTAATGAAAAATCTATGAAAATGAACAAATGAAAGTCAGACATTGCTTTTCAGCCATGCTTCCACAGAATTTAAAAAAAAATAAAACTCATGAAATAGTCCTGGACAGAAATGATGGTACCCCTGAAAATAATGTGACAAAAGGGACATGTTAAATTAATGTGTGTCCACTAATTAGCATCACAGGTGTCTACAATCATGGAATCAGTGAGTGGACTGTATAGAGGGCTACAGATACTCACTGTGCTGTTTGGTGACATGGCGTGTATCACACTCAACATGGACCAGAGGAAGCAAAGGAAAGAGTTGTCTCAGGAGATTAAAAAGAAAATTATAGACAAACATGTTAACCCCTTAACGACCGCCGATACGCCTTTTAACAGCGGTCATTAAGGGTACTTAAACCACAGCGCCGTTAATTAACGGCGCTGTGGAAAAAGTGAATAGCGCCCCATTTTCTCTGGGGTCTCGGCTGCCGGGGGTAGCCGAGACCCCAGAGAACATGAATCAGGTCGGTTTTTACCGACCCCGGTGTTGCGATCGCCGTTATTACCCCTATAACGGCGATCGCAAAAAAAAAAAAAAATGTGCCATTTAATTTCTCTCTCCTTTGATGTGATCGGACATCAGAGGAGAGAGAAAAAGGGTCCCCGATCACACCTTGTGGCCCCTGGGCCCTTCGGTGTCCCCCGGTGGGCGCCGCAATCTTTGAGGCCTAGAAAATGGTGGGCGCATGCTCAGTGCGCCCACCGCGATGTGCTGGGAGGGCTTGGGAAATTTTCTCCGGGGTCTCGGCTGCCGGGGGTAGCCGAGACCCCAGAGAACATGATCCGGGTCGGTATTTATCGACCCTGGTGTTGCGATCGCCGTTATACTGAGTATAAAGGCGACCGCAAAAAAAAAAAAAAGATTTCTCTAACCTCTGATGTGATCGTACATCAGAGGGGTGAGAAATAGTGTCCCGGGACCCCCGATCCCCCCTGTACCTGTAGGGGTCCCCTCTGCGTCCTTGGATCCTCCCCCTGTGCTGCGATCCTCCCCCTGTCCTCCGTCAGCTCCCCCTGTGCTGCGATCCTCGGCGTCTTCTTCCTGAAAAAAAAAAATGGCGGGCGCATGCCCTGACGTGCGCCCAAATAGTGGTCCCCCCACATATGGGGTATCAGCGTACTCAGGACAAATTGGACAACAACTTTTGTGGTCTAATTTCTCCTGTTACCCTTGGGAAAATAAAAAATTGGGGACTAAACGATCAGGTTTGTGGAAAAAATATGATTTTTTATTTTCACGCCCGGGCGTTATAAACTTCTGTGAAACACTTGGGGGTTCAAAGTGCTCACCACACATCTAGATAAGTTCCTTAGGGGGTCTAGTTTCCAAAATGGGGTCACTTGTGGGGGGTTTCCACTGTTTAGACATCAGGGCCTCTACAAACGTGACATGGCGTCCAGCTAATTCTGCGTTGAAAAAGTCAAACGGCGCTCCTTCCCTTCCAAGCGCTGTCATTCACCTAAACAGTAGTTTACCCCCACATATGGGGTATCAGCATGCTCAGGAAAATTTGCACAAAAACTTTTGGGGTCTTGTTACCCTTGGGAAAATAAAAATTGGGGTGAAAAGATCATTTTTGTGGAAAAAATATGATTTTTTTATTTTCACGGCTCTACGTTATAAAATTGTGTGAAGCATTTGGAGATTCAAAGTGCTCACCACACATCTTAAGGGGTCTAGTTTCCAAAATTGGGTCACTTGTTGGGGGTTTCCACTGTTTAGACACATCAGGGGCTCTCTAAACGCGACATGGCATCCAGCCAATTCTGTGTTGAAAAAGTCAAACGGCGCTCCTTCCCTTGCGACCTTTGCCGTGCACCCAAAAAGTGGTTTACCCCCACATATGGGGTATCGGCGTATTCAGGAGAAATTGCACAACAAAGTTTGTGATTCAATTTTTCTTTTAACACTTGTAAAAATAAAAAAATTGGTTCAAAAATAAAGCTTTTGCAAAAAAAAGCTTTTGCAAAAAAAAGTGGTTTTGAGCACCTTGAGGGGTGCAGTTTTTAGAATGGTGTCACTTTTGGGTATTTTCTATCATAAAGACCCCTCAAAGTGACTTCAAATGTGATGTGGTCCCTAAAAAAAAATGGTGTTGTAAAAAGGAGAAATCGCTGATCAAATTTTAACCCTTATAACTTCGTAAAAAAAGAACATTTTGTTCCCAAAATTGTGCTGATATAAAGTAGACATGTGGAAAATGTTATTTATTAAGAAATTTGTGTGACATATCTCTCTGATTTAAGGGCATAAAAATTTAAAGTTTGAAAATTGTGAAATTTTCTAAATTTTCGCCATATTTCCATTTTTTTCATAAATAAAAAACAAGTCATATAAAAAAATTTTTTACCACTAACGTGAAGTACAATATGTCATGAAAAAACGATCTCAGAATCAGCTGGATTCATTAAAGTGATCCAGAGTTATAACCTCATAAAGTGACAGTGGTCAGAATTGTAAAAATTGGCCCGGTCATTGAGCTGCAAAATGGCTCTGTCACTAAGGGGTTAAAGGTAAAAGTTATAAGACCATCTCCAAGCAGCTTGATGTTCCTGTGACTACAGTTGCACATATTATTCAAAAACTTAAGCTCCATGGGACTGTAGCCAACCTCCCTGGATGTGGCCGCAGGAGGAATATTGATGAAAAATCAAAGAGATGGATAATACGAATGGTAACAAGAGAGCCCAGAAAAACTTCTAAACAGATTAAAGGTGAACTTCAAGCTCAAAGAACATCAGTGTCAGATCGCACCATCCATCGTTATATGAGCCAAAGTGGACTTCATGGGAAACGACCAAAGAGGACATCATTATTGAAAAAAAATCATAAAAAAAGCCAGACTGGAATTTGCCAAACTACATGTTGACAAGCCACAAAGCTTCTGGGAGAATGTCCTATGGACAGATGAGACAAAAATGGAACTTTTTGGCAAGGCACATCAGCTCTATGTTCACAGGTGGAAATATGAAGCATATCAAGAAAAAAAACACTGTCCCTACTGTGAAACATGGAGGAGGCCCTGTTATGTTCTGGGGCTGCTTTGCTGCATCTGGCACAGGGTGTTTAGAATCTGTGCAGGGTACAATGAAATCTCAAGACTATCAAGGGATTCTAGAGAAAAATGTGCTGCCCAGTGTCAGAAAGCTTGGTCTCAGTCACAGGTCATGGGTCCTTCAACAGTATAATGACCCAAAACACACAGCTAAAAACACCGAAGAATGGCTAAGAGGAAAACATTGGACTATTCTGAAGTGGCCTTCTATGAGTCCTGACCTAAATCCTATTGAGCATCTTTGGAAAGAGCTGAAACATGCCGCCTGGAAAAGGCAACCTTCAAACATGAGACAACTGGAGCAGCTTACTTTTGAGGAGTGGGCCAAAATACCTGTCAAGAGGTGCAGAAGTCTCATTGACAGTTACAGGAATCGTTTGATTGCAGTGATTGCCTCAAAAGGTTGTGCAACAAAATATTAAGTTAAGGGAACCATCATTTCTGTCCAGGTCTATTTCATGAGTTTTAATTTTTTTTTAAATTCTGTGGAAGCATGGTTGAAAAGCAATGTCTGACCTTCATTTGTTCATTTTCATAGATTTTTGATTTATCATTACTTTTGTCAGATTCAAGTTATTTCTGTCACCATTGTGGATTTTTCTCTCATTAAATGAAAATTTTGACCACGTGTGTGAGTAGTACTGCCTAAATGTCTCTACGTCACACAACACACGGCAACAACATGAAAAGTAGGCATTGCATATTGGCACATACTACACCCAGTAACTAGCAGATATTTTTCGTTCACTTTTAGAATACCATGATCAGACTATACATAAAATTACTCAATAGAAGGCAAGTGTAAGATTAATCAATAAGCTTTGCCTAACTTATATATCATTTATTTGTGCTCATCTAAAATGAAGAATCGCTTGGTCATGTTCCCAATATACTGGACTGAGGCAGCGCTGCTAATAAACAACAGCTGTGGTGGGCAATCTGGCTCTGGCATGGAATTAAATTTAAGGTGTAGCTGGCACAACTTCCGGCAAATCTCTTGACCGTCTCTTTCCCACATGTGTGGGATTATGAGAGATATCTGATGGAATATGCTTAAAAAGCTGCTAAACTCACAGTTGCACCTGGTCTGTCTATTGCAAAATGGATTATCATTTTTCATACTCATTTGACTGCATTTTGCTGACGTGAATTAAAGTCGCTTTTTCAACCTACATGTCAGAAAACCACAAAAAAAGAAAATAAAACATCAAAATAAAAAATAAGAAAAATGATGGAAAAACAGATGTATTTCACTTTCAAATAAACGAGCAGATGGATATTTTGGCAGGAAAGTGGTTTAAACTGACCCTCAGCCATGGGCTTTACAATGACAGTCTGTCACGTTGACTCCCCAGTAAAACCCTGTGTAATTCTGCCTCTTTCTAACTTTGTAAGGAAAACTTTTTCATAATCACCTGAGCACCTAAAGAGGACTTGTCATCTCTGCTGACATGTTCTAGTATTTCTATTCCCCAATAAATAGCATTCCCTGAGCATCTTCTCTTACAAATTGTGCTGTTCCCCTCTTGCTTTATCCTGGAAACAATTCCCTTTGTATGTTCCGGTCGGATCTGATAATGTGCTCACTGTATACAGATATACTCTATTGAGGAAGGTAACAATAACACCTAAATAACAATTCTTTCTTACATTTCCAGGAGGAATAACAGAGGCACGACGCAGAGAAGAATTATTATTTATTATACTCATGGGAAATTAATATTTTTTTTGATAAAACAGTTAGGTTAATATAGTGGGCAGGACCTTTTTACAGAATTGAGGAGATGAATGGTCACAGTGTAGGCTTACAAACTGATGTCAATAAAACCAAAATATAAGGGAGCATTTAAAATAAAACAAATCTGCATTGTGCTATTACCAGACGTAGCTTCTCACAAAGGGAATGTATATAAATTTGCCCAAGGGCTTGTTCAGACAACCGTATTTTTGGCCCAAGTCCAATCCGATGAAACATCTGATCGCACTTGGATCAATGTTAGGCAATGGGGCCGTTCACATGTCTCATCTTTTCCTCTGACCGACTTGGTCTGAGGAAAAAAATCACAGCATGACCGAGATGGCTCTCACTCGGCCATGCAAGTCAGTGAGTTCGTGGAAACCATCACACTGCACTCAGATGGTGTCTGAGTGCAGTCCTATTTTCATGGACTGACAGAACGGGGAAGATGAGGAAATGTTTTTTTCCATCTTCTCCACATACGAGAAAATAAGATCCCAATCTAATCAATCTCTGATCAGAGTATGATTAGCATAATATTGTCATGTGACTTTAACCTCAGACTGATTTCACGCTTCCGTGACTATCGCAATGGAAGACTCAGCCTTAGGTCAGGGTCACTCTCACGCATTAATACCCGGCACTGTGCGGCTGCATAGAAATACATGCAGACGCACACTAAGGTCCGAGTGCCGATGTTAGAGACTCGCGTGAGTTTCTCGCATCGCACTCGCAAGTGTGACCCCGGCCTTACTAGCGGCCTTCCAACCTGAGCTAACTGCTTCATGTAGTTTATGAAGCAGTTAGTTCAGGTTGGAAGACTTGGCATTGAAGCCTATGATGCGAGTATAATCTGAGTTCTTAGACGTGTGAAATCGGCCCTAAACTTTTAACCCACATGCACAGCATTGTACTCACATCCTTTTTCCAGCTTTTGCTGATTCTGGTGATATTTGGGACTCAAAAGTAGTGCAATCATACACTCCTCAACGTTGAAATAGCAAAATCAAGAAGGAAAGGTAGCTAAATTATGAAAATCACAGGATGGATAAACATGTTAATGATATGCAAATGATGAAAAAATAGAAGCAAAATATTCAAAGCATCTCAATTTATTCAGAAATGAGTATGAGTGCCAAGTGCAGGAATCCCCACACTTACAAGTCTTGTCTGCTATCAAGATTATTTATGGTCGTATGTGGAATGTTCTGCCTCACTGAATGTACTTGTACAAATCATCAAGATCCCTGCTGGCAGCTGCCTTTGCAATTAATGACCAACAGAGTCCCATTGATCTGGTCATTGTACTTGTGATACGGCCTTTTCTCCAAAGTGTTCCAGAAGCCGTGGTCAGAACCAGAATGCCAAGGTGCATGTTGCTCATATTATTGTAAACAGCCTACAGTACTACCATGGCATCCATCTTCTTCAGACTTGTCTCCCATCAAGCCCATCTGGGATGTCATTGGTCAGCAATTGCAAAGGAAGCTGCCAGCAGTGGATCTCAATAATTTGCCCAAGTGCATTCAGCGTGCTAAGCTATGTGTAAGTGCTGGGATTTCTTCACCCAGTACTCAATACTGAATTGCTTTCAAAATTTTGTACATATATAAAGGTGCTTCTCACAAAATTAGAATATCGTCAAAAAGTTAATATATTTCAGTTCTTCAGTACAAAAAGTGAAACTCATATATTATATAGTCATTACACACAGCCTTGAATTCTTTCAAGTCTGCGGTTATCCCGGTTGTTTGTGCACCATTTTGTAGCACACTTTATCCTTACACTCAACTTTCCATTAATATGCTGGACACAGCACTCTGTGAACAACGCCAGCTTCTTTACCAATGACCTTTTGTGGCTTATCCTCCTTGAGGAGTGTCAATGACTGCCTTCTAAAACAGACTAATGGGACCTTTATAAACGCTTAGGAAGCTGCGCCTGTTGTACATCGTATGTGAGTTTTTTCTGTTAAATTGTCATTCTTAATTTGCTGAGATAATGACTTTTGGGTTTTCATTGTCTGTAAGCCATAATCATCAACATTAACAGAAATAAACACTTGCAATAGATCACTCTGTGTGTAATGACTCTATATAATATATGAGTTTCACTTCACCTATGAGAGACCGAATTTAAAAATAAATACCAGAAAATCACATTGTATGATTTTTACTGAATTAATTAGCATTTTATGGCATGTAATACAATCATACAATGTCATTTTATTTTTTCTCATTTTTAGATTCAGTCTCTCACAGGTGAAGTGTACCTATAATAAAAATTACAGACCTCTCCATTCTTTGTAGGAGGAAAAACTTGCAAAATCGGCAATGTATTAAATACTTTTTTTTCCCACTGTATGTATATATTTTCCTGCGTGGCCATGGGGGGTGTCTCACGCTCTTCTTGCATAGATATCATATGAAATGTATAGCATTAATGGTGGAGAGACTGTTATATTGTGTTTGTTTTCTCCCTGGGAAACAGACGTTTCCGTGTGGTGCGCACGACCTGAGGCGAATTTCATTATTTGTATTTAATTTGTAGAAGGCTGCGCAGTCAAGGTAGACGAGATCTGGAAATTATCTGTATTGCGGGCAATAAGAAAACAGAAATGACTCATAAATCAGG
Source organism: Oophaga sylvatica (assembly GCA_033576555.1). Taxonomy (NCBI): domain Eukaryota; kingdom Metazoa; phylum Chordata; class Amphibia; order Anura; family Dendrobatidae; genus Oophaga; species Oophaga sylvatica. The sequence continues at coordinate 51,622,216 of JARQOD010000005.1, forward strand.
CGGTCATAAAACTAATGAGTAAAACAATGAAAAGAGAACCCAAATCATTGACTGCAAATGATAAATGTAGTTAATAATACCGCAGCTTAATATATTGTTATCTGTTTCTATAAAACTACTAAATCCTTCCATATTTCCTTCTGTTATGTATAACATGGTGCCTTCACAGCTATAACAGCTCCCACTCTTCTGGGAGGAATATCTACTATATTTTGGAGGTTTTTGTGGTAATTTTTGCCCTTCATCCAGAAGAGCATTTGTGAGGTCAGACACTGATGTTGGGGAAAGGCCAGGCTTACAATTTCAGGTCTAGTTAATCCCAAAGGTGTTGGATGGGGTTAAGGTCTGGGTTCTGTGCAGTCGGTTATCTTCTTCCACCAAACCCACCCAACCATGCTTTATGGACCTTGTGCACTGGGCACAATCAAGAGGAACTGAAAAGGCCCTTCCCCAAACTGTTCCCACAAAGATGAGAGTTACAATTGTACAAAATCTCATGGTATGTTGAAGCATTAAGATTTGCATTGAATGGAATTAAGGCTCCTGGGCTGACTCCTGAAAAACAAGCCCATGGCAGTATCCCTCCTACAGGTTTCCCCTCTCCAGAGAAATTGCTTTGTGTAGAGTTGGCTCAAGAACCATAGAAAGATTTTGGATGGGAATAGAACAACATGCTCAGTGGCTCTTGGTGGCAAAGTCTGAAACTACAGGGGAGGGAAAGAGAACAGGGGTGAGAAAGAAAAAATGTTTTGCTCAGTTATCATGCTGTGATGGTCTTAGGGGAGTGGGGCCTCCAACTCTCCCTGGAACTGGGACCCTAATTATCCTTGTATCGGGGATACTCATGATGGTAGAGAGGCCCGAGTCTCATTATGCTCCTGTTAATCGCTGGTCTGTCCCCTTCCCCCAGAAAACCTACCTGGGATGGTCAACATAGGTTCCAGTTTAGCCTGACTGCCCGCTAGACCAACAGTCTGCTGCTGAAAGACCCTAGATGGCAGGTCTGTCATTTCAAGTGATAGGCACTGCAATTCTTTGGCAAGGACTACAATGGGATCCATGCCAAGATACAAAATGTTTTGACCAGTGAAAAATGTCATCCTGGGATGGTCTTAGGTAGGAGAGGGGGGCCTCAAACTATTCCTGGAACTGGGACCCTAACTATCCCTGTCCCTGGAAGACAGGCTAGAGTCTCTGACCTCACTATGCTCCTGTTAATCCCTGATCTGTCCCCTCCCCCACCCCATGGAGCCTGGGATAGAAATGTAATGTGAACAAGACACACAAGAAAAAACAGGGATAACAGAAACCATCTATCATACAAAAGCATCAAGCAACAATAGAGAGGAGGAAAGGGAAAGTGAGGAATAAACTAATTGGGAACAGGGACCAGGAGATAAACTTACACATACAACAGAATACCTCTAACAACAACGCCTCTCCAAAACACTTAGCTTAAGCACACCGCACAGGAAGGTGAATCTTCAAAAGCAACAACGAACTCCAAATTCAGCACATCGTCTCCTAAGAGCAAAGAAGCAGAGCTTTCACTGGCAAGACAGAGAGGGTCTGGCCAGGTTTTATAGGAAGAGTTAACAACCAGATCAGAAGCAGCTGAAAAGAGCTGCATGTTTCTGACCAGCAAAGGTCGTTAACCTCTTCAGCACCAAAGGAATCCAAATTCATTTAATATGGGATCCAAACACACAGGCTAAATGGAAGATCTGTAATTCACAATACACAGTGATCTTGTACCCCCAGATGTCCTAGTTTGGCATGACACATTTGTGCCATCAGTATGATGTAGTGACAGAGAGCTTGATTCAGGCGATGTGTCACTTACTGTGCTATTTGCTGCAGTTTTGATAAACTCCCTGTTTTCTCTTCTGTAAATCTAGCAGTGCACTGAATGCTGAGCCCTGTATAACCCCTCCCACACTACTGATTGTCAGCTTCCTGTGTACACTGTACAATGATAGCAAACAGCTAATTAGTGGTGGAGGCAGTGTTACACAGATTAGCTGGACTTCCTGGCACACAACACCTAGTCCTGCAGTGATAGCCACCTGCTGATAAAGCACTGATTGTATTGTAGCTACAGAAAGAAGCCTAATAAGCGATACATCCTTGAAATCAGGGACTCTGCCCCTACATTATTCTGCTCCTGGATTACATAGCATAGTTTATCTGCTGACAGATAAACAATATTAAGTTGTCAGCCAGCCTTTCCGTCCATGTACTGAGAATACAACAGGACTGCTGAGCTGATCCATTGGGTCTTTCCTAGTATATTTGGGGTCAGTGACCATAAGCTGCATCCTCCTGGAGCAGAGACACAAGTTGCAGATTACTCAATAAGTAACTATGCGAGGAGGATCATGCTACGGTAATGAGTTACATATAAAGCTTCATCTGTGTCCACTGTAAATTGTCATAGGCAGCTACATTTCCTGGACTATGAGACACAATACATGAAAGCCCATGTACAGATGTAACAGAAATATAAAGTAATGACTAATCTGTACTTAGAAAAATACTGACCATATCTTATACTTTAGTGTCATCTGCTGGTAAAAATACATCACTACAACATGACTACAGTTCACATTATCTAGGAAACGTTGGTTCTTCATTTTTTTTTACTATTGTGATTTAGTATTCGTTATGTAATGACATGTAATACTGTTTTCTATAGGAAAAAATTATCTAGGAAACATGATATTATAAAGATTCTGTATATACTGTAAGACTAACAATATTGCAATCACAGAGCACCAAATATACCAAATCCCTGTGTAATGCTATTGCATATTTCTTTCTCATAAGAGTTTGTGGGTTATATAGATACTAGTGTTGAGCGATACGATAATGTAAATATCGGCTATTGGCCGATATTAGCTGTATCGGCCTTTCGATAATTCGTTTCGATATTTTCGTCTTATCGAATACCGGAATCGGATTTGTCACTGTCACTGTGAGTGTCCGTCGGTCGGGTCTGTCAGGAGTCAGCGGCACTTACCTGGCAGAAGATCTCCGGCGGTCACGTCCTGGACTGCTTGATGGCCGCCATTATCTTCTCCCTGGCGGTCACATGCAGTTTTTCGCGATAACTGCAGTGACTGCTGGGTAATCCCGGCCGTAAAGCAGTCAGTCCGATGACGTCACCGCCGGGGAAGCAGGTAATCAGCTGTGCTGCGCCGGAATGACAGGCTCTGCCTGTCATTCTGATGTAGCAGAGCTGGATCGTCGTGGGAACACTCGTTACTATGGACTGCGTCGGTCAGGTGGTATACTTTTTTTTTTTTTTTTTTTTTTACAGGAGATCGATGGCGTCGCAGGATGAGACTGTAATAAAAGTAATGAAAACTGTGTTTTGTTTTTTTTTATTAAATTAAAAAACTTTTTTATGAACATTCACCCGTCCGGGTACATAAACAATTTAACTATTTACATACAGGGACCCTGTCCGGGTTATTTATAATTCTTTGGCAGGGGTGTTCCAGGTACCACCTGGTACTCTTCTGATGCTTGCCAAACATCCGAGGCACCAAGGACCACCAGGACCTGATGACGTCGTGTGGCCTGTACAGTCAAGTCGTGACCCGCTATCTGGGACTGTGTGGCCACCTCTTTCATCTCCCTCCGGGTCTGGAACCCTATGTCCCGGACTGAACGAACCCCAGGGGGCCTAACAGGCGCCGGGTACGGGCCAGCTATACTTATCATGTCCATAGCTGGGGCTGCTGAGGAGACCACTGAGGGAGGCTTGGGAGATTTACGGCGTGGGGTGGGCACTTTTGCAGAGGCCTGGATGTGGGAGGCTGAAGGCTCCGAGGGTCTCACAGGTTCCTGACACTCTGGGGAGTAGGGGTCGCACCTGGTAACATTTAGGGCGTACCATCCATTGTAACCCCAGTGTCGGGTGTAAGTCACCAAGTCTCCTGGCAACAGGTCCCTCCCCGGGTGTCCTTCTGGGAGGTGAGTCTCCACGTCCCGCCGGGTCACAAAGACTTCTAAATAAAGTCCAGGCTCCTGGATGAAGCCCCAACCACCTTTCAATTTAAAGCTCCGTACTGCACCCTTACGCCGCGGCTCCCTCAGGGTTCCTTTATCCTTTCTCATCCGGTCCTTATCTGTCCGGTCCTTCTCCAGCTGACGTTGGCGAAGTTTTTGGGATTCTCGCTGCTCCCTTTGTCGCTCTGCTTCCCGCTCCCAACGTCTCCACTCTTCCTCCTGACGCCGGTTGTAATTCTCCTCCACCAGCTGCTCCATGTCTCCACCATCAAATGCCAGCTTACAGTGTCCGGTTTGCGGCAGCTCTCCTGGCGCCCCCCAGTCCTGGCGGCGCTCACCTGCGGAGGAAGCAGCCGGCTCTGGAACAGATGACAGTCGGGGCTCCGGTACATGCAGGTAGTGCTCTGGTGCCTGCGCGGCCTCCTCCATGAGGACGGGTGTCGCTTCTTCTGTCTCAGCGACGGGGGCAGACAGCGGGATCTGGGGTGCTGCCGGTGCAGCGTTTTTTGCACGAACGGGTGCCTCCACTGCGACAACGTCAACCGGATCACATTGCAAGGGCTCCTCTACTAGAACGGGTGCCTCACCTCCCGGTACAGACACTTCAGGTAAGAGGGATTGGCGCCGCTCCAAGTTTATTTTTAGGGCACGCCAGCTCGCTTCCATCCTGGCGACCTCCTCCCTGTGCCGGGCCAGGCCTCTTAGGGTATCCTCCGCTTCTTGCAGCGTAGGAGGGTTTCCAGGCCGGGTGCCCAACGGTGGTTCCGTGGCGATCGGGTCGCTTCCGTGGGGGGAGAGCTCTGACTGCTCCATCCCTTCACACTTCTGCTCGTGTCCATTAGCCATCTCTGCCAAGTCACATGTGTCATTAGCATCTGGAGAGTGCCCCTCTTTTGTAGGGAGGCGGGACCTTCGTGTTAGTTTCCGCCCACTGAGGAGGATGAGGAGGCGGAACTGAAGAGCTGTGGGGCACGATCTTACATTGCAGTACCATTTAGAGCCATCGTTTTCGCGTCACTGAGTGAGTGTACACCCATGAAGAGCACGCCCTTCTTCTTCACCAGTGCCTCGTCTTGACGCAGATATGGCGGAAAAATGGCAAATACATTCTCTGATGATTTTATCAATTCTCAAGCACAAAACCAGTTCAATTCAGGCACACAGGACTCGCTTATAGCGAGCTACAGAATCCTGTTCGTGACGCCCAAGTTGAGTCGCACAGAGCCAGAGGTTTTTGGGGTACTCGGCACCGAGCCCGTCGACTTCTATGTGGTATGTCACGGCTTTACCCGGCAATTGAATCAGAGTCTATTTTACTATGTAGAAGTGTATAAACTATAAATATATGTATATATATATGTCACAATGACATGTATATATATATATATATATGTATTCTATGTGTGTATATTTTGTGTTTACAACGAAAGAAAGGGTTTTTTTTGTTGCGATATTTTGTTCCCATAGACTTACATGGGACTTCCGGTATCAGAATCGGATATCGACGATATTTAGTGATATCGGCGATACCATTTCGATACGATATTTTTAGATATCGAGCAGTATCGCTCAACACTAATAGATACATTTTCAGGTATGCAAGCAAACTATTAACCTTCCCCTTCCAGAAGTCTATGGCGCCTCTTCGAATGGTCATGTATGCGCACTGCCACAATAATCTTTGTACAAAAAAAAAAACAAAAACCCTGTTTGGGAGAGAAGAATAGACAAATCGCGGCGCCCTAAGTGCGTAAGAACAATATTATAGTCTTTAGAGTGTGCACAATTTTATGCACTCACCTGATAGAAGACTAATATGGCTTTAGATTGTGTATCCTCAAAAATCCTTCTGGGATACTTTTCAATAGACAGGGCTTGCAGCTTGCCTCAGGTGGATCCAAGTGAAAGAGCCAGATTCAGGCTCACACAGGATGAGTAAATCAAGAAAGGCACATCCAGCCATGGCAGAGGATCCCCAAATCCAGGTGCGAAAAACTTGTTGCATCATTCCCAAGAAGACTCATGGTTGTACTAGCTCAAAAGGTGCTTCTACTCAATACTGAGCAAAGGGTCTGTATACTTATGACCATGTGATATTTCAGTTTTTCTTTTTTAATACATTTGCAAAAATTCCTACATTTCTGCTTTTTTCTCAGTAAAGATGGGGTGCAGAGTGCACATTAAAGAAAAAAAAAACTTTTTTGCATTTACCAAACGGCTGCAATGAAACAAAAAGTGAAAAATTTAAAGGGCTCTGAATACTTTCCGAACCCACTGTACATGGTGGGTTCTGGTAGTGTTATACAGCCATCATCTGCCTCTAACAACAGCTCCAATCCTGATAATCTCTGGAAAAATCAAAAAATTCTGGGAGGGGGGTCCATTCTGATGTCGATCATCCCCCTACATGCTATGTCACTACTGAACACCCAAAAGATTGTTAACTAGGGTTGTTCAGTGAAAACAAATGACCACCTATCTGTATGATAGGTGATACACGTGGTAATCTGACCACGTCTCCATTCATTTTCTATGAGGCTGCTGGAAAAACGCCGAACACAGCGCTCAGAATCACCATAGGACATAAATGGAGCATCAGCGAGCACGTGTCATGGCGCTCCATCCTAATGGAGATCAAAGTTTATTGCTCTGCCAATTGGTGCGGATCCCAGCGGTCGAACCCCCAACAATCAAAAAGTTATCACCATCTAGACATCATCGTTAATTTCAATACATACTGCAATACTGAAATATGACACTACTGAGTGCAAGCGATCAAATGATTGCAGGTTCAACTCATCTCCAATAACTGAAAAAAAAATGAGAAAAGGATAAAAAAAAGTGTTAAAGAAGATTCATAAGTTGTAATCACTCACCTTTTGCAAAGACAAAATTTAAGAAATTCTACAAAATAAAAAAGTTGGCAAGAATAACGTCCGGAAATGACTGATCTTTCAAAATACAGCTATTTAACCTCTGAAATAAATGTTGTAAAAAATGTAAATGCTAGAACACCATCCAAATTGTGTTATTTTGCTTTGTTTATTTTTACAAACTTCTATTTTTTTTTTTTTTTTTACCATTTATCACCGTATTCCTATTGACAATTAGAATCGTCTTTATTGTCCAGTAAACTCTGTTTATAAAAAACGTAGTGGAAATTAATTTTTATATTATCTATAATGTAGCTGGAGATGTATCCTTTTTCCCAAAGCCTCCGACACATGTGCAGGAGTCAGCGCATGCCGCACAACGGCGTCACTATCTCCAGGACATCGGTGGCGAAGCGAGAGAGAGGGTGATGAGAGAGGGAGAAAAGATGGAGAGAGAGCATGAGGAGACAGAGGGAGAGAGAGGGTGAGGAGGCAGAGAGAGAGCGTGAGGAGAGGGAGGATGATGAGAGAGGGAGAGGAGATGGAGAGAGAGGGTGAGGAGACAGAGAGAGAGGGTGAGGAGGCAGAGAGAGAGGGTGATGAGAGAGGGAGAGGAGACAGAGAGAGGGTGAGGAGAGAGAGGGTGATGAGAGAGGGAGAGGAGACAGAGAGAGAGGGTGATGAGACAGAGAGAGAGCATGAGGAGAGAGAGGGTGATGAGAGAGAGTCAAAGGAGACAGAGAGAGAGAGCATGAAGAGAGAGAGGGTGATGAGAGAGGGAGAGGAGACAGAGAGGGTGAGGACACAGAGAGAGAGAGTGAGTAGAGAGAGGGTGATGAGAGATGGAGAAGAGACAGAGAGAGAGGGTGAGGAGAGAGAGGGCGATGAGAGAGAAAGAGGAGACAGAGAGAGTGTGTGAGGAGAGAGAAGGTGATGAGAGAGGGATAGGAGACAGAGAGAGAGGGTGAGGAGATAGAGTGTGATGAGAGAGGGAGAGGAGACAGAGAGATAGTATGAGAAGACAGAGAGAGAGGGTGAGGAGAGAGAGGGTGATGAAAGAGGGAGAGAAGACAGAGAGAGGGTGAGGATACAGAGAGAGAGCGTGAGGAGAGAGAGGGTGATGAGAGAGGGAGAGGAGACAGAGAGGGTGAGGAGACAGAGAGGGTGAGGAGAGAGAGTGTGATGAAAGAGGGAGAGAAGACAGAGAGAGGGTGAGGAGACAGAGAACGTGAGGAGAGGGTGATGAGACAGAGAGGGTGAGAAGAGAGAGGATGATGAAAGATGGTGAGGAGACAGAGAAAGAGGGTGAGGAGAGAGAGGGTGATGAGAGAGGTAGAGGAGATGGATCGCCCGCCAGGGAAGGGATACTCGGTATCGGGCCAGTGTATTGAAGGGATGTGTCACAGCGGCAGTGACCCGGTCCGTGGCCCTGAGCATCCAATAAAAGGGGAATATTTACAGGGGATGATAGAGTTTGTAGTTAGGTATTCATGACGCCACTTGTGGTGTCTGGTCAGAGGTGACCTGCGCTGCAGTGCAGATCCTCTGAGACCGATAGTGTGATGCAGCAAAGTTGGAATAGCTTCCACAAGTGAAGCTTGTCTCAGGGCAGTGAGATGGTATAGGAAGTAATGGTGCCGGAAGATGTAGCAGAGTGGTGTGTGTGCTACAGGAAGGACTTGAGAAGACACAGTCAGATGCAGTTTCCAAAGCTTTACTTACAGTTTTTGCAGGCAAAGTATACAGGGCATTGAGTACAGATGGTGCTGGAGTCGGTCGGCCTAAAAGCAATTTGGAATCCCCTTACTTCAGGTGGGATGTGAGGTCTCCTTTCTAGCGCTGTTCTCTGAGGCACTGGCTGCTATAAGCTCCATCCAAGTTCCTCTCTCTCTGTCTCTTCTCTAGGTAGAACTTCACTCTCATAACAGGCAACTCTAGCCTGCTTCAGGAATCACTCATCTATGGAGTCTCCGGCTCACATGTGCTGCTTCCGTGTAGTAGAGTATTAGTTGAGGCAGAGAACCTGCTGTCTTCTGCCCTCCGGATTCTGCTGCTGGGACTTTAATTCACCCACTCAGCCTCGGACTCCGGGGGTCCAGTTACTGGCGCTCAGACCTGAGAGTGAGCTCTTTATAGACCCTCTTTTCCCCCAGCTTGTCTCTACACGTCTCTCCTCTCTCGTCCAGACTCCTAACTCCTCCCCCAGTCAGAATATTCTAGAGAAGCTCTCCTGAAAATCAGGTCTTAGAGCTCCTCCTTCTGGTCTGGAGTAAGAAAGGTGTTGTATGCTGTTACCTGTTAAAGGGATCCTTCCTTGCTTTCAGGCATGACATCACTCCTCCGGGAGGGAGGCAAGGTCACTGTGGCAACCAAACTCCTGGGGTGCCACAGAGACAGAGAGAGAGAGGGAGAGGAGAGAGAGGGTGATGAGAGAAGGAGACGAGACAAAGAGAAAGGGTGAGGACAGAGAGGGTGATGAGAGACGGAGAGGAGACAGAGAGAGAGGGTGAGGAGAGAGAGGGTGATGAAAGGGAGAGGAGACAGAGAGAGAGGATGAGGACAGAGAGGGTGATGAGAGAGTGAGAGGAGATAGAAAGAGAGGGAGAGGAGAGAGAGGGTGATGAGAGACGGAGAGGAGACAGAGAGAGAGGGTGAAGAGAGAGAGGGTGATGAAAGAGGGAGAGGAGACAGAGAGATTGGGTGAGGACAGAGAGGGTGATGAGAGAGGGAGAGGAGACAGAGAGAGGGTGAGGAGAGGGAGGGTGATGAGAGAGGGAGAGGAGACAGAGAGAGAGGGTGAGGAGAGAGAGGGTGATGAGAGAGGGATCAGAGAAAGAGAGGGTGAGGAGAGAGAGGGTGATGAGAGAGGAAGAGGAGACAGAGAGAGAGGGTGATGAGAGAGGGAGTGGAAACAGAGAGGGTGAGGAGACAGAGAGCGAGGGTGAGGAGAGAGAGGGTGATGAGGGAGGGAGAGGAGACAGAGAGAGAGAGGGTGAGGAGACAGAGAGAGAGGATGAGGAGAGAGAAATAAATAAATATATGAGTCACCCGCCAGGGCCGTGTGGTACTCGGCACCGAGCCCGTCGATTACTATGGGGGATGTCACGGTGACTCAGCTTGGTCCGTGGCCCTGGGACTCACCTCAAAAAGGGGATATTTACAGGGGATTAAAAAGGTTTGTGACGCCACCTGTGATGCCTGGTCAGGGTGACCAGCGCTGCTGTATAGCTCCACTGAAGGGTTGGTAATGGGCAGCAAGGTGTTAAGCCTTCCACAGGTAAGGCTGGGTCCTTCAGGGTAGATAGAATGTGCAGAAATGCAGGGCAGACAGGAATCCGACAGTAGGAGTAATAAGATGGACACACACACAAAAGTCTCTTTTTGTACCTTTACTGTTCTTATTGCAGGCACGTCCCGGGGCGCTGCAGGGTGAAGGATGCACATCCAGTTTCCTCCACTGAGTAGGTGTAGGGCCTCCTTAATTCTAAAATGAGTCTCTGACCTGTGTGAAACTAGGTCTGAGTCTGTCTCCAAAATGACGCCCGGCTGACCTTGTGTAGGGCCTTCTCTTGAAAGAACACAGTCTCTAATGGTTGCGCCGACCAGACTCCTGTTGTGAATGGGTTTGAGATGAGTTCTGAGCAGAGGCTCCCTCTGGTGGTTACAAGCGGTGCTAGTCTGTCCAGTGAAGATTGTGAGGACTGGGAATCAGGTGTTACTGACTGGTCTTATATAAGGGAGTCACCTTCCCATCAGGGTTGCCGGTGATCAATTGTTCTGGTCTGAATCCTTTATTCCAGTTTCCCTTGTAGCCTGCTGTGTCGTGTCTGCTTCTCCTGCTAACAGATAAGACATTTTCTTCTTTTGTGTTTGTGCTATATTTTTGCATTTTGTCCTGCACTTCTGTGGGGGCCTTCAGGGTCCCCTCCGGGGGCTTCTGCCCTCTCAGTTTTGTTCAGCCACTGATGTTTGTTCTTTTGCTTTTTCCAGTTTTTTCAGTGGCTGCTGTTTTGATTTTGTTACACCAGAGAACTAATTTAGGTGGAAGAGGTCGTGTGATCTCAGGCGTTTTTGAAATTAGTAGAGTTGGTGCTTTTCAGGGTTTTCTGGGATTGCAGTAAGTACCCTTCCTATCCTTTTCTATTTAGTTAGTTTGGGCCCCAGCGTTTGCTCATACTATTTTCTTTCTGTGTCAGTATTTCATCTTGTCTAACCGCCATTACATGTATGGGGGCTTTCTATTGTCTTTGGGGTTCTGCTCCGAGGCAGATAGCTTTCCTATATCTATCTTTAGGTGTAGTTAGTTTCTCAGGCTGTGACGAGGCGTCTAGGACCAACGTAGGAACGCTCCACGGCTGCCTCTAGTTGTGGTGGTTAGTCAGGGTACTGCAATCTCATAGATTCCAACTGCTCTGGTGTATTGCCTTTTTTACCTGCACTCCTAAGCTACCGAAACATAACAGTATCACCGGCCTAAAAATTGAAAATTGTATGGTACTCACAGAAGGGAAAAAATATTGTCAGAGTTGTCAGAGATATTTTTCTGTTTGTTGCATTTTTTTTTTCCCTCTGTATCTCTGGGTGCTGGGGAGGATCTTTTCTCTCAATGGAGTTTGCACAGTTGTCTGGCCGTGTGGATCAGCTTGCCACTGAGGTTCGGAGTATTGCTATCTATCTTGCTGGGTTGCCTGTTGTGGAACCTAGGATTCCCATGCCAGATTTGTTTTTAGGGGATCGAGCTAAGTTTCAGAATTTCAAAAATAATTGTAAATTGTTTTTTACTTAAAATCTAAGTCCTCAGGGAACGCAGCGCAGCAGGTTCAAATTATCATCTCTCTCCTGCGCGGCGATCCTCAGGATTGGGCTTTTTCCCTGATACCTGGGGATCCTGTTTTGAGTGATGTTGATGCATTTTTTCAGGCCTTGGGGTTATTGTACGATGAGCCTAATGTCACTGATCAAGCTGAGAAAGCCTTGTTGGCATTAAATCAGGGGCTTGATGACGCTGAGTTATACTGTCAGAGATTCCGTAGGTGGGCAGTCCTGACCAAATGGAATGACGACGCTTTGGCAGCCCTTTTCCGGAAGGGTCTGTCAGATAATGTAAAGGATGTTATGGTGGGATTCCCTGTCCCCTCTGGTCTCAATGATTCTATGTCATTAGCGATTCAAATTGACAGATGTTTGCGTGAGCGGAGAAGTATGCGTGGAATGGTGTTGCCTTGTGAACCAGCTTCTGAATCCATGCATTGTGATAGAGTGGTGTCTGGGGCACAGCGTCATGAGTTTCGAAAGCGCAATGGGTTATGTTTCTACTGTGGTGATGCCTCTCATGCTATTTCAGTCTGCCCTAAGCGGGGAAGACGTTTTGCGCGCTCAGTTGTCTTGGGTAGTGTTCAGACTAAGTTTTTATTAACTGTCACTCTGATATGCTCTCTGTCCTCATTTTCTGCTCAGGCTTTCGTTGATTTTGGAGCAGCTATTAACCTGATGGATTATGATTTTGCTAAACGTTGTGGATTTCCCTTGATACCCCTACAGAAATCTATTCCCCTACTGGGGATCGATTCTACCCCTTTGGCTGAGAATAAACCCCAGTTTTCTACTCAGGTGATAATGAGGGTTGAACCTGATCACCAGGAGTGCTGCAAATTTTTGGTTCTGTATAATCTGCATGACATTATCGTGCTGGGTTTTCCTTGGTTACAGTCTCATAATCCTGTTTTGGATTGGAAATCTGTGTCTGTAACCAGTTGGGGCTGCCAATGTGTTAATACCAACACTCCTGTTTTTTCTGCCTCCCCCAGGCTCAGGATGTTCCTGACTTTTTGATTGATTTTTCTGATGTGTTTAGCGAAAGTAAATCTGCATCCTTGCCTCCCCATAGGAGCTATGACTGCGCTATTGAATTAGTGCCGGGTAGTAAATTCCCTAAAGGTCGTCTTTTTAACTTGTCTGTACCTGAACATGACGCTATGCGGTCTTATATCAAGGAATCATTGGAGAAGGGTCATATCAGACCATCCTCTTCACCCTTAGGTGCGGTTTTTTCTTTGTGGCCAAAAAGGATGGTTCATTAAGGCCTTGTATTGATTATCGTCTCTTGAATAATATTACTGTGAAATATCAATACCCGTTACCCTTGATTTCTGACCTGTTTTCCAGGGTGAAAAACGCTACTTGGTTTACCAAGCTTGACCTCAGGGGGGCGTATAACCTTATTCGCATTAAGCACGGGGATGAATGGAAGACGGCATTTAATACCCCTGAAGGGCATTTTGAGTACCTGGTGATGCCCTTTGGGCTCACTAATGCTCCTTCCGTCTTCCAGTCCTTCATGAATGACATTTTCAGGGATTTTGTGGATACATTTCTGATTGTTTATTTGGATGATATCTTGATTTTTTCTAATGACTGGGACTCTCATGTGAAACATGTTCGAACTGTATTCCAGATTTTGAGAGAGAATGCTCTGTATGTGAAGGGATCAAAGTGTCTTTTTGGCGTACAGAGGATCTCATTTCTGGGATTCATTTTGTCCCCATCTGTTATTGAAATGGACCCGGTCAAGGTTCAGGCCATCCGTGATTGGGTCCAACCTACTTCATTAAAGGCTCTTCAGAGATTTTTGGGTTTTGCCAATTTTTATCGTAAATTTATTGGTAATTTCTCGGTTATTGTTAAACCATTAACTGATTTGACCAGAAAGGGTTCTGATGTGGTGAATTGGCCTCCTGAGGCAGTCTCTGCATTTCAGGAACTTAAGCAGAGATTCACTTCTGCTCCTGTTCTACGGCAGCCTGATGTTTCTCTGCCATTTCAGGTGGAGGTTATGCCTCTGAAATTGGGGCAGGTGCCGTTTTGTCCCAAAAAGATCCAGAGACCTCTAAAAGTAACCCTTGTGCCTTTTTCTCTCGAAAATTTTCTCCTACTGAACGTAATTATGACGTGGGTAATCGGGAGTTATTGGCCATGAAGTGGGCTTTTGAAGACTGGAGACATTGGCTGGAGGGAGCCAAACATCAGGTGGTGGTCCTTACGGACCATAAGAATCTGGTCTATCTGGAATCTGCCAAGCGACTCAATCCTAGACAGGCCAGGTGGGCCTTGTTTTTCACACGTTTTAATTTTGTGGTTTCCTTTCTTCCTGGCACTAAGAATGTTAAGGCGGATGCCCTCTCGAGGAGTTTCCTTGCGGACTCTCCTGAGTTATCTGATCCTTCTGTTATTTTGAAAGAGGGTGTAGTTCTTTCCGCCATCTCGCCCAATTTGAGACTTGCTCTGGAGGGGTGTCAGGAGGATAGGCCCGAGTGCTGCCCTGTTGGAAAATTGTTTGTCCCGGACCAGTGGAAAAAGAGTGTGATGTCTGAGATTCATTGTTCCGCGTTGGCTGGGCATCCCGGAATTTTTGGTACCAGAGACTTGGTTAGTCGGTCCTTTTGGTGGCCTACCTTGTCTCGTGATGTCAGGGAATTTGTGCAGTCCTGCGGGACTTGCTCTCGCTCCAAGCCTTGCTCTCGCTCTAGTGGTTTGTTGATGCCATTGCCTGTGCCCAAGAGACCATGGACCCATATCTCTATGGATTTCATTTCCGACCTTCCTGTTTCTCAGAGAATGACCACCATCTGGGTAATTTGTGATAGGTTTTCCAAGATGATACATCTTGTGCCATTACCTAAGTTGCCTTCCTCCTCTGAATTGGTGCCGTTGTTCCTTCAGCACGTGGTTCGTTTACACGGCATTCCTGAGAACATTGTGTCTGACAGAGGAGTCCAGTTTGTTTCCAGATTTTGGAGGACTTTTTGTTCTAAACTGGGTGTTTAATTGTCTTTCTCCTCGGCATTTCATCCTCAGACCAATGGTCAAACTGAGAGAACAAACCAGACATTGGAGACTTATCTAAGATGCTTTGTGTCTGCTGATCAGGATGACTGGGTCTCTTTTTTGCCTTTGGCTGAGTTTGCTCTTAATAATAGGGCTAGCTCTGCTACTTTGATGTCTCCGTTTTTCTGTAATTCTGGGTTTCACCCTCGATTTTCTTCAGGACAGACGGAGGCTTCTGTCTGTCCAGGTGTTGACTCTGTTGTGGAGCGTATGCAACTGATTTGGGACCAGGTAGTGGAGAGGTTGTCCCTCTCTCAGGAGAGGGCCCAGCGGTTTGCTAACTGGCATAGGACTGATGGTCCTCGGTTTAAAGTGGGGGACTTGGTCTGGTTGTCCTCAAAGAATATTCCTATGAGAGTAGCATCTCCTAAATTTAAGCCTAGGTTCATTGGACCTTATAAGATCATGGAGATTATTAATCCTGTGTCTTTTCGTTTGCTTCTTCCAGGGACATTTAAGATCCATAACGTGTTCCATAAGTCCTTGTTGAAGAGGTTTGTTGAGCCAGTGGTTCCTGCTGCTGTGCCTCCTGACCCTGTTTTGGTTGAGGGCAATCTGGAGTATGTGGTTGAGAAAATATTAGATTCTCGTTTTTCTAGACGGAAACTCCAGTATTTGGTTAAATGGAGAGGTTATGGTCAGGAAGACAATTCTTGGGTGTTTGCTTCGGACATCCATGCTAGGAGACTTATCCGTGCATATCATAGAACTCATCCTGACCGACCTGGTTGCTCAAATGAGGGTTCGGTGACCCCTCCTCAAGGGGGGGGTACTGTTGTGAATGGGTTTGAGATGAGTTCTGAGCAGAGGCTCCCTCTGGTGGTTACAAGCGGTGCTAGTCTGTCCAGTGAAGATTGTGAGGACTGGGAATCAGGTGTTACTGACTGGTCTTATATAAGGGAGTCACCTTCCCATCAGGGTTGCCGGTGATCAATTGTTCTGGTCTGAATCCTTTATTCCAGTTTCCCTTGTAGCCTGCTGTGTCGTGTCTGCTTCTCCTGCTAACAGATAAGACATTTTCTTCTTTTGTGTTTGTGCTATATTTTTGCATTTTGTCCTGCACTTCTGTGGGGGCCTTCAGGGTCCCCTCCGGGGGCTTCTGCCCTCTCAGTTTTGTTCAGCCACTGATGTTTGTTCTTTTGCTTTTTCCAGTTTTTTCAGTGGCTGCTGTTTTGATTTTGTTACACCAGAGAACTAATTTAGGTGGAAGAGGTCGTGTGATCTCAGGCGTTTTTGAAATTAGTAGAGTTGGTGCTTTTCAGGGTTTTCTGGGATTGCAGTAAGTACCCTTCCTATCCTTTTCTATTTAGTTAGTTTGGGCCCCAGCGTTTGCTCATACTATTTTCTTTCTGTGTCAGTATTTCATCTTGTCTAACCGCCATTACATGTATGGGGGCTTTCTATTGTCTTTGGGGTTCTGCTCCGAGGCAGATAGCTTTCCTATATCTATCTTTAGGTGTAGTTAGTTTCTCAGGCTGTGACGAGGCGTCTAGGACCAACGTAGGAACGCTCCACGGCTGCCTCTAGTTGTGGTGGTTAGTCAGGGTACTGCAATCTCATAGATTCCAACTGCTCTGGTGTATTGCCTTTTTTACCTGCACTCCTAAGCTACCGAAACATAACAGTATCACCGGCCTAAAAATTGAAAATTGTATGGTACTCACAGAAGGGAAAAAATATTGTCAGAGTTGTCAGAGATATTTTTCTGTTTGTTGCATTTTTTTTTTTCCCTCTGTATCTCTGGGTGCTGGGGAGGATCTTTTCTCTCAATGGAGTTTGCACAGTTGTCTGGCCGTGTGGATCAGCTTGCCACTGAGGTTCGGAGTATTGCTATCTATCTTGCTGGGTTGCCTGTTGTGGAACCTAGGATTCCCATGCCAGATTTGTTTTTAGGGGATCGAGCTAAGTTTCAGAATTTCAAAAATAATTGTAAATTGTTTTTTGCCTTAAAATCTAAGTCCTCAGGGAACGCAGCGCAGCAGGTTCAAATTATCATCTCTCTCCTGCGCGGCGATCCTCAGGATTGGGCTTTTTCCCTGATACCTGGGGATCCTGTTTTGAGTGATGTTGATGCATTTTTTCAGGCCTTGGGGTTATTGTACGATGAGCCTAATGTCACTGATCAAGCTGAGAAAGCCTTGTTGGCATTAAATCAGGGGCTTGATGACGCTGAGTTATACTGTCAGAGATTCCGTAGGTGGGCAGTCCTGACCAAATGGAATGACGACGCTTTGGCAGCCCTTTTCCGGAAGGGTCTGTCAGATAATGTAAAGGATGTTATGGTGGGATTCCCTGTCCCCTCTGGTCTCAATGATTCTATGTCATTAGCGATTCAAATTGACAGATGTTTGCGTGAGCGGAGAAGTATGCGTGGAATGGTGTTGCCTTGTGAACCAGCTTCTGAATCCATGCATTGTGATAGAGTGGTGTCTGGGGCACAGCGTCATGAGTTTCGAAAGCGCAATGGGTTATGTTTCTACTGTGGTGATGCCTCTCATGCTATTTCAGTCTGCCCTAAGCGGGGAAGACGTTTTGCGCGCTCAGTTGTCTTGGGTAGTGTTCAGACTAAGTTTTTATTAACTGTCACTCTGATATGCTCTCTGTCCTCATTTTCTGCTCAGGCTTTCGTTGATTCTGGAGCAGCTATTAACCTGATGGATTATGATTTTGCTAAACGTTGTGGATTTCCCTTGATACCCCTACAGAAATCTATTCCCCTACTGGGGATCGATTCTACCCCTTTGGCTGAGAATAAACCCCAGTTTTCTACTCAGGTGATAATGAGGGTTGAACCTGATCACCAGGAGTGCTGCAAATTTTTGGTTCTGTATAATCTGCATGACATTATCGTGCTGGGTTTTCCTTGGTTACAGTCTCATAATCCTGTTTTGGATTGGAAATCTGTGTCTGTAACCAGTTGGGGCTGCCAATGTGTTAATACCAACACTCCTGTTTTTTCTGCCTCCCCCCAGGCTCAGGATGTTCCTGACTTTTTGATTGATTTTTCTGATGTGTTTAGCGAAAGTAAATCTGCATCCTTGCCTCCCCATAGGAGCTATGACTGCGCTATTGAATTAGTGCCGGGTAGTAAATTCCCTAAAGGTCGCCTTTTTAACTTGTCTGTACCTGAACATGACGCTATGCGGTCTTATATCAAGGAATCATTGGAGAAGGGTCATATCAGACCATCCTCTTCACCCTTAGGTGCCGGTTTTTTTCTTTGTGGCCAAAAAGGATGGTTCATTAAGGCCTGTATTGATTATCGTCTCTTGAATAATATTACTGTGAAATATCAATACCCGTTACCCTTGATTTCTGACCTGTTTTCCAGGGTGAAAAACGCTACTTGGTTTACCAAGCTTGACCTCAGGGGGGCGTATAACCTTATTCGCATTAAGCACGGGGATGAATGGAAGACGGCATTCAATACCCCTGAAGGGCATTTTGAGTACCTGGTGATGCCCTTTGGGCTCACTAATGCTCCTTCCGTCTTCCAGTCCTTCATGAATGACATTTTCAGGGATTTTGTGGATACATTTCTGATTGTTTATTTGGATGATATCTTGATTTTTTCTAATGACTGGGACTCTCATGTGAAACATGTTCGAACTGTATTCCAGATTTTGAGAGAGAATGCTCTGTATGTGAAGGGATCAAAGTGTTTTTTGGCGTACAGAGGATCTCATTTCTGGGATTCATTTTGTCCCCATCTGTTATTGAAATGGACCCGGTCAAGGTTCAGGCCATCGTGATTGGGTCCAACCTACTTCATTAAAGGCTCTTCAGAGATTTTTGGGTTTTGCCAATTTTTATCGTAAATTTATTGGTAATTTCTCGGTTATTGTTAAACCATTAACTGATTTGACCAGAAAGGGTTCTGATGTGGTGAATTGGCCTCCTGAGGCAGTCTCTGCATTTCAGGAACTTAAGCAGAGATTCACTTCTGCTCCTGTTCTACGGCAGCCTGATGTTTCTCTGCCATTTCAGGTGGGAGTTATGCCTCTGAAATTGGGGCAGGTGCCGTTTTGTCCCAAAAAGATCCAGAGACCTCTAAAAGTAACCCTTGTGCCTTTTTCTCTCGAAAATTTTCTCCTACTGAACGTAATTATGACGTGGGTAATCGGGAGTTATTGGCCATGAAGTGGGCTTTTGAAGATGGAGACATTGGCTGGAGGGAGCCAAACATCAGGTGGTGGTCCTTACGGACCATAAGAATCTGGTCTATCTGGAATCTGCCAAGCGACTCAATCCTAGACAGGCCAGGTGGGCCTTGTTTTTCACACGTTTTAATTTTGTGGTTTCCTTTCTTCCTGGCACTAAGAATGTTAAGGCGGATGCCCTCTCGAGGAGTTTCCTTGCGGACTCTCCTGAGTTATCTGATCCTTCTGTTATTTTGAAAGAGGGTGTAGTTCTTTCCGCCATCTCGCCCAATTTGAGACTTGCTCTGGAGGGGTGTCAGGAGGATAGGCCCGAGTGCTGCCCTGTTGGAAAATTGTTTGTCCCGGACCAGTGGAAAAAGAGTGTGATGTCTGAGATTCATTGTTCCGCGTTGGCTGGGCATCCCGGAATTTTTGGTACCAGAGACTTGGTTAGTCGGTCCTTTTGGTGGCCTACCTTGTCTCGTGATGTCAGGGAATTTGTGCAGTCCTGCGGGACTTGCTCTCGCTCCAAGCCTTGCTCTCGCTCTAGTGGTTTGTTGATGCCATTGCCTGTGCCCAAGAGACCATGGACCCATATCTCTATGGATTTCATTTCCGACCTTCCTGTTTCTCAGAGAATGACCACCATCTGGGTAATTTGTGATAGGTTTTCCAAGATGATACATCTTGTGCCATTACCTAAGTTGCCTTCCTCCTCTGAATTGGTGCCGTTGTTCCTTCAGCACGTGGTTCGTTTACACGGCATTCCTGAGAACATTGTGTCTGACAGAGGAGTCCAGTTTGTTTCCAGATTTTGGAGGACTTTTTGTTCTAAACTGGGTGTTTAATTGTCTTTCTCCTCGGCATTTCATCCTCAGACCAATGGTCAAACTGAGAGAACAAACCAGACATTGGAGACTTATCTAAGATGCTTTGTGTCTGCTGATCAGGATGACTGGGTCTCTTTTTTGCCTTTGGCTGAGTTTGCTCTTAATAATAGGGCTAGCTCTGCTACTTTGATGTCTCCGTTTTTCTGTAATTCTGGGTTTCACCCTCGATTTTCTTCAGGACAGACGGAGGCTTCTGTCTGTCCAGGTGTTGACTCTGTTGTGGAGCGTATGCAACTGATTTGGGACCAGGTAGTGGAGAGGTTGTCCCTCTCTCAGGAGAGGGCCCAGCGGTTTGCTAACTGGCATAGGACTGATGGTCCTCGGTTTAAAGTGGGGGACTTGGTCTGGTTGTCCTCAAAGAATATTCCTATGAGAGTAGCATCTCCTAAATTTAAGCCTAGGTTCATTGGACCTTATAAGATCATGGAGATTATTAATCCTGTTTCTTTTCGTTTGCTTCTTCCAGGGACATTTAAGATCCATAACGTGTTCCATAAGTCCTTGTTGAAGAGGTTTGTTGAGCCAGTGGTTCCTGCTGCTGTGCCTCCTGACCCTGTTTTGGTTGAGGGCAATCTGGAGTATGTGGTTGAGAAAATATTAGATTCTCGTTTTTCTAGACGGAAACTCCAGTATTTGGTTAAATGGAGAGGTTATGGTCAGGAAGACAATTCTTGGGTGTTTGCTTCGGACATCCATGCTAGGAGACTTATCCGTGCATATCATAGAACTCATCCTGACCGACCTGGTTGCTCAAATGAGGGTTTGGTGACCCCTCCTCAAGGGGGGGGTACTGTTGTGAATGGGTTTGAGATGAGTTCTGAGCAGAGGCTCCCTCTGGTGGTTACAAGCGGTGCTAGTCTGTCCAGTGAAGATTGTGAGGACTGGGAATCAGGTGTTACTGACTGGTCTTATATAAGGGAGTCACCTTCCCATCAGGGTTGCCGGTGATCAATTGTTCTGGTCTGAATCCTTTATTCCAGTTTCCCTTGTAGCCTGCTGTGTCGTGTCTGCTTCTCCTGCTAACAGATAAGACATTTTCTTCTTTTGTGTTTGTGTTATATTTTTGCATTTTGTCCTGCACTTCTGTGGGGGCCTTCAGGGTCCCCTCCGGGGGCTTCTGCCCTCTCAGTTTTGTTCAGCCACTGATGTTTGTACTTTTGCTTTTTCCAGTTTTTTCAGTGGCTGCTGTTTTGATTTTGTTACACCAGAGAACTAATTTAGGTGGAAGAGGTCGTGTGATCTCAGGCGTTTTTGAAATTAGTAGAGTTGGTGCTTTTCAGGGTTTTCTGGGATTGCAGTAAGTACCCTTCCTATCCTTTTCTATTTAGTTAGTTTGGGCCCCAGCGTTTGCTCATACTATTTTCTTTCTGTGTCAGTATTTCATCTTGTCTAACCGCCATTACATGTTTGGGGGCTTTCTATTGTCTTTGGGGTTCTGCTCCGGGGCAGATAGCTTTCCTATATCTATCTTTAGGTGTAGTTAGTTTCTCAGGCTGTGACGAGGCGTCTAGGACCAACGTAGGAACGCTCCACGGCTGCCTCTAGTTGTGGTGGTTAGTCAGGGTACTGCAATATCATAGATTCCAACTGCTCTGGTGTATTGCCTTTTTTACCTGCACTCCTCAGCTACCGAAACATAACAGACTCCTGTCTTCCTGACCCAGTTACTTCTCCCTCTTCTTCTTCACCGCTCTCTAAGCGTCGGCACGCTTTCTCACTGAGCTGCACTCACTTGACTCAGCTCTGACTAGGCTGGAGTGGTTTCCATCCCACTTTTACTAGCCTCCACTCGTTTGAACTAAGCTGCAAGCTGCAGACTTCAGACTCCTTCATTAACAGCTGAACTCTCCTTTGAGCTCTGCTCCGTGTGCCAACTTGCACACACTCTGCGCTCTCTGCGCTCACAACACTCTCTAAGCTTAGGCCGTCTGCTCTTCACTTCACCCTCTGAGGTGACTGAAAACTAGACTAGACTCCAGTGTCTTCACCCTCCTTATATATGGCTAAACAGCTCCCTCTGATGGTTCTAGGGATGGGTGAAGGTGTGTGAATGTATATACAGGACCTCTAGTGGTGGTTACCTTAAGTGCACCCTTCCGGAGATTAGGATTCCAAGCATAGCTGGGCTCCACATCCCCCCTGGTAAAACTCAGCACTCCCGGGCTGAAAGAAAAACATTTTTGAATAAAACATTAACATTAACTCTTCCCTTATGGGAGGTGAGGACTGACAGTGGATACCGCACACACAGGCGCGACTGCCCCTATCTACAGCTGCTCTCACAGCATCAGCCACATTAGCGGTGGATACCGCATTCAGGAGGCACACTGGCCCCTACTGGCTATTATAAGCTTGATACGTTCTTATCACGCTTCTGATGTTAAGATATACTATTTATGGGCATATTCATTAAGGAGTCTGTTTCATATTATATTGTGAAGTACTGACGAAGGTCTCATTGACCGAAACGTTTTCAGATATGCTACTATTAAAATATCCTCTTCATAAGATGAGTGCTTAGTCTTTTCTATATTATTTGAAAACTAGACTAGACTCCAGTGTCTTCACCCTCCTTATATATGGCTAAACAGCTCCCTCTGGTGGCTCTAGGGATGGGTGAAGGTGTGTGAATGTATATACAGGACCTCTAGTGGTGGTTACCTTCAGTGCACCCTTCCGGAGATTAGGATTCCAAGCATAGCGGGGCTCCACATCCCCCCCTGGTAAAACTCAGCACTCCCAGGCTGAAAGAAAAACATTTTTTAATAAAACATTAACATTAACTCTTCCCTTACGGGAGGTGAGGATCTTTAACCGTTGAATAATAAATAACACTTTTAATATCAACATCAAGTAAAGTGCAAATATCAGAAGCTTCGCAGTTCAAGTAGACATATACTTGTGGGGGACCCGCCCAAACCTCCAACGGTGGTCCTGAGTGGGCTGCAAGACTTTTCTGGATCTCTTTAGCAGACCTCACTTTCGGCCACACCAAATGGGTTTTGAGTTCTAAGGTGGCACTGGTTTACATAAAACCAAGATGGAGCACCGAAGTGCTAACTATATACAAAGAGAGTTTTTGGGCTGGCAGAGTCCTCAGCCACACAGTTCAGAGCAAATATCACAATACTCATTACCCAACTGGGGTATACTTAAGGCATAAATATATAAAACTTTCAAACAACAGACACCTGTCCGGGTGCAGCAACAATTTTAAACTATTTACAGTACAGTGACCCTGTTCGGGTTTCTATTGCGGCATCGCTATATCTTCAACCCCTGGTGTTGCAAGCACATAGTGCCTCTTAGTACGGAGCACCATGACAATGTGGCCGGATATAGGGGTCTGTGTGGCTACAGTTCTCTTTTCATTACGGGTTCCCGGAGGCCTGACAGGTGCCTCACTTAAACTTAGGCTCTGCAGTTCGTGCAGGTGTGACTCAGCAGGGGGTGAGCGGGCAGCAGCCGCATACAGCCGCTCAGCAGGGCATGGCACAGGTGCGCAGACTGGCGCGGAATTTGCAGAGGCCTGGGACACTGAGACACGGGGTAAGCTTCCTGCTTCAGGGACCGGGGAGCTGCTTCAGGAGACGTTTAGGGCATACCACCCCTTAAGCCCCCAATGCCGCGTGTAGGTGACTAAGTCCCCTATTAACAGGTCCCTGTCCGGGTGTCCCTCAGGTAAATGGGCCACTACGTCCCGGCGATTGACAAAGATTTCCTGATAGAGGCCGGGCTCGTGTATGAAACCCCAGCCTCCCTGGAGCTTAAAGTCACGCACCGCCCCCTGCGCCGCGGTTCCCGGAGCGTACCTTTATCTCGCCTGACGTTCTCTTTGATGGCGAGATCTCTCTCCCGGTACCTCTGGCGTTGTCGCTGCGCCTTACGCTGGTCACGCTGTTGCTGCTCCTCCTGCTCACGGCGTCTCCATTCATTCTCCTGCTGTGCGGCGTACTCCTCGTCATCCAGGAGCTCCATCTCCTCCCAGTCGACCTTGATATCGCTGGGTATTTCCTCCTTCCTCCCTGCCAGGGGACAGTATTCCTCTGTTACAGGTGCGGCTTCTGGTTCCGGGCCTGGCGGGTACTCCGGTCCGGGCAAGGCCTCCGCAGCCTCCTGTCCTCTCGCCGCGTCCTCGGCGGGGGCAAGAACAGCTTCTCCATATTCAGCCTTTGACCAGTTTGCAGCCACTGGCTCAGGTGGTGGCGCGGGTGACAGCCGCGCATCCGGAACAGAGAGCGGTTGGCTCTGCTGCAGCCGCAGCTTTAGAGCCCGCCAGCTTTGCTCCATCTGCTCCACTTCAGCCCAGTGCCGGGCCAGATCCAGCAGGGCCGCGTCCACCTCCTCCTCCTTATATCGCTCTCCATCTCCTTCCAGAACTGGGGATGGTTCAGGCACAGGCTGCGCCTCTTCGTGAGGGAAGGGTTTGCACACCTCCATTCCCCCACACAGAAACTCCTGTCCTTCCGCCATCTCTCTCCAGTCCAGACTGAACTTTCTAATAGGAGTGGACTGGTCTTTTCCATGGAGGTGGGACTTTCGCTTTCTTTTCCTTCCACTAAGGAGGATGAGGAGGCGGATCTCCTTTGCAGTGGGGCATGATCTTATGTTGTAGAAACACTTAGACAGGGCGGCCATAATTTTCACGCCACGGGGGGGGTACGCCCATGAATTCACGCCCCTCTTCTTCACCAGCGCCTCAAGGTGCGAATATGGCGGCAAAATGGCGGTAAATGGCGGCAAAGTTCCAAAAATGACAAATACAGTCTCTAGCACAAAAACAGTCCAATTCAGGCACACAGGACTCGCTTATAGCGAGCTTCAGAATCTTGTTCGTGACGCCAGGTAGATGAGTCGCCCGCCAGGGCCGTGTGGTACTCGGCACCGAGCCCGTCGATTACTATGGGGGATGTCACGGTGACTCAGCTCGGTCCGTGGCCCTGGGACTCACCTCAAAAAGGGGATATTTACAGGGGATTAAAAAGGTTTGTTAAATGTTCGTGACGCCACCTGTGGTGCCTGGTCAGGGTGACCAGAGCTGCTGTATAGCTCCACTGAAGGGTTGGTAATGGGCAGTAAGGTGTTAAGCCTTCCACAGGTAAGGATGGGTCCTTCAGGGTAGATAGAATGTGTAGAAATGCAGGGCAGACGGGAATCCGACAGTAGGAGTAATAAGATGGACACACACACAAAAGTCTCTTTCTGTACCTTTACTGTTGTTATTGCAGGCACGTCCCGGGGCGCTGCAGGGTGAAGGATGCACATCCAGTTTCCTCCACTGAGTAGGTGTAGGGCCTCCTTACTTCTAAAATGAGTCTCTGACCTGTGTGAAACTAGGTCTGAGTCTGTCTCCAACTTTATACCTGGCTGACCTTGTGTAGGGCCTTCTCTTGAAAGAACACAGTCTCTAATGGTTGCGCCGACCAGACTCCTGTCTTCCTGACCCAGTTACGTATCAGCACTAAAGGGCTCCTGCGACTTGCAGTCCCGCAGGATCTCCGGTATCTCCTACTGGTCGTGAAGATTCCAGTAAGCTTGGACCCAGTGTCCGGTTGTATGATAGGGATGAGCTGTTTAGGCTCCTCTGTCCCTCACTTGCTTTCCACTCGCCTTTCGTCCTGCTCGGGCCCTCACAAATCACACACTGGCAGATGGTGGACTACTTCTCCCTCTTCTTCTTCACCGCTCTCTAAGCGTCGGCACGCTTTCTCACTGAGCTGCACTCACTTGACTCAACTCTGACTAGGCTGGAGTGGTTTCCATCCCACTTTTACTAGCCTCCACTCGTTTGAACTAAGTTTAAAGCTGAAGACTTCAGACTCCTTCATTAACAGCTGAACTCTCCTTTGAGCTCTGCTCCGTGTTCCAACTTGCACACACTTTACGCTCTCTGCGCTCACAACACTCTCTAAGCTTAGGCCGTCTGCTCTTCACTTCACCCTCTGAGGTGACTGAAAACTAGACTAGACTCCAGTGTCTTCACCCTCCTTATATATGGCTAAACAGCTCCCTCTGATGGTTCTAGGGATGGGTGAAGGTGTGTGAATGTATATACAGGACCTCTAGTGGTGGCTACCTTCAGTGCACCCTTCCGGAGATTAGGATTCCAAGCACAGCTGGGCTCCACATATATACCAATAAAAATTCTCTCCACCCGGGCGTAGAATAAGTTCAATAGCTAATATATATGTAGTATATCTCCCTTTTGAACCCATTTGATTTTTTTTTTTCAGTTTTCCAGAACATTTTATGGCCACAGTCCTGGAAATAATACAAAAAAACAAGCCTTCTTACCACTGTGTTGACAAGGAGATGAAACACAGTTTTGGCTGTCAGAAGAAAGAGAGGTAAAAAACAGCAAAACCAAAGACTCCACCAATGGGAAAGAGTTAATCATGTTTGTGACATACCGTATGTTTCAATTCTTTTTCGAGATCTCTGCTCGCTATCACAGAACAATCACATTCTCATTCACGGTTATTTTGAGAAGAAAGACAAAATATGCCAGAAAGTTTTGGAACTTTTTATTTATACGGCGATTAAGCTTAATATACATAAAACCCGAAAGCCCCTTTAAGTCGTTGTCATATCGATGACAGGTACACTGTGCAGGGCTGTAACCGGAATGTTCCCCTGCTGCACAGTGTCATTGTGGCCACTGCAGGAAGCAGATGTGTGTAACAAGGTGATGACATATTCGGAATTTTTACTCTTGATGAATATTCCATGAAATGGATAAAGATAAATAATTTGGCAGGTGCAGCCCAGCTGTGTACGACTGCGAGCACATCACATTTATCTCCCCTGCAATCATAGGAAGCAGAGAAAGGACAAATTATCCGGTACAACATGCAAATCCTGAAACTGACATGACTGCTTGTTCTGGGTAAGGATCTTTCACATGAAGCGAAAACATCAAATTCTCTCCACCATAGTCACAGAGTGAAGTGTCCGTCACATTGTGCTCCTCTGCCACAAAGAACGCCTCAGCATCAGGCATAAAAGGAAAAGGCTCTTTCACTTTGTAAAGCAGCTTGTAGAGGAATGTTAAAGGGTTTACATCATTAAAAGTTATCATCTTGATAAAGGATAGAGAATAACGCAGTTTGTGGTGGTCTGACCACTAATTCCCCCACCAATCCTGAGAAAAAGGGCTTTGAAATGTCGGTTGGAATTGAGCGGAAGTACTCCACTATATAATTAATCTTCATTATATGGCTATCTCTGTCAGTCCCATAGAAATGAGTAGAGCAGTGACACTGTTATGACTGAGCCCTATGTCTCATATGGGGGTGACCAAACCAGGGGACATGTTAAACCTGCACACCACAGGTCCGTATACAGACTAGGCAATCTCTAACCTGACACTAATTTGTTCCTACTAACCATAGGGGGGAAAAGCCACCACCACAGAGCATAATCCTAAAGGTACAATCTTTACTTAAATATGCAATACATTATTTGAAGATAATTAAAAGTTTGCTAGATATAAAATTGCAGGGGCCAAAGTTACAAAAAAGGTTGCACAGCAACCCTCTTTTAGCATATTTATCAACAAGCAAGAAAGTGATACTGTAGTAAATAACACTATGTAATATTTCAACTGCTTATGTTTAAAGGGAATCTGTCACCACTTTTTCGGCGTATCATGTGAAAATATTATTCAACTTAGTATCAGCTCTGCTTTATACAAGTACTTTTTATACCCCTTGACTTCCCACCAGTGATACATAAATACCGTTTATATTCCTCCCGCGGTGTATGTAAATATGCTCGGTCCGGTCCGATGGGTGGGGCTTATTGTCCGTCTCTCTCTCCCCCTACTGTCTTGCTCTATGCATTCCTTTCAGGTAATTCCTGCATTTGCGTACAGTTACCGCACACGCACATTCAATTGGTCCCTCGCATGTGCGCAGTATGCTTTACCTAACTGTGGGCAAAGACGAAAAAACAGTATTGCACATATTCCGGCATACGCCATGGCGGTCTACGGCCCTGAAGTATACTTCCGGGCCATAGAAAATCATGGCGTATGCCGGAGCATACGCAGTACTGTTTTTCGGCTTTGCCCAGTTGGGCAACGCATACTGCACACGCGCAAGGGACCACTTGAATGTGCGCACGCGGTAACTGTATGCAATCTGTGATATTCACAGAAATGAATACGTACAGCAAGACAAGGAGGGGGGGTGGAGACGGACAATAAGCCCCACCCATCGGACCGGACCGAGCATATTTACATACACCGCGGGAGGAATATAAACGGTATTTATGTATCATTGGTGGGGAGTCAAGGAGTATTAAAAGTACTTGTATAATGCAGAGCTGACACTAAATTAAATTATATTTTGACATTTGCCAAAAAAGTGGTGACAGATTCCCTTTAAAGACTATGGAAAAACGACTACATTCAGCACAAACTTTGATTTTATGACCAAATGCCAGAAAAATGTTGTATTTATTGTTTCAAAGAAAGAAAATTATTATATTTTCATTCATGTGGTGTGATAAAAAACAACACTTGCAAAGTAAATAGACAAAGACAGTCAAAAATCACTCAAAAAGTTTCAGAAATGAGTAGTTTTTCTAGATTTGCAAGTGTACTGCAAATCGCTTTCTCAAAGAAGCCCCAAATGTAGTCCCCCATCATGTTTTCGTTATACTGTCCTCGGTAACGACGTTCAAAGTCCAATATATCTTGCTGAAAGCGCTCGCCTTGCTCCTTTGAGTAAGCTCCCATGTTTTCCTTGAACTTGTCAAGATGAGCGTCAAGGATATGGACTTTGAGAGACATTCTGCATCCCATTATGGCGTAATTCTTTATGAGAGTCTGAACCAACTGCACATAGTTTTCAGCCTTGTGATTACCCAGGAAGCCATGAACCACTGCAACAAAACTGTTCCAAGCCGCTTTCTCCGTCCTGTTCAGCAGCTTGGCGAACTCGTCACATTCTATGATCTTCTTGCTCTGCAGTCCGACGAAGATACCAGCCATGACCTTGGCCTCGGACAGCTTTGGAAAGAGATCTTGGAGGTACTTGAAAGCTGCTGACTCCTTGTCAAGAGCCGTGAGAAATTGCTTGATGAGGCCTAACTCGATATGCAGTGGTGGCATCATCAACTTCAGAGGATTTTCCGTCAATATGGCCATGTGAGGGCTTATTTTTTGCAGGACGAGTTGTACTTTTGAATGACACCATTGTTTTTGGCATGTCATGTACTCGAAAACGGGAAAAAAATTCCAAGTGCGGTGAAATTGCAAAAAAAGTGCAATCCCACACTTGTTTTTAGCTCAGCTTTTTTGCTAAGTTCACTAAATGCTAAAACTGACCTGCCATTATGATTCTCCAGGTCATTATGAGTTCATAGACACCAAACATGTCTAGGTTCTCTTTTATCTAAGTGGTGAAAAAAAATTCCAAATTTTTTCTAAAAAAAAAAAAAAATAGCGCAATTTTCCGAGACCCGTTGCGTCTCCATTTTTTGTGATCTCGGGTTGGGTGAGGGCTTACTTTTTGTGCGCCGAGCTGACATTTTCAATTATACCACTTTTGTGCAGATACGGTCTCGCCCGTTATTGCCTTTTAATGCAATGTCGCGGCGACCAAAATAACGTAATTCTGTCAATTTGACTTTTTTTGCCGCTATGCCGTTTATCGATCAGGGTAATCCTTTTTTATTGATAGATCGGGCGATTCTAAATACGGCGAAACCAAATATGTCTATGTTTGATTTTTTATTGTTTTATTTTGAATGGGGCAAAAGGGGGGTGATTTAAACTTTTGTTTTTTTCATTTTTTTCATATTTTTAAACACTTTTTTTTCATTTTTGGCATGCTTAAATAGTTCCCATGGGAGACTAGAAGCAGCCATAGCTCGATCGCCTCTGCTACATAGAGGTGATGCTCAGATCACCTCTATGTATCAGAATTACTGTATTGCTATGAGCGCAGACCACAGGGTGGCACTCATAGCAATCCGGCATCAACAACCATAGAGGTCTCAAGGAGACCTCTGGTTGTTATACCAACGCATTGATGACCCCGATCAGGTGGCGGGGATCAGCGGTGTGCGTATTTCTGACCCGGTGGCCGGAAGCACTTGTAAAATGCCGCTGTCAGCGTTTAACAGCGGCATTTAACTACTTAATAGGCGAGAGTGGATGGCGATTCCACTCGCACCTATTGCGGGCACATGTCAGCTGTTCAAAAGAGCTGACATGTCCCGGCTTTGATGCGGGCTCACCGCCGAAGCCCTCATCAAAGCGGGGGATACTGGCCGTGGACATACTATTCCGTCCGCGGCCAGTAAGGGGTTAAATTGTACTAGATCTAAATCATTGAAATTCTACAAAATAAAGCACTGCCATCTAAATGAGCAGCAATTGTTCACATTACCTTCAAGAACTTTCTTGCAATATTCGCATGTGAAATGAGGTGCCCAGGACTTGTCTTGATCCCCGACAGGCATGCCGAAATAAGCCTTGTAGGCCTCGCACATCATACGACATGCTTTCACGGAATACTTTCTCGCTCTTGTCTTTATAAATTGTACACTCACGTAGCAAAATGCATCTGCTGGGCGCAAACAACCTTTTGATGCCATCTAAAACAAATAATTGCTCTTTAACTATGATTCGTTATTCTCTTATTCAGCAATAATATAAACCGAAATGTTGGTTCGAGTCACCTGTGCTTTTATACTTCTATGACTACTATTGAACAGTTCGAGAAAGTTCCAGAAAGTTCTAAAAGTTTCTAGAAACTTCTAGATAATTCTGGAAAATTGTAGAAACTTCTGCACAATTCTAGCAGTTCAACAATATTCTAGAAGACTACTCAGTATTGAATACGAATCGAGAATTTTAATGATAAACTTAACTGGAGCAGCCAGTGCCAGGCAGCGGCTGCCAAGGCAAACAGGATCATGGGGTGCATTAAAAGAGGTCTGGATACACATGATGAGAGCATTATACTGCCTCTGTACAAATCCCTGATTAAACCGCACATGGAGTACTGTGTACAGTTTTGGACATCGGTGCTCAGGAAGGATGTAATGGAACTAGAGAGAGTACAAAGGAGGGCAACAAAATTAATAAAGGGGATGGAGGAACTACAATACCCAGAGAGATTAGCAAAATTAGTATTATTTAGTCTAGAAAAAAGGCGACTGAGGGGCGATCTAATAACCATGTATAAGTATATAAGGGATCAATACAAATATCTCTCAGAGGATCTGTTTATATTAAAGTAAAAGGTGGCTACTTTGAAGAACCTAGAATATAAGACATATTTTAGTTGTTTCACAATTTTTTGTTAAGTATATAATTCCACATGTGTTAATTCATAGTTTTGATGCCTTCAGTGTGAATGTACAATTTTCATAGTCATGAAAATACAGAAAAATCTTTAAATGAGAAGGTGTGTCCAAACTTTTGGTCTGTACTATAGATCTGGGGCTTTATTCTGACGGAATATAGGCTGAACTGGATGGACAAATATCTTTTCTTGGCCTTGCTAAACTATGTTAACGTGTTACTAATTTTCCAGAAAACAGACAAATTTAACAATGTCATTGTCCTGATTACAAAAGCAAAGTTTTTGTGGAACAACAACTATTTTCTATTTGCTTTAGGCATAACGGGTTAGGAAAACACACTTTGGACCCAGGAACAAAAAATAAATAAAAATTTGTTACATAGTGTAATTATGTACACATCATAAAAAATAATATAGATAGAAAGGTATCCTATAGATATAATTACTGGTAATATGGCTCCAGGTGACAGTGCAAGATATTATGAATACCGAAAGAAAGTGCCAGTGCAAAACATTTCAAATAACAAGAGGATGCAATGTACATACAACCTGAAAATGTGATAAAGTAAGCCAACAGGTAGTAGAGGGATTATTTAGCCAGGGTAAGAATAAATATGGATACAAATGAGCAACCTATTGTAGTACATAGATAATGTGCTATACAAAATGCAGTGTGCATGTGTTTTGATCACTGGTAAAAATACCACGTAATAGATCTGCGGTGATATATACACTGTTCAAAAAAATAAGGGGAACACTCAAATAACACATCCTAGATCTAAATGAATTAAATATTTTCATTGAATACTTGGTTCTGTACAAAGTTGAATGTGCTGTTAACATAGTCACACAAAAATCATCAATGGAAATCAAATTTTTGAACCAATGGAGGCCTGGATATGGAGAGAACCCCAAAATGAAAGTGGAAACAAGTCAAAATGAAAATCAAAACAAGACAAAATTAAAGTGGAAGCAAGTCAAAATGATGCTCAGTATTGTGTGTGGCCTCTACGTGTCTGTATGACCTCCCTACAACACCTGGGCATGCTCCTGATGAGGTTGCGGATGTTCTCCTGAGGGATCTCCTCCCAGACCTGAACTAAAGCATTCGCCAACTCCTGGACAGTCTGTGGTGCAACGTGACATTGGTGGATGGAGTGAGACATGCTGTCCCAGATGCGCTCAATCGGATTCAGGTCTGGGGAACGGGCAGGCCAGTCCATAGCTTTAATGCCTTCATCTTGCAGGAACTGCTGACACACTCCAGACACATGAGGTCTGGCATTATCCTGCATTGGCAGGAACCCAGGGCCAACTGCACCAGCATATGGTCTCACAAGGGGTCTGAGGATCTCATCTCAGTAGCTAATGGCAGTCAGGCTACCTTTGGCGAGCACATGGAGGGCTCTGCGGCCCTCCAAAGAAATGCCACCCTACATCATTACTGACCCACTGCCAAACCGGTCATGCTGAAGGATGTTGCAGGCAGTAGATCACTCTCCACGGAATCTCCAGACTCTGTCACGTCTGTCACATGTGCTCAGTGTGAACCTGCTTTCATCTGTGAAGAGCATAGGGCGCCAGTGGTGAATTTGCCAATCATGGTGTTCTCTGGCAAATGCCAAGTGTCCTGCACGGTGTTGGGCTGTGAGCACAACCCCCATCTGTGGATGTCAGGCGCTCAGGCCTTCCTCATGGAGTTAGTTTCTAACCATTTGTGCAGACACATGCACATTTGTGGCCTGCTGGAGGTCATTTTGCAGGACTCTGGCAGTGCTCCTCCTGTTCCTCCTTGCACAAAGGTGGAGGTAGCAGTCCTGCTGCTGGGTTGTTGCCCTCCTACGGCCCCCTCCACGTCTCCTGGTGTACTGGCCTGGTAGCTCCTCCATCCTCTGGACACTACGCTGACAGAAAAAGCTACCCTTCTTGCAACAGCTTGCATTAATGTACCATCCTGGATAAGCTACACTACCTGAGCAACTTCTGTGCATTGTAGACTCTGCCTCATGCTACTATACAGTACCTCTAAGGATGAAAGCAATGACAAAATGCGAAAGTGACCAAAGCAACAGCCAAAAAGGATGAGAAAAGAGAAATAGTCTGTGGTCCCCAACTGCAGAACCACTCCTTTATAGTGGGTGTCTTCCTAATTGCTGATCATTTCAACCTGTTGTCTATTCCATTTGCACACTAGCAGGAAAAATTGATTCGCAATCGGTGTTGCTTCATAACTTGACAGGTTGATTTCACAGAAGTGAAATTGACTTGGAGTTATATCGTGTTGTTTAAGTGTTCCCTTTATTTTTTTGAGCAGTATATAATATCTAAACGCAAAACCGCACACAGACAAAAACAATTACAGTTACTGCTGTGAGATATGTGTAACCTTGGCGTCCCCGCTGCCCCAACGCACGTTTTGTTAAGTCTTCATCAGGCGGCGCCTGATAGATGCAGATCTATTATGAGACCTTTAGAGTCTCCATTTTTCTGGATCTTGGGCTGGGTGAGTGGCATTTAACATATTAAGAGGTCTCAGAAAATGGTACCTTTTTTTTTTACAAACTATGAATTTTTTTGTCACCACTCAAATAAAAAAGAACCTATACATGTTTTGTATCTGTGAACTTGGGAATCATAATGGCAGGTCAGTATTAGCATTTATTGAACATGGTAAAAAGAAAACAAAAAAACAATTGTGGAATTGCACTTTTTTTTGCAATTTCACCGCACTCGGAATTTCTTTTCCATTTTCCAGTACACCATATGGTAAAATCCATGGCGTTGTTCAAAAGTGCAACTAGTCCTGCAAAAAAAAGCCAGCAAATGGCCATATTGACAGAAAAATAAAATAGTTAGGGCTCAGGGAAGAAGGGGAGCAAAAAATTATAACGCAAAAATGGAAAGTCCCAAGGTCGTGAAGGAGTTAAACATTGGCCGAATTCAGTGGACTTATCCACTTTGTCCTTTTAAAACAAAACGGTTTGTTTTAATTCATGTGATCATACTTTTTATTTGCATAAGTTCTGCGTGTCCACGTTTGCCGTCTATGTGTTATCTATTTTTTTCATACCCAAATAAATTGTATTGAATGTTTCCCAAGCGTCTACCACGAAGGCTGACCTCACACAACCAACATTCACGTTCCTTGCACCTGCCTTTTTTGCTTGGTCCATGTGTCCATTTTTTCCATTAGTTTTTTATCAGTGTTTTTCACAGATGGATAAATCAATAACAAAGCGTCTCCTATCCTTTTCAGTGATAATCACGGAAAACGCGTGGACTGTACACTGATGCCATCCGAGAGCTGTCTAAAAATTTTCAAGGACCAATAGACATTGATTGATACTGTTCATCCATGATACCAGTAAAAAACAGACATGTCTCTATGATTTTTGCATGGACACACGGTCCGCAAAAATACATGGCCATGTGTAAATCGCAAATAGAATTTTTACGTGAAACATGGACGTCTGATTGAGGTCTATTGGTTTACCTTGACAATAAAGGACTGCTTCACATTCAGTAGTTTCTATTTATGATTGTATTCAGTTTATTACCTTTATTCAGAGATTACCTTCATTCTCCAACTCCTAGAATTTGCTTTGATGCACAATTTCTTCTTTTTTGGCAGGTCCCACTACCTTCAGTCTCAGTGGACATCTATGAGGGTGGCCTTTGTTCTGTCCTATGCAAATCTGTTCCTGGGGCTGAGGAACCTGTTCCTGTCACATCGCTACTCATCAATGGACCGCACCCCCTTTTGGACGCAGTCCATCAACAATGTATTCCTGATCTGTCACGGAAGTCCGACAGATATGGTTTTGCTTTTTAGGGAACTCAATGATAATCTCAACTTACGTATTACCTATAAACAAGCCTACAACCTGCAGTGATCATCAGTCTACTGAGCCACCGCACGACCAGCTCTACCCTCTCCTAGTGTATCCTCACCCATCCCCTGTAGACCGTGAGCCCTCACGGGCAGGGTCCTCTCTCCTTCTGTACTTGTGTGTGCCTTGTATTGCTCATGTTTACTGCACTTGTCTATATTTGCCCCTCTTCACATGTAAAGCGCCATGGAATAAATGGCGCTATAAAAATTTATAATAATAATAATAAACCTAGTGTCATTAGCATGGAGTTTTTGGATGTTGCAAATGGATTTGTTTTGCAAAGAAACATTTGTTAACACAGTACTTCACGTCTCATCATCACATCCCTCTCACATTATCAACTCGGTACCCATAGGGTAATTCTTGTGTATTCAGCGCATTTGTTTACCGGATTCCTATTTTGAGCATAGGGCAGAGGAAGTGAAAGAGAGGTTTTGTGAATGAGGTTACAGCAACAGCTCTATCAAACATGCCTTCAAAAGGGCAAAAATCTGTAGACGCCATGACCTCATTCACAGCTCTCAAACACGTCCAACAGAAGTGAAAATCAGTATGGTTACCTAATATCACTCCACTGGAAATAGATGAGGGAATGTATCGAGAAATATTGCCTGATTTTATTGGCTTATAAGACATTAAATCAATATCTGTCTACCAAACCTAACATATCTGCGAGACATAGTAAAAACTTAAGAGATCAAATGGTGCAGAGCCACTGTGAGCAGGTTGCGGGATGCAGTGATGGACAGGAGACAGATCAAGGGTTAACATGTTTACTATAACAGGGAATATACTCCACGCAGTGAGTTAAACAGTTGAACAGGGTAACAAAGGCAATGCAGTAATACAGGGTATTAGGTTAGGGAGCAAAACATGAGTAAAGATGGTGGGGGGTAGTTCTTAAGGTAAGACTTATCCAGTCAGATGACTTCCAGGCAGTGGAATCCAAGAAAACAAATGATGGCATCTGCAGAGGTTAGCGCGGGCTTGATTCGGTGACGTCCTGAAGAGGCCGACAACGTCGGTCCTGGCGGCAACAGATAGTGTCTGATGCTCTCTGCGGGATCCTTAGTCCAGAGATCGTTGCAACGGGAAAGGTACAGACAACAGCACTGTCTGAGCCCAACGAGGCTCAGCAAATATACAACGATGGGTCAGGGATCAGTTCAGAGTCAAGTACCCCGTCTCTCTCAGGCGGCACGTGCCCGGCACTCATGGTGTCAGGGAGTCTGGCTACTTGTTTAGCCGGGACCAGCTGGCATTCGGCATGTCTCTGTTTACAGTATCTGTGAGTAGCAATGAGAATGCTCCGGCGTGGGCCTACGGTGTTCGAGTGACAGAGCACTCACTTCTCCCTGCCGCGCGCGGTCTACTCCAGCCAAATCTCCCAGTTTCCACACGTGCTGAGGCTTAAGACCCTTAGCCACATCCCCTGCTGCTGAATGCAAAGGTTGGTCCGGTTCCTTAAGCTTCCCCCCGGACAACAGGGTACCCCTAGCTCGGTCCTTCTGCTTACACAACTACGGCAAAAATTACCAGAGGGCCCTGCCATTTGCACATATACACGGTTCCATATGGTGATGTCCCCCATGTTTAAAATGCGTTGCATGTCTCAATATTGAAAGGGCTATGTTATTTCATTCGTCTGATGGTCTCAACGAGTATAAGATCACCCAATCCATCACGTGTTCCACGAAGGCTGTAGTTTATTGTGCTACTTGTCCCTGTCCTAAATGTATACAGGACTTACAACATGGGCCCTTAAAGTACGGGTCTGGGAACACGTGAGGGACATTGGCTGCAAGGGAAGTGATGGATATGGAGAACTTGTGCATGTTACTGAGACATTTCAAAAGACTCCATAATTGTGTCTTTAAACCCTTCCTGACCTGTGACACAGCATATGTGTCATGAAAGGATCGCGTTCCTGCGGGTCGGGTGACCGGGGTCACTGAAAGGTCACCCGACCCTCAGACACAAGACCCTTTGTGCTTCACCACAGGGGGGGTTGTCTTAACCCCCACGTGGCTACGATTGCTCTGATTGGCTGTTAAAAGTGAAACAGTGCTCCCTTTATTCTGAGCCCCGACGTGCGCCCAAACAGTGGTTTACCCCCACATATGGGGTATCAGCGTACTCAGGAAAAATTGCACAACAACTTTGGGTGTCTAATTTCTCCTGTTACCCTTGAGAAAAAAAATTGGGGACTAAAAAATTATTTTTGTGGAAAAAAAATGATTTTTTTTATTTTCACAGCTCTGCGTTATAAACTTCTGTGAAGAACTTGGAGATTCAAAGTGCTCACCACACATCTAGAGGAGTTCCTTGGGGGATCTAGTTTCCAAAATGGGGTCACTTGGGGGGGTTTCTACTGTTTAGGCACATCATGGGCTCTGCAAACGTAACATGACGCCCGCAGACCATTCCATCAAAGTCAGCATTTCAAAACGTCACTACTTCCCTTCCGAGCCCCAACGTGTGCCCGAACAGTGGTTCCCCCCCACATATGGGGTACCAGTGTACTCAGGACAAACTGTACAACAACTTTTGGGGTCCAATTTCTCCTGTAACCATTGTGAAAATAAAAAATTGCGGTTAAAAAAATCAGTTTTTGAGGAAAAAAATGATTTTTATTTTTACAGCTCTGCATTATAAACTTCTGTGAAGCACGTGGGGGTTCAAGGTGCTCACCACACATCTGGATAAGTTCCTTGGGGGGTCTAGTTTACAAAATGGGGTCACTTGTGGGGGGTTTCTACTGTTTAGGCACATCAGGGGCTCTGCAAACGTAACAAGATGCCCGCAGACCATTCCATCAAGTCGGCATTTCACAGCGTCACTACATCCCTTCCGAGCACTGACGTGTGCCCAAACAGTGGTTAACCCCCACATATGGGGTACCAGCGTACTCAGGACAAACTGGACAACAACTTTTGGGGATCCAATTTCTCCTGTAACCATTGTGAAAATAAAAAATAGGGGGCTAAAAAATAATTTTTTGAGAAAAAATAATGATTTTTTATTTTCAGGGCTCTGCGTTATAAACTTCTGTATAGCACCTGGGGGTTTAAAGTGCTCACTGTGCATCTAGATAAGTTCCTTAGGGGGTCTTGTTTCCAAAATGGGGTCATTTGTGCGGGAGTTCCAAAGTTTAGGCACACAGGGGCTCTCCAAACACGACATGGTGTCCGCTAACGATTGGAGCTAATTTTCCATTAAAGTCAAATGGCGCTCCTTCCCTTCTGAGCCCTGCCGTGACCCCAAACAGTGGTTCCCCCCACATATGGGGCACCAGCGTACTCAGGAAAATCTGGAAACAACTTTTGGCGTCCAATTTATCCTGTTACCCTTGGGAAAATAAAAAATAGGGGGCTAAAAATAATTTTTTGAGAAAAAATAATGATTTTTTTATTTTCACTGCTCTGCGTTTATAAACTTCTGTGAAGCACCTGGGGGTTCAAAGTGCTCACTATGCATCTAGATAAGTTCCTTGGGGGTCTAGTTTCCAAAATGGTGTCACTTGTGGGGGAGCTCCAATGTTTAGGCACACAGAGACTCTCCAAATGCGACATGGCAACCGCTAAATATTCCAGCATATTTTCCATTCAAAAAGTCAAATGGCACTCCTTCCCTTCTGAGCCCTGCCGTGCACCCAAACAGTGGTTTATGACCACATATGAGGTATCTGTGTACTCAGGAGAAATTGCCCAACAAATTTTAGGATCCATTTTATCCTGTTGCCCATGCAAAAATGAAAAAATTGATGCTAAAATAAAATTTTTGTTGGAAAAATTAAAATGTCCATTTTTTCCTTCCACGTTGCTTTAGTTCCTGTGAAGCAGCGTTGTCCTGGGAGAGCACGGAGGTCAGGTCAACCATCTTCTAATACAAATAGAAAACTAAATGGATATGGACCCTACAATCCTTACAGCCGCGTGGTCTGAATGAAAACATGAATTTTGCTGCATTCCTCTAAAACATCCACATTCTATTTTTATCACACTTGTTCTGTATGTCGGTGTCTCACTATTGTACTGTGTATTTAACCATACTAGAACACTTTTACCTACGTCTATCTGAGACGTTTCATCCTGTCGCTCCATTCACCACCCTGTTGAATATGGGACGCCGGAGGAGCTCTATTGGTGGAAAGAAGATTAGAATAAAAGAATTCCCCGATGTAGGGATCCTTCTCTATATGGACATGCTGACTGATATGTACCATAAGTAACGGATATGATACTAATATTGCAACCCCTTTTTTCCTTGGAGTCCTACTGGCTATGGATACTGTTCTTCTAATTTTTCATATATGTTTTTTTATTTCTGGCTTATAGATTTTTTTTTGGCTGGATGTTTATGGACACCTACTGTATGTTACGTATAGCTTGACTTGTCCTTTCTATAGACCCTATTTAGTATATTTATACATAAAAAGACATCCTTCCTACATAGAAGTAACATAGTTATTAAGGTTGAAGGAAGACTTTAAGTCCATCTAGTTCAACCCATATCCTATCCTAACCTGCCCTAACATGTTGATCCAGAGGAAGGCAAAAAAAACCCAAGTGGCAAACAGTAAGCTTCACATTGGGAAAAAAATTCCTTCCCGACTCCACATACGGCAATCAGACTAGCTCCCTGGATCAACGCAATATCTAGGAAACTAGTGAATATAGCCTGTAATATTCTACTTTTCAAGAAAGGCATCCAGTCCCTTCTTAAATTTTAGTAAGGAATCACTCATTACAACATTAGACGGCATAGAGTTCCATAGTCTCACTGCTCTTACAGTAAAGAATCTGCATCTGTGATTATGACTAAACCTTCTTTCCTCCAGACGTAGAGGATGCCCCCTCGTCCCCGTCACAGGTCTAAGAGTAAAAAGATCATTAGAAAGGTCTTTGTACTGTCCCCTCATATATTTATACATTGTAATAAGATCACCCCTAAGCCTTTGTTTTTCCAAACTAAATAACCCCAAGTGTAATAACCTGTCTTGGTATTGCAGACCCCCCAGTTCTCTAATAACCTTGGTCGCTCTTCTCTGCACCCGCTCCAGTTCAGCTATGTCTTTCTTATACACCGGAGACCAGAACTGCACACAGTATTCTAAGTGTGGTCGCACCAGTGACT
This sequence comes from Oophaga sylvatica, assembly GCA_033576555.1. Lineage (NCBI taxonomy): Eukaryota > Metazoa > Chordata > Amphibia > Anura > Dendrobatidae > Oophaga > Oophaga sylvatica. The sequence goes on from JARQOD010000005.1 coordinate 51,662,363, forward strand.
TGTATAGAGGTAAAATTATGTTCTCCTCATGAGCATCTATGCCTCTTTTAATGCATCCCATTATTTTATTTGCCTTGGCAGCAGCTGCCTGACATTGGCCACTAAATGTGAGTTTGTCGTCCACCCATACACCCAGGTCTTTTTCAGTGACAGTTTTGCCCAGTGTTTTACAATTAAGCACATAATTATACATCTTATTTGTTCTACCCAAGTGCATGACCTTACATTTATCCCCATTAAAGCTCCTTTGCCATTTATCAGCCCAAGCTTCTAGTTTACATAAATCCTCCTGTAATATAAAACTATCCTCCTCTGTATTTATTACCCTGCAGAGTTTAGTGTCATCTGCAAATATTGAAATACTACTCTGTATGCCCCCTACAAGGTCATTAATAAATATGTTAAAGAGAAGCGGCCCCAATACTGACCCCTGTGGTACCCCACTGCTCACCGTGACCCAGTCCGAGTGTGCTCCATTAATAACCACCCTTTGTTTTCTTTAACACTCTTGTCCCTTTTCATCGGGAAGTATGCTTATATGCCCGGATATTTGCACGGTATTCATATGAGTCATTTTGAAATGTTATCTCGGTTTCAAATTTTGTACTGAAGACCCAATATTGTTATATTGTACCTAGTTATCTGCACGTGCTCTTTGAATATATTATATAATGTCCCTTTAAATCTAGCACTGTCTAATATTTTTAACCCTTTATTGTTTGGGACACAGGTTCTTTAATGGCTACTTGGATTCCATATAGGCATGTCCTTCTGTTATCACCATCCACATAATGGAACCATGAGACTCTATTAATCAATTCTATTAGGAGTATTCAGTACCAGTCCTATCAATGTATACTTACCTTCCTCTCCACTCTGGACTCGTGCATCTAGGGGCGTGACTCTCTGAGTGGCGCTCCGGTCACGTAATCGGACTCACGCCCACGGGTTCGTCGTGGGCGTTGACTCCGGGTTGCATGACCGGACCGCCTCCCTTGACGCGGTCTCACTATGTGCCGCTCCTGATTGGCTAGGAGACACGCGCCATTCTGTGCACCCAGGAGATCCCATTTGCGGACTCTGCTGGGTGATGGGGCGTGCATAAATAACTAAGACTGAGATTGTCTAGGGTATGAGATTACTGATAGGTGGATCAGGATCCTCCATACATTTGCATTTGACTATTCTATCCACATTTTAAACCACTATATACAATTCATTAAAGATCTGGTGTGTGCACCAAGGCTGATTGCTCCAAGGAAAGTACAAAAGCATACCTGTGTCAGTGTAGTATCACCCACCAGAAGAAGGCCATTTGCTGAAACGTTTGGGTTCGCTTCAGGTCTCACAACAGGTAGTAAGTAACGGGTCCTCTCTTTTGGTATTATTACTTTGGAGTTTGTGCTATGGGCTCAAACCTAATGATTATTGCATAATGTTTTGTGTCTAATAACATTATTCACTGGGCTTGTTACACTCATAGTCAGGTATATACAAATATTACGCTTATTGATGGGCTTTACTGACGGATATAGACGTGTGTTTACCTGATATTTGATCTATGGGACTGCAGCGCCACCTTGTGGTTTTCCACCTTTGAACGATTGTTTTTTATTATCTTTCTATTGTTAAAATTAATAAAATTTATATTTTCTCAATATTATAGCA
>JARQOD010000005.1:51664130-51716828 GCA_033576555.1 Oophaga sylvatica
GGGGAAATCCACAACACTCTCCTCAGCATTAAGTTGGCAGCGGGTCATCATCTCCTTTACTGCATTTACATTTGCAGCACAAAACAAACGGTGTGGCCAGTAAGAGGAAGGGGGAAGCTACTAAAAGAAGGAGGCCGAATCCCGCAAATATTCCAACCACCTGTGGAGGAAAGATGAAGATTACAAGAATGTTTAAAGGAAAATCTGTGACATATAGATATTTAAATGTATATTTCTCTTCCATCTATTCATCTTTCTACCATCTATCATCCATCTATCTATATATCTATGTATTTATAATCTATGTGTCTTATCTATTATCTATCTAGATCAAGTCTATCAATATTATCTATGAATGTTACTGTATCATCTCTATTTCAAATCAAGACTGATAAGATAGATATGAGAGATAGATAGATAGATATGAGATAGATAATAGATAGATAATAGCTAGATAGGAGATATGAGATATGATATATATATTATATATATGAGATAGATAGATAGATGATAGATATGAGATAGATAGATATGGGATAGATGGATAGATGGATAGATATGAGATAGATAGATAGATAGATAGATAATAGCTAGATAGGAGATATGATATATATATATATATATATATATATATATATATATATATATATATATATATATGAGATAGATAGATAGATAGATGATAGATATGAGATAGATAGATATGGGATAGATGGATAGATATGAGATAGATAGATAATAGATATGAGATAGATAGATAATAGATATGAGATATATATCTATATCTATATATATATATATATATAGATATGAGTTAGATAGATATGGGATATATGGATAGATAGATGGATAGATAGATATGAGATAGATGATAGATAGATATGAGATATATAGATAGATAGATATGAGATAGATAGATAATAGATATATATATATATATATATGATAGATATGAGATAGATAGATATGAGATAGATAGATAATAGATAGGGATAGATAGATATTAGATAGATGATAGATAGATAGCAATGTAATAAATAGGGTATTCACATAACGCTGCATGAAGCGGTCATCAGCCACTATCTGTACAGTACAGATACAAAGAGCTATTAAGTGCATGGAGGGGGTGCTAACAGATGCTATGATTGATCAGATTTGGAAGAAATTATTGGAAGTGCGGAACTGGAAGAAAATTACTTTTCTATTTTCAAAGAAAAAATATAAAAAAAATCCAGCACATGGCTATGCTATGATCAAGAGCACAGTACGTGCTCAAAACGAGTAAGAGTGTCTCCCCTTTTCCATGTGTTGGATTTTTTTTTATATATTTTTTTTTAAGTACATTCCAGTGACTTGGCACAGCTTGAGAGAAGTCATGGATACGGGAGTGGGAGGTTCAGATTATTGAGAACGTTAATCTTCGGTCATTATCAAAACGGAAGGCCACAGGTAGGGTAGCAAACAGACAAGGGGACGAGAAGTAGGGGGGTGCTGAACCGTGGAGGGCTTTGTGGGTGAAAATAATACGCTTATATTACACTCTGTAGCAGATGGGCAACCAGTGCAAAGACTGGCACAGGGTGGAGGCATCGGTGTAGCGGCTGGAAAGGAATATGATCCTGGCTGCTGCATTCAGGATGGATTGGAGAGGAGAGAGTTTAGGAAGACCAATTAATAGAGAGTTGCAATAGTCCAGATGAGAACGAATAAGAGCGAGAGTCCAACAGGAGCAGTGTATAGGGAGAAGAGGATGGGGCTGGGAAAGAACCCTGAGGAACCGCGAGAGGAAGAGGAAGATAGAGACAGATATTAGATAGATATATGACAGATTATAGACATAGATTCTATCTATCTAAATATTTATTTTATGTCTGTCTTTCAAAATAAATGTATCTTTAGGGCCTGTTCACATGCTGCAGATTTGTCACTTTTTTTTCCTGCACAGATTTGCAACAAAACCTGAAGGTTTTCCTGATGGCAGCAAAGTGAATGAGAATCCTGAAGTCTCATGCACATATAGCTTATTTTTTCCTTGCAGATTTGGTGCATCAAAAACACTCCTATAATATGCAGTGATTTTCCCTGCCAAGAGATGCAGAAATGGCGCAAAACATTCTGCCCCAAATACTTAAAGGGGTATTCCCATCTTCAAATTCCTATTCCAATATGTAGTAGGTGTAATAATAATAATATTAGCAAATACCTCCAGTTGGAAATGTAGGATAGTTCTTCTGATTTGCTTTGGTACATTACTTGCGCTATGTGCAGGGCATTGCAGTAGCTTAGGTATCCATGGTCACGACCACTAACAGCTAACTAACTGCCAGTATATGAGTCGCCGTTAGAATGGAAAGTTGAGCTGCTACAATGCCCAGTACATGGGGTAAGCAACATAGTGAATCAGAAGAACTATACTACATTTCTAATTGGAGGTACTTGCTAATATATTACTACACTTACTACATATTGGGATAGGATCTTGGAGATGGGAATACCCCATTAACGTGTGCACATGCCCTAAGTTTTACACTATTTTATTAAAGTAATTCATTCTAACAGTCGTTAAGGGCATTAGGAATAAACAATGTTAGGCCAACATGAAATATTAATCATTTAATAATCATTTTAATTGTGCATTCATCTATATTTCATAATTCAGTCAATATAATCTTCAATTATTAGAAGTATTATTGACCAGAACTACTGCTGTTTCAACACCAGGGGGCAGAAGTTACATAGAAAATGACAAACCTCCTACTATGACATCTAGAAATAGAAGATTAAGGTGTTCATTCTGGTCTTTAATTCTAATTTTTGTTTTACCTTTTATATATTTCTACTACACAAGGCTTTAACCCCTTAATGACCCGAGAAATAAAATAATAGTGCCCAGCGATGGGCGAAAATGCAGCGTGTTCTAGGTATATACAACAGCTGACACCCTGTTGCTGTAATATGTGTTAGCACGGACATTGTGGCCATTTAGCCTCACAGATGTGGCTGTCAATAGCGACAGTGGCATCTAGGTGGTTAACAAAGGAAGGGTGCTCTTCCCTTAACTTCGTCAGCAACCCGAAATCATGATTTTATGGTACAGATAGTTGACATGGCAACCTGATGCAAAAAAAAAAAAATGTCCTCAGGGTCTGCACGTTATGTGTCTTTTTCAGGTGCATTCCGCCTGAAAAAGCGGCACAAAAAAATTCATAAAATGTCCATGTTCAGTTCTTTGTTATATCTTTTAATCGCTTTATGGTTTGTAAACTGTAAAGCGAGTAAAAGAAGAGAACTGCTCATTCATTTGGTGCCTTCATAGTTGAAAATACAGGAAAAAGATACTGGCAACAAAGATGTCATCACAAAAAGAATGACAGCGAAACCGCCAGCGAAGCCATTTCAGGAAAAAGACTGTTGGCTTTTTCCTCAAGCATCTTTGCCTAGGAAAACCTCGGCGGCTCTTCAGACAGAATTAAGATGTTGTGTGCACATATCCTATAGCACAGACCTGGACAACGTGTGGCCCATGGGACACATCTAGCCATCTGGCTGTTCCAGTCCAGGCTGCAGACCGAGACAGCCAAGGGCTGAAACAGTGACCCACTGCCCGCACTGTGCCCTCCCCCGCCCACTGTCCATCTGCCGCTGACGTTCACCCTCACGGCTCTCCGAATCCTCTGGATGCAGATGACGGTGAGTAAATTGGTGGGGGATGGCACTGCTGGCGCCATCTTCCACCAATCAGCGTGTGAGACAGCAGTCGTGATGATGCACCACAAAGAGACCGTGCACAGGAGACAGCAGAGGCAGAGTGCTGGGATCGGGGGTTAGGTGTTTTTCGTCTTATTTTTATGTGTATGGGATTATGGAATATTTGTATAAGGGTCTGAGTGGGGTTCATACTGTATAAGGGGGGCTCATACTGTATATATGAGTGGGTCGGACTCCACCGAGCCAGGGCATAATGGAGGCCAGCGGTCACAGTGGTCTCACCGGCTGGCAGTCCGTCCTCAGTGGAATAAAAAGGGCAAAGTTGTGGATGGGATGCAGGATCAGCCCGTCTCATTAATCATTGCCCACGTGCATTGTTTTACTGGAGCAGTTGATGATGATGACGATTACAGCCCTCCACCGTTATTGAGTACACTGAGCCAGCAGCCATCATGGTGTGATGACCCCTGCTCTTTTCTGGCTTTGTGTAGCAGCTCTTCACTCCCGCTACATATAGCACTATACGTGCACTAAAACTTCTCTTCTCAGCCTGGACCTTGGCATCCACGACACCACATGATTACAGGAAAGTACCTCAGCTCTCTTCATACTGCGGACCAGATAGGAATGTATCGAGACGTCCCTCTTCTAACCCCTAACTGATGTCCTCTGGCAGTTGGGCACAGTTTGAACCGTTCAGGACACCATGTCTTATGCGGCTGCACAGACTTCGCTGGTGTCCCGACAGTGACCATAGCAAAGGCACAGGCTGACCTCCTTAATCTCCAGCACCGCTCAATCCAAGGTGGGCGAAGGTTTGCTTCTCCTGGGCTCAGTAGTTCTCCTGCGAGGGGGCTGCTACCCATCTGACTTCCAAATAGCACTTACACTAATTACATGTGTGTGTATAAAAATGGCTGAAGAGAAGGCTTCTCACACCATCAGAGTTCACAGACATTTGTGGCGCTTTACTTTGCACGGCGTCACATATAAGAGGCTATGTGGAGCTCATGATGTATATAGAGAGGCTGGGCGGGGCTCATACTGTATACAGGGGGCAATGTGGAACACATACTGTATATGAGAGGCTATGTGGGGCACATGCTGTAAATAACAGGCTATGTGGGGCACATGCTGTAAGTAAGAGGCTATGTGGAGCACACACTGCATAAAAACGGCTATGTGGGGGCTCGTGCTGTATATTGGGGCTATGTGGGTCATATGCTGTATAAAGGGGGCTATGTGGGGCAAATGCTGTATATCAGAGGGTACGTGGGGCTCATGCTGTATATCGGAGGATATGTGGAGCTCATACTATATATAGGAGGCTATGTGGGGGCTCATACTGTATATAGGAGGCTATGATGGGGCTCATACTGTATAAATGTGGCTATGTGGAGGCTCATGATATATAAAGGAGGCTATGTTGGGGCTCATACTGTATATAGGAGGCTATGTGGAGGCTTATACTCTATAAAGGGGCTATGTGGGGGTTCATACTGTATATAGGAGGCTATGTGTAGGTTCATACTGTATAAAGGAGGCTATGTTGGGGCTCATACTTTATATAGGAGGCTACGTGGAGGCTCATACTGTATAAAGCTGGCTATGTTGGGGCTCATACTGTATAAAGGTGGCTATGTGGGGCTCATACTGTATATAGGAGGCTATGTGTAGGTTCATACTGTATAAAGGAGGCTATGTTGGGGCTCATACTGTATATAGGAGGCTACGTGGAGGCTCATACTGTATAAAGCTGGCTATGTTGGGGCTCATACTGTATAAAGGTGGCTATGTGGGGCTCATACTGTATATAAGAGGCTATGTGGGGCTCATACTTTATATAGGAGGCTATGTGGAGGCTTATACTCTATAAAGGAGGCTATGTGGGGGTTCATACTGTATATAGGAGGCTATGTGTAGGTTCATACTGTATAAAGGAGGCTATGTGGGGCTCATACTGTATATAGGAGGCTACGTGGAGGCTCATACTGTATAAAGGTGGCTATGTTGGGGCTCATACTGTATAAAGGTGGCTATGTGGGGCTCATACTGTATATAGTGGGCTGTGTGTGGATCATTCGGTATGTAGGGGGTCTGTGTGCGGGCTCATACAGTATACAGGTGGGTGTCCTACATAATTCTGCTCAATATTAGGTGATACAACTAATATTAACATAAATTAATTATAATTAATATGTAAATATTATTAGTGAGGAGAATTAATTTTCAGCCTATTGGTTTGGTCCTCCACAACAGTCACATTCTCTCATGTGGCCCCTCGTAAAAATTAATTGCCCACCCCTGCTCCAGCAGCACATAAAGTCCTTGAAACATCATTGTTGTTTGTCCAGTTTTCTGCTCCTTTTTAGTGTCTTTAGTGTTTGAGTTGTAATCATTTTTTTAACGTTGTCTTTCTTTTTTTGATTTTTCCTCGACAACTTTGCCAAATGTTTAATTTTTATGGCACATCTCACTCCAGTACCTGCCCGGAGCAAATGTTTCTGGCGGAGATTTTAATTGGTCGCCCTTTAAGTCACAAAAAAGACGGTTAAAGAGAATAAATAAAGAAAATGTTATATTTTGTGCCAATTTCATGAACATTGAAGAATTTGGTGCAAAAAAAACTGCAGAAAATACAAGTAAAAGAATAGAGACTTAAAAATATCACAAATGATGAATCTGGGCCAAAATGCTCACCGCTGTGCCATATGGAACGACAGGAGACAACATGTGCGCAGTACTGTATCCGGGCACAAGGCCTTGCCATGTGCATGAGGCTCTATTGCTTGTCTGCCATGCACGATGCAGTATATCAATAGTTCCCTGCTGACAAGAGCACTTGTAATGTGTCACCAGACGTCAGAACAGCTATTTAATGGATCAGCTATAACGTTCCCACCTACCTGTGTCCTGTGCCATATGACTGATGCCCTGGAATGACCTAACTTGTTTCGACACGGTCCCTTATCATAATGTATAAGTAGGAAATCGTCCTGGTGAAATAGAAATGTGCATCAGATAACATTGACAAGACCTATGGAAATGATGGCAATGAATCCAGAAAAATCGGGTGCAATATGGAGGATACGGGACTTGATTTTTTTTTTTTTTTTTTGTGACCACCCTCAGATTTCAATCAGTGAGCCTCATCTAAAATACAGGAGAGCGTAGAGCGTGCTGCAATTTTTTTCCATGTGGACATAAGGTCCTTGTCAAACAAAAAAAAAATGTACCGTAATCTGAACAGCTCCAGTGAATATCATTGATCTGTCCGCCGTTCATGTTTCGCCAATTTTTTTCCCCATAGAGCACCCAATAGGTTTTTGCACAGATTTTGTGGTGGTTAGTGGTATCCAGATTAGGCACATTGAAAGGCAATAATCCCCTAGTGCGCTAATAGTAGTTTAGTGCCCCACTCCAGTGTTGGATTTTTATTTCAGCACTTGAGTAGTACCAATAATCTAAGTATGATACTTACCAGCTGCTGTCTTCAGCTCTTCCCAGGGCCACTCCGGTTCTGCGCTGCCATCTTGTGACCACAACTTCTGACTGAACGGAAATCAGAGGTAACGGTCACAAGCGCTCAGAGTAAGTCTCGTTCTGGCTCTCGTAGACTTACATTGAGTTGTGACTTCTGGGTCGCCCAGCAAACACTGGAGAGGTCCGGCACGTGACAACCCGCAGAAGAAGACCAGAGCGGCACCGAGAACAGCAGTGGTAAGTATGAGAGCAGGGGCAGGGATCTTATACGTAATAGTGATACCAATTTTAAAAAAAAGCTGCAGCGGTGCTTTAGGACTCGCTCACATAAGCATATAACATGGTCAAGTGCTATCCAATGTTATATTATGGGGCACTGGCGACTAGCGCTTTCTTTCTGATGTCAATTCGGCATGAGGAAAAATAAATTGAGTGGATCCGATAATCGGACTATGCGTCTATGGATGTGGGTAAAATATTGGACTGCACTTGGATGTCATCCGAATGCAGTCAGACACAGACAATGGAGAAGAAGGAGAAATTAAGTTCCCCGTCTTCTCCACATCTGTCATATGATTCTCTTATGCGAGAGTATCGGATCAAACTAAGGTGTCACTTACATAATCGATCTAGTTCTCTTCCACGAGAGAATCACCGCTCGTGCCGACCTTAAACTGCAAATTTCCTTCTTTTTTTATGAAGGAGATTTTCACTAAATTTAACGTTTAGCACTACAAGATGTAAAATACAAATCTTTGTGATATGTAAAAATGTCATGTTCATCTTTCTCTGCAGGCAGCACGATAACTGCGATATCAGATTTATAGGGATCTAAGGGGTAATGTTTCCCCATGTGGAGAGAGACAAGCCAGGCCTGGCATGTCAGAGTGAGGAGACTTACACGCCCTGCATGCCCCTCTGGGAAATTAAATATGTAAATTGCCACTTCAGAGGAGGAATACTAGAACTCTAGCGCCACTTATTGGAAGTAGCAATATTAAGTATAAGTCTCCTCACTCTGGCATGCCAGGCTTGGCTTGTCACTATCCACAAGGAGAAAGATTACCCCTTAGATACCAGTCTTAAGCCTCTCACCTAGACAAATCAGAGCTCATACTTTTCACTGACAGGGGCAATACCCTGAAATGTATGTTTGCAAACTGAGATTCTGGTTTGGCTTTTAGCAAATGATGAGGCAGCAAAAGCAAAGACAAAATGCAGTTGGTGCAGTGGGGAAAATAAGTAATTGATACACTGCCGATTTTGCAAGGTCTGTAATTTTTATCGTAGGTACACTTCAACTGTGAGAGACGGGATCTAAAAACAAAAACCAGAAAATCACATTGAATGATTTTTAAATAATTAAATTACATTTTATTGCATGAAATACGTATTTGATCATCTACCAACCAGCAAGAATTCTGACTCTAACAGACCTGTTGTGAATGGGTTTGAGATGAGTTCTGAGCAGAGGCTCCCTCTGGTGGTTACAATCGGTGCTAGTCTGTGCAGTGAAGATTGTGAGGATTGGGAATCAGGTGTTACTGACTGGTCTTATATAAGGGAGTCACCTTCCCATCAGGGTTGCCGGTGATCAATTGTTCTGGTCTGAATCCTTTATTCCAGTTTCCCTTGTAGCCTGCTGTGTCGTGTCTGCATCTCCTGCTAACAGATAAGACATTTTCTTCTTTTGTGTTTGTGCTATATTTTAGCATTTTGTCCTGCACTTCTGTGGGGGCCTTCAGGGTCCCCTCCGGGGGCTTCTGCCCTCTCAGTTTTGTTCAGCCACTGATGTTTGTACTTTTGCTTTTTCCAGTTTTTTCAGTGGCTGCTGTTTTGATTTTGTTACACCAGAGAACTAATTTAGGTGGTAGAGGTCGTGTGATCTCAGGTGTTTTTGAGGTTAGTAGAGTTGGTGCTTTTCGGGGTTTTCTGGGATTGCAGTGGGTGCCCTTCCTGTCCTTTTCTATTTGGTTAGTTTGGGCCCCGGCGTTTGCTCATACTATTTTCTTTCTGTGTCAGTGTTTCGTCTTGTCTGGCCGCCATTACATGTTTGGGGGCTTTCTATTATCTTTGGGGTTCTGCTCCGGGGCAGATAGTTTTTCTATATTATCTTTAGGTGTAGTTAGTTTCTCAGGCTGTGACGAGGCGTCTAGGACCAACGTAGGAACGCTCCACGGCTGCCTCTAGTTGTGGTGGTTAGTCAGGGTACTCCAATCTCATAGATTCCAACTGCTCTGGTGTATTGCCTTTTTTACCTGCACTCCTCAGCTACCGAAACATAACAGTATCGCCGGCCTAAAAATTGAAAATTGTATGGTTCTCACAGAAGGGAAAAAATATTGTCAGAGTTGTCAGAGATATTTTTCTGTTTGTTGCATTTTTTTTTTTTTCCCTCTGTATCTCTGGGTGCTGGGGAGGATCTTTTCTCTCAATGGAGTTTGCACAGTTGTCTGGCCGTGTGGATCAGCTTGCCACTGAGGTTCGGAGTATTGCTATCTATCTTGCTGGGTTGCCTGTTGTGGAACCTAGGATTCCCATGCCAGATTTGTTTTTAGGGGATCGAGCTAAGTTTCAGAATTTCAAAAATAATTGTAAATTGTTTTTTACTTAAAATCTAAGTCCTCAGGGAACGCAGCGCAGCAGGTTCAAATTATCATCTCTCTCCTGCGCGGCGATCCTCAGGATTGGGCTTTTTCCCTGATACCTGGGGATCCTGTTTTGAGTGATGTTGATGCATTTTTTCAGGCCTTGGGGTTATTGTACGATGAGCCTAATGTCACTGATCAAGCTGAAAAAGCCTTGTTGGCATTAAATCAGGGGCTTGATGACGCTGAGTTATACTGTCAGAGATTCCGTAGGTGGGCAGTCCTGACCAAATGGAATGACGACGCTTTGGCAGCCCTTTTCCGGAAAGGTCTGTCAGATAATGTAAAGGATGTTATGGTGGGATTCCCTGTCCCCTCTGGTCTCAATGATTCTATGTCATTAGCGATTCAAATTGACACGACGTTTGCGTGAGCGGAGAAGTATGCGTGGAATGGTGTTGCCTTGTGAACAGCCTTTTGAACCCATGCAGTGTGATAGAGTGGTGTCTGGGGCACAGCGTCATGAGTTTCGAAAGCGCAGTGGGTTATGTTTCTACTGTGGTGATGCCTCTCATGCTATTTCAGTCTGCCCTAAGCGGGGAAGACGTTTTGCACGCTCAGTTGTCTTGGGTAGTGTTCAGACTAAGTTTTTATTAACTGTCACTCTGATATGCTCTCTGTCCTCATTTTCTGCTCAGGCTTTCGTTGATTCTGGAGCAGCTATTAACCTGATGGATTATGATTTTGCTAAACGTTGTGGATTTCCCTTGATACCCCTACAGAAGTCTATTCCCCTACTGGGGATCGATTCTACCCCTTTGGCTGAGAATAAACCCCAGTTTTCTACTCAGGTGATAATGAGGGTTGAACCTGATCACCAGGAGTGCTGCAAATTTTTGGTTCTGTATAATCTGCATGACATTATCGTGCTGGGTTTTCCTTGGTTACAGTCTCATAATCCTGTTTTGGATTGGAAATCTGTGTCTGTAACCAGTTGGGGCTGCCAATGTGTTAATACCAACACTCCTGTTTTTTCTGCCTCCCCCCAGGCTCAGGATGTTCCTGACTTTTTGATTGATTTTTCTGATGTGTTTAGCGAAAGTAAATCTGCATCCTTGCCTCCCCATAGGAGCTATGACTGCGCTATTGAATTAGTGCCGGGTAGTAAATTCCCTAAAGGTCGCCTTTTTAACTTGTCTGTACCTGAACATGACGCTATGCGGTCTTATATCAAGGAATCATTGGAGAAGGGTCATATCAGACCATCCTCTTCACCCTTAGGTGCCGGTTTTTTCTTTGTGGCCAAAAAGGATGGTTCATTAAGGCCGTGTATTGATTATCGTCTCTTGAACAATATTACTGTGAAATATCAATACCCGTTACCCTTGATTTCTGACCTGTTTTCCAGGGTGAAAAACGCTACTTGGTTTACCAAGCTTGACCTCAGGGGGCGTATAACCTTATTCGCATTAAGCACGGGGATGAATGGAAGACGGCATTCAATACCCCTGAAGGGCATTTTGAGTACCTGGTGATGCCCTTTGGGCTCACTAATGCTCCTTCCGTCTTCCAGTCCTTCATGAATGACATTTTCAGGGATTTTGTGGACAAATTTCTGATTGTTTATTTGGATGATATCTTGATTTTTTCTAATGACTGGGACTCTCATGTGAAACATGTTCGAACTGTATTCCAGATTTTGAGAGAGAATGCTCTGTATGTGAAGGGATCAAAGTGTCTTTTTGGCGTACAGAGGATCTCATTTCTGGGATTCATTTTGTCCCCATCTGTTATTGAAATGGACCCGGTCAAGGTTCAGGCCATCTGTGATTGGGTCCAACCTACTTCATTAAAGGCTCTTCAGAGATTTTTGGGTTTTGCCAATTTTTATCGTAAATTTATTGGTAATTTCTCGGTTATTGTTAAACCATTAACTGATTTGACCAGAAAGGGTTCTGATGTGGTGAATTGGCCTCCTGAGGCAGTCTCTGCATTTCAGGAACTTAAGCAGAGATTCACTTCTGCTCCTGTTCTACGGCAGCCTGATGTTTCTCTGCCATTTCAGGTGGAGGTTGATGCCTCTGAAATTGGGGCAGGTGCCGTTTTGTCCCAAAAAGATCCAGAGACCTCTAAAAGTAACCCTTGTGCCTTTTTCTCTCGAAAATTTTCTCCTACTGAACGTAATTATGACGTGGGTAATCGGGAGTTATTGGCCATGAAGTGGGCTTTTGAAGAGTGGAGACATTGGCTGGAGGGAGCCAAGCATCAGGTGGTGGTCCTTACGGACCATAAGAATCTGGTCTATCTGGAATCTGCCAAGCGACTCAATCCTAGACAGGCCAGGTGGGCCTTGTTTTTCACACGTTTTAATTTTGTGGTTTCCTTTCTTCCTGGCACTAAGAATGTTAAGGCGGATGCCCTCTCGAGGAGTTTCCTTGCGGACTCTCCTGAGTTATCTGATCCTTCTGTTATTTTGAAAGAGGGTGTAGTTCTTTCCGCCATCTCGCCCAATTTGAGACTTGCTCTGGAGGGGTGTCAGGAGGATAGGCCCGAGTGCTGCCCTGTTGGAAAATTGTTTGTCCCGGACCAGTGGAAAAAGAGTGTGATGTCTGAGATTCATTGTTCCGCGTTGGCTGGGCATCCCGAATTTTTGGTACCAGAGACTTGGTTAGTCGGTCCTTTTGGTGGCCTACCTTGTCTCGTGATGTCAGGGAATTTGTGCAGTCCTGCGGGACTTGCTCTCGCTCCAAACCTTGCTCTCGCTCTAGTGGTTTGTTGATGCCATTGCCTGTGCCCAAGAGACCATGGACCCATATCTCTATGGATTTCATTTCCGACCTTCCTGTTTCTCAGAGAATGACCACCATCTGGGTAATTTGTGATAGGTTTTCCAAGATGATACATCTTGTGCCATTACCTAAGTTGCCTTCCTCCTCTGAATTGGTGCCGTTGTCCCTTCAGCACGTGGTTCGTTTACACGGCATTCCTGAGAACATTGTGTCTGACAGAGGAGTCCAGTTTGTTTCCAGATTTTGGAGGACTTTTTGTTCTAAACTGGGTGTTCAATTGTCTTTCTCCTCGGCATTTCATCCTCAGACCAATGGTCAAACTGAGAGAACAAACCAGACATTGGAGACTTATCTAAGATGCTTTGTGTCTGCTGATCAGGATGACTGGGTCTCTTTTTTGCCTTTGGCTGAGTTTGCTCTTAATAATAGGGCTAGCTCTGCTACTTTGATGTCTCCGTTTTTCTGTAATTCTGGGTTTCACCCTCGATTTTCTTCACGACAGACGGAGGCTTCTGTCTGTCCAGGTGTTGACTCTGTTGTGGAGCGTATGCAACTGATTTGGGACCAGGTAGTGGAGAGGTTGTCCCTCTCTCAGGAGAGGGCCCAGCGGTTTGCTAACTGGCATAGGACTGATGGTCCTCGGTTTAAAGTGGGGGACTTGGTCTGGTTGTCCTCAAAGAATATTCCTATGAGAGTAGCATCTCCTAAATTTAAGCCTAGGTTCATTGGACCTTATAAGATCATGGAGATTATTAATCCTGTTTCTTTTCGTTTGCTTCTTCCAGGGACATTTAAGATCCATAACGTGTTCCACAAGTCCTTGTTGAAGAGGTTTGTTGAGCCAGTGGTTCCTGCTGCTGTGCCTCCTGACCCTGTTTTGGTTGAGGGCAATCTGGAGTATGTGGTTGAGAAAATATTAGATTCTCGTTTTTCTAGACGGAAACTCCAGTATTTGGTTAAATGGAGAGGTTATGGTCAGGAAGACAATTCTTGGGTGTTTGCTTCGGACATCCATGCTAGGAGACTTATCCGTGCGTATCATAGAACTCATCCTGACCGACCTGGTTGCTCAAATGAGGGTTCGATGACCCCTCCTCAAGGGGGGGGTACTGTTGTGAATGGGTTTGAGATGAGTTCTGAGCAGAGGCTCCCTCTGGTGGTTACAAGCGGTGCTAGTCTGTCCAGTGAAGATTGTGAGGACTGGGAATCAGGTGTTACTGACTGGTCTTATATAAGGGAGTCACCTTCCCATCAGGGTTGCCGGTGATCAATTGTTCTGGTCTGAATCCTTTATTCCAGTTTCCCTTGTAGCCTGCTGTGTCGTGTCTGCATCTCCTGCTAACAGATAAGACATTTTCTTCTTTTGTGTTTGTGCTATATTTTTGCATTTTGTCCTGCACTTCTGTGGGGGCCTTCTGGGTCCCCTCCGGGGGCTTCTGTCCTCTCAGTTTTGTTCAGCCACTGATGTTTGTACTTTTGCTTTTTCCAGTTTTTTCAGTGGCTGCTGTTTTGATTTTGTTACACCAGAGAACTAATTTAGGTGGTAGAGGTCGTGTGATCTCAGGTGTTTTTGAGGTTAGTAGAGTTGGTGCTTTTCAGGGTTTTCTGGGATTGCAGTGGGTGCCCTTCCTGTCCTTTTCTATTTGGTTAGTTTGGGCCCCGGCGTTTGCGCGTTCTGTTTTCTTTCTGTGTCAGTGTTTCGTCTTGTCTGGCCGCCATTACATGTTTGGGGGCTTTCTATTATCTTTGGGGTTCTGCTCCGGGGCAGATAGTTTTCCTATATCTATCTTTAGGTGTAGTTAGTTTCTCAGGCTGTGACGAGGCGTCTAGGACCAACGCAGGAACGCTCCACGGCTGCCTCTAGTTGTGGTGGTTAGTCAGGGTACTCCAATCTCATAGACTCCAACTGCTCTGGTGTATTGCCTTTTTTACCTGCACTCCTCAGCTACCGAAACATAACACAGACCTGTTAGTTTTTCTTTAAGAAGCCTCCTACTCTGCACTCATCACCTGTATTAATTGCACCTGTTTGGACTTGTTACCTGTATAAAAGACACCTGTCCACACACTCAATCACTCACACTCCAACCTCTCCACCATGGCCATGACCAAATGGCTGTCTAAAGACACCAGGGACAAGATTGTAGACCTGGAAAAGGCTGGGATGGGCTACAGGACAATAGGCAAGAAGCTTTGTAAAAGGCAACAACTGTTGACACAATTATCAGAAAATGGATGAAACACAAGATGACTGTCAATCTTACTTGGTCTGGGGCTCCATGCAGGATCTCGCCTTGTGCGGTAAGAATGATTCTGAGAAAGGTCAGAAGTCAGCCGAGAACTACAAGAGAGGATCTGGTAAATGATTTGAACAGAGCTGGGACCACAGTCTCGAACATTACCGTTAGTAACACACTACACCGTCATGGATTAAAATCCTGCAGGGCGCACAAGGTCCCCCTGCTCGCGCCAGCACATGTTCAGGCCCGTTTGAAGTTTGCCAATGACCATCTGGATGATTCAAAGGAGGCAGAAGAGAAGGTCATGTGGTCAGATGAGACCAAAATAGCACTTTTTGGTATCAACTCCACTAGTTGTGTTAGGAAGAATAAAGATAAGTACAACGCCAAAAACACTGTCCCAACGGTGAAGCATGATGGGGGAAACATCATACTTTGCTTTTCTGCAAAGGTTGAATGGACGACTGCACCATATTGAAGGCCATCTGTTGTGAATGTGCTAGAAATGAATTCTGAGCAGAAGCTCCCTCTGGTGGTTACAAACAGTACTGAACTATCCAATGAAGATTGTGAAGATTGGCGATCAGGTGTTACTGACTGGTCTTATATAAGGGAGGTTCCCTCCCATCAGGGTTGCCGGTGATCAATTGTTCTGGTCTCATCTTTGATTCCTGTTCACTTTGTAGCTTGCTGTTTCGTGCCTGCATCTTCTGCTAACAGATAAGACATTTTCTTCTTTTAGTTTTTTGTGCTTGCTTTTTGCATTTTGTCCTGCACTTCTGTGGGGGTCTGCCGGGTCCCCTCCGGGGGCTTGTGCTCCTCTCAGTTTAGTTCAGCCACTGTTGTTTGTTCATTTGCCTTTTCCAGTTTTTGCAGTGGCTGCTGTTTAGTTTTGTTACACCAGAAAACTAATTTAGGTGGTAGAGGTCGTGTGATCTCAGGTGTTTTTGTAATTAGTAGAGTTGGTACTTTTCAGGGTTTTTTGGGATTGCAGTAAGTGTCCTTCCTATCCTTTTCTATTTAGGAAGTTTGGGCCCCAACGTTTGCTCATACTATTTTCTGTCTGTGTCTGTATTTCCTCTTGTCTAACCGCCATTACATGTTTGGGGGCTTTCTATGCTCTTTGAGGATCTGCTCCGGGGCAGATAGTTTTCCTCTTTCTGTCTTTAGGTGTAGTTAGCTTCTCAGGCTGTGACGAGGCGTCTAGGACCAACGTAGGTACGCTCCACGGCTGCCTTTAGTTGTGGTGGTTAGTCAGGGTACTGCAATCCCATAGATTCCAACCTCTCTGGTGTATTTCCTTTTTTGCCTGCTCTCCTCAGCTACCAAATCATAACAGTATCACCGGACCAAAAACTGATATTTGTATGGTACTCACAGAAGGGAAAAATAGTGTTAAAGAAAGAAGATTGTCAGAGTTGTCAGAGATTTTTTTTTTTTTTTTTCCCTCTGTTTCTCTGAATGCTGAGGAGGATTTTTTTTACTCTCAATGGAGTTTGCACAGTTGTCTGGCCGTGTGGATCAGCTTGCCACTGAAGTTCGGAGTATTGCTACCTATCTTGCAGGGTTGCCGGTTGTGGAACCTAGGATTCCCATGCCAGATTTGTTTTTAGGGGATCGAGCTAAATTTCTGAATTTCAAAAATAACTGTAAGTTGTTTTTTGCCTTGAAATCTAAGTACTCAGGGAACGCAGCACAGCAGGTTCAAATTGTCATCTCTCTCCTGCGCGGCGATCCTCAGGATTGGGCTTTTTCCCTGACACCTGGGGATCCTGTTTTGAGTAATGTTGATGCATTTTTTCAGGCTCTGGGGTTATTGTACGATGAGCCTAATGTCACTGATCAAGCTGAAAAAGCCTTGTTGGCATTAAATCAGGGGCTTGAGGACGCTGAGTTATGCTGTCAGAGATTTCGAAGGTGGGCATCCTGACCAAATGGAATGACGATGCTTTGGCAGCCCTTTTTCGGAAGGGTCTGTCAGAGAATGTAAAGGATGTTATGGTGGGATTCCCTGTCCCCTCTGGTCTCAATGATTCTATGTCATTAGCGATTCAAATTGACAGACGTTTGCGTGAGCGTAGAGGTATGCGTGGAATAGTGTTGCCTTGTGAACCAGCTTCTGAACCCATGCAGTGTGATAGAGTGGCTTCTGGGGCACAGCGTCATGAGTTTCGAAAACGCAATGGGTTATGTTTCTACTGTGGTGATGCCTCTCATGCTATTTCAGTCTGCCCTAAGCGGGGAAGACGTTTTGCACGCTCAGTTGTCTTGGGTAGTGTTCAGACTAAATTTTTGTTGACTGTTACCCTGATTTGCTCCCTGTCCACATTTTCTGCTCAGGCTTTCGTTGATTCGGGAGCAGCTATTAACCTGATGGATTTTGATTTTGCTAAACGTTGTGAGTTTCCCTTGATACCCCTACGGAAGTCTATTCCCCTACTGGGGATCGATTCTACCCCTTTGGCTGAGAATAAACCTCAGTTCTCTACTCAGGTGATAATGAGGGTTGAACCTGATCATCAGGAGAGTTGCAAATTTTTGGTGCTGTATAATCTGCATGACATTATCGTACTGGGTTTCCCTTGGTTACAGTCTCATAATCCTGTTTTGGATTGGAAATTAGTGTCTGTAACCAGTTGGGGCTGCCAATGTGTTAATATCAACACTCCTGTTTTTTCTGCCTCCCCCCAGGCTCAGGATGTTCCTGACTTTTTGACTGATTTTTCTGATGTGTTTAGCGAAAGAAAATCTGCATCCTTGCCCCCCCATAGGAGCTATGACTGCGCTATTGAATTAGTGCCTGGTAGTAAATTCCCTAAAGGTCGCCTTTTTAACTTGTCTGTACATGAACATGGCGCTATGCGGTCTTATATCAAGGAGTCATTGGAGAAGGGTCATATCAGACCATCCTCTTCACCCTTGGGTGCCGGTTTTTTCTTTGTGGCCAAAAAGGATGGTTCATTAAGGCCGTGTATTGATTATCGTCTCTTGAACAATATCACTGTGAAATATCAATATCCGTTACCCTTGATTTCTGACCTGTTTTCCAGGGTGAAAAGTGCTACTTGGTTTACCAAGCTTGACCTCAGGGGGGCATATAACCTTATTCGCATTAAGCACGGGGATGAATGGAAGACGGCATTTAATACCCCAGAGGGGCATTTTGAGTACCTAGTGATGCCCTTTGGGCTCACTAATGCTCCTTCTGTCTTCCAGTCCTTCATGAATGACATTTTCAGGGATTTTGTGGATAAATTTCTGATTGTTTATTTGGATGATATCTTGATTTTTTCCAATGACTGGGACTCTCATGTGAAACATGTTCGGACTGTGTTCCAGATTTTGAGAGAGAATGCTCTGTATGTGAAGGGATCAAAGTGTCTTTTTGGCGTACAGAGGATCTAATTTCTGGGATTCATTTTGTCCCCATCTGTTATTGAAATGGACCCGGTCAAGGTTCAGGCCATCTGTGATTGGGTCCAACCTACTTCATTAAAGGCTCTTCAAAGATTCTTGGGTTTTGCCAATTTTTATCGTAAATTTATTGGTAATTTCTCTGTTATTGTTAAACCATTGACTGATTTGACCAAAAAGGGTTCTGATGTGGTGAATTGGCCTCCTGAGGCAGTCTCTGCGTTTCAGGAACTTAAGCAGAGATTCACTTCTGCTCCTGTTCTACGGCAGCCTGATGTTTCTGTGCCATTTCAGGTGGAGGTTGATGCCTCTGAAATTGGGGCCCTTTGTCCCAAAGAGATCCAGAGACCTCTAAAAGTAACCCTTGTGCCTTTTTCTCTCGAAAATTTTCTCCAACTGAACGTAATTATGACGTGGGTAATCGGGAGTTATTGGCCATGAAGTGGGCTTTTGAAGAGTGGAGACATTGGCTGGAGGGAGCCAAACATCAGGTGGTGGTCCTCACGGACCATAAGAATCTGGTTTATCTGGAATCAGCCAAGCGACTTAATCCTAGACAGGCCAGGTGGGCCTTGTTTTTCACACGTTTTAATTTCATGGTTTCCTTTCTTCCTGGCACTAAGAATATTAAGGCGGATGCCCTCTCAAGGAGTTTCCTTGCGAACTCTCCTGAGTTATCTGATCCTGCTGTTATTTTGAAAGAGGGTGTAGTTCTTTCCGCCATCTCGCCCAATTTGAGACTGGCTCTGGAAGGGTGTCAGGAGGATAAACCCGAGCGCTGCCCTATTGGGAAATTGTCCCAGACCGGTGGAAAAAGAGTGTGATGTCTGAGATTCATTGTTCCGCGTTGGCCGGTCATCCCGGAATTTTTGGTACCAGAGACTTTGTTAGTCGGTCCTTTTGGTGGCCTACTTTGTCTCGTGACGTCAGGGAATTTGTGCAGTCCTGCGGGACTTGCTCTCGCTCCAAGCCTTGCTCTCGCTCTAGTGGTTTGTTGATGCCATTGCCTGTGCCCAAGAGACCATGGACCCATATCTCTATGGATTTAATTTCCGACCTCCCTGTTTCTCAGAGAATGACCGTTATCTGGGTGATTTGTGATAGGTTTTCCAAAATGATACATCTTGTGCCATTACCTAAGTTGCCTTCCTCCTCTGAATTGGTGCCTTTGTTCCTTCAGCACATGGTTCGGTTACACGGCATTCCTGAGAACATTGTGTCTGACAGAGGAGTCCAGTTTGTTTCCAGATTTTGGAGGACTTTTTGTTCTAAACTTGGTGTTCAATTGTCTTTCTCCTCGGCTTTTCATCCTCAGACCAATGGACAAACTGAGAGAACAAACCAGACATTGGAGACTTATCTGAGATGCTTTGTGTCTGCTGATCAGGATGACTGGGTCTCTTTTTTGCCTTTGGCTGAGTTTGCTCTTAATAATAGGGCTAGCTCTGCCACTTTGATGTCTCCATTTTTCTGCAATTTTGGGTTTCACCATCGATTTTCTTCAGGACAGACGGAGGCTTCTGTCTGTCCAGGTGTTGACTCTGTTGTGGAGCGTATGCAGCAGATTTGGGACCAGGTAGTGGAGAGGTTGTCCCTCAGGAGAGGGCCCAGCGGTTTGCCAACCGGCATAGGACTGATGGTCCTCGGTTTGAAGTGGGGGACTTGGTCTGGTTGTCCTCAAGAAATATCCCTATGAGAGTTGCATCTCCTAAGTTTAAGCCTAGGTTCATTGGACCTTATAAGATCATGGAGACTCTTAATCCTGTTTCCTTTCGTTTACTTCTTCCGGGGACATTTAAGATCCATAACGTGTTCCACAAGTCCTTATTGAAGAGGTTTGTCGAGCCAGTGGTTCCTATGGCTGTGCCTCCTGACCCTGTTTTGGTTGAGGCAATCTGGAGTATGTGGTTGAGAAAATATTGAATTCTCGTTTTTCTAGACGGAAACTCCAGTATTTGGTTAAGTGGAGAGGTTATGGTCAGGAGGACAATTCTTGGGTGTTTGCTTCGGACATCCATGCTAGGAGACTCATTTGTGCGTATCACAGAGCTCATCCTGACCGACCTGGTTGCTCAAATGAGGGTTCGGTGACCCCTCCTCAAGGGGGGGTACTGTTGTGAATGTGCTAGAAATGAATTCTGAGCAGAAGCTCCCTCTGGTGGTTACAAACAGTACTGAACTATCCAATGAAGATTGTGAAGATTGGCGATCAGGTGTTACTGACTGGTCTTATATAAGTTAGGTTCCCTCCCATCAGGGTTGCCGGTGATCAATTGTTCTGGTCTCATCTTTGATTCCTGTTCACTTTGTAGCTTGCTGTTTCGTGCCTGCATCTTCTGCTAACAGATAAGACATTTTCTTCTTTTAGTTTTTTGTGCTTGCTTTTTGCATTTTGTCCTGCACTTCTGTGGGGTCTGCCGGGTCCCCTCCGGGGGCTTGTGCTCCTCTCAGTTTAGTTCAGCCACTGTTGTTTGTTCATTTGCCTTTTCCAGTTTTTTCAGTGGCTGCTGTTTAGTTTTGTTACACCAGAGAACTAATTTAGGTGGTAGAGGTCGTGTGATCTCAGGTGTTTTTGTAATTAGTAGAGTTGGTACTTTTCAGGGTTTTTTGGGATTGCAGTAAGTGTCCTTCCTATCCTTTTCTATTTAGGAAGTTTGGGCCCCAACGTTTGCTCATACTATTTTCTGTCTGTGTCTGTATTTCCTCTTGTCTAACCGCCATTACATGTTTGGGGGCTTTCTATGTTCTTTGGGGATCTGCTCCGGGGCAGATAGTTTTCCTCTTTCTGTCTTTAGGTGTAGTTAGCTTCTCAGGCTGTGACGAGGCGTCTAGGACCAACGTAGGTACGCTCCACGGCTGCCTTTAGTTGTAGTGGTTAGTCAGGGTACTGCAATCCCATAGATTCCAACCTCTCTGGTGTATTTCCTTTTTTGCCTGCTCTCCTCAGCTACCAAATCATAACAGCCATCAATACGGCCAACATCCAACTTCCCACAGTAAGAGCATTAAAGACGGGTTCAGATGTGAACCCAATAGAAAATCTTTGGAGGGAGATGAAACTCAATGTTGCCCAGCGACAGCCCCGAAATCTGAAAGATCTGGAGAAGATCTGTATGGAGGAGTGGGCCAAAATCCCTGCTGCAGTGTATGCAAACTTGGTCAAGTACTACAAGTAACATCTGACCTCTGTAATTGCAAGCACAGGTTTCCGTATCAAATATTAAGTTCTGCTTTTCTACTGTATCAAATACTTATTCCATGCTATAAAATGCAAATTATGCAAAAATTGTACAGCGTGATTTTCAGGATTTTTTTTAAAGATTCTCTCACAGTTGAAGTGTATATATGATAAAAATTACAGCCCTCTCCATTCTTTGTAGGTGGGAAAAGTTGCAAAATTGGCAGTGTATCAAATACTTATTTCCCCACTGTAAAGCCCCCGTCTCACACAGCGATCTCGCTAGCGAATGTGTGTGACATTCAGCGACGATCAGCCCCCCTGCTGGGTATCGCTGATCATCGCTGAATGTCCTGGACATTTTTTTGATCGCAGGTCTCCCGCTGGCCAGCGCGCATCGCTGCGTGTGACAGGCAGGAGACCAGCGATCCGCTGGTAACCAATGTACACAGCGGGTTTCCAGGCGCGGGGCTGTGCCTGGAAACCCGCTGTGTACCTTGGATATCAGCGCCCTGCATCAGGGCGCTGGTATCCAAGGTACACTGCGGGTAACTAAGCGATGTTACCCGCAGTGTTGCTGTGCTGATCGCTGCCTGAGCTGCCCGTTTGGCAGCTCAGCAGCAATCATGTAGCGACACACCAGCGATCCTGATCGTTGTCGGTATCGCTATGTGAGACCCGGGCTTAAGTGCGAGCCTGTAGATTACAGCCCAGTAACCTAATAATATAAATACACAAAAACGTGACAAAGGCTCTTTGGAGCCGAAACGTTTCCGGCTTTGCTTACATGGCAAATTAAATGTTTGTTCACGTTTTTCACACTCCTATAGTGTGCTGCCTGAGAGAGCAGGTATACATATGTGAGAGCGGCACATGCGTGGTGTATGATGTTAGTAATTAAGCAGTGTATGACATAATCACATTGACTATGGCAGGACGTTAAAAAGGACCACTTATGGCACCATCCAATGAAAAGCATGCGCTGCTCCTATAAACTTACACCTGTTGCTGACTTCCACAGTAACAATATATGCAAATTGCCTCTTCAGAGGGGAAGAGGACTTGAATGCCATCTGTTGGAAGCAGCAACCCTACAAGTCACTTTCCACCTTTTAACGGGCCTTAAAATATGACTTAGGATAAAAGCCAAATCGGAACCTCAATTTGCAGACAGTGTTTCGGGGCATTGCCCCTCATCAGTGCAAAGTATGAGAACTGATTTGGCTAGGTGAGAGGCTCTGGACTGAGGTCTAAGAGGTAACGTTTCTCCTTTCGGAGAGTGACATACCAGCTCTGGCATGCTAAGGTTAAGAGGCTTCTTCGATGTGCAATGCTCCTCTGTGAATTTTAATACACAAATTGCCTCTTCAATATGACATCTGAGTGCAGTACGATGTTGACGTACATGACTGAGTGCGATCAGAATATCGGAGAAAATTCGGGCATGCAGCAATTTTGAGAATATATGCACAGCCCCAGATATTAAAATTGGTGCGGGTGCGATCTGATGTGTTGTCGATCGCACTTGGACCAACAATTTGGACATTTGCATGAGCCCTAAAATTAAGCAATTAATTTACGTACTATGGGATAACCCACAACAATGTTAAACTCACATCAAGTGACTCTAGGCAGTACCAGCAGAAAGCGTGCTTGCAGTTTTTACACATCATTTGCGCGCAGCCTTCATCTCTTTCTATGTAGACCTTACACTTAGGGCACCGTTTGATCGGAATGTCGTCTTCTACCATTTTTAAAGCTGAGCTGAAAAGACAAAAAAAAAGTCTGAATTGTAATTTCTAAATTTCTATTACGTGTACAGGTCCGTATTTCTTTGTATATAAGAACATCTTGGGATCCCACAAATATGGGATCAGAAACCTCTAGGAAATAGAAGGATATGCTCAATATGGGTTACCTAATAAACTGGCAATGGAAGGGCACGTGTATTAGGAGCTAATATCAACCACAGATTTCCATCAAGATCTCCTGGAAAATGGTATTGCAGATTCTCCACAAATTTCACCCAACTCGTTGAAAGGGGCGACATCCGCAACGAAAACTGCGTCGTGGATCAATTTCCACAGATTTACATCCTGAATCATCACTTCCCTTACCTCCCGTAACACAAAATTGGGGATGTAGCAAGAAGATCCCCTACGGAGAGAGAAACTATGTGTTGTCCTCAAAAATTGACCGCCCCTGCCGTCTCGATTGAGGATCTGTTTTGAAGTCTATAACATATAAGACAAGTATTTGGAAAAATCCAATATGCGGCATTACAGAACTGTGAACGGATGCAGAGGAGCGCTCACTTACAGAGGTAGACTCAGATCTCGTAAAGCCGACCCTGATCCCAGAAGGCTCAGGAAGATCCGAGTAGGTATAGGCAAGACAAACAGCTTCATTTGTCCTCCGGCTTTCAGGCCTTGTTTAGGGCAAAGCACCAGGACAAACTATATGACCTCACACACGTAGGCGCAGAACCCTCCCGGGTCTAATCCTAGCTAGAAGACCAGGTCCAGCATGAGACCTCGGGGGAGTGAACACAAGTGGTGGTGATCCAAAGCCGCAACAAGGACCATGGAGGTGACGGTGAGGAGCGGAAGGGCCGGAGAAGTGAGCAGCAAGGTGAGGATAAGGATTTTTTTATGGAAAGGTTCTAGTAATATATATGCAGAGACATAGCGCTAAGTCCAGGAGATGACAGGATGATTGATCCAGCCAAGGAAAACTCAGGTTGAAGGACAGGAAGAACAACAGACTCGCTAATGATCGGGAATAAAGGAGCTTCAGGCCTGAAAGATGGTAAATATCTAAGTGACTTTATCAGGCACAAAAGCTATAAAAGTTTTCATGGAAGCAAAATCTTTGGCAGAGGTGACAGCAAGGATAAAAAAAGCCGTTTTTGAAGACAAGTATTCCAGAGTACTCCTTAAAGGGAATCTGTCACCAAGTTTTTCCTACTCATTCTAAGTGCAGCGTAAAGTAGGGTCAGAAACCCTGACTCCAATGATGTATCACTTACTGGGCTGCTTGCTGTAGTTTTGATAACATTTCTGTTTTCTCTGCTGCATATTTAACAGTTCTTGGAATGCTGAGCTCTGTATAACCTCGCCCACCCCACCGATTGACTGCTTTCTGTGTACACTGTGCATAGGCAGAAATCTGCTAATCAGTGGTGTGGGGGGGTTATATAGAGATCTTGAATATGGAGGACTACATGGCAGCAGGTTTACTAGACCTCTGGTGATAATCTCCTACTGATAAAACATCGATTTTATCAAAACGACAAAAAGCAGCACAGTAAGTGATACATCGCTGGAATCAGGGTCTTTGGATTTACACTATGATGCTCTCAGATTAGGTAGTAAAAATCTGGTGACAGAATCTTCTTAATAAGCTTAAGTTTTCTAAGGATGGGGTGGGGTGAGACTTTCTAAGGGGTCTCATACAGGCTTGTGCCTGATTAAAATGTTCACAGATTGTTTCAGTTAACACTTTTCACCCTTGTGCTGACATCACGAATAGTCTGTACCTTGACTCTCCTGGAAGAAAGGTAATTGGCATATTTTCCTGACAGCCTTGTCCTGGGTGCCAGTTGGACTTGCATGACGAGCAGAACTCTATGTCACACGATGTGCACTGGACCAGCTGTGGATTCTGGGGACCTTTCTCCTGTAATTTACACACTGCTTGGCAGGAGGATGAGGGACACCAAGTCCTACAAGGATCCAGAAGAACTTCTGAATAAAAAGAGAAAGAATCAGGAAGTTATCCAAGGTGATTTACAAGTCGGGACATTGCTATAACTGTTGACATTTTCCATCAAGTACGTCTTTAAAGGGTCTCTGTCATGTTAAACATTATGTATATGGTCAGCAGGCAGTAAGATATAGAGCAGGAGAAGCAGAGTGCATGAATATATAGTATTGTAAGAAGAGATCCTGGATAACCTGCATTCCATTAAATGACATTTCTGCTCATTTTGCTCTTTTGAATCCAAAGGAAAATCTGATAGGCAGCCATCCATGTATAAGCATGGCTGTCAATCATTGATCAGAACCGCCCCCTTGACTGCTAAGCCCAGAATGAACTGGGATTTTATAACCCCAAATCAAAAAAAAAAGTTGGGACGCTGTGTAAAAATGTGAAACTTAAAGAAAACAAAAATGGAATGATTTGGAACTTTCTTAGAACCGTATTTTATTCACAACAGAACATAAAACAGAGATCGGAAGGTGATTACATATTTTTTTTTAATTTCATTTGAAAAAATTAACTAATTTAGAAATTGATGGCAACATCACATACCAAAGTAGCTGGGCCTGGAGCATGGCTTTCATTGTGTAACATGCCCGCTTCTTTTTACAACGGTCTGCAATCATCTGGGAAGTGAGGAGACAATTTGGGAGAGGATGTTGTCCCATTCAGGTCTGATGTAGGATTCTCGCTGTTTGTATTCCGGGTTCTATGACCAATTTTTCATTTCATAATGAGCCAAAT
Source organism: Oophaga sylvatica (assembly GCA_033576555.1). Taxonomy (NCBI): domain Eukaryota; kingdom Metazoa; phylum Chordata; class Amphibia; order Anura; family Dendrobatidae; genus Oophaga; species Oophaga sylvatica. Next base: position 51,690,037 of record JARQOD010000005.1, read on the forward strand.
GTTTTCTCTAGGTGAATGGTCCTGACTGCAGGTGGCCGGTTCATCACCAGAACTCTTCTTCTGGCAAGCCATGCTGTTGGGATGGGTGCAGCATGAGGTTTACCGTGGTCTTGCTGAAATATAAACGACCTTCCCTGAAATAGCCATTGTCTGCATAAAAGAATATGTTCTAATCCTTTCTATAATGATCAGCACTGATTGTGCCTCTCATGTGTAAGCTCCCCATGTCATAGCCAACGTAGCCCAGACCATCAGAGAATGAGGAACTGTGCGCTGACACCAAGCTGAATGGTCCCTATCCTCTTGAGTCCCCAGGACACGGCGTCTGTGGTTTTCTTAAAGAATTTCACATTATGATTCAACTGACCACAAAACATTATTTCCTTTGTGCCTTTCAAACGATCTTGGCCCAGAGAAGATGGCATTTGTGGATGACGTTTATATTTGGCTTCTACTTTGGATGATGAGCTTTCACTTGCATTTGTGGATTGCACAGCGAAGTGTATTCACAGAAAATTATATAAGACGTATTTCTGAGACTAATGCAGTGATTTCCAACATGGAATCATGCCTGTTTATAATGTGGTTCCGCCTGATGGCTGGTAGATCACGAGCATCCAACATTGACTGCTGGTATTGTGCTTTGTGCACATGGATTTCTCCTGAATCTTTTGATGATATTATGTACTGTAGATGGTGAGATTCAATGTCTTTACAATTACAATTTTTGTAGATAGCTATTTCTTTTCTGCAAGCTAAACATTCCCAGATCATTTAACCGTTCCTCATAGGATATAGTTTGCAGTTCGCTCACCATCCTGGTAGCTCCTGCTCCAGTTTTCTATGTATTTTTTAAAAAGTGGTGCCCAGAACTGGACAAAGTATTCCAGATGAGGTCTGACCAAGGAGGAGTATAGGGAGATAATGACTTCATTAGCTCCAGTTTCCTATCTCACCCTAGTTATTTTGGCTATATCTTCCTTTATGGCGGAGGAGGGGCTTGGTACACTACTAGGTATTTATGAGCAGGATTTAAAGGGGTCTCTATCCCTGATGAAGAAGGCCTGAGAGCCTTTGAAACACGTTGGAGTGTGATTTGACCCTTTCTGGCTCCTGTCCCGTGGTGACGTCACCCGCCTTCCATTCAAATTCAAATTCAAAGAAGCTTTATTGGCAGGACTAAACACACATTAGTTTTACCAAAGCAAGTGTACAAAAGGGAATAGGGATAGGGATGTTGAGTAGGGGCAGATCCAGGGTGGGGGCTATGGAAGTCCATGGCATAGGGAGGGGTGATGGGGGCGCAGGTCCAGGGTGGGGGCTATAAAAATCCATGGCATAGGGAGGGGTGATGGGGGCAGATCCGGGGTGGGGGCTATAGAAGTCCATGGCATATCATAGTTCTCTTTCTCGCAGTCTATGCATTCGCTCACATACCGCGCTGCTATCTCCGCTGCTCTCTCTTCTTCCCCCAGCAAGATATATGTTTTCTCTTCCTCCTTCATGGTGATGAAATCGGGAAGAGATGTGAGAGTCTCCTGAAGTGAGTTTCCCTCACGCTGAGTATTTGGAGCAGTGTAGCAGGAAGTGGGTTTCGTCCTCTATGGCCTCCTGGTCACAGTGTTGGCATAGTCTTTCCTCCCTGGGCTTGTAGCTCTGCCTGTGTCGGCCGGATTCGATGGCCAGACTGTGGGCGCTGAGTCTATACCGGCTCAGGATCTGGCGGTCTCTGGGGTCCGGGAGTTTCTCCAGGTATGGGGCCAGACTGTAGACTCTCTGTAGACTCCGGTACATGGTCAGTTTCTGGGAGCTGATGATGTCGTTCTTCCAGTCACTGACATACCTCTCCTGGCCTTCGTCTACCATCTTCCTGATTTCGGCTTTTGTCAGGTTGTTGTGATTGGTGTTCTGGTCAGGTTGGGTTTGGGTGAGCTGTTCCGAGGGTCCTAGTTTTTCTGTTTCACCTACGTTTCCCTCTTTCCGTCTTTTTTCACTCCTTCCTAGCGGCGCCTATCGGCCGGAGGTAACCGCAGCTCACTGTCCTAGCTACGTGACAGCTCAGGAGGTCTCCTGCTTCATAGGGAGGACGCTCCCTCGCAGGATCTCCTAGACATCAGCTTTACCATCAACGCACGGTTGGAGTGTTCGTACGTCCCCTGGGAAGTTTATCACCCATGTTTAAGCGCTATTTACAGCCCCTAGGCAATAAGTAAGTTGTTATCTCTTCTCACCTATTCATCAGCTGAATCTGCATTCAGTCACCCTATTTAGGCGTTTATAACACCTGTGATCGTTTGTTTATCCATTTACATGTGGGTTACTTGTAACCCTTCTTTGACTTCACCACTATTGGAAGAGCAGGGGTTATTGTATTTTTACGGTCTTGGTTTTTAGACAGCAGTCGCACAGCAGCTGATTTAACCCCAGCAGCCTCCATAGGTGTGTATATGTGCAAGTGTGTGCTTTAAGGATTGGTTCAGACACAAGCACATTTACTGTCTTGCACTTGTACACGTTTTATTCATTTTCTAGGCTGCGCCAGTGTAACCCTTTATTTTAGATAATGACTTCACGTGATCTAGACTGTATGCTTCTCTTAATACATCCCAGAACGGAGTTTGCCTTTTTTGCTGCATCACACTGTTGACTCATGTGAATCCTTTTATCTATTAGTATACACAAGTCTTTTTTACACGTGCTGTTGCTTAGTTCTATTCCTCCCCTTCTGTAGATGTCATTTTCATTTTTCTTGCTTAAATGTAAAATTTTGCATTTTTCCCTGTTGAATACCATTATATTAGTCATTGCCCATTGTTCAAGCTTTTCTAGATCCTTCTGAATCCTTTCGCTGTCATCTCTAGTGTTAGCTATCCCACCTAGCTTTGCATAGTCTGCAAATTTGACTAGTTTATCTTCAGTTCCCTTATCTATATCATTTGTAAAAATGTTGATCACTGGGTCCAAGACAGAGCCTTGTGGTACCCCACTTGAGACACTCTTTCACTTGGATGTGCAGCTATTTATTACCACTCTTTGAGTAGATCAGTAAGTCAGTTATGAATTAAATAAAGTCATGTGACTTGGTTGTAAGTAGTCATGTGACTTAGTTGAAAATTGACCCTTCGGTTGTTTTTCATTAGTATCACTAACTTTTCCAGTCTTTTGTTAACCGTTACAACTTTTTTTTGAGTGTTGCTGCTATCAATTTCTAAATGAGTTAATTTTCCTTCCCTTTCCTGATTTCCTATTCTTCTGCATATTTGTCACACTTAAACATTTCAGATCACAAAACAAATATAAAATATTAGACAAAGATAACACAAGTAATCACAAAATGCAGTTTTTAAATGAAGGTCTTTGTTATGAAGGGAAAACAGAAATCCAAACCTACAGGGCCCTGTGTGAACAAATGATTGCCCCCCTAAACCTAATAACTGGTCGGGCTACCGTAAGCAGCAACATCTGCAATCAAGCATTCAGTGAGTCTTTTACAACACTAGGAGGAATTTTGGCCCACTCATCTTCGAAGAATTGTTGTAATTCAGCCACATTGGAGGGTTTCCGAACATGAACCGCCTATTTAAGGTCATGCCACAGAATCTCGAATGAATTAAGGCCAGGACTTTGACTAGGCCACTCCAGAGTCTTAATTTTGTTTTTCTTAAGCCATTCACACGTGGTCTTCCTGGTGTGTTTTGATCATTGTTCTGCTGTATAACCCAAGTGCACTTCAGCTTAAGGTTACGAAGAGATGGCCAGACATTTTCCTTCAGGATTTTTTGGTGGACTGCAGAATTAATGGTTCCATTTACCACAGCAAATCTTTTGGGTTCTGAAACAGCAAAAGAGCCCCAGACCATCACACTACCAAAAACTGTATTTTACTGTTTGGTATGATGTTTATTTCTGAAATGCTGTGTTACTTCTATGCCAGATGTAATGGGACAAAGACCTTGCAAAAAGTTCAACTTTTGTCTCGTTAGTAGAGTATTCTCCAAAAATCTTGGGGATCATCAAGATGTTTTCTGGCAAAACTGACACAAGCCTTTATGTTCTTATTGCTCAGCAGTGGTTTCCGTCCTGGAACTCTGTCATGCAGGCCATTTTTGCTCAGTCTCTTTCTTATGGTGGAGTCATGAACACTGACCTTAACTGTGGCAAGTGAGGCCTGCAGTTCTTTGGATGTTGTTGAGGAGTCTTTTGTGACCTCTTGGGGTAATTGTGGTTGGATGGCTACTCCTGGGAAGGTTCACCACTGTTCCATGTTTCTGCCATTTGTGGATAATGACTCTAACTGTGGTTCGCTGGAGTCCCAGAGCTTGAGAAATGGCTTTACAATCTTTTCCAGACTGATAGCTCTCAATTACTTTGTTTCTCATTTGTTCCAGAATTTCTTTGGATAGCAGCATGATGCCTAGCTTTTGAGGATATTTTGGCCTACTTCACTTTGTCAGACAGGTCCTATTTAAGTGATTTCTTGATTGAGAACAGGTGTGGCAGTAATCAGGCCTGAGTGTGTCTAGGGAATTTTAACTTTGCTTGCCAAAGATGTGATAAACCACAGTTAATTTATGTTTTAAGGGGGCAGTCACTTTTTTCACGTTAATGGGTTTGCATGTCCTTATAATATTGATAACCTATCCCAAGGATCTGTCATTAACATCAGATCAGTGCAGGTTTTGAATATCGGATAGGTCATCAATATAATTTGTGGCACATTTCAAATAGTAAATCAGACCCGGTGACACTTTTTTATTTTTTTGTTGCAAATTTTCATGGACTCGGTCAATAAAAGACCGCAACATGAGCAAATCCAAGTAGGATCACTACCAGTCCTTAACATGAGACCTGTCCTGGGCATCACCATTATCACTTAGAGTAGTAACACCCTCTGCCTACTGATCATGGACGTTACTTATGGTAAGTAGAAGATTTTGCAGAAAACTTCTCAGGTAAGTGAAATAACCTTTGAAATAATGCTATTTAGATCAAGATTATATTATGCCCTGAAAAGGTTTGCTACTAAATCAATTACTTCTTTTCAACACAAAGATGAAAGGACAGGCTAGCGCAATCTACGACCTGGCTGGTAATTAGGGAGAAAGGTTTAGATGCTTTTGATTTCCTAATCTTTGACATTATTCTGGCTGGAAAGACAATAATAGAAAACCTTCTGCGAGGGAACAAAGCTTCAATTCATGGCTTCCTTGCTTTGGCAATCATTGTGCAACTTGTTCTGGTACCAAGGAACAGATTTTCAGACGAGGTACCTATTAAAGCGAACCAGTCAGCAGTTTTGGCCGTTATAAGATATGGCCACCGCCTTTCAGGGCTTAAATACGGCATTCTATAATGCTGTAGATAAGCTCCCGATTCGACCTGAAAGATAAGAAATAAAACTTTTATTATACTCACCCAGGGGTGGTCCAACGCGATGGGTGTCACAGGTCCTGGTCTGGCACCTCCCATCTTCTTATGATCACCGCCCTCCTGCTTGCTTCATGGCTTCCCGGCATCGTGCTCCTGCGCTGGCGTACTTATCTGCCCTGTTGAGGGCAGAGAAAAGTACTGCAGTTAGCAGGCGCCGGGAAAGGTCAGTGAGGCCCAGCACCTGCGCACTGCATGCGCAGATTGAGATCTCGTCTCCCGAGATCTTGTTGCAGAGATCTCAATCTGCGCATGCGCCGCCTCCGGCGGCCATTTTCCCATAGGCCACAAAATAGAGGCAATAGAAGTGTGGGGGCTCCAGGCTTTCACAAAATGTCGCCAGAGCCCCCCACACAGCTGAGTACTGCCGAACCTGCCACACCAGGCTGGGATGGGAGCGAGATCATCACCCTGCAGTGTCGGACTACCGGAAGAATTGTCCAACTCCTGCTGCCACTATCGCTGCCGATCCCCCCGGGTAAGCTGAATTCAGGACTGAAAATTTGGGGTGCGTCTTATGGTCCGGTGCGTCATATAATCTGGAAAATACGGTACACAGGAAACTGCTCTGTTATTTCCAACACTGGATTGATGACAGAGGTCAGCGCAGGGGCAGACAGTGAGAGAAAATCTGTGTGCAGAGGGCAGGGCTAGAGACTGGAGCCAGGCCGTGCCATCTCTGGCTGTGAGGTTAGATAATAAAGCACAACGACCTGTCAGTTTGGTAGAGCCCGTGGTGAACAAAGTGGGTGCAGGGAATGAAGTAAAATTCAGGAGGAATGAAAGGCAGAAACCTAAGAAAAAATTATAGGGGTGTTGTATATCACAATACATCACAGATTAGCTTAACAAAAAATTGGGATTTTGTGGTGGACAACCCCTTTAAGTCATATGTCATGAATGTTATACCATCGGCTGCACAATGTCTGTAAAAGTCCTCAAAAATCTCAATATAGTCATTCAAATCTGCCAAAATTGGCAGAAGTGTCAGTCAGTTTTATGGAAACAGGGACCTCCAGACGCTCCCCCCACCATTATCTGTAGAAATGAAGAAGCTACGCCTACTCCGGCTCTCTGCACCCTTCTCAATTCTCTCAGTGTTAGAGATAGCAGCAGGAAAGAAAAAAGGTTCTATACAGAGCCCTGTAGCCTGAAGAAAGCATTTCAAGGAGGGCAAATACAACCGGCTGTAGTAAAGGAGAGAAGCATAAGGAAATTGCAGGACAGCAAAAAACATTTTTACTGACTGGCTAAAAAACAATTAATTAAAAATCAGTTACCTCTTTCAAACTGTAATTTCCTGTATCTTTGCATTATTTCCACTGCAACCATGCATTCAATCTGTAATAAAATAAAATATATCATTAAGTAAAGAAAGCCGTACACCTTTGAAACCCTTCCTGACTCTACCCCATGCATGCTCGGCTCAACAGGGGGAAGGGATTGAGCCTTCTATAGACCTCTGTGGTCTGACAACAGCTTAACTGCTTTGAAAATAATGGATAGGGCATATTGAAATCCAACATGCCCGATCCTTCTTTCCACCAACATCTGCTATTGGGGAGAGACACGCAAACAAGAGGAGAACATACAAACTCCTTGCGGATGTTGTCCTTGGTGGGGTTTGAACCCGGACCCCAAAGCTGCAATGCTGCCGTGCTAACCACTGAGCCACCGTGCTGCCATCGTTGTTCATATAAGAAGAGAAACAATTGGACAAAACACACATCCGAGACCAAATCGCCTGCTATTACTGACTGACACAGAGATGACAGATCATTTTTAATGCAATTAGGCAAGAACCTGAGTAACTGCCTTACTAAATCAGTTCTGCATCACTTTTGTCTCACCCTCTTATATCAGTAAAATTGCAAAATGCTTGTACAAACAAGTAAATTTGCAATATACAGTACCTCTTATTAAAAATGATATTCGTTCTCAAAAATGAGGGATTTTTCATTCTATTTTGCACTGCTCATTGACCAAGTTAACGGACACCTCTGCAGGCCACCTGAGGCGACTGAACTCTTAGCAGAGGCTTATTTTCAGGGAGCGTTCTCTATAGGCAAGTTATAGATAGATATATGGAGGGGCCATGTTATGATAACACGGTGGGCTAGACAGTGCACTGAGCTCTGGGCCACGTCAGGAGAGCAACAGACAACCTAATTATCATTTTGATTAAACAGTGTTGTATGGACACTGAAGGAAAGGGTTAATACACTAAAGGTATGCTTTTTATGGGGGCTAATAAACTTACATAACTGTGCACCTAGTTAAAAAGAATCTGTCATCAGGTTTTCGCTGCCTAATCTGAGAGCAACATAATGTAGAGTCAGAGACCCTGATTACAGCGATGTGTCACTTACTGGGCTGTTTGCTTTAGTTGCAATAAAATCACTGTTTAATTAACTATCAAACTGGTAAACCTGCTGCCATGTAGTCCTTTATATTTTCAGTAACCCCGCCCCCACCACTGATTGGCTGATTTCTGTGTACACTGTACAAAGGAAAAATGTTGTGAATGTGTTAGAAATGAATTCTGAGCAGAAGCTCCCTCTGGTGGTTACAAACAGTACTGAACTGTTCAATGAAGATTGTGAAGATTGGCAATCAGGTGTTACAGATTGGTCTTATATAAGGGAGGTTCCCTCCCATCAGGGTTGCCGGTGATCAATTGTTCTTGTCTCAACTTTGGTTCCTGGTTCACTTGGAAGCTTGCTGTTCTTGACTGCATCTTCTGCTAACAGATAAGATATTTTCTGCTTTTATTTTTGTGCTCGCTTTTTGCATTTTGTCCTGCACTTCTGTGGAGGTCAGCCAGGTCCCCTCCGGGGGCTTGTGCTCCTTTCAGTTTATCTGAGCCACTGTTATTTGTTCATTTGCCTTTTCCAGTGGCTACTGCTTAGTTTTGTTACACCAGAGAACTAATTTAGGTGGTAGAGGTCGTGTGATCTCAGGTGTTTTTGCAATCAGTGAGTTGGTATTTTTTTTAGGGTTTTTTTGGATTGCAGTAAGTGTCCTTCCTATCCTTTTTGTAACGCTGGTATTGTCTGTACTTTGTTTTCCAGCGTTACTTTGCATGTTTTTTGCATTAACCGTTTTGCTCCTTTCCCCCTAACCAGCTGGGATACTGTTGTCTGTTACCTATATGGATGCTGCTCAGTTCCCGGCTCTGCTGCGTACCCGTACTTGCGTGAGTGGCTCCGCTGCTTTGCATGACCGCCCGCATGTGCGGTTCCTGACTTGCTGTGAAAGCCGTCCGTAGCTTGCAAAGTCCTCTGCAGTGGTGCATGACTTACTGCGTGGTTGGCAGCAGCCATTGTTGGGTTCCCTCTGTGTTGTGCTGTCTGGCTCTGCATAGGGGGCGTGGCCCACACCTGTCCTGCTTTTATGTGGATTGGGTGTTTACTAGAATTACTGCTCCAGCCTATCGCTGTGAAGCAGCTCATATATAAAGTTCCCCAGCCCTAGTGGGCGTTGCCAGAGCTTCACATTGAATCCACACTGAATCCCTGAACCTAGCCGTATGTGGTTGTGTGTTCAGCTCCTGCTCTGAAGTTGATCAGCTCTGGAGAGCTGATTCCCTGTTCCTGCTGTGTCTTGTTCCCTGATCCTGGATCAAACCCGGTACCTGAATGTCTGAATTGTGTCTTGTGTTTCCGCCTATGCTGGGGGCTGATTACCCAGATCGCCGTTCCTGGAGGCTGTATATCCAGGCCTGTTCCTGCTGTGTCTAATTACCTGAACCCCTGATCTTGGATCGCATCCTGTACCTGACTGTCTGAACTGTGTCCTTTGTGTTATGTTCCTGAAATCCTGCTGTGTCCAGAACCCTGTGCCAGTGACTGTGAATCCTTGCTATATAACCTGAGTTCATCTTGGAAGAAGGAGTCCGGTGTGTGCTGAGTTTCTGTTACTCTGTGCTCAGCCTCTGTGCAATCCCAGGCCAGCTCCCGTTGAGCCTGGCGGGGCTTGCACCAGACCGCTGGGGTTCCTTTTCAGGTCGCTGCCAGATGTCCGGATCCTATGCCTGATGACCATGGCCTGATGTCCGATGTCCGACGACCACTGCCTGATGTCCGGATCCTATCCTTCTTGCCTGATGTCCGGATCCTGCCGATCATTGCCAGATGTCCGGAGCCTGCTGATCGGTGCCAGATGTCCGGAGTCCGAGGCCTGTGTTCCAGTCCATGTTCCTGTGATTCAATCCATGTTCCTGTCCGTGTTCCTGACTCCCTGAGACCCAGTCCGTGTTCCTGTCTGTGTTCCTGACTCTCTGAGATCCAATCCGTGTTCCTGTTGTTCCTGTGCAGTCTAACTCTGTTTCAGCCATCAGCTCCTGATTCCAGTTACCTGTCTGTTACCTGTCGGCTTGCCTGTCTGCCATCCGTCTGCAGTTCCTTCCAGAGGTTCGGACGTCATCTGCAGAGATCCCCGGCTCTTGCCTGCTCACCTAGGAGCGATCATCTGCCATCCGACTGCAGCTCCATCCGGAAGTTCGGACATCATCTGCAGAGATCCCCGGCTCTTGCCTGCTCACCTGGGAGCGATCATCTGCCATCCGACTGCAGCCTACCTGGAGGCTCCACCATATCAGGTCGTATATACCTGCCTGTCTAGAGACTGCCTGGTCACTTACTGTGACAACCTGCCTGTCTAGAGACTGCCCTGGTCACTTGCCGTGACAACCTGCCTGTCCCCGAGACTGCCCTGGTCACTTTCCGTGACAACCTGCCTGTCCCAGAGACTGCCTGGTCACTTGCCGTGACAACCTGCCTGGTCACTTGCCGTGACAACCTGCCTGCCTGGTCACTTGCCGTGACAACCTGCCTGCCTGGTCACTTGCCGTGACAACCTGCCTGCCTGGTCACTTGCCGTGACAACCTGCCTGCCTGGTCACTTGCCGTGACAACCTGCCTGCCTGGTCACTTGCCGTGACAACCTGCCTGCCCTGGTCACTTGCCGTGACAACCTGCCTGCCCTGGTCACTTGCCGTGACAACCTGCCTGTCCCAGAGATTGCCCTGGTCACTAGCCGTGACAACCTGCCTGTCCCAGAGACTGCCTGGTCACTTGCTGTGACAACCTGCCTGTCCCAGAGACTGCCTTGGTCACTTGCCGTGACAACCTGCCTGTCCTGCCGGTTCCTCCTTGGTCTACCCTGTGATGACGTCTGTCCTGGGTCGGTGTCTGATGTTCTCCTGCTGAGCCTGTGCTACGCCTGAGGCCTGAGAGAGAGGCCATACTAGTATGCCCGTGCCAGATGATCCTGGACTTCATCAACCCGTGATGACCCCGCCATCGTCTGAAGTCTGTCTGAGGTCGGTGTCTGATGTTCTCCTGCTGAGCCTGTGCTACGCCTAAGGCCTGAGAGAGAGGCCGTCCAAGTATGCCCGTGCCAGATAACCCTGGACTGCATCTACCCGTGATGTCCTCCAGCACTCGTCTGTGATCCTGAGTCGTGTACCCTTCTCTGATGTGCGGAATCGGGAGCCCGGTCTTATGTTCTGTTTTATGTACTGTGTTTCTTTAAGTAAACTTTATGTTTCTTCTTACCTGAAGTTGTGCGGTGTTGTCTAGTCCTGCAGGTCGCCACCTTGCCCACATGCTCAGCTGCCACGGATCCCGGTCGCTGCCCTTCCCTAGTCCGGGCAGGCCCGGGTCTCCCTCCGTGGTCCAGTGGGTCCACATTCTCATCATCTGGGACCCATGCCTCACGTCGTCGTGGACTGGCGGCGTGGGAGCATTGGCTAGCTAGGCAAGCTATGCCATGTCCCGGCGCCCCACAGCCGTGGGAAGCGCTACACTTTTCTTTCTAGGAAGATTGGGCCCCAACGTTTGCTCATACTATTTTCTGTCTGTGTCTGTATTTCCTCTTGTCTAACCGCCATTACATGTTTGGGGGCTTCCTATGATCTTTGGGGATCTGCTCCGGGGCAGATAGTTTTCCTCTTTCTATCTTTAGGTGTAGTTAGCTTCTCAGGCTGTGACGAGGTGTCTAGGACCAACGTAGGTACGCTCCACGGCTGCCTTTAGTTGTGGTGGTTAGTCAGGGTACTGCAATCCAGTAGATTCCAACCTCTCTAATGTATTGCCTTTTTTGCCTGCTCTCCTCAGCTACCAAATCATAACAGTATCACCGGCCTAACTGAAAATTATATGGTACTCACAGAAGGGAAAGATAGTGTAAAAAAAAAAAAAAAAAAAGTTGTCAGAGTTGTCAGAGATATATATATATTTTTTTTTCTTTCCCTCTTTTTCTCTGGGTGCTGAGGATTTTTTTTTCTCTCAATGGAGTTTGCACAGTTGTCTGGCCGTGTGGATCAGCTTGCCACTGAAGTTCGGAGTATTGCTATCTATCTTGCAAGGTTGCCGGTTGTGGAACCTAGGATCCCCATGCCAGATTTATTTTTGGGGGATCGAGCTAAATTTCTGAATTTCAAAATAACTGTAAGTTGTTTTTTGCCTTAAAACCTAAGTCCTCAGGGAACGCAGCACAGCAGGTTCAAATTGTCATCTCTCTCCTGCGCGGCGATCCTCAGGATTGGGCTTTTTCCCTGACACCTGGGGATCCTGTTTTGAGTAATGTTGATGCATTTTTTCAGGCTCTGGGGTTATTGTACGATGAGCCTAATGTCACTGATCAAGCTGAAAAAGCCTTGTTGGCATTAAATCAGGGGCTTGAGGACGCTGAGTTATACTGTCAGAGATTCCGAAGGTGGGCAGTCATGAGTTTCGAAAACGCAATGGGTTATGTTTCTTACTGTGGTGACGCCTCTCATGCTATTTCAGTCTGCCTAAGCGGGGAAGACGTTTTTGCACGCTCAGTTGTCTTGGGTGGTGTTCAGACTAAGTTTCTGTTGGCTGTTACCCTGATTGTCCCCTGTCCACATTTTCTGCTCAGGATTTTGTTGATTCGGGAGCAGCATATTAACCTGATGCAGTTTGATTTTGCTAAACGTTGTGGGTTTCCCTTGATACCCCTACGGAAGTCTATTCCCCTACTAGGGATTGATTCTACCCCTTTGGCTGAGAATAAACCCAGTTCTCTACTCAAGTTGATAATGAGGGTTGAACCTGATCATCAGGAGAGTTGCAAATTTTTTGTGCTGTATAATCTGCATGACATTTATTGTACTGGGTTTCCTTGGTTACAGTCTCATAATCCTGTTTTGGATTGGAAATCTGTCTCTGTAACCAGTTGGGGCTGCCAATGTGTTAATGCCAACACTCCTGTTTTTTCTGCCTCTCCCCAGGCTCAGGCTGTTCCTGACTTTTTGACTGATTTTTTGATGTGTTTAGCGAAAGTAAATCTGCATCCTTGCCCCCCATAGGAGCTATGACTGCGCTATTGAATTAGTGCCTGGTAGTAAATTCCCTAAAGGTCGCCTTTTAACTTGTCTGTACCTGAACATGCGGTTCTTATATCAAGGAGTCATTGGAGAAGGGTCATATCAGACCATCCTCTTCATCCTTGGGTGCCGATTTTTTCTTTGTGGCCAAAAAGGATGGTTCATTAAGGCCGTGTATTGATTATCGTCTCTTGAACAATATCACTGTGAAATATCAATATCCGTTACCCTTGATTTCTGACCTGTTTTCCAGGGTGAAAAGTGCAACTTGGTTTACCAAGCTTGACCTCAGGGGGGCACATAACCTTATTCGCATTAAGCACGGGGATGAATGGAAGACGGCATTTAATACCCCAGAGGGGCATTTTGAGTACCTAGTGATGCCCTTTGGGCTCACTAATGCTCCTTCCGTCTTCCAGTCCTTCATGAATGACATTTTCAGGGATTTTGTGGATACATTTCTGATTGTTTATTTGGATGATATCTTGATTTTTTCCAATGACTGGGACTCTCTTGTGAAAACATGTTCGGACTGTGTTTCAGATTTTGAGAGAGAATGCTCTGTATGTGAAGGGATCAAAAGTGTCTTTTTGGAGAACAGAGGATCTCATTTCTGGGATTCATTTTGTCCCCATCTGTTATTGAAATGGACCCGGTCAAGGTTCAGGCCATCTGTGATTGGGTCCAAAACTACTTCATTAAAGGCTCTTCAGAGATTCTTGGGTTTTGCCAATTTTTATCGTAAATTTATTGGTAACTTCTCTGTTATTGTTAAACATTGACTGATTTGACCAAGAAGGGTTTCTGATGTGGTGAATTGGCTCCTGAGGCAGTCTCTGCGTTTCAGGAACTTAAGCAGAGATTCACTTCTGCTCCTGTTCTACGGCAGCCTGATGTTTCTCTGCCATTTCAGGTGGAGGTTGATGCCTCTGAAATTGGGGCAGGTGCCGTTTTGTCCCAAAGAGATCCAGAGACCTCTAAAGTAACCTTGTGCCTTTTTCTCTCGAAAATTTTCTCCAACTGAATGTAATTATGACATGGGTAATCGGGAGTTATTGGCCATGAAGTGGCTTTTGAAGAGTGGAGACATTGGCTGGAGGGAGCCAAACATCAGGTGGTGGTCCTCACGGACCATAAGAATCTGGTTTATCTGGAATCAGCCAAGCGACTTAATCCTAGACAGGTCAGGTGGGGCCTGGTTTTTCACACGTTTTAATTTTGTGGTTTCCTTTCTTCCTGGCACTAAGAATATTAAAGCGGATGCTCTCTCGAGGAGTTTCTTTGCGGACTCTCCTGAGTTATCTGATCCTGCTGTTTTTTTTGAAAGAGGGTGTAGTTCTTTCCGCCTCTCGCCCAATTTGAGGACTGGCTCTGGAAGGGTGTCAGGAGGGATAAACCCGAGCGCTGCCCTATTGGGAAATTGTCCCAGACGGTGGAAAAAAGAGAGTGTGATGTCTGAGATTCATTGTTCCGCGTTGGCCGGTCATCCCGGATTTTTGGTACCAGAGACTGGTTGTCGGTCCTTTTGTTGGCCTACTTTGTCTCGTGACCGTCAGGGAATTTGTGCAGTCCTGCGGGACTTGCTCTCGTCCCCAAACTTGCTCTCGCTCTAGTGGTTTGTTGATGCCATTGCCTGTGCCCAAGAGACCATGGATCCATAAACTCTATGGATTTCATTTCCGACCTCCCTGTTTCTCAGAGAATGACCGTATTTTGGGTGATTTGTGATAGGTTTTCCAAAATGATACATCTTGTGCCATTACCTAAGTTGCCTTCCTCCTCCGAATTGGGGCCTTTGTTCCTTCAGCACGTGGTTCGGTTACAGGCATTCCTGAGAACATTGTGTCTGACAGAGGAGTCCAGTTTGTTTCCAGATTTTGGAGGACTTTTTTTTCTAAACTTGGTGTTCAATTGTCTTTTCCTCGGCTTTTTTATCCTCAGACCAATGGACAAACTGAGAGAACAAACCAGACATTGGAGACTTATCTGAGATGCTTTGTGTCTGCTGATCAGGATGACTGGGTCTTTTTTTGCCCTTTTGGGTGAGTTTGCTTTTAATAATAGGGCTAGCTCTGCCACTTTGATGTCTCCATTTTTCTGCAATTTTGGGTTTCACCCTCGATTTTCTTCGGGACGACGGGGCTTCTGTCTGTCCAGGGGTTGACTCTGTTTGGAGCGTAAAGCAGCAATTTGGGACCAGGTAGTGGAGAGGTTGTCCCTCTCTCAGGAGAGGGCCAGCGGTTTGCCAACCGGCATAGGACTGAGGTCCTCGGTTTGAAGTGGGGGACTTGTCTGGTTGTCCTCAAGAAATATCCCTATGAGAGTTGCATCTCCTAAGTTTAAGCCTAGGTTCATTGGACCTTATAAAGATCATGGAGATTTTAATCCTGTTTCCTTTTGTTTACTTCTTCCAGGGACATTTAAGATCCATAACGTGTTCCAAAAGTCCTTATTGAAGAGGTTTTGTCGAGCCAGTGGTTCCTATGGCTGCCCCTCCTGACCCTGTTTTGGTTGAGGGCAATCTGGAGTATGTGGTTGAGAAAATATTGGATTCTCTTTTTTTCTAGACGGAAACTCCAGTTTTTGGGTTAAGTGGAGAGGTTATGGTCAGGAGGACTATTCTTGTGTGTTTTGCTTCGGACATCCATGCTAGGAGACTGATCCGTGCGTATCACAGAGCTCATCCTGACCGACCTGGTTCCCCCAAATGAGGGTTCGGTGACCCCCCCTCAAGGGGGGGGGGGTATGTTGTGAATGTGTTAGAAATAAATTTCTGAGCAGAAAGCCCCCTCTGGTGATTACAAACAGTACTGAACTATTAAATGAAGAATGTGAAGATTGGCAATCAGGTGTTCAGACTGGTCTTATAAAAGGGGAGGTTCCCTCCCATCAGGGTTGCCGGTGATCAATTGTTTCTTGTCTCAACTTTGGTTCCTGGTTCACTTGGAAGCTTGCTGTTCTTGCCTGCATCTTTGCTAACAGATAAATTTTTTTCTGTTTTTATTTTTGTGCTCGCTTTTTGCATTTTGTCCTGCACTTCTGTGGAGGTCAGCCAGGTCCCCTCCGGGGGCTTGTGCTCCTCTCAGTTTATCTGAGCCACTGTTATTTGTTCATTTGCCTTTTGCAGTTTTTTTCAGTGGCTGCTGCTTAGTTTTTTTTTAAAACCAGAGAACTAATTTAGGTGGTAAGGTCGTGTGATTTCGGGTTTGGTTTTTGCAATTAGTGAGTTGGTATTTTTTTTAGGGTTTTTTGGATTGCAGTAAGTGTCCTTCCTATCCTTTTCTTTCTAGGAAGATTGGGCCCCAACGTTTGCTCATACTATTTTCTGTCTGTGTCTGTATTTCCTCTTGTCTAACCGCCTTTTACATGTTTGGGGGCTTCCTATGTTCTTTGGGGATCTGCTCTGGGGCAGATAGTTTTCCTCTTTCTATCTTTGGGTGTAGTTAGTTTTCTCAGGCTGTGACGAGGCGTCTTTAGGACCAACGTAGGTACGCTCCACGGCTGCCTTTAGTTGTGGTGGTTAGTCAGGGTACTGCATCAGTAGTTCCAACCTCTCTGATGTATTGCCATTTTGTCTCTCTCCTCAGCTACCAAATCATAACAGAAAAGCTGCAAATCACTGGTGTGGGCGGATTTTATACACAGCCCAACTGCTAGATCTACAGCAGATAAAACAAGGGTTTAACAAAACTGCAACTACAGTGGGTATGGAAAGTATTCAGACCCCTTTACATTTTTCACTCTTTGTTTCATTGCAGCCATTGGTAAATTCAATAAAGTTCATTTTCTCTCATTAATGAACACTCTGCCCCCCATTTTTACTGAAAAAAAAACAGAAATGTAAAAAATTTTTGCAAATTTTTTAAAAAAAAGAAAAACTGAAATATCCCCATGGTCTTTAAGTATTCAGACCTTTGCTCAGACACTCATATTTAAGTCACATGCTGTCCATTTCCTTGTGATCCTCCTTGAGATGGTTCTACTCCATCATTGGAGTCCAGTTTGTGTTTAATTAAACTGATAGGACTTGATTTGTAAAGGCACATACCTGTCTATATAAGACCTCCACAGCTCACAGTGCATGTCAGACCAAATGAGAATCATGAGGGCAAAGGAAAATAGCCAAGGAGCTCAGAGACAGAATTATGGCAAGGCACAGTTCTGGCCAAGGTTACAAAAGAATTTCTGCATTACTCAAGGTTTCCCAAGAGCACGTGGCCTCCATAATCCTTAATGGAAGAGTTTGGTTCACCAGTATCTTCCTAGACCCGGCCATCCAGCCAAACTGAGCAATCGTGGGAGAAGAGCCCTTTGGGGAGAGACGTAAAGAAGAAACCCCAAGATCACTGTGGCTGAGCTCCACAGATGCAGTAGGGAGATGGGAGAAAGTTCCACAAAGTCAACTATCACTGCAGCCCTCCACCAGTTGGGCTTTTATGGCAGAGTGGCCCGACGGAGCCTTTTCCCCCAGTGCCAGACATATGAAAGCCTGTATAGAGTTTGGTAAAAAACACATGAAGGACTCCCAGACTATGAGAAATAAGATTCTCTGGTCTGATGAGACGAAGATAGACTTTTTGGTGATAATTTAAGCGATTGTGTGGAGAAACCAGGCACTGCTCATCACCTGCCCAATACAATCCAACAGGAAACATGGTGGGTGGGAGCATCATGCTATGGGGGTTTATTCAGCTGCAGGACAGGACGACTGGGTGCAATTGAAGGAAACATAAATGCGGCCAAGTACAGAGATATCCTGGATGAAAAACTCTTCCAGAGTGCTCTGGGCCTCAGGCCTGGCTAAGGCTAAGTGAACACGTTCAGGGAATATATGCGTTTTTCCCCCGTTTTTTTTGCGGCCAAAAAAAAAGCGTAAAAAACGCCCTGAATTAACCATCTATTTAATTTAGAATGAATTCTGCAATTTTTGTGCACATGGTGCGTTTTTTTTCCGTGAAAAAAACGCATCGCGGAAAAAGAAAGCAAACAAGTTCATTAATTTTGCGGAATTCTAGCATTTTTCCCGCTTTATTATTGACCTAGAAAGTTCAGAGGAAACTCGGGGGTAAAAAAATCCGCGAAAAAAAGAAAAACGCACCAAAAACGACAAATCCGTGCGTTTTTACAGTGAAAAAAGTCAGTTTTTGCTCAGGAAAATTCGGCACACATTCCTGAACGTGTGCACTTAGCCTAAGGCTAAGTGCACAGTTCAGGAATTTTGCGTTTTTTTCCGCATTTTTTCCGCGGTAAAAAACGCGAAAAAAAAAACGCAAGCATTAAGCATCCTATACATGTTAATTGATTCCCCATGTTTTGGGCCCCATGTTGCGTTTTTTTTTCCGCGAAAAAAACGCTTCGCGGAAAAAATTTGCAACATGTTTCAATAATTTTGCGGAAAAGTAAGCGGTTCATGTGCGGTGGTACCCAGGGTCTGAGGGAGACTCTCCCAGGCCTGGGTACCATATCCCGGTAAAACAATAATTAAAATAATAAAATAATGATATTCTCACCTTCCGGCGGCCCCCGCAGCCTTCCCGCCTTCAGCGACGCTCCCGGCAACTCCCGGTCCCAAGGTCCTTTGCGAGAATACACCCAGATGGCGTAGCGGTCTCGCGTGATGCTACGTCATCGGTGTCATTTGTCGCAAATTGCATCCTTGGGACCGGGAGTTGCCGGGAGCGTCGCTGAGGCGGGAAAGCTGCGGGGGGCCGCCGAAGGTGAGAATATCATTATTTTTATTTTTTTATTTATTTTTACATTAGATCTTTTTACTATTGATGCGACATAGGCGGCATCAATAGTAAAAGTTGTCACACGTGTCAAACACTATGTTTGACTCGTGTGACCAACCTGTCAATCAGTTTTCCAAGCGATGCTCAGATCGCTAGGAAAACGCTTAGCATTCTGCAAGCTACTTACGCTTGCAAAACGCTATTATTTCTGGCGGGGAATACGCATACAAAAAAACGTGCGTTATTTCCTGCGGGAGAAGTGCGGGATTGCCGCGGAAATTTCCGCGGCAATTCCGCGACGTTGAGAACTTAGCCTAAAGGTTCAGTTTCCAACAAGACAATGACCCTAAGCACACAGCAAAATAACAAAGGAGTGGCTTCAGAACAACTCTGTGACCATTTCTTGACTGGCCAGACAGAGCCCTGACCTAAACCCAATTGAGCATCTCTGGAGAGACCTGAAAAATGGCTGTCCACCAACGTTCACCATCCAAACCTGACGGAACTGGAGGGGGATCTGCAAGGAAGAATGGCAGAGGATCCCAAATCCAGGTGTGAAAAACTTGTGGCATCATTCCCAAGGAAGACTCATGGCTGTACAGTACTAGCTCAAAAGGTGCTTCTACTCAATGCTGAGCAAGGGTCTGAATACTTATGACATGTGATATTTCAGTTTTTATTTTTTAATACATTTGCAAAATTTCTACATTCTGTTTTTGTTCAGTGAAGATGGGGTGCAGAGTGTTAAATTATTGAGAAAAAAAATGAACTTTTTTGAATTTACCAAAATGACGCAATGAAATAAAGAGTGAAAAATGTAAAGGGTCTGAATACTTTCCGTACCCACTGTAGCAGGCCCAGTAAGTGACTGACCTTTAATGCATGTGAATCCCAGCTGCTCTTTGCCTGTTGTCTATGATGCTCTTTCTATATACAAGCAGGTGAGATGCACTGTATATAGTCATTACAAAGTGCAATGCAGAAGTCTGGAT
The DNA here is from genome assembly GCA_033576555.1 of Oophaga sylvatica. NCBI lineage: Eukaryota > Metazoa > Chordata > Amphibia > Anura > Dendrobatidae > Oophaga > Oophaga sylvatica. The sequence continues at coordinate 51,709,542 of JARQOD010000005.1, forward strand.
CTCTTATTATTGCATCAAGAATAATGTCTGGAAATTCTGGCAGGTTTAATGACCGGAATAGTGGCGTCGTAGGAATCAGAAGATCTGCGGTGGGGCTGGGACTTGCAGCCATAGTGCTAAGCTTGTATTAAGTGCCCACTTAGTGACTTTTATTTCCCATTTAGTCTACCAGAATTGATTCACTCTATTCCAACAACAAATACAAAGTGCGGAAAGTTGTGGAGACTACTTGCCTCGTTCTCTTGTAAATGACCCTCGCTTCGGACCAACCGGCATCAGGGCAGCTGATAGCAGTCTCTATAAACCTTCCTTGATCAGAAGTTCAAGTATTGTTTTAAACACTGTTATAATAAAGAGAAAAGGAAAATCTTCATCTCATTACATGCTGTGATATTAATATATATACATGAAATGTAATTCTAGGAAACATCTTAAAGGGACATGTATCATCCAGCGATGACTTGAACGTTGCTGCTTCAACCACCGATACCAGGACTTCAGCAAATATCCAAGTCGCCTGTGTATAAGTTACTCTCAGGTCAGAAGAGGTGACGTGAAAAAAAATAATGTATGAGATCATGACAATCGTTGACAAACATGTTTTCAGCGAAAAGTCTTTTTTAACCCCCTACTTGTTTTTTTAATTGCTGTATAACTGTAAGATATATAAAAATGGTGTATATGATGCTAAGCTGCATTCACACCATCGTATTTTTGGTGCTGGAAAAAAATGACCTCACAAGGACCAATGTCATTCAATCGAGCTGTTCAGATTGCACTGTCTTTTTAACACCGAGCGAATGTACATGTGAAAAAAATATTTAGGCCAGGGAGGATTTTATAAGATCTGTAGGTTCGTTGCTTATAGCCACCAAGAACTTCTATATGCTGCCAATCGACCCCACAAGACCTTAAGTACAATATCTAAGGCATAATCTTATCATGAAATAGTACATACAAGTATATGATCCTTAGATAGAATGTATTTAGTTATTACAAATAAAATAATACAAATGGATTCAAGTTCCTGGATGGACATGCGCCCACCCCGACGCGCGTTTTCAGCAAAGACTTCATTAGGGGGGGAGGATCATAAGAGAGGTGGGAACTCCACCAATAGAATCACAATGCGGACCAGAAGTGATGTGTTGTGGTAACTGAATGTCCCCTATACATAAAAGTTCAGTATTTTCAGTTAGGAAAGGAAGTAAGCTCAGGAAGCAAGTATATTCCCTGATAAAAAACACATAAAAATTTTGGGATGACGAAGAGGGTTTATCCCCTTCCGCACTTTCCTAGGAAGGGTATCATGGTCTGCTCATCGGATCTATAGCTTTATTTCCCCAACAGTCCCTCTGTCCCAATTAGAAATGAACAACTTGTTCGGGAAAACGTCACAAACATAAATCGGCACAAATTAACACACGGAATCGGCAACCGGTTTAGAACAAGTTTCGCCTATCTCTAGTCCTAATGTTAAAGTTGGCAATCTCGAAAAAACCCCCCCCCCCTTAAAAATTGGGAATTAGTTGGCACCGGGGAGATTTGATAACTCTTCCAGTTTATCTTCTCTTTTTCCCGAGTCTCCCGGGGATGCTCCCCAAGTTTATGCTAAAACAGTGACAATCTATTCTTATTCCTCCTTCGTGATTACAAGGGGGGAAAAAAAAAGTAATAGCAAATGATACCATTAAAACAACTGTCATATTTTTTTTCAAAAAGAGTCTTAAAAGATAAAGTTGCATTAAACAGCACATCCCACTATGCGATGAGTTATGGGATAACTAATCCAACACCAGACTTTGTCCTGAAAAGCTAAAGTTTTGTATAATGTATTACTCTAAAACAAAAGACCATGGACCACAGCTCCAAAAAAAAAAAAATAATCTACATTGTCAATGCCTAGGCAAAAATAATATAACCGTATTTTTCAGACCATAAGATGCACTTTTTTCCCAGTGTCATTATGTGAAAGCCCAACCCCCCGCAAGTTTATTGTCTCGAAGCTGTGGCCGGAAAAATGGCCACCGGAGGCGGCGAATTTGCAAAATTGAGATCTCGGCCCCCTGAACTGGGACGAGATCCGTTCCCGAGATCTAAATCTGCGCCGGGGGAAAACAATCTGGTCTCCGGGGAAAATGGCCGCCGGAGGGACGCATTGCAGAGTGAGATCTGGCCGAGATATCGCTCACTTGCAGGATCCAATCTTTGCCTGGGGAATAAATTTCTGGCCCCCGGGAAAATGGCCGCCGAGGCGACGTATGCGAGATTGAGTTCTGGCTCGGGAGAATTTTGTTCTCGTTGCCGAGATCCAATCTGGGGCCTGGGGAATCAATCGGCCCCCAGGAAAAGGCCACCGGAGGCGGCGCATGCCCAATTGAGATCTCGGCTCCGAGATCTCGTTCCCTTGCCGAATCTCAATCTGCGCCTGGGGAATCAATCGGCCCCCGGGGAAAAAAAGGGCCGCCGGAAGGCGACGTAGCGCAGTTGAGATCTTGGCTCCGGGGATCGTCTCCAGTTGCAGAGATCCCAATCTCCCGCCTGGGGAATCAATCTGGCCCCGGGAAAATGGGCCGCCAGAGTCACGCATCGCAGATTGGATCTCGGCTCCGAGATCTCGTTCCCGTTTGCCGATTCTCAATCTGCGCTTTGCGCCACCTCTGGCCGCAACTTTCCCGGGGGCCACGCACCAAGGCAAGGTAATAGAACTGCGGGGGCTTTGGGCTTTCACTAATGTCGCCTGAGCACCCCGCACACCCTTTCACCCCGAAACTGCAGCCCTGTTGCTGGAGCCCCCCGCAGGACGTGTACCCCCAAAAACTTCGCCACATGTTTCCAGAGCCCACTGCCGAACTGTCGCCGGGCCTCCCCCAGGATTAGCACCCCAAAACTGCCGCACCATGTCACCAACCCACCGCCGAACTGTCGCACCATGTGCTGGAAGGGCCCCCCCCCGCAAAACTGGCGCACCGGCGGGAGAGATCATCGCCATGCAGCATCGGACCACCAGAAATGCCCGCTCCTGTGCCCCCCCACGCTCCGTCCCCCCCCTTGGGTAAGATAAATTCAGGACTGTAGACAGCGCCCATTTGACACATTATTTTTTTTTCCCCATTTTTTTTTCTGAAAATTTGGGGTGCGTCTTATAGCCAAAACATACAGAAAAATATAAAGGTTCATGATCAGACTGTTAACTAAGAACCCATGTTCAGTTTTACATATTTTTGCCTAGCACATTAGATAAATGTTGATTTTTTGGGAGGTGCGGTCCATGCCTCTTTTTTAGCGGAGATAATTGTAAAAGGCTGTAAAAAGTGCTTTGTGATTGCTTTTACGCCAAGAAAAACTTGGCGAATAAAACGAGGTTTACCTGCCAAAAAAGTGGCAGATTCTGGAGATTAGCACCACAGCTCTTTTTTATCCCCCCTTGGCCTCTTGCAAGTCAGGGTCCTGCCTAAATTCATGTAGGGTTTTAGGAACCCCAAAAATTTTAATAAGTAATTTCCATATGATTAACAGAGGCAACACATTTAGCCTTTCCCCTTTGATAAATTACTTTTTGGGCCCTCCACCATCCGATATTTTCCGGGGCTGGAAAAAACCGTTTTTTGCTTTCCCCGTCCTGTATGGTGACATACAGTGGGAAAATATATTTGATACACTGCCGGTTTTGAAAATTTTCCCCTACCGAAGGGAGAGGCTGTAATTTTTTCAATATACACTTTTCTTTGAGAAAAAAAAAAAAAAATTATATGATTTTTTTTTATAATTTTAAAAGCATTTTACTGCATTTTAAAAGAGGCCCCATATCCTGGCCCCGTTTTTAAGGGGGGGGGGCCCTTTTAAAAAAACGCCCCAGAGTCAGTTTTGCCTTTGGGTTAGTAAATTGGGGGGTGGCTACACATCATTTTTTGGGGGAGTTCCCCCTACAATAACATAGAGGTAAGCAAACAGCCGAGTGCTGAGGATCAAGGGCATAAAAGGGAAAAAGCTGACCCCCTAACTGCGAGTCCAAACTTACTCCGGTATTAAAATCAGCAAAAACCTCCCCCCCCCCGGGACTCATGGCCAAGCAGCTGCATAAAATTTACATCCCAAACGAATGTCAATGGTCGGATGGAGGGTGTAAAGCTGACGCCACAAAGCAAGGGCATAAAGACATATTGGGTGAGTTTGGTTGAAAAACATAACAAGCCCCCTAGGCCCCAACTTCATCCCACAAACCTTTTGGATAAAAAAGAACGGGGTTGAAACCCCCGACCCTCCCCAACATCTGTTACTCTCAAATGCTCTTTTGCAGAATGGCCAAAAAACCCACAAGCATTCATCGCAAAATCCGATGAATAAAGTTTTCCCCAAAAAAAGGGAACTATTAGTGGTAAGGACCAACTTTGTTTTAAAGGGGGTTTTTTCCCCCATCCCCCCCACGGAGCCATTCCATAATGGAACTTTTCCCAAAAAAGGGGTGTTTTTTGGGGGCGGGAAACACCTGGAAAAAGTGAGACCTGCGCTACTTTCTCCCCGCAATATCAGTTACCCCCCGAAAAAATGAGAGTGAATCCCCACCTAAAACCCCCCAAAGAAAAAGGAAAGGCTTTACCTTTTAAATTTTACCCCTTATATAGCAAAAAATTTTTCCCCCCGGGGTTTACAAACCTCATCCCTGTCCCCTTGGGGCTCACTCTACTTTCACTATCGTATGTCTTTGGGAGTTGGAAGAAAGGGGGGAAACTCAGGGAAAAATGGGGAAAAATCCAAACTCCTTGCAGATGTTGTCCTTGGGGGGGCGAACCAGGACCCGCGATGCAAGGGGCATTCTAACCCCTGAAGGGGAATTTAAAATTTTAAAGGGGGGTGCTTGGTAGGGGAACCCCCTTTAATGTCAATGTATGTAAAGGGAGGTCAGAAAAGCTCCTAAGTGAAAAAGGGGGATGATCCAATACAACTATTGGTACAAAATGATTTTCCAAAAAAAACTTCAAGGCCACCCAACAAACCCTGACAGAGACCCCAAACCGAAAACATTTTGACCCCCCCCCCCCCACTATAAGAGCGGAAAGGGGGGGAAAACTTTGTGGGGGGGGCAATTAGCCCTGGTAAAGCCTGTTTCCCGGGTTTTTCAGCCGGCCGGCATGCCAACAGCATAAAAAGATTTTTTCCGGGAGAAGGTTGACATGGTGGCCGGGGTTTTGGCCGGGGAAAAGTCGAAAACCCCCTTAATATGCATCAGCGAGCGCTGCAGAGTCTTTTCCCTTCGCTACCCGCTGGAAATTTCTTCTTGTCCAAAAAAGTGCCGCTCTTTAATTACTGCAATTAAAAATTGTAATTAAGAAGGGGAATCATTCGCCGGGTTTTTACCATACAGAGGATTTTAATGCCCCCGGGGTCCCACAGATTCCGCGTCATCTGCCCCTGGAATATGGCCCCCCATATTTTGTTATAAATGTGTGCAGCTGTCCGCTCCGAAAAAAAAACAACCAAGGTTCTTGTGAAAAAAAAAAAAGCAAAACAAATGGCGCCCAACAAAAAAAAGGGTTATTTCAGGATATAATTTCCCAAATAACGAGTGGACATCGCAGAGAGGCCCACTGATTTAGAGGCCCTGCCCCTCTTTTGAAGGAAACCTTTTTTGAAATCAAATTTCTGAAGTGCCTCTTTAAATCACTACCATGTCCGCCATTAATAAAACAAATTTAAACAGCTGCTCCTGGGCTCTCGAGCCAGGGGGCCCCAAAGCTTCTAAAAAAAGGCAGCGCTGCTCCACAAAAAACTGGAAAATAATAATGAAAGTACAGTCAAAAAAACTGAATAAGTTTCTTCACTTCAAAAAAAAAAAAAAATGCAGGGGGCCCTTACATTTTTTTTTTACAGAAGGCAGAAAAAGTGCCCATTTTTTTGGACGTCTTGAAAAATTTTGTCAGTTGGCAACCCACGGTGGAAATCATGTGGCTGACAACCCAAAGCTATAGGTTTTCATTTTCTACAAAATTTTAAGCTACCCACCAAGAGAAAAAAGGTTTTCAAAAAGGGGGGGTTCCTGCTTTTTTCAATCAAAACGGTCCAATGGTGGTTTTAAATATAAAATAAATAAATAAAAAAAAAATTTTCTTTGGATGTCCCCCGTCCAGTGCCGGTTTCCCCCGTTTTTATCCTGCCTCCTTTTTTTTTTGCTGCCGTTAAAATTAGTGGTACCCCGGTTACGTTCCTTTGAGCTACAAGAAAAAATTTTCCTATCTTTCCTCTTGCTCAGACGAAAAAATTTTGTGCTGCGTCAATCACAGTAGTTGACTGGTGCAGTGCTGGGGGGGGGGAAAAAAAAAACCGGATATCATTGGAACATCAAAAACATACAGAGAATTTTGGGGTTGGTTTTTTCTTTGGGGAAAATGTGTTGTTTTATGTTATTATCACCATGCAACCCTTTTTTTTAAATTGGTAATATGTGGGAAAGCCCTTTTCACAGTTAACATTTTTGGGGCCAGGAAAAAACCCCGGCACATACTTCGGTTTTAAAAATCCATAGGCCCCAATGACCAGACGAATCAAAAGTAGCTCTCACTGGAGGCTTAAGTAGGAGTGACATTTTTCTCCTAACAGTCCGACTTCGATGTCTTGTGATGGACAGGTCTTTGCGTTCCCCCGGGGGAAACCCTAAAGACCCCCCCCCATTCTCCTTTGACGCTGATGGAAAAAACAATGGTTTCTCCATTAATTGGGGGGGGGGCTACTGCCCCTTTCTAAACAGGGTGCTCGTTCAGCTGATAAAGATCTATAGACATCTCTAGCGGGATTCAGTTGTGCACAAAAAGTTTAATAACCGGCAAATTTTTGCTTTCTTGGCCTTTTTCAGAGAATATGAATGATAACACAAAATTTTTTTCCCTAATGGTTGTGGTTTTGGGGAAGCCTTATTTTCAAATACTTTGTTTTTTTTTTTTTTAAACATAAAAACAACACCCCCAAAAAATCCAAAGAATGATCAAAAAAATTTTCATACCCCTTTTTAATACCCCGGATTGCCTCTTAACTCATGAACTTTTAAGTCTTTTTGGTAGTTGTGGGGGAGGTTTTTTTTTTTTTTCAGATGTAAAGTGCCCACTCTTCTTGGCCCAAAAAACCTCCGTTCCTGGGAAATTCCTGGGGTGTTAGCATGAATGCCCGCTTAATCTCCCAGGGGGGGGGCTCAATGTATTGGGTCAGGAGACGAGGGCCACCCAGAACCTTCACTTTGTTCTGCTCTAGCCCCTTTAAGCCCCCGGGGGCCTTTGGTTTTTGGGGTTGTATTGG